>CM049374.1:26895337-27495337 GCA_026937815.1 Etheostoma perlongum | reverse complement strand
CTTCAGCAGACTATTAGCATCCAACCTGCATTCAACAGGTCAACCTTTTATCTGTTCTTTTTATCCCCATTTGTTTATAATTAGTAAAGCTATATATTTAAACACTCTGAACATCAGGTTGATGAGTGTGTCTGTGTTGGTTGGACTCCTCAGTGGGGAGAATGATGCAGAAGAGTCTCCTCTCACTGATGAGGAAGAACGACCACTTTCACAGTGGGAACTTCGCAAAAGAATTACACAAGGGGTCAGTGTGCTAATCCTACACTTAAGTAATTATTTATGCTTTTCATCATGATCAATTTTCTAAAGTACTTTGTTTTTATTTCTGATTCTGATTTATAGGTCCTGATGAGAGAGAGTCTTCAGTCTGGCAGTCAGCAACCAAAGCCTCAAAGATCAGTCAGCAGTTTGATGGCAGACGACGCTCCCTGGAAGACACACTAATTTAACACATTGACATGATCAGTGTAAATAATGAGCACAGGTTTAAAATGAGATCCTTATCATCATCCAAAGTTGAAGGGCTAGCTTTCATTGTTTACCGTAATATAGTCTTGCATTGCTAGATCTATCTCCTCAGCGCAGTGTGGCCTGGCTACACCGTCTATCTATTCTGGGTTACTAGGAAAAACGCTTTGGCTTATTTACAACCGTCTTGGGCAGCACTACGCCCCGATAGCGGATATAGATCTACATATACATCAGGCTTTATCTCAGCAACAAACATCCAGTGTGCCAGACTAAAGGCAGTAATTTTGTTTTTGAGTTGATGATATTTTGGGACATTCAAGATATGATATCCTTTATCATGTGGATAAGTATCTTGAGTCAATTTAGTTTTTTTTTTTTTTTTTTTTAAAGGTTTGTCTTAACAGTTACTTAAAAAACCCAGTCTAAAAGTCAAGTTTGAGCTCCAGATTTTACATGTAGATACATTTCATTACTAAAACATATAGTTGCCAGATTTCCAGTGTCCTACCTATAATTGATTTGGCTGGACAACTAAAAAACTTTAAAGTCATTTTTCTCAGTTCCACACTCTAGCGAGTTAAGGTCTTTTGCCCTTGTTGTGCAGTATAGATCAATATAGTTTGCACAAACAAACATTTAAAGTTTAATTATGTTGTGCCTATGTCACCTTTTATGATAAATTGTTGGCATGGCCTATTCAAAGCCTGTATCTTGCTATGATTTGTTTAGTAGGAACTAATTAGGTTTGGAGCTATAAAGATACCCTGGTAACCAGCTGTCCTTTTGATGTGTGACTTGCCATCTGGCTTTGACTATACAATCTGGTCGCAGTACAACCCTCCCTCACTGGCAGCGTTTCCTTACATGGAACTTGCTGCTATGCTCAAACGAAAAGGTTGGGGGCAGCAGAACCTTTTGTTATTCCAATTGGCATGCTGAGACCTTGAGTCTGTGTTTCTAAAAAGGAAGTGAGGAGTTTTTAGCGCTCCACTGAACACACTGATTTTGAAAAAAAAAAATTTGGTGGACTAATAAAGATTTTTCTCAGATGTATTTTGGCAGATCACACTCATTCGTTCAGATTTCTTTGATAAAATCAGTGTTATTATTTAAATAAACAGTGACCTTACCATTAAATTAGTTCTCTGTTTATATACACCAAAATGATTACCCTAATAATGGCAGTTACCAATTTGTATTGTAGTCATATTATTTTCATGTGTACCAGTAATAAGAGCATCTGTATCTTTAATTTCCAGTGTGCCTTGAAATGTGCAAGGATAAAAAAAGAAAAAACGTCACTTTGATCCTCAGGAGTTTCAAATTTCATTTAATCCAAACATCCTGGTGTGAGCCTGTGTTGGGGCAAACGTGGCAGTCACTGCTGCAGTGAGCAACTTCCTCAGTACAAAAGAGAACATCGGGACGGGAACTTATTTTAAGAATTTTTTTTTTACAGTGAAACAATTAACAAAGGGTGTTACTATATTTACGTTTTTAAGGTCAAACTGATGCCATCATACATTTTTTTATCATGGGCTGTACAAGAAAAAGGGGATGATTTGACACAAGTGTACATGTCTAAACAAGAAAGAAACACATAGGTTTTAATATTAGTTCATATGTTAATTATCTAACTTGACTTGTGTGGTTTTAAATAGCTTATCTGTTCAAGGTTTTCCAGTGAGGTTTTGACAGCAGTGATTTTGGGCAGTGAAACTGCTACTTTATAAACGTTTATGACTGATCCACCAATTCTTCAGTTTGCTCGGGATAATCCCCCTGGCAGTCTCAACTGTGTGGCTATGAAAACAGATTATGAGAGATAAAAGGGTGCTGTGGAAAGGCAGAGGGGTGACGGTGCTGGGAGATGAGATAGAGGAGGCTGCTTTCTTTGAAATTCTACTCTCACTTAGCCCCCTCCACTCCCAATAAATTCTTTGTGCACACGGCTCTCTGCATTGCCATAGAAACCTTCCTTTTAATCACAACAGAAACCTCATTTCCTATTCCTGACAAAGAGTCCTCATTGCCTGTAGAGACTGCCTGCATCAGCCATTTCCAAGGCCCGCCTTCTGCAGGCTGTACCTACCAGCAACTGCAGCCAGGCTGTGTAGCCTACCCTTCCCTCTCCATACAGTGGGTACGGAAAGTATTTAGACCCCTTTAAATTTTTCCTTTTGTTTCATTGTCCTTTTTCCAAAAATCTAAAAAGTTCATTTTATTTCTCAGTAATGTACACCCCCATCTTGACAGATTTAGAAATTTTTGCATATTTATTAAAAAACTGAAATATCAACTCATAATCTCTTTCCATTTCAGTCCTTTTCATTTTTTCATCATCTGTGTGGTTTGTCATTGGAGAGCTTGTTTGATTATACTGATTGGACTTGTTTTGTAAAGCCACACACCTTTTATAAGACCTTAATGTTTATTGACAATTTACTGCCTGAACCTCAGAGACAGAATACAAGGCACAGATCTGGTCAAGGTTAAAAAAATTCCTTAAGCCGGTGGCAAACTTGGAAGACGTTTGGGAATAAATCAGATTCTGATTGTGTACATGTTACAGGCTGAAGAACCCAATGGTCACTGTGGCTTAATTCAGTTTGGGAGAAAGTTGTAGTAAGTCAACACACTGCAGACCACCAGTCGGACAAAAACATGCAAGCACAGAAAGCCCGCATTTTGCACATTCATCTGGGAAAATAAATGCTTGTCTGATGAGCCAAGATAGAACTTTTGGCCTTGTTAAACTGTTAAACACCTTGTCAACTGCAACGGCCCACAGTCCTGGTGGTGGCAATCATGCTGTGGTTTTTCCTTAAAAACTAATGCTGGAAAGTCTCATATTGCTGGGCAAAAACCTTTTCCAGAGTGCTCTGGACCTCAGATTGGGCCGAAGGTTTACCTTCCAACAAGACAATGACCCTAAGCACACCGCTTAAAATAACAAAGAGTTTCACAACAACTCTGTGGCTGTTCTTGAATGGCCCAGCCAGAGCCCTCTTAAACCCAATTGAGCATCCCCAGAGTCTTGACTGTCCACCAACGCTTTCCAACCAAAACTGGAGAGGATCTGCAAGAAAATGGCAGAGGATACCCAATCTCAGATGTGAGACTTGTTGCATCTTTCCCAAAACGATGCAGAAAATAACCCTAAATACTGAACAAAGGGTCTGTCTCCATGTCAGTTTTTGTTTTTTAATAAATCAAAAATTTCTAAATTTCTGTTTTTTTCTGTCAAGATTTTTTGTTTATCTGAGAAATAAAATGAACTTTTTTTGGTTTTTCTGCCCAAAGTTTAAAGTCTGCCTGCACCCAAAAGCACATTTCCACCTTTTCTGTCTTCCTTAAGCCTAACAGTTTCCCCATTTTCTATTGCACCCACCCCCCAAAAAAAATCTCTTTCCTTTCCATTTTTTTCATTCCTTTTTACATGACTTGACTGTAGCAGTTTTGAAATGTTTATTGTTTAGCAACAATACACCAAGGAAAATTCTTGCCGTGCAAACTTTCTGGCAAAAATCAAATTGTGTACATGTTAAGGCAAATTGTCATTTAATTCAGAACACACCAGACCGCACAGTCAAGGAAAGAGCAATTCATCTGGGAACTCACTTTTTTTCTATCTTCAAACTGGGTTAAACACCTTGTCAACTGCAACGGCCCACATCCTGTTATGCCAATCATAGTGGTTCCCTTAAAAACTAATGCTGGAGTCTCATTTTGCCTCAAGCTACTCGCCATTTATTATGTATTGTAAAGTTCTTGTCAACTTAGGCAAAGTTTTCAGTTTTTAGCTCTCCACTTCCTGTCCCCATGCAGTCTTGTTCTGCTTTGGGACCAAACTATGTTAGCCCTTAGAAAATGCCTTGTTCCCTTTATCTCAGACAAGACTGTTATCTGGATGCAGAAAATAACCCTGCCCTCTGTCTCTGCTCTGTCCTCCTCTCGCTCTTTTTTGTTTATCTGGGAATTTTGCCAGGTATTTCCCCAGTAAGTCTGCCTGCACCCAAAATGTTACCAACACATGAGAGCTGGCTGGCCAATCAAATTACTGAACATATTTTCGAACACTGTCAAGGAAAGAGAATATCACTTTTTTTCTATCTTCAATCATGGGTTTACACCTTACAGCTAATTGTGGCTATTTCATATTGCTGCACATACATTGCTTTAGATAAAGTTTTTTGATCATTCTTATTTTTAGTGCCAGTTCATCCCCAGCATGTGTGTACAGCAGAGCACCACTCGGTGGCAGCAAGATCAGTTTCTCCGTTACCACACAGGCTGCAAGATTATTCTTTCTTACTGCTGTTGCCAAGCAATCCTGATCCTCATGTCTTACCTGTGAAACATTTGTGATTTTTACAGATGCCACCGACACCATTTTGTCTTTGTTTTCACCATTTTGAAATACACCTCATCTGTAAGAAAAAACATATTTTGGTTGCACTATGAAACCTATTTACATGCAATATATTAACCTATTATAAAATATATATTTACAATTCAGATCAATTCTGAGACAAGGAAACTAGAATGAATGAGATACCCACCCTGTTTGGGTTAAATATTAGTCTTGAACGGCTTCAGTTGGCTTCATCTCATAATGCAGGAGGCAGGAAATGTGTTCTTGAGTGATTAGGCCAGCAGCTCTTGTCTACCACTTTACCAGCAGTGGAGAGATCCATACACTCTCTGGGCTAATATGTTGTGCAGCTTCCTGTTTTCTTTCTGTACAAACCTCTGAGATATTATAAGCAACTGCTTTGACGTTTCAGACATGATCCAGTTGATCAAGTCCCATTCAAATGTTTCTTTATCGCTGATTTGTTTTCTTTTTTACACTCTCCAGGTCCCTGTGTCCCTCCCCCTCCTCGATCCCCCTGTGTGTGAGTCCCTCATCTCAGCTTCGGTTGCTGTGCAGATGGCTCTTTGTTGGTGCTTCACAATAGGTCTAAGGTCAGTGCGCCTCATGCCATCAACACACTCAAAATTGTCCACTGCAGCTGTGTCATGGCTGTATTTGTAGTTTTCGAAAATTATTCTCATGCAAGCATCTGGGCTGCTCATGTGTACACGGTTATATTGTGGTCTTGAATTAAGAGGAAGTTGTAAAACCACATTTGCACGTAGAGATAGCCTGGACCTAGGCTGTGAATACTTTAACAGATATCATCTTGTTTTCAAGAATCTGTAGCCTACTACATGTAGGCCTTCTTTGTTATCTCCAAAGCTCTAGACACATTTTTTGATTCTTAGGCAAGTCAGTTGAAGACAGGCTTTGGAGCATGAGATAGCTCTGAAACAAACCAGACACCAGAATATCAGAACAGCCAGAGAAATAGAAATGCAAATCTACCATCTGTTCTGTGATCCCAAACCAACCCCAATTGTTCATCATTCAAGAGCTAATTCAGTATTTACACATAGCTTAAACTTTAATAGTAATTCAGAGGGTAACAAGATACTATGTACATTGTTTTAAATAGTAAACAAAGGAACAGGGCAAACTCTTTTAGATAAGTGCAATTCAGATAAGTGCAATTATTTATATTATACAATTCAAGAATCATATTTCCGTGCTAATACATTTATAGACCAAGTATGATTACAGAAGCATAAAACATGTTATGTTTTATCTATGTGAGGGATGGTAGGTTTTCTTATTATACACAGTAAAATGTGCTGGGCACCACAAGGTTCAGCAGCAGAGGGCTGGGAGCTAGGAGGTCTTCATGCCAGTTTGCAGCAGGAAGAAGCAGGTAGGCGGAAAGGCGGGAAACTAGAAGGAGGAGGAGCATTTCTTGCAAAGCAGCAGGAATGACTGGAAATTTCCACTTTTCTCTGGCAAGCCAGTTGCAGGGGTGGAGCTATAGAAGGTGAAATAAATAAGGTAGTGCAGTTGAACTTAAGCAGTGCAGAGGAAGAACTTTTGCTACTATTAGGTTTATAAAACCTTAAAGGAATTTTAACTCATTAGTGATTGTAATATAACAGTGCCCTCAGTTATTATAACCTTTTATTAATTAGAGTCTCTTAATATGTTTTATTTATATATTACCAAAACAAATGATGCATTAATTGTATCCATTTGATCACTGGCATCTGTGTTTCTATCATGTACTGTATCACTGTGTTTGTGCAACTGACTATGGAAACAAATATCCCTCTGGGAGAATACATCTAAATCTTAAATCTTGTTCAATTATGCACCCTTAATATACCGTACTGTACGACAATGTTATACTATGTCGTAACGTGGATGCAATAAGTTGTTGAATAATACTTGTATGTTCAATTTTCAATACCTTTTGGATGAGAAATCTTGGTAAATTACACAGCAAACAACAAGAGTAGTATTTTTCAGGTTCTGGTGAGTTTATGTGGCCATAAAATAACCAGGTTATCTGAATGGAATAAATAAAAATGATCACAAATAGCAGAATTTATGCGAGGTTTATAAAAAACATTGTAATTTGAAGTGTAAGAAAAATAAGATAAAACTTTAATGATACAGTGATGTAGCACTAACAATAAAAATCAATAAAAATGCAGCTAAACATAATACAACAAACATATGAATAGATAAATATTTATGTCTCATATTTGTTTACATGAGACTCTGTCTAGTTCTTTGTGTCCATTTACAGAGGAATGTATTATGCATGTGCGGTATTGGTATTGTCAATTAGAAGGAGCAAAGTGCTCGCTGACCGATTTTGTGTTGCACTGCAGTAAGACACTGAAATATGCTTGTCTCTTGCCACTGCTGCTACATTTCAACCTATGTTTTATATGTACAATTTACAGAATACATGCAGTATCTCGACTTCTGAAATGAGAGTACACAATACATTTACACATCATATCTGTCATCTATTTGTCCATCTGCTCATCCATCTATTCATTTTCTAGCAGTTTTTCTGAGTCAAGGTCGCTGTGGCAACACAGTCAGTAGAGTTTCCCAGGTGACCTTTTTTTACAACACCGCCACCAAGTGCTCCCATGGCAGCTTCGAGATGTAGTCCCTGTGGCATGTCCTGAATCTGTTCTGGGATCTTTTTCCAGTCCTTCAGAGGGAGGCCCCCACAAGTACACCATCCAATGCAGAGTTTAAGGTTTTCCAAGATTTCAGCTAGTTGTATTCTCATTATAATGTTGGTCACTACTTACAGGTGAGGGTCAAATTAAAGATGAACAGCCAATAAGCAGGATTTGTGGTTCAGCTCTCAGCACCATGCATATAATGGCTACATTACTGCAGCTGATGCAGTTGACCATTCTAGCCTATTTTTTTTATAATGAGACCCTGAAATATGTGCACCAATCTATATTGTTGTTGCTTCTCCCTCACCTGGATCAGATAATACGTCTTTTTATGGACCAAATACTTAGCCTCAGTTTTGGAAGCGGTAGGCTAATCCCCCAGTTACTTTACACTCAAGAGTAGTTGGCTCCTGCGCATCAAAAATGGAGCCAGAAACAGCAGAGTTCATAACTCAATGTTAACAGAAAAACACTCTACAAACCTTGGCTGAACCTTGATATCCTGCCAATGATAATCACAAACAGGGAAGGAAACAACGCATATGTTTAAATAACACCCATTTAGAACTGGCTTGAGATAGTGGCAAACACTGCTTTAAATCCGAGTGTACAGAGACCAAAAGACCAAATCCTCAAAGCACTCACAGACTAATCCATACAACACTGAAGAGACATGTCAACCACAACAGCCCCAACAATATCCAGAGCAGCAGGATTTCAGGAGCTCTTGGCACAGTGCCCTTGAGGAGCTTT
Source organism: Etheostoma perlongum (assembly GCA_026937815.1). Lineage (NCBI taxonomy): Eukaryota > Metazoa > Chordata > Actinopteri > Perciformes > Percidae > Etheostoma > Etheostoma perlongum. Next base: position 27,487,057 of record CM049374.1, on the reverse strand, counting down.
GGTTTACATTATGTGGCTTTCTGTATACTCAGATACAGTTTTTTGAATTACTGTTTCATGCTGCATATAAATTGATTTTCTGTTTTGTTACTTGACTTGCATTTTCACTTTTGCTGAATATTGTTATTCATACAGCATTAAATAGCTTTTAGCTTTATTGCTCACCTTTATACTAATTTAGTTTTCTATTTTTTGAATCTTATAATTGGCTGCTGCTGTGACACAATTGTCCCAAAGCGATCATTGATGAATACATAACATAATACATTTTAAAATATTGTCTTATGTTCTAATCTGTCTTAAAATGTAAACAGTTTATGCTACGACAAGTGATTTTAGTTATTTAGTATTTACTTTTAGGTGGAAACCTTATTAACTCCTTGAATGTAAAATTATTTTGGTTTAATTTCCTGTATCCATATAGGTGTACTTATTTATTAATTTGTTGTTGACTATGTTATATTTTGTTTTGTATTTTCTTGGGTCTTTGTGTTGTTATTGGGACACACTCTTCCCTCGTCATTGTTCCTACAAGAATTTGTATCACAATGTCAAATAAAGTAAAAAGTAAAACAAAAAACAATATTTTACTTCTTGCAGAACCATAAGACATTTAAAAAAACTATTCCTAAAAATGTATTGTTGTTCTATTAAAAGTAGATCTGTCCTGGCCTTGTTATTATAAATGTATTGTGACTCTTAGCCATATAGTTGTTACTTTAGGAACATCCTTGCCGTTTTCATTTAAAAATGCAGTACACGCTTCTAGGGGTCTTGTGGCGGCACTAGACATGTTTTAATTTACGTCAATAATAACTGTACTTAATTGTGGTAATTATAGATCAATAGCTTTCTTCCTCACTGTGCATTTGACTAAAGAGTGCCACTGAGAAGTCAACTTTATGTTTTCCCTGTACTCTGCAGGACCATGAGAGAGCAAGCCAGACCATGCAGGACACTGTGGTTCAAAACAAAAGAGCTCAGTTTGCCGCCATCAATTCCTCCAATTATCGGGACCCTTCCCCACCTAATCCTGACCTCTGCTCTTTGATGGGCCCCCACTTTTCTCAACCCTTGAGCACTGACATTCCACAAGTCAGGTCAATCCTTTGTCCTAAAGAATTAAAGTGAAATTAGGGTGGTGTACCCATTTTATATCCTCTGACCTGTTAGAGCAGTTTAACATTCAAAGAAATGTTTTCCCATTCTATGGGAACTGATGCAAAACTACTACACTACTACTATTACACTTTCAAAAGTTTCAATGTGAACACAAAGAGTCTTTTCTTTTATGTATTTTGTCTTTGTATTTATTATTTATATGTTTCTGTAACTTTAAAAAAGGTTTTCCAGTTCTTACTTTTGGAGTTGTTGGTTTGCAAAAATTGCCACATAAATTGCATTTCTTTTTCAACTTTTCCTTGACTGCCCTACTTGCTGCAACAGTTTAGTTCACGTCTTTACCTGAAACAGGCTGCCCATAGATGGATTTTTTTCTTCTTCTGTTGCAGAGTGGTGGCATATGGAAACATGTTGAAGTAGACAAATAGAAAAGAAAAAAAGACAGGAAATGATCTCACAAACACTCCCCCTCTCTCAGATTGCTCCCATTTTCCAGTTACAGAAAAAGAGTGAGTAATGCCTTCTGCTGCTTTTTAGTCTGCTCCTCTGTTCCTCCCATGAATCTACTGAAGACCATTGCATTGTGGATGTCTGCCTCAATGCTCTGCAGTCTCCACATGGTCTTCAGTTCCTAAATTAAGGGCCTTAACACAATGGCAAGAGGATTCCTTGTCTTTAAGTGAAGTGACATATCTTTTATTGTTGCTTTGTGTATTCATTTTTAACCACACAATATAAAAAAAATGCAATGTCAATATCATTATATTTTGTTTGTGGTGAATCGTTTTTTGTCTTTCACATAATATATCAAAAGATTTCATGTTAAAAATAGCAGTCTTTTAAAGATATGGTAGAAGAATATTTGGCATAGGTGAAAAAACATCCTTATATGAGACAGAAAATAAATCTCAAAGTAACCAGCTACTACACTGACACACAACTCTTTGATCTCTGCATGTAATTACAGTCTTTATAATTATATTTCAGCTGAATGTGAGGGGAATGACTAAATAGGGCCTGGAGGCTTTTTTAAATTTAGTGGCTTGACTACTGGCATGGCATGGAGAAGATAAGTGAGACGGTGTAGGATCATGTCTTAGGAGGCCCTAAAATTAGAGACTGAAAACATACTTGCGTCAAAATATACTTGGGTGTGTTGGGGCAAGTTAAGGATTAACAATAGTGTCGAAATATTTGAAATCCATAGTATCTGCAGAACACACAAGTGGAAATGACTGTTGCTCTGACAACTATCTGATAACTGCAGGTAAACGTTTTATGAAAACGAATGATAGCCTTGCGTGGGTGGAAAGAATAACAGGCGTAGCAAGTAAGGTTGTTCACGTTCAAAACTTGAGCCATCCCATTGTAGGTCAGAGGGTGATGACACAAAATGTGTAAATTAGACCTGTGAAAAATATTTTTGCCTTTTTTTTAACTGACAGTGAGGCACTGACCATATGCAGGTTTAAATGAAAGAGTTTGCAGCCCACAAAGTTGCGTGCTCCCACCTCCTTTGGTTTAACAATTGGATGAGCAAGTGCAGTGATGCCAAAGACTGTTCACCTCAACAAACTTCTGAAGGAGAACAAAACAACCAGTTTGGGATATCAGACAAAATCCTCTATCAACAAGTCTACATGTTTCTTAATGAACATGAAACGGGGAAAATATCTCTGGCAAATCCCATTCATCTGTCCTAGACACATCATATTGGCTATCATTTTCCTTTTTTGGCATGTGTAGCTATATGTATTGGCTAATAGCAAGGTCACTTTGTTCTTTCCCAGGGGGAGGGATGGGGGCACACATTACTGTGCACACTTACTATACCACACACCACACCCGATTACTGTCTTTGATAGACTCACAAATCACAAAGCAACACATTTACTGCTAAGAGTGTGTGGCACATATTTTTCCTTTTCTTTGTATCAAATTATGCCTGAAACAAGCAACTATATTTACTAACTGATTCCAACTGACTCCAATGACTATAGAAATATTTTAGAGGTAAATAGCATATGTACAATTGTCATTTATCAATTTGTGTACATTGATATCAAACAATTATTTATTGCCAAGTTTAATATTTGAATAATATATTGAATAATAATGTATACTTTATTAATCCTGCAAGGGGAAATTACATACATTTCCATTTGTAAAGTAGGGCCTAGGGTATAGCTCTCAGGCTATGCATGCAGTCTGTGTTGCGTCTTTAGGGCATAGTTTTGTAATAGAATAATGAATTGCTTAATTATGCTTTGTGTGTCTAATGAGCACTATTAATGATTTGACTCTATTTACCAGGTTCTTGAAATAGTGAAAGTGTAAGCACACTTAACCAGTAACACATTTCGTTACAAGGGTCAAATATACAAAGGAGGAGTGGCTGCAATGTTTTCGAGGGACATTATTCATTTTTTGCATGCAATTTGATACCCCATCTCTACAGAGAAAGAGCGCTAAGACAAAAGATGTCCGCGGGCATATGTTTAGAAACTTTTCCACTCCATCTACTTAATATAATATTCAGCCGTCATGTAGACTCTCATGGATTATTATAACTTTAACAACGGGGCCACTTACCTCCATTGTTTAAAAATAGGTACACAAATCAAACGCAAACTAATGATTGGAAAAAAAGAGGTCTGGTACCATTAGTGCAGTGCTTTAAAACCGTTGACCTATCAACGATAAGATAGCTAGTAGGCGGGATGTCTTGTCATAATTGATAGGATATCCCTCTAATCAAATTCTCCGGTGGTCGACATTGTCCAATCGTGTGCGGGATCGACCCGTTGTATCCAACGAGAGTGGATTTTCAACAAACTCGACAGAAAAGCGGAGACAGGCAGACACCATTTCTCTCTCAGCGCCTTTGGACGTCTATTCACACGAAGCCAAAGAGCCAAGACATAAAACATCTTTTTCTAAACAGGAATATTATTATCTAGCTAAATTAATTTACAAAATTAGCCATGGCCGATACAGCTGTTGACACTACCGCAACTGCAGAGGTTACAGCCAAGGTGCGTTTCATTCAGTTTTATTGTATTTTCTCGGTTGAACTGTCGTGTTAAAAGCTTTTAGAACTTTTTAAAGTTGTTTTGTGTTAACAATTGGTTTTGCTAGCTCGGGTGAAACAACCGTCGGTGACTGCAGTAACGGTACTTAATGTTGAGTTAAAACGTCACGTTAACGTTAATTGGGGAAAGTGTCATAACCTTACCTAAATGACTTAACGTTATATTGAAATGCCACTTGTCGACAACCATACACCGAAAAGGTGACTTATTTGTAATTATCTGCGTCGACAGCTAATTCAAATGTATGTTATGTGGTTAGCTAGCTAAAATGGCTTGTAGACAAAGCGATAACGTTAGAAAGGAGCTGGTGAAGCGGAGCTGCTCCTGGGCGGGAAGCCACGATAACGTTAGCTAACTAACGCTAACGTTACATTACGAGTTGGGATGAAAACGTTCAACATTGCAACTGTCTTATATAGGTAGTCTTCCTTGATTTAAACTGTATCTCAAATATGCAAAACGAGCTTTCTTTTAATTAAAAGCAGACGTTTGAAGAACGTGTGGTACTTCAGATTAAACTCTTTGCTGAACCGTCACAGTGATCAAGATACATGCTTTTATTTTGTAGGAGCTGAAAGAGAAGAAAGAAGTAGAAGTGAAGCAAAAGGAGGAGAAGGCGGCGGTGGAGGAGGAGGACAAGACCGACAACGGGGACGCACCTGCCAATGGCACAGTGAGTTGGAGAAGAGGACCAGCCTCATGGCCTTTTGTCTTAGCACCCCTCATCATGCAGGTGTCGCTGCACCCGCCTCCCCCTTCTGTTCAGCTGCTCTCCACACAGTGCTTTGTGTGTGTTGTGAAATGGCACAGATGTTAGCTAGCAAGCCTTTGCACGTCCTTTGGTGTCTAGTCTAGTTTGATAGATTAGCTCAACACACGTGCCTTTTTAGGTGTCTCCACAGGAGTCTCTACATCTCTCTACTCTGGGAGGATTTTTAATATCTGCTTGGGATTTCATTTTTTGATTTGTTTCTCTCTGCAGCATTGCTCACATAATGAAAGCCCAATCATGACTTATGACGTTACTGGACTGACATTGCCCTTTCTTCATTCAGAATGGTGCTGATCACAGTGACAAAGTGGGAAAAAACGGAGAGGAGAAACACAAGAATGGAGATGGTATGTTATATAAAGCAGTATTGTTTTCAGAAAAAAAGTCTTCAGCAACAGTGTTTAAAAATATATATAAAAGTTCTCCCTTGGTTGCTTCTGAGTTTCCTCATGAATGCTGTCACCTTGTGTAACCTTGAAGTCAAAATTCCACTTTGACAAGATACATTTTTACATGAATCTTGTCTTAATTACACTCAAAGGAAAATATGTATTTTCTGAAGTGTGACAAACTGTGCCTACAGGGGAAGCAGAGGAGGCGCCCCCTGCTGAGGAGACTGATGCACAGCCTGCAAAGCGTGCAGCTGAAGAAGAGGAGGAGGAGGTAGGTTGTCACAAGGCTGAAAAACACAATTGTAATCAAGCGTTTTTATTGTTGATCCAGTGAACTTCAGTCTTTGCTAATGCATGAAATATTCTCCCTTTTTTTGAATAGGAAAAGGTGGAGACAAAAAAGCAGAAAAAAGAAGAAAATGGAGATTCAAAAGAGGAAGAGGTGAAGGCTTAGGTCTCTGCCCTGCTACTTGTTTGCAGCACTCTTACCAGCCTTAACATCCTGTTGTAGAGCTTGTGCTTTCTGTACCTTTTTTTTGAGAAATATCTTTTAGTTTGCGCCCATGTTATCACATTGCACTGGAGTCCTGAAACATAGTGGCCCTGCATCCTTTTTTTTTTTTTTTATGAAATGTTATTTATTGGTCTTTAAAATTAGCTTTTTTTTCTACTTGTACAAATTGGGCCACACCATGAGATCAGTTTTTTTCATTTCTTGAGGTTTTATATCGGTATGTTAGAAGCACAATCTCTATGTCAGTGCTGACCAGAAGATTCATACATATAGGCAGCTGCTCACCTCCAAGGCTCATGTTGACCTCAGATTCACTTAAAGGACCAAAGATAAGTTTTAAGCAGGGGCTAATGGACAGTTATTAGCATTATTAGTTGAGGCATCATTTTTTGTGTTGAGCTGCTAGTTAATCCTTGGCTTGGCTGCCCTGTTAAAATAACAGATGGTGCAAATAAATAAAGGGGCTCTGTCTTGTGCCTCCATGATACAATATCTTGACCTTGTTTTATGGAAGCAGGATTTTGCAATTTAAATTAACCCCTCTTAAATCTTAAAGCTTTGGTCATTTGTTCTGTATGCATTCCACGCAAGTTTGTACCATTTATACTTTGTTTTTCTTACATTTTCAATGAGTTTTATGTTATGGCTGGATAGCCCAGTTTTGTGTCAAAGACTGCCTTTTTCAGAACCAGAATGACATTCGGTTAGTTCAGCCACTGCTTTGTATATTCTGATTAACAAATAAATTGTCTTTTTACTTAAGTATGTTTTTGTGTGTATGTTAAACTGATCATTAGTGCTTCTTAAACCCATAGCTATATAAGTAGATGTCACTTGACCCAATTTTTCATAACCTGGAAAATGGCTGGCTTAGATGCAGGAAAGAACAGGAATAATTTAATTCACTTGGTGATGGAAAAGCATGCACAGAATCAATGAATTGCTGTCTTGTGTCTCCCTCGTGTGGTGTACTGTAAGATTGCAGGTCATTATTTTTGAAGTCAGTTGGAATGACAACTGGTATAGGCCACAATGGTTATCAATGACAAACAATAATTGACACAGGACTCCAAAATGGCAAAATGATCATTTTAGTTTAAACTGAACCCTGAATAAAAGTAGCTTTACAGTAACACTGCTAATCTTGAGCAATAGGTGGTACCATATAACAGTTTTTTTTTAAGCAAGCTGCAACAGCATGATCCATACAGATACTGTTTCCTTAGAAACAGCATGGCGTGAATCTACTCAGTCCAGGATGCTTAAATAGTCAATTATTGACATTCTGCTGATGCAGTAATTATGACACAATAACGTTGGTGTATTTAGTGTCTGAGCCAGTTGATGAAGCCATCACAATGGTAGGCTTGAAACAGGTTATATACTAAAGTTAACCTTTTCTCAAAGCGCTAAAGTCAGGCTTGGTGCTTGTGTTGAGGTTGAACAGACAAATCATACTGTTTGTCATGGCACAACAGATGTAAAAAAATAAAATAAAATTATATATAGTACCATTTTGCTGATAAAGATGGCTTTTTTAGAATGGAAAAAATAATGAAGTTTTGACACTTCCTGTGAGGAACTATCAAACAAAGTTGGCGGGCCGAGCGTGGTGGAGCAGAAGCATACTACCTTAAGCATGCACCCTAATGATGACAATAAGCACTTGCTGCTGGCTCTATGAACCAAGTCTTTTCTTTCAATGTTGTCCACCTTCAGTGTTACCCATAATTCACGAGTCTTCTCCTTTTTTGCTGTTCTTCTGTTTTGTTCGGTTTCCGACTGAATGCTGTATCACACCCCAGTTTCAACTTCTCCTCTTCCTGATAATGACAAGAATCACTGTCATTATTACAATGGCATGGCCAGGAGTAGGGTGACAGCTCACGGCTGTACCATGGCTTAGTGAGGGCCCATCAGAATTTGCAACCAGCACACATTTCTCTGTTTTTGAAAGTTTGCGTACGAGCGTGTGTATGTGTCATCCTATTAGTCATAACTCTATGCTGATTAAGTACTTAATTGGCATTATACTCATACTGTCAAATTTGGGGATAGCACACTAGTAAGTCTTATTTTAACTGAATTGTGTGGAAAGTGTTTTTTGTTTTAATTTGCTGTTAAAATGTGAACAATGTGAAGCCCTTACAAGATTGTAACTGTGATTAAACATGATTCAGTTTCAAGTGACTATTGTATGTGTTTACCAAATTGAAGCCCTCTTGAATTAATAACGGAGCATTAACTGTGAGTGGACACTGGCGGCACATTCATTTAGTCAGAGAAATCCTGCCCAAGCTGTGATGCTAATATGCTAACTCAGAGAAACAGGCAGGTAGACATTACCTTGGCCGTATTACCAAAACAAAACATTAACACAAGGCTTTGAGAGATTGCATTGCAGCTCATGCAGACGTTAGGCAACTGATAAAAGGAAGAAAAACGACGACAGCTGTGGTTATCCTGTATCTAACATCAAGTTGATCATCTGATCAACATTTCTACACTAAACACCAACAAGATGAAAAAAAGATGATGCAAGATTTTACAGCAAATAATCAGAAGACCAGCTTAGGCTTATCCAGCCTCAAAATGGTCACACACACACACACACACACACACACACACACACACACACACACACACACACACACACACACACACACACACACTGCATTCAAAAAGGTGACATTTGTTTGTATTAGGAGAAAATGCATGGACACACACTGTATAAACACACTATTCATGTATACACATTTTAGAGCATTGGCCAAGGTCTGTCTGTCTGTCTGGCTCTGAGAAGAGTAGTGCTGATTATTGTGAAACAATATATGGAATTGTACAGTGTGCGACAGGATGTGTTCGTCCTATCAGTGCTGTGAAGCTCAACACACTCCGACACAAAACAACTGTGTGAGAGCGTGTGTCTGTTGAGTGTGTGTGAGGTAAAGTAAATTTAGAGGCTTTTCTAAATGTGCACCAATAGTGGCTGGGTCTCGCTATCGGGGGGCTCACCCTCAGGGGGGGGCAGCTGGTACACCATGCAGAGAGAGGAGTACAGGCAGCCCACGAATGACATCAGGCTTGCAAAGTACATCACTCCCTGGGCGCCACCCACCAGTGAGGTCAGAGGTCCCATCGCCACAGAGACCAGGATCTGAGCCAGGAAATACTGGCAGCTGAGCAGAGAGATATCCACCCCCATACCACGTCTGGTCCCTTCCTCTGACGAGCCACAAAACTGAAGAACATATGCAAACACTTTAGGTATATGATCAATCTATGTAGTGCACCACAAATCAAATCATTCAGAGTAATAAAACATTTTTGAGACATGTACATATTCACATTTTTGCTGAGAGCCTATTTCCCAAAATTGTAATAACTATTCCTCTGAGTTGGTCCTGGTAAAATCCCATAAAGAAACTGTAAATGATATAAGTTACATATCTAGATACTGACCTGAGGGCTCTGGTAGTATTCACACAGCAGAGAGTAAGGCAGTGTGCATAGAGAAGAGAAGAGCACCCCATAGGTGACACAGAGAGAAAGTACCACGTAGAGGTTGGTGGATAGTGTGGCCAGGCCCGTGCCCAAACCGAACGCCAGGTAGGCAAAAAAATACAGAGTGCGAAGAGAGAAACGCTCCTCCAGTTTCTCCAATATGGCTGAAAGTTGAAGAAGAAACCCAGAGATAAACAGAAGGCACATATGTAAATCTTGCCATCGAAAGAATGTCACTTTCCTGGTTAAATAAAATATTCTTCCCTGGCCAGAGCTGCACTTACATCCAATATATGTTGTTATTAGGAGTGTAGCTTACCTGAGTAGAAAGCAGCACTGAATGCATAGATGCACATTCCCCAGCATCCCATGCTAACACCAGCATTGTACCGTTGGTAAGCCTCAGAGTCATGGGGGGCCTTGGGGTCTCCTTCAAACACAAACTCCCCCATAAAGTCAGTGTAGAAGAGCAGCATGCCTTCAAAGGACAGCCAGCCTAGACAGAACATAAGTGAAAATAAGTTTCAACTCAGTTCATATTAACTACAAAACCATGTTTACAGTGTTGTAGGGTTTTAGGTGTGATACAATTTAAATAGTGATAATTCTCACCCAGGAAATGATTAGTGCACAAACTTCGCAGAGAGGGAGGCATCCTGTAGATGGCTATACACAGCAGCTTCATTGACATTTGCGATTCTCCTGTCTCCACATTCTCACTCAGATCACTCTCATAGCGCACCCCATTCAGCAAAATGTTTGCAACCTTCATCAGAGAAAAAAGACAACAGTGTGTTTAAAAATGCTGTGGTGGCTTCTGACTAAACAGCTTTTGTCATTTTCAAAATATATGTCCCGACCTGCTGGCTGAAGGTCACTGTTCTCCTGCGTCCATTCTCCAGCTCAACAATCTGGGTTGCCATGGGCTCCTCCATTAGTGCAAGACTTTGGGGTCGCTTCAGGATACCAGCAGAAGAGCCCCGATGTGACCCAGCACCAGGCTGAGTCCCAGCTGTGACCTGAGATTGTGCATCTCCCTCAGGCTGTGGCGCTTCTGGATCCTGAGTTACCCCAGCTGGATGAGACACCACATCAGCCTGGGTCTGTCCTGCAGCATGGCTTCCTGCTCCCTGTGTGCTCTTGTCAGGAGGAGGGGAGTCCCCTGGAGGCAGGGGCGCAGTGGTGGAACTAGAGGCCAGGGCCTGTGGTGTCTGCTGGCCTGTGTAGCAGTTTATGAGCACACTGTCTATATAGGAAGTTCCTAATGAAGATGCAAAGTCATTGATGCCAGTGAGCGAGCTGTCCCTACTAATAAAGCTGCCATATTTCGGAGTGAGGGGGCTCAAGGGTGATATGGGGCTAGTGAGGCCAGCACAGAGGCGTGCATTGGCACTGCAAGAATGGGCAAGAGGGTCAGAATTATATGGGTGAGACTTTGAGTAATTGCTGTAAGAACCTTCCTCATCTTCCTCATCCAGTCCCAAATATGATCCTTGCGCAACAGGGGGGGAGAGAGGAAGAGGGAGGCTTGGACTTTTTAGATGAGCTTTGCTGGAGATTTTGTTCTTTCGTAGGGGCCGTTCGGGGATACTCATCAGAGTCATGGCTGTCGCGAACACCAAAGTGATACTTGTGAACATGTATATGACCCGCAGTTGACCTCCCATTGACCTTCCAAATTGTGTCTGGTCCCAGTTGATGCCACCCACAATGTAACCAAATCCACCGCCTAGTCCTGTAGAGCAAGATTAAGAACCCAATTAATTACCTTTTGCATTGACTTGTAATAGTTTAAAGATTAATTTCAGGAATATGTTCTCTAAATTATCTTCAAATAATATAAGCTATAGCTATATAGCTAGCTATACAATATATAATAAATAAAGTAACCCCATGTTTGTGACTGTATTTATTGTTTTCTTACCTGCCAGTAGTGCATGGATGTTCAGCCCCCGGTCCTGGTCCTCTGGGCTGCACACATCCATCATGTAGGCATGACTAGGGTTGTCAGCTGAATCAGCACTGAAGTCCATCAAAACCACACCACACACCGTCAGGACAATTCCCCACTTGTGATTTGATGCAGTGTCAGCCAGTGCACCTCCGATGTCCCTCCCGTTCAGTACCAGGGTTAGACCGAACAGAGCCCCTATGAAGGAGAGAAAAAGAGTTCAACAGACATCATTAATGTATACATCATAACACACCATTTCTAGCGGCTGGGGGACCATAGGCAGGCTGAGGGAACTCATATTAATGTTAAAAAAACTCATAAAGTGACATTAACAACTTCAGGTATCTCAGTGTTGACTTGGAGGCTGAAAAACTGTTGTAAATGGTAAACCTGTTTACAATTGGGCTGTGGAGTTTGGGAGACAACAGCATTTACCAGGCAAGAAAGGTCTTAAAAAATCAGCATCGAGTTCCATTATTGGAAGCGTATTAGGCCTATCCAGTGTTTTTGCTTAATATTATGGAAAAAAAGACAGTATAGTGCAGCCTTTGTTGCTTTTGTTTAGACCATTAATCTCATTAAGTCCCCCAACTAGACTTACATACGTAGCTTACTTAATAAATATAGTACACACACATTTAGTATTTTACTTACTAAGCACAATCCTACATTTCTTACCTACAGCCAAGGCAAATATAAAGGGTCTTCTTCGTCCAAACCGGGATGTACAACGATCACTCCACGCTCCGAGGAGTGGCTGAACGAGGAATCCTTCAAGCCAAAGACAAAGGATGGAGTTAAGGGCCTTAAGTGCTGCACAAAATGATTGCTACTCAAAATGACTTAATAATGTATCATCCTGTCCACCAGGTGATCATCTTGCCTTGATGTTTACTTACCCAGTATGGGGCTAATAAACCACACCAAGCTGTAGAATTGATCAGGCAAGCCCATCTGTAGAAGCACAGGAGTCACATAAGCTGTTTCCATGGCATAGCTAAATTCAATACCAAACAGGATGCAGCCATTGAATAGCAGCTCTTGGAAGGTACGCCTTGGGGGAAGCTCACTGAGGTCCAGCTGGTCCAGGGGACAGGGTGTGTTGGGCGGCGGCGGTGGTGAAGGTCTTATCAGCTTCCGGCGCTTTGGCTGTCTTTGGAAGTTGTTGGCCCGGTGACTGAGGTGCCGAGTGGTGGACGTTGGGAAGCTGGTGGTTTTGGGGAGTGAGCTCCTCCAGAGACCTTCCTGAGCTGTAGATAGCCTTCCTCCTGGACTGGCCAAAAGGGGGTCACTGGGGGTGCCCATTCCCGGAGATGACATCTCTCTCAAGCCAGCTTAAACTGCAGCATGTAAAAGGGTGATAAACATTGCCAAGTTCAAACTTGGCAAAACCTGGGTTGATTTTTCATATTAGAGGTCATTCAAGATCATCACATTAGCATCGTAGTCATGTGAGTAACTTAGTGCAGCTAATGGTTATGTAGTGTTACCAAGAGGACACTGCAGTCGTCAGCAAACAAACAACAGCGATGGCACAGCAATGATGGGCACGACGCAATGCAACCAATGCGCATGTTAGTGATGTGCGCAAAGCCCATGTGCTCGCGTGGCTGACTACAGCAGTGTATGCGGCACCGCTCTCATTCAGCCTGTTTCCATTTTAATATTTCATGGAGGAAGCTCAAATCGGAAACAATGGAGCCAATGGATGTTATAATGACGGCTTTCACGACAAGTTACAAAGATAACATGTCATGATCGCTTAGCCTACACTAAACATTTGACCCATCCTATATGTAGCCACGTACATATCGATGCTTTTATATATCCCTATGCTATGTGTTTGTCTTTTTTGTAATGATCTTCGATATTATCCTCGACTTGTCATTTGTTTCTTAAGGTGTAGACCACACAATCGACTTAACTGTGTTAGAAGATGAAGCAGGCGTGCAAATTCAAACGTGAAAGATGATAATTACCTTATCGGGGAGGCTCGTCATTTATTGCGGCATGCTGTGTGCAGACCAACCCTTATGATTTTTATAAAAAGACGTAGGATGAATTACAGGAGTCATGATTGTTGTTGTTTTTTTGTTTTTTGTTTTTCCTTTTCATGCAGTCATCCCCCCGCACTCTCCTCCGTCCCTTCTCCTACCCCCTCTTCTCCTCTCCCCCTTCTCTTCCTCCCGGTCTCTCCCTTGACGTCACGCCCCTCCCTGCAACATCAGCACCGGGGACAGTCCCCGCTGAAAAAACCCACATTTATCTATCTAACCTCTACTCGCAGATACATATAGTAGGCCCTAGGCTTATTGGTGGAAATGCTTCCACCTCACTAATCAAATTAGGCGATGTCGCCTAATATTAGAGGGTCCTCAGTTGTTTAACCCTAGGTTTGTCATTAGCTACAAAGTCATGTTGTGTAGCTAAACATTGTTGTTCAAACCCCACAACTTTATTTTAAATTCACGAGGTTTGCACAATATTAAATTGTCAAAAAGAGTACAATACGTTTGACTATTTTATAGCTACATATATATATAGGGGAAAAGAGTAAAGTTTAAATTAATAGAATTTTCTTTTTCTATTTTTATGCTTACAAGTATGCAAATTACGCACGCATTTCTCTCTTACGCATAATGTGCCAATATGTCTTGGTGTTTTTTTCACAAAAAGTGCAAGCCATGCAAGAGCAATTAAATACATTTTGACTTAAATACATTTTTTTCTCAATCGATTTGGCATATTTACTATAACAAACTTATTGTCAAAACTCTAAGTACAATTCTCACACCATGAACATTAAGCACATCATTCTATGTGACCTGCAAACTCAATTACTGTAAAATAGTTAACTCGACTCAACTTCAGTTGTAAAATCCCTCAATGAATAAATCGTTGTCATCAAAACTAAATGTTACTTTATCATTGAAACCAAGACGTTCAAAATGCAAATAATCTCGTCCTTGTACTCTATTTAATATTGTCCAATTGCTAACATTATATATTTATTGATATTGTATTGATGAGCCATGGTTCACACTATAATTTCAACATTTATTTCTCATTGTATTTGCACACCTGCCAATACATAAATAAAGTTTGTACAGAAAAAAGATATACAACAGCAAAAATGATGAACTGTACAATATATGTGCACAGGTTAATATGCGAGGCCGATAAGTAAAGGACCAGTCACTGGCCAGTAGTGGGCGGCAGATTGCAGTCCCTCTTTCCATCTGTGTGCATTCATGTCCTGGTAATGCTTGTTACTATAATTTAGCTCCAGGAAGTTTATTCCCCCGGAGTCGTTATGTGTTCTCGCCTCGCAATTTTCCGTTGATTGGCGTGGCACTTAAATCGTGGTTGCAGCTGCTGCTTTGGTCCTGCTCGACGCCCTGCTAAGCCCTGCACTGCTACTACTATTATTTCTAATCATAGTTCTATGATCTTTATTGTAACTATAATTGTCACTGTTCATCATACCAACTAACTTCTATTATTATTATTATGAATCATATTTCTCTATTTCTGTATCAATGGCTCTGTGTCCCAACCGGCAGAGGCAGATGGCTGCCCACCAAGAGTCAGGCTCTGTCTGAGGTTTCTGTCTGTAAGAAGGAAGTTTTCCCTTGCCACTGTCGCAAACGCTTGCTCTTGGGGGGAATTGTTGGTTCTTTGTAAATTATAGGGTGTGGTCTAGACCTACACTATCTGTAAAGTGTCCAGACATAATTCCTGTTATGATTTGACGCTATAAACAAAATTGAATCGAAATGAATTGATTTGGGATGGAAACAACCTCTAAAACACTGATTTATTGAATTAGCATAAATGTCACTAAACCACACTATTATGTTTTTGTGACCAAAGTTTTATAAAATGATTTACAGATATGTAAACATGGTTTTAATGCAGGCTAAAATCTTGATCTTCAAAGGTTAGGTAATGGAGTATAAGTATAGGGTGACAAAAGATGGAAGAAATTAAGTTAACATTACAGTGGTTGAGTAAATTTTATATTTAATAAATTATATATTTATATTATAAATATTATAATTATATATATATTGTTTTTTTTGTTAGGGCCTCTGTACAAACAGGTTAATCTTAAAGCAGAAAGATGGGTGATTTCTTTCTCAGGAGTTAATAGAAAACAGACAGATGGCCCATACAAGCTAAAAGGAAACAAAGGCCAGGCAATAAATTGCATACTTTGAGCTCACATATGCACCACACCTTGTGCAGCCTACGTTATGTCACCACTTTAGATCCATGTAAAAAAAAATGTTTTACGTGTAATGTGAGGTGTAAATAAACCACTAAACAAAGCTGGCGTAGCCTATTTACAATAAATACAGTTTATGTTGATTTTAGTTGTGAGACGCAGACCTGACAGTTTCCCTTACGAAGCCCCGCCTCCGTTCCACACACTTCGCGCTGTAATTGGCTGACTTTTCAGCACCAACCGAATCTGATTGGACGTCAGTGCTCAGAGGTTATATCACGATGCAGATGTTTTGCAACTGTAGCGCGGGCGTTACTCAAACATAGTTACTATAACTTTATACACTGCAAGCTACATTTCTTATAACATTGTTCAACCGGTACAGTCCTCGTAAATCAGTCGTAGAAAATGGCAAACGTCGACCTTGTTCAAATTGGAAAGAACTTGTTGAAGAACGGTGACACTGGCGAGGTAGCTACGTGAAACTATTAGCTAAGCTAATGTTATTGTTAGGCGACTAGAAAGCTAAATGAAACTTTGACTGGTGCTGTACACATTTGAGCTTTCCTCTTATTTAATGTATATTTGGTTGATTGGATTGTGTTTAAATGTGCTTTCTTTAAATATAAAGCCGTGCTGTTTGTTCCCCCTGGAGACCTGTTTTTCCTGCTGAGACCTGCCGTGTTAAACCTGCCATTACCTCACAGCATTAATATAATTGGTGTCAAATGAGGCCACAAACTTGACATAATGATGATCTGAAGGGAATGTATGTAAATGTGAATCATGATATCGCTGTTTTAATATAATCTATTCTCTATCATTAATTTGACAGAAAACATATATTTTAAAAAAAGTAGTAAACTCTAACTACACCCATTTCCCAAAATGCTACCTGTGTGTCACCTGTTTTGTGATTTCACTGTGAGTTTTCCTTTCTGTCCGTTTCAGAGTGTAGAGCTCCAGTCCCTGTGGCAGGACCAGCCGGTGGTCTTGTTCTTCCTGCGCAGGTTTGGCTGTCAGGTGTGTCGATGGATGGCAACAGAGATCAGCAAACTGGAGCCGGACTTGAGAGCCAACGGTGTAGCGCTGGTGGGGGTCGGACCAGAGGAGTTGGGGCTGAAGGACTTTAAAGAAGGAAGGTTTTTCAAAGGATGTAAGTAGTACTTACTCATTTACAAAACAAGGGTATTTTTCTAATTAGGTTGCACTGACACTCAAAGGAAAAATATGTGGTGCTTAAACTGGAAAACACATCTTGACACACAAGGCTTAAATCTGCTCCACTAAAACTATTTTTGCACTACAGCTGTAATCGTTTCTTTCTGTCTGTTCATTCATTGTTGAATGTGACCAAAGATTTTACGACATGTTTTGGGCCAGTATTTTAATTCTTGCATTGGAACAGTGGTAGAATGTTAGTACATTTACTCAAGAAAGCTACTTGTACTTTACTTGAGTATTTTCACTTTATGCTACTTCATACCTCTACTCCACTACATTCCAGAGGAAAATATTGTACTTGTTTTATTTGACACTTATAGTTACTAGTTAGCCTACGTTTTACATTACAAATATGAAATGCTTATATGATATAACACAGTATTATACTACTTATCCACCCAGAAGTATACAAAGTATCTAAAACTGGCTCCACATGGACGAACATTAAAATGCTCTTACATTAATGTTTTTGTGAAAAAAACAGAATAATATAATATTCTGCCATTCTGCATAATGAATACTTTTACTTTTGATACTTATATACATACATACATTTAACTGATAATATTGTACTTTTACTTATTGGAAAGAGGGCCTTTTCATGAAACTAGACTGTCTATGCAGTAGATTTTTTTTAATTGGTGCTACATGACCAAAGAAAAGAAGCTGTAATATTCCCTTTAACGCAAAAGGTCGAAAACCTACGACAACCAAAATGCACAGTGCCGCACCGGACCAATAAATGCTCCCGCTGGTGAATGACGTAATACTCATGTAAACTGCTCAAAAATGCAGTTCCGAAAGTAAAAATCCCATTCATTTTCTCAATGAGGAGTTTGATTATTAGCCATGAAGTCTAAACCATCCAAGATTAGATTTACCACAAGCTACGAGATTGGGAAATGATTTCTTTGCCCCTGTAGAAACCACAAGTCTGTATGAAATCAACCTAGTTTTAAGAACAACATGTTTTTTTCACAATGTCATTGTGCAAAAACTACACTACCCACAACCTCTTTGTCTCTAGTTGGTGGAGCTCACTGTTGCCATGGAAATGTTTACAGCACGCACAGCTTGTGAGCTGCTATCATTGAAGTCTATGATCGTTTCTGTATACTGTCTTGTAGCTTTGTCTTTTTTTGCCGTTTTCAAAATGTTGCCAAATATTTTATGGTCACAATTCATCTCATAGCTTGTTGGCTTTGTTCGAGGCTTTCCACTCTTTAGATAAGCATTTAATGAAACGTCAATGGACATCAATGTAAATCACTTCCAGAACCAGAGCCATTCAAAATAAAATAAATAAAAAATAATTTAATAATTTAAAAATAATAAGTGGGCGGTCACTGTTGAGCTCTTTTGACAAGAATTACGGCTGGTAAGAAACTCGTATGTTCAAATATGTTTTCCGAAAACATTTTAGGTGGCAGGTAAGGTAAAGTGATTGTGGATATTTATAAGGATATTTATTGTAAGAGTGTCACCAGAAGGCTCAACAAACTGCCCTAACCACCCACTTTTGAAGGTTTGTTCCCTTGCCTTCTGTCCACTGTTTCAGAATGCCCAGAACGCAAACAAGGCATGTCAGGGCTCCTTTTTTTATCCCTGCGGCCGTTGAGAAGCTTAATTTATTTTATTTACTTCATTAACTGCTGCTTTTATGCATATCACGGTTAGCTAGTTTGATAAGCTTGGATTGATCCTTTATTTATTTATTCCATTCAATTTTTACTTCCTTCTGTACAGCACTTAACAAGTATTTTATCTGCTGTGCTGTGTCTTATGTATTTTGCTTGGTCTTTAGTTTCTAGTTCAGTATGGCAGATGTACCTTGTTTTTATTTGTGGTGTGGGAATTTTCTGTTTGCTGCTGTTGTTGTGCTTTCAATATTTTATGTTTGTCATGGTCCTTGATGTGATTTGATGCCTGGTGAAGATCAACTTTCCTTTGTGATAATAAAGTTGGAAGTCAAAGTTGGAAGCCCTGTCTTGTTTTACAGTTTAATCTGGGTTTGGTCCAAGGTTGAGAGATATTAACTTTTATTCTCGATCCGCTTCTATACTCTTCGTGTCCGAATGCGGAAGTACAGTCTGTAGTGACAGCAACAGCCCTAGCGCCAGCTGGCCTGTGAGTAGGGAGATTTGGGTACTGGTAAGACGGAGGGAAGTTTAATACTGTATTGTTCATTTACACATACTACCCACATTATTATGACACAAAGTTGGTTGAATACCGACATTTTTAGACTATGATATTTCTGCTTGTACTTATAACTTAAAGGCTCAGTGTGTAGGATTTAGTGGCATCTAGCAGTGATGTTGCAGATTGCAACTAACTGAATACCCCTCCCCTCACCCCTCCCTTTCCAAGTGTGCAGTAGAACCTACGAAGCCTCGAGGCAGCATAAAAACATGAAAGGCCCTGTCTAGAGCGAGTGTTTGCGTTGTTCCCTATGCAAATATAAAATGCTCATTTTAAGCTAACAGAAACACAACCATTCTTAGTTTCAGGTGACTATACAATAATGAAAACATAACTATGAATGAACTATGAACATAACTATTCCATTTCTGCCAATAGATCCCCCTAGATGCCACACACTGCTCTTTCAAATGAAAGCCTTTCCCCAGTTGTGGTAACGTTAATGAACAGTGTCACCCACAAAAAAAAGGATTCACTTCAAACAGACATTTAGCAGGATTGTAAATAACCATCAATTATCTTTTTCTTGTAGCCATTTATGTTGATGAACAAAAGAGAATCTACAAGGATTTGGGTTTCAAAAGGTGAGTTTGTTTTATATGACCTATGGTTGGCTTTGACCCTGATGTGAATTGCCTTCATTTGTCAAAGATGTCTTAACTTTAATTATATACTTCAGAGCCGCAACAATTCATCTGCAACTATTTTAATAATCAATTGATTGTTTTAGTCATATTTCAAGCAAAAACACCAAGCATTTACTGGTTCCAGCTTTTCAAATGTGAGGATTAGCTACTATTTTTGTCTTTTATGATCATAAACTGAATTACTTTGGGTTTTGGACTGAATTAAGACATTTGAATGCATGTCCTTGGCCTATGGTATATCAGGTTTTCACCGCTCATGCTAAACTTCTCTCCTTTGCAAAAGATTAGCTGCCTTGTGATGATCTCTATTCAAGAGACTCTGTTTCTTCACACTCAGGTATACAGCCTTATCTGTGGTTCCTGCTGCTTTGGGGAAGAAAGTACGAGATGCAGCTGCAAAGGTATATAGCTTTATGGTTGAATGATTACTTTATGGTTCATATGTACTTTGGTCACATGGCATAAAGCAGGGGTAAAGTTGCTGAGAGCATATTGACACACTGACCTCTGGCCGCCTGTTTTCTCTGCTGTTTTACAGGCCAATGCTGAAGGCATTCAGGGAAACTTCTCAGGAGATCTGCTCCAGAGCGGAGGCATGCTCATTGTGGCCAAAGGTACAATGAGTATAACCAAAGGGGGTACTAGTAAGGGCCTGTCTTTTGAAAGTGTATAAGTGAATGGAAAACACGATGTCAGCATGTAAATCATGAGTGAAGTTTGTCCGCTCATCTAAATGAAGGTTATTAATTGGTTAAAGAAATGCATTCTTGCAGCCTCTCCTCTAAAGGGCAATGCTGCATCACATCATTGTAGTGAGGTTGGATGTTGATAGTGAGCCTTCTAAACCACTCACCTTCAACGTCAATGCTCTCTAGTGCTGCTGGCTTTCCCTGCTTTGTTATTTCTTGTATCCACACAAGTATAAGGATTAAACTATTCAAATGTGCAATAGTTTGTTGGGTTAATAATTCTCGGAAATAAATTGGCATACAGGAAGACGTTTTTTAACGTGGAGTGGAGAGGCACAGTCAGTCCAAAATAATTTACAGCACAACACTTGGAAAACTAAGAAAAAAATCAACAATACCTAGCAGTGTGCTGTGCTGATACTTTCTTTTATGGTCTTGTATATAAGTTTGTTCTTATGGAAAGGAATTAGTTGGAGGAAGTAGACTATAGGTCATTCTGTCCTGTCTGACCTAATTTAGGCAATTTAGTTCCTTACTATTGAAGGTTATTAAATAGAAACTTTGAAGTGAAACCAGGCTGTATGGCACATTTTTGGAGGACCTAACCCTATATATATATATATATATATATATATATATATATATATCCTTTGTCAGTATCCTTTTATCACCATTGTAATGAATTTAACTCTGTTTTGTTTTTATGTGTCAATCTGAGTCATGAGTTCACCAAAGCAAATTCATTTGATAAGCTACTTACTTACTGATTCCTCCTTAATATATTTTGTTCTGCAAAGGTGGAGAAAAGGTCCTAGTGCACTTTATCCAGGATTCACCAGGAGACCACCTACCTCTGGAAGATATTGCCAAAGGTTTTGGGTATCTCAACCAGTGCAAAAGCAGGACAGATGCCGGTGGTAAGAACTCTTTCCATGTTCCCTTTTTCATTTCTTCCCCCTCTTTAACTTTTAATTTATTGGTGCCCATGAGTGAACTTTGAGGTGCATAGTGAAGCGGTTAAATAAATGGTTTTATTGTGTTTACTAAAGCACGACTGATGTCAGTTTTTCCAGCAGACTCTCTTTTACATCAGTAGCAACACACACATCAGAGTAGCTTTTTTAAAGCCAATTTCACACTTATTACCCCATCTTTATGGTCTGTCAGCATCTGTCACAGGCCCCCAAAACCTTTTAAACTTCTATAACTACACTTCTACTACAATACAGATCTCAGTCTGTATTGTACTTAAAAATGCTCTGCAAACAGAAACCGAGAACTTATAATTATAATATAGTAGTTTAACAAAAAAACAGTAAAGCCAGTATTGGCAGCTTTACACAGCTTTTATTTATGGAATATATGTGCTTATTTCTCTCAAAAAGCTTGTCATGTAACTTCAGCAGTGCTCTACAGAATTTAATGTCAAGTATATAATAGAGAAAAGAATAGGTTTAATTCACTGATTACTATTATTATAAAATCAATGGAAAGTCTTTGCATACAACACATGGATACAGTTATTTAAGTAAAGCTTTTCATATCTGAGATAGAATATGCTTCTCACAGATGTAAGCATTAGTTTTGTATTTGCACAGAATTGCACAGTGGTCAATGACATGCTATCATGTCCAGAGCACCAGGGGTTTTGTCCTGTGATCATCAGGGCTTTTGGCATGTCCATGACATCCAGCACATGGTCTTCCTTACCCATTCCTCCTGGCTCTGTTGCATGCTTTTCACAAAACCCACCATGTCTTAGCCTTTGCAACATTTAAGCATCCCCATGACCTGTCTAAAGACCAACACATGTCATTGTTGCCGCCCAGGAAGAGAATAGACTAGTTTATTTCTGAGGGGTCAAAATGTGGCAGAAACAAGTGCGAGTCACAAGATATCTGACATGCTTGTGTGGAAAAGGCATCTGGAAAAGTTGAAGCCTTCTCAACAGCGTGAAGTCATTGGCTGATCCGGATAAAACTAAGTGATGTCTTCTTGTTCAAACCTTTCTTGTTCTATAGCTGATAGGCAGTGTTTACTACTTATGTGTCTAAAGATGGAAAAGAAAACCTTGTGTCTTAATTTCTGCACAGAGATTCTGAGGTACCAACAACAAGACATGTTTAATACTCAGTCTAGGTTAACTAAGTTGCCCACATGTGGGCCTTTTATAATTAAAATTGGAATGTGTAAGTAACTCACAAAAAAAGTAGTGAAAGTCTGCTGACATTGGGTTTCATGGTGGCAGAATGCCAAAATAAATCACAGTATTTTTACTTAAGCATTTTAGCCTTTTATGCAAACTCTGGCTCAATAAATAAAAAATCATAAAACAAAAAAGAAATTGTTTTCTTTTTCATTCAATCAATGAGCATTGTATCTATAAAAAGAAAGAAAGAAATTAAATACATTTCCAATACATATTTTCTTCCCCTTTGTAATTATTTCAGACTTGTGGTCTATAGAAAAAACTGCTTAATTCAGTGATCGGGCAATGTAAATAGCTAATTCTCTGTGTGATCATACAACAATCCATATTCTTGCATTAAAAAGTAAAACACATGATTTGTCATATGTATGTAAGCTGTTAAACCTTACCTACCTTCTCTTGCAGTGCAATGATGCTGTTTGTACACGATGATGAAGGAGCAGCCCATTGGACCAGATGAATGACTACTCCTCTGGAAGCTCAAATAGAGATTTAATAAGTGGAATGTCATCAAAATGCTCAAGTGAACATAAAATTACTTTGTGATAGTCACATAACATATTGTTTTATCTATCTGTACAGTAAAAGCAACAGTGATATTACCTTTGTAATCATTAACTTTTAATTATTAATGTTTTGAACTTACCTAAAATTGGATATTTATGAATTTCCATTTATTACACTCTATATATGCGGTACATATATATATATATATATATATATATATATATATATATAGTTATAGTTATAGTTATAGTTATAATAAAGGTTTAAAATCAATACTTTGCTTCAGTCAGTGAGCAGTTTCATACAGACATGGGTGGTTTAATAAAGTTAATTAGTTAGATTAATAAAAAGGTGAGGAGGTATCTAACTTCACATAATAAACAGGTACTACATGCAAGATCAATTGTTTGTACACTACATTTCTAATAATGGAACTGTCTATGGTACCTGCTGACACGGTTACATAAGTGCTAAGCATAACTAAGGCTGTACTGTACTAGAACCACTGAGCCCACCTGGGTTTCATTTACAGACTATAAACTGAAGCAGCATGGTTGTAAGCCACTTGCTTTACAATATCACGAATGCACACACAATTTATTCTGAACTTAAATGTCAAGAAGCATTAAAAACAACTCAAGGCAAGAGATATTGTTATCCACTCAATTGTTTCACTTCTCCACGAACAAGAATGAATCCTACATAATTTTTATAAAAATAATTAAAATTACACATTTAAAGCAGAGACTTGAGATGGTAACAGTTAAGACAGTCACTTTAATGGCAAGATAATTACATAGCAGCAGGAACATTCATATAACACCTTTAACGTCTAAATTCTTGCAAAGCAACAATGATATTTCATAAATATTTGTAATGTAGATAAATAAACTCTTCTGATGGGCATACAGATGAATGTATTTGTACTTGGCTGGTAATTTCAAAACGACACAATTTCACCATATAAGTAAATGTGAAGCTAGAAGTAAGTCAAGAAATGTACCCTTCTTTTCTTACCTGATTTGAATCATTTTTATGTAAATACTTCAAGTAGAACATCAAGTATCTACAATAACATGTGTATTATGTAACCTTTAGTGTTTAGTTAACAATTTTGAACTGTTTTACTCTTTTTGAGCAAAACCAGACAAAACACACAAGCCTAAGCTGTTGCCCTTCAGACGGCAGCCAAGGATCAATCCTCCAGCATTCTTTTGACCCAGACATGATAAGAGCACATTTTTGTTAAAAGGAATAGTTTGACATTTGAGGAGATCTGCTTCTTCGTTTTCAGAGGGAGTGATTTGAGAAGATTGATACTATACTCTGCTAAATATAAGGCTATAGCCAGCAGCAGTAGCTTAGCACAAAAACTGGAAACAGTTATCCTGGCTCTTTTTCCACAGGAAACAAAATCAGTCTGTTTAATCTGTACATGTGTAAAGCCTAGTTAAATATAAGTTAAATTAAGATGCAACATATTAAAGGAATAGTACACCCAAAAACAATTCTCACCTCCATAGGATCTCTATGACGGACAGAAGAAAAGGTTGTACATTTTTATGACAACTATTAACTAACTATATTTTGCTTTACAAAGCATTTTTTGTATCCTCTGGTGCAAAACACATTTCTTGAAAGGAAACTGTTGAGCAAAAATAGTTCTGTTCGTCTCCATGAGACCAGGAATGGATAGAAAACACCTGGATAATGCTCCACAGAAATTGTATTTGCTGTCTGTCTTTCAAACTCTGTTGCTTTTATTTTTCAGGCACTCTGCTCTCCTTAATGCCATAGAGAGCCTAGGGAGGTGAGTACTATATACAGTTTATATTGTTTTTGGGTGACCTACTCCTTTATTTAGTCAATTTTAGAGATGCTGGAAGGTTGCTTTTGTTACCGTTGAATAGAGCCAGACATATAGAGCTAGGACAGTGACTTTAAGTCTTGTTCTGTTAAATAAATAACTACATTTTTTCTCATGTAACTCTCTCAACCCTCAAAATGTCAAACTTTTGCTTAAAGATGGCTGCACACTATTAGCACTTACATTCATAATTTTTTTACGTGGCATCTCCATCTGCTCAACACAACAGTATTTGCCAATATGTGAAGACCAAGAGACAGAAGAGTATAAAGTTTCAATATGCACATTCATTTCTGCAGCCTCTGTTGAGACCAAAAAGTCATGTTCAGTTTATCAAGGCATCCTGAACATGACCAATAACAAGCAAACATTTAAAGCCCGCTATGTGTGTTTTTTTTCTGTTTAAAATGGTGGCTTCCTGCAGCCGGTACCTCTCTTATTACTTCTGCTTTGATGCTCCTGTCATTAATTGTTAATAAAGGTACAAAATAACAGTCCTGGCCCTGGGCATCTCTTTAATGACAAGCCCCATTGTTCCGTGTTTGTCTGCCTGCGAGCTTGTGGTTCAGCAGCACTTTATCCATCTTACACAGCCCTGATCAGTGTGAGATCAGAGGGCAAACCACTTCATCTGCTACCTGTCCGTGTGTGTGTGTGTGTGTGTGTGTGTGCGGACATGCGTGAGGGGTTTTCTTTTCACTTCCCGTTAACATGTAATTGCCTATGCCCAGAAGCTAAAAGTCTTGCAATCACTGTGTGTCTTCATCTCCTCTCAGGATATCGCATGGTGAAGGAAATAATAGTTTTTCTACATATCAATCACCAGTTAAATGTAAACTTAAAAATATCGTACAAGCAAACATTATAATTTCAATACACATAGGTAAGGGCCATCTAACAAATGGCACATGTTCGGAGTTTTGATAGCTATATAACCTCTTAAAATCAAGTAAAAGGTGGAGAAAAAAGAGAGGGATCCAGCTTCAAACACACAACACAGCTGTGATTAGCAAGTTACTGTAGATCCAAAGTTGGCAGTAACCATTAATGCAATAAAGTGATATATATTATTTTGTTTTAACCATATCACATCACTCTATCTCCAACAGGTGTTTTCTCACTAGCTAAAAAAGTAGCAGTATTTTTCAAAACATCTTGAATATGGTTTCTTACAGGAAAACTGTAATGACTTACATATACATTTCTGCAGTGAGTATTGAGCAACAATCATTTGCAGGACGAGATAAAGAAACTTAGAAAAAAATAGCCTCCAAAAAGTACTAAATAGCTTTGTAAATTTTAAATATTTATCCACTGTGTAAAAATGTTTAAAGCCGCAGCTCTCTCAGAATGTTAATTTAAGGTTAAAGCTGCAAAGATTTAACAGTCTTAAAGTCTTTAGGTAATTTGTTTCATGTAACAGTGAATGACCAAACTCTTAGAGTGTGACTAATTCTATTGCTTTACTTCGGCAAAGCCCCAAGCTTTCATTTGTTTTATATTCTTCACTCAGAGTTACATATGTTCACCATTGTTTCTTCTGAAGCGGCACAATGTCTGGAAAACAATACACCAGAAGAAAGACACCAAGGCATCTCAGTGCCAAATGATAATTGATAAATCACAAAAAATTCTTCTAAGGATTATTTCAAGAAAGACTGGCAAAGTATTTAAAGTTGTCCATAAGCTCTAACCTTTTTCACAAGGTCTTAGTTTTCTATGTAGCCTTTTTATTTATGTACCCACTCGCCATCTGCCATGAGATGCAGCAACAACTACAAAACAAGTGACCTAGCTACTCATCCAGAGACAACACCTCAAACTTGAGAATAAACTCTAGCAAGTTTCTTTTATACATGGTTTTAGTTTTGAAACTAGGGTGAAGTCCAGGATGTCATCCATTTTAAATACATCTACAGTATATGGAAATATTTGTGTCATCACTCTGACCCCAAATAAATTGGAAATGAGCAGGATGTATCTGTAGGTTTGAGAAGTACAACTTGCTCATTTGATTTGAGTTGCCTAGATCAAGAAGTACATTTCTCAAGAGTAAAACTTTCTACCAGACACGACACTTCAGCTCAGGGTTCATTTGACTGCCTTTTTGGCACTGGAAAGCTTCCGAGAACGCTTCGAAATTCTGGAGCGATCCAAGCACCCTAAAGACAAAAGAGAAACAAAACGTTATCAGAGTGATAAAAGCTAAAGTATATATTATGAATGTTAGAGGAGCATTGCTAAATGTGAGTCCAGCTTCCAAGTCCTTACATTGGGATCAGCGAATGGAGCTGCATTGATTCCAACACTTCATTGAGTTGGGAGATTAAGATTGTGTCAAATAAGTGATTGTTATTTTGGGAAAAGACAACAATGAAACCAACAATAACACATTTTTCTTTGGCCACTTTGGGGGCAACAGAAACAAGCCGTGAACACAACACTAGCATATTGTCATCTTTTATGGTGATTTGTTAGCATACAGCTAATTACATATCCAGCTGTGAATGTGAGTCCACACTCTATTAGCTCTCCTTTGATCTCCACCAACGCATGACAAATATATCTGTCTCTTTAGCTGCTAAATGCTCCACTATAGCCGCTTTCCGACCAGGTAGTTAAAGGAACGTAGTTAAAGGATTAGTCTCCTTTTAAACAGTTCTACTAACTACTCTCCCCCAAAACCGTTTTTTCCATTTGCTTTCGCACTGGAACTGGAACTGGTGGTATATCGCATAGGAACTGCTAGGAAGGGTAAGGGAGTGATGCAAGCACAGCAACGGTCTTTATAGCTTTAAAATCAGAAAACAAATACACAAAAAAGTATAAACTAAATACTAAATCTAATGTATATAGCCTATGTCATAATTTAAACAAGTCTCCCAAAGAGAAACAGGTATCTCTCTCTCCCCCGCCTCTGCCTGCTGTGCTGCTGTGAGTTTAACTCCCAAAAGACAGTTAACCACAAGTTCCTGTTGATTTTATGATGAACATGTGTTGTGATATTTAACCAAACAATCTGTAAGCAGCGAAATAAAAGCCTTTTATTTACAAGACCGGTCTGAGAGACCTCCAGATTACAGTGGTAACTGGCCAAGCGACAAGCAAGCTGGTCTATGGCTTTGACGTTCCACTGCCGGGATTGTTCTGTTGCCGATGGAAATTCTACCGATTTCACTAATTTCACTCCATCGCCTTGAGCTTCCTTTGTGTTGGTATTTTAAACTCCGGTCGATTTACGAGGACTAGGTTAACCTTTTCTCAGATCTCTGCAGGGTAAATCTAGACAGTGCATGACTAAAACAATGTTTTATGTTATTTGAAACCAATAAATCTGGTTTATTGGCATTTCTTTAAATTGTTTATAGGTATTTAAAGAAATGCCAATAAACCAGTTAATCTGATTTATTGGCATTTATTTAAATTGTTTATTGGCATTTAAAGTATACATTTAAAGCTCCTCGGTCCCAGCCGCATCACTGTCGTGCCAACAATGACGTTAAATCCAACCCTCTTGCAATATTGCTTAATTAAAATCCATGAAACTACCTACCCATTAAAATATTCTTATTGGTTCTATATATCTGAGCATACTAAAGCTCCTTACCTGTACTCTAAGGGACTGTGTGAGTCAGTCTTGATGGACTGGCTGGCATACTCAGGCCGATAAGCACCACACCACACCTAGAAGAAAAAAAACTGATTACATGAGTGGAGAGTAATCTACTTTTAAAACATTAAAACAAGCTTTCTGCAGACTGTTAACATTAAAAATAACTTTTACTACAAATTTTGTATTTTACCTCAAATATAACTTAATATACAATATATAATATTAAATGTGTATACTATATATTTACAGCACTTTGCATCTAATGATTCTTCTAATTCACAGCTTTGATATTGAAATTTTGGCACAAGTTATTTTACTAATGCATCAACTGACTCGTACAATTCACCATCACATTTGGATATCTTTGATTTGTAACATTTTACCTCTTTATCTGTTGATGACACTTTTTTGCTTTTGCTTTTCATTCCCTGGCACGAGACACTCTTTACTTTGGCAGCTCTTCTTCATCCCCTAGTGTGTGTGGCTGAACACTGATTTGTTCAGGGATTGCTTCAGCATCTAACCCCCTGATCCCTCTCCCTTTGTCCCAGTGTTTACTTCTCAGCACCAAACATCCATTGAAAAATGCACCTCTGAGCTTCAACTCTCGACCCCAGAAGGAGAACTTTTTGTCTGCCCTCTGTCTGCTGAAATAATACATTCAGAAACAACATATTCCCTCATTATTCTTACTTGAGCAAAGTTAAGAAAAAAAAGTTGCTTGTAATCCATGTCTAGACCAGGTAGACGAGGCTCCTCACCCTCCATCTCCACCCACTTTAGGTAAGCCTGTAAACACACACACAAACACAAACGCACACTTAAAAACAGGTTTCAGATCTACATAATGTTTTTTTGGTAAAGTATTTTGGACGTTATTGTTGCTGAAATAGTAATGTGGTTTTGTTGGGCTAACATCCAACCTTATATGCTTGATGAACCCCTCCATTGTCTGCAATGTTCTCCCCCAAAGTGCTGATTCCACTGACCTGCAGCCTCACAGACAAAACCATGAACACACAAACACACAGCGACATGAAAACACTCATTCTGGTGATCACCTAATATATAGTTTACATCGTTGGAGATTAGAGCCAAAAGAAAACAACTCATTTCATACATGCCACTGGGTGCTTACGTTTTGTCCACCAGCTAGCTTCCAGTTGAAGTTTCCATATTGTTGCACCATGCACTGTGACTGCTCTTTAAAATGCTCAGCAGAGTAATTACTCCACCAGTTTAGCATATTACCATCCTTGTCAAAATTACGCCCTGTAAGGAAACATAATACATTTAAACTACTGTTTGTCAAACATGAGGCATCTAAAAAGTAGTAACTTGTGTAACCAGCAGACTTAAAATAAACTGTTGTTGAATGCTAAACTGCATTTATCAATTTGGGCTTCCACAAATATTCACGGTGAATCACTTGTGTCTCACCATTGTCATCAAATCCGTGTGTGATCTCATGTCCGATAACCATTCCTATCCCACCAAAGTTAAGGGCCTGGTGCTGATGTTTGCTGAAGAAAGGCGGCTGCAGGATTCCTGCTGGAAACACTGGACCGACAAAAACAACAGGAGCAAAAACACATTTGAGTATTGGCAACATTAAACAGGATTACACTGAGTAGAAACTGTGAATCATGAATATAGAAAAAAACATCTCTCATTTGTCAACAGAGACAAAGCTCTTACCAATCTGGTTTCTGTTGGGTGAGTAGAATGCATTCACTACAGCAGCACCAATAATCCACCTAAGAAGTGATAGGTTTATAATTGATAAAACAGCATTAAACTGTATTTCAGTTGAATATACTGTGCTGGTAAATTCATGCACAGAGCATATTCTGCACCATGAAATAAAATATTTAAACCTTAATTTTCAATGTCCTTTGAGGGGATTATTTGATGAGGACACAGATTCGTTCTCTTGTTACTGTGGGACATATAATGCACCATGTCCATTTCAGAAAATCGGTTTGTTATGTTTTGGCTAAGAACAACCTTGTTTACTATCTTAGAAACAGAAAGCAAAAACGTATGAGTGTCATTTCTCAACCTCATTTAAAAAGAGGAGGTTTGTGTTGTCACTGTCATTTTAACTGTGAAAACATGGTGACCACCCGAGGACAAAAGCTTGGGTTTTACTGATAAGGACAGCTTGTACTAATGTATCGACAGCTTACAAGTCCGGGTCAACTGGTTCTCTGAGCTTCTTCAGACTCTTGTGTGCTTCAGACTTGAGGTTCTCGAGTATGTTCTCAAAGTAGTGTTCTTCACTGAAATTCAGCTGGGGAAAAAACAGAACAAATTATAATTTACACTGTTTATTGATCCCCAGTGGGGAAATTACAATTTCCCATATTACATCATAATTATAATCACTACACACAGGCCTGAAATACACACTCATGCTCAGGACCTTTTCATGCACAAACGGAAAAATGTCAGAGTGAGTGGGCCGCTAGTGCTGGCCCTGAGCAGTTGGGGGGGTACGGCGCCTTGCTCAAGAGCACCTGGCAGTACCCAGGAGGTGAAGTTGCATCTCTCCAGCTACCAATCCACACTCCGTACGGGAACTTGAACCAGCAACCCGCCGGTTCCCAACCCAACTCCCTACAAACTGAACGACTACCAACCCTGAGCCCCCCCACAGTGGTCTTGGAAATAGACTGAGTTTTTACTTACATGAGCGTACTCCTGGTCAAGCTTCTGGTTGCCTTCCTGTAGAATATGATCCGGATAGCCGATATGTTCCTTGATTGCCATGGCCTACATGGCACAAAGAACAATTAGTATGATAAGACGGAACATCCAGAGAAGATATACATCCTTATTTTTTAAGCTACTTTCTTAGCCTGACTGTGTACTTTACCTTCTCTTTTGCCTTCTCCTTCGAGGGAATATCCATCCAGCTTAACTCCTCCAGTGTTTCTACATATGCTTTCTGGATCTTACTGATAAGGTCACTGACCTGTGAACAGTGTAATCACAATCCCACACAGAAACAAATTGTCATAATTATGGGGCCCCGAGTAACACAACATTTAGTATATAAATAGATTTTGTTCATTATTATAATTGCAATGTCATTACCACTATAATATGTAACAGTGGAGTGTGAAATGTATTTCGAAAAGCGACACTTGGTGCCTCTAGGTCTAATTTCTGCACATGAATTTCTTACAAGAATGCAGCATGAGACATCCTGCATTAATTGTTGGACGTAATCTGCCTCTGTGTTAGTAACTGATTTTCATGCTCTAAGGAAGCTGATGTTTTTATGTTCTGGGGGGTTACAGACCAAAAGGACTTACCATTCGTTTGCTTTCTCCAGCAAAGGTCTCACGCACATACAGAGATCCAACTGCGTTCTCCATGCTGCTCTGGACATAACGGACACATTCTCTCCACCAAGCATCCTCCACAGTGGTCCCATAGAGAGTCTGACCATACAAGTGCACAAACACAGTCCGACAACACACTGTAATTTAGTTTTTGAACAAGCTCATTTTAAAATGCGCTGTTCTTTTATGTCATGCTTATTGCACCTTTCTGTAACGGGCTCTGGCATCTTTAAAACGGCGGCTCAAACTGTTAACTCTGTCAATGATGAGCTGCCAGGTGAGGTAGTTCTGCATGGTTCTGCAAACATATATAGTTTTTTGTCAAAGTGTTGAGCTGAACTGGAACAAGTCTGTAATAATTGAATTTTCATAACACTCTTGGACTGACCTGACACTGTGTTTCGTGAGAACGTCATTCATCTTCTCAAGGTAAGGAGAGCTGTACACCACCACCTCCTCCTCTAGCTGCACCTCAATGGACACGCTGGACAGCACACCATGAATAAATCGTGTCCAGTTATAACCCTGGAAAACAAAAGGGAGGAGATATTTTGCAAGTTAAACAAGGTTAAAATACAATATAAATTAAATATATTTTCCATGGAAGTGCTCCCAGCTACTTTTCTAATTATGTCAAGAAGGTGGGGGAAGTTAGAAGTAACAACACCACAGTTTCAGCCAGTGAAGCTAAATCAAATCTATAGATTCAAGTTTATTCAAGTTTCTATATATTTATAGATAGATTTATAGAACAAGCTACATTCTTTAATTAAGGAGTCAATATATACTGTCAATATGAATTAATTAATTATTTAATAGCCTGTCTCTGTATATTTCATTAATATTTGCATCTTGAACACTGTAACTGGGGATGTCAATGATACTTTGTACCTTGTCTGCTTCCTAAAAAAATATACACTGTATTACATTTTCTAGTTCCTTAGTTTTTTTATTTTAATTGCAGCTATAACAAGCTGCGACTGTTCGCGGGTGTGGTTAACATTTCCATGGTAACAGTGAGTTCCACCAATCAGAGACGTTGCTGTTATGTTTAGGATTGTGGGTAGTGTAGTACTTCTCCATGACATTCTTGGCCACCACACTGTTTCATGTGCACGTTCTCTACATTATTACACACTTTGGTGTCCCTCATGTATGCAGTCTAATATTTCTTGTCTCATGCACACATGCACATGCTTGTGTGATCCATCTCTGATCAGCTTCTGAACTTTTCTTGTGTGGCTGCCCTGATCATATCCTGCTTGTGTTGTGGAATAGGCCAGCTTTGAGCCACTGCATCCACATGGCAAGCAATGATCGCCTCTGTTGTGTTGTCTCTATTCTTGATGCTTGGGCTGCGTGACAGAGCTTCTGTGATGACCAGTGTCTTTCCCGGTGCATATTCAGTTTTTGCGTTAAATCGCATGAGCTGCATCAAGAGTCTTTGACACCTCACTGGTACTACATCTAAATCTTTACTATTCATCAGCGGTACCAGTGGCTTATGGTCTGGAATCAGTTTAAATTTCTCCATGCCTACCAGGTATTCCTCGAACCTTTCACAGGGCCCCGCTACTGCTAAACACTCATTTTCAATTTGTGCATACCTGGTTTCTGCGTCTGACAATCTTCTTGAGCAGCAGGCAACTGGCTTTCAGCTTTCACCATTTAGTTGCAGAAGAATGCCTCCTAGCCCATAATTGCTTGCATCTGCTGAAACAGCCGTCTGTCTTTGTGGGTCATAGTGAGCCAGGACAGGGGAAGTGATAAGGGCTTCCTTCAACTGCTGAAACACCCTCTGCTGAGGCTGGTCCCAGGGCGGTCCTTTCTTTCAGAAGATCATACAGGGGGCCCGCTGCTGTTGCCATGTCTGGTATGTATTTGCTCATATGATTTATCATACCTGATGTACACTTTAATTTGTGCACATTAGCGGGTTCTTGTAGCTCACTAATGGCAGTCACTTTGTCTAGGTCGGCTTTTACCCTTTTGGCGTCCACTATGTGGCCCAGAAAACAGCTCTGGTTGTCTGTATACACAACTTTTCCTTGTTGAGCTTGAGGCCTGCCTGCTCTGTTCTCTCCAGTGTGTTCTGCAGGTGTCTGTCATGTGATGCCGTATCCCTTCCATGAACAACATCCATGGGTTGGAATATTTCTGAAGTGATGTTGATTCCGAAGGGAAGCCGCTTGAAGCAGTGCCTGCCAAAAGGTCTTATGAAGGTGGTGAGTGTGCTGCTCTCTGCGTGCAGTGTTATCTGCCAAAAACCTGACGCAGCGTCAAGTGACGTGAAGACCGTAGATCCCACCAGCTTTGCTAGTGTCTCATTTGTTGTGGGCAGTTGTCATCTCTCTCCTGTTATGTTCTCATTCAGTTTTTGGAGCCCCACACAGCTTCTTATGGCACAAAAATAACTCGCACCATTGGTGCACACCAGTCTGTTGGGTCACTTTTAGAATCATGCCCTGTTTTTCCATTTGCTGTAGCTCCACTTGGACTTTGGGAAGAAGTGGTAGAGGAACTCTTCTGGCTTTCTGTACAGAGTAGGGGACAGCCGCCTCTTTTAGGTGGATCTTCACTGGGTCAGTTTGGAGCACCCCCTAGATTCCCACTACTATCCTACAGTTATCTAGGCTCTCTTGCTACGTAGCCTATATGTTGAAGATGTAGTCCTTGTTCTTATACAGTTTGCTAGCCGTGATCTGGCCCATTTTCTAATGGTCCGCTGGGCGCCTCAAGCTTTCTTTCTGGCTTAAGAGCTCTAAATGTTTTCACGTTCATTACAGTGACATCTGCTTCTGTAGCGATTCTAAATCTGACTGGAGTGGGTCCTTTATGAATCTGTTCAGTCCACTATTCAAAACTACTTTGCTTTGATTTACTTACTGCACCTAGGTAGAAGCTTTTCTTTTCTTTCTTGTTCTGAGTGAATTCCCTCACTAACTTAAAAAAAACAATTTCTCTCCCAAATGGTCCCAGTTTCCCCACATTTTCTGCATTCCGACTCTAATGCTGAGCATTTGGTTGGGATTATGTGTTTTTCTTCTACATCGACGGCAATTGAAATCTCCTGAGTAGTGCTGTCCATCACTCCCCCTTTTGTCAGCTTTTTTTCCCCATCCTTTCTTTGTCGGGTGCCTGTGTTTCACTTCTTGCATGGTAAGCTGTGCTTGCTGCTCTTGTTGGTTTATCTGTTGTGCTACTCCTTCTGCTTGCTGCACCATTATCATTGCTTTTTCTAGAGTGGGGTCAGACATTAATTGCATTCGTCTGGACAGTTCTTTGTCACGAATTCCCACGACCAGTCTGTCTCTAATGTGTTTGTTTTTCTTTACTCTAAATTCACAGTTTTCATTCAATTCATGCAGAGCCTGTATGAAAATCTCTGCCGTTTTCGCCTGGCTTTTGTTGTCTTTGATGGAGCATGCTTTCTCTTGTATTGTTTTTTTCGGTACAGAGTATTCATCAAATTTTGCAAGCACCTTATAGCATAAGTAAGTTTGCTAAGCTGAACATCACCGTCTTTATTGCTTAACTTTGTCAGCGACCTGAATTGTGTGAATCTCTGTCGCCACACAGGCCATTTACCTGGCTTTCCTAAGTTGAAGTTATCCGATGGTTTAAACTTTGCCATCACATCGGTTCTTTATCAGAACACTTCTGACACCATGTCAAATAATACTGCTGGCAAATACAGTTTATTTACTCTCAACTTACATACACCAATTACTGTCTGAGCTCTTCCTGTTCGTTGAGGCGTAGATGTCTTGCAGCTCGCTCTCTGATTGGTCACTGAGATGTACAACTAATTAACATAAACTATGTATTGACAACTGGAAACAAGGGTGAACAGCAAACCTGGGTCTATCCAAAGGTAATCAAATGGATCTACCAGCACCCTGAAAGTTCACTAATAACATGTCATATCCTGTTTATTTTGCATGGCAACCTCTAAATACACTTCAGTTTTTGTACAGTCTAAAATATAAAGATATAATCATGTTAATTAGTGAGTTTTATAGGTGCTTGTAGGTCAATTTTGTTACCTTTTGACCGAGCCAGACTAGCTGTTTCCAGATTTTGCACTAAGGTAACCAGTTAGCTTCATATTAACATACAGTACAGATATGAGAGTGGTATCAATCCTCTCATCTAACTCTTGTCAAAAAGCAAATAAGTGCATTTTCCAAAACTTTGTATTTAATGGACATGTGTAAGTTAATTGGAAATCCTTATTTGCCATGGTCATAGTATAAATGTGATATAATCAACGTGCCTTTACATTTGCCTTCTACCAAGTGGGCTGCTGGCAACTGCTCTGCTCAAAGACTCAAGTGGAAACATCCTCAATCACACATTTAATTTCTTCAATCAGAGTCATATATAGTGAAGTGCTTGCACTTTATGTAACACACAATAAAGAAGTGAAATCACACGTACATTAAAGTTGAATGTGTTTTGTAACTCTCCAAGTGTCATCTTGTTGTAGAGAACGGTGACATCTTGGCGCTCCTCTGCCGGTGATGTGGCCTGTACAGCAACAGGAAGGAAGAAGCCTTCTATAAACTGATGCTTGGTTATATATATATATTCACATTTTGCTCTCCTTCCATCAGCAAAGTCTCATTCGTCATGCTCTTGACAGACAAAAAAAATCTGGTTAAAAGCTTGGCTGATCCTCTATGTCCACACTAAATGTAGCCTGATTCTCTCATTTGCTGGAAACAGAGCGGAAGTACTCATTTTTCATCTTGTCATTGTTAATTTTCCATAAGCCCTCATCCCACAATACCATTTCCTGTTGAGGCTGGCACTCACATTGGCGATGTCTGTCTCCAGCTCCAGCACTTGCATCATTTCCTCCCACACACGGTCATCATCCTGAGTCAAGTTCCTGTCCTCTCGGGTTATCTTCGCAATAGAAACCATGAAATGTAGGTAGGCCTCTCGAACCTATGGTGCAATCACAAGTTATAAAATTTACTTTCCTCTACAAAATCAAGGTTGTGTCATAACAACCAAGGTGGTTGGTTAGAATTAGATTTGCACCACTTAAATAAAAGATAACATGAAAAGTTTATTTTCTAAAAAGCAACTGGTTACTCAGGATATAGACTATATATATACAACTATAGGCGGTCCACTTCCGGTGCTGAAGGAAATGCACATATTTTCTGTTTCCTTCCGCTTTCTTGGTGTTGGAATTTTATATTCTACGGATTAATGAGGACTATTGTTGACTGCTCATCAGATGTCTGCAGGGCAAAGCTAGACTATCTGTCCAATCTGACTTATCTCTCACTCGGCTAGTTGGCAGCAGCTCTGTGCGGAGTTTAGCGGTGCCCATGACAATTCTGATTGGTTTAAATAAATGCCATTAAATCAGAGCACGTTTTCCTCCCCTCCTACCATGCTAAGTGGAGTAGCCAGACCCTCCTTCAGCATGCTTTGGAGGAGGGTCTGGCAAAGCGAGACATACTCAGGATAAGACCAGAGATAATAAGACCTGATTTTGGACACTTTCTTCAGAAGAAAGTACTTCCAATGCAGCTGTAACTGTGAAGGCCTTACCTTTTTGTAGTTTCCATCATTGAAGTAATAGTCTCTTGATGGCATACCAAGTCCTGGCTGGTCAATCTAACCAGAATAAGCAACAATAAAAAATGTCTTTAACAGTATAATTAAAATATATGACTGGCAATATTCAAAATTTTCTTATTGTCAATAAATCACATGAAAATACACAAACTAATAATGAACTGGTCCTACTAATATGTATTATCTGTAGAGGTAAAGCCTGTTATAATTTATTTTTCTGTGATAGACCTAAAATGTCTAGCAAACAACATCCTGTAGTTTATATGTAGTTCATCCCACGTTTACGTCCTAAAAACTCTCAAGCCCACCAAATGTGTATTATTCCACCGCTGAAAATAGTCTCTAACAAATACACCATTTACTCCAGTTTGAGTTTTGTTTGCTAAAAACTACTACTAGAAGTAGTTGAAGTTATCTTTTATAAAAAAAAAAAACGGACATATAATGACTTTATAATAATCTGTTTTTTGTGATCTTACATAAATGATATGGCGCCGCGAGTCCCGGTCGTCTGTCCACACGTACATGTCCAGCAGAACCTTCTTGTGGAAACGAGCGGTAAGCTTTGCTAGTGTGTCCTCGAGGCTCCATGCTTCCTCTGCAATTACAGGAAGAAATAAAACTGGCACTTAGTTTAAACACCGTTATCTAACTGTAAAGAACTATTTAATGTAGCAGGATGCAAAAATCAGGCACCCTCGCTTCCTCTGCTGCACATTTAACTGTGCTCTCTGTGTAAATCTGTGTGTGCAGATGCAGCTATGTGTGGTTAATTTAGTTTGAGCCACTGTCCATGATTACATTTAATTAAAGTGTCAAGTGCTTGGAGCTTGGGGAAGAGCAGTGTAGACTATTTAAAGCCTCCTTCACAGTCCAGAGGGAGGACCTGCTCCTCTTCCCACTCATCACACTCCCAAACTCCACACATTCTGTTTTGCTGTTCAGCTGAAGAGCCTTGGCCGGCCTCTTGATCCCTCCAACAAAGCTCACACTCAGCAGTTCACTGAGTGCAAATATAGCTACACAAGCTCTGCGTGAGCACATGTTTTTGAGTAGGAACATGGCTGCTTGTTTGTGAGAATGTATTGTGTGCATGTGCACATTTGCATGTTTATACAAGGTGTAGGCATTAATGAGAGTGTGTTCCTACCTGTAGTGGTGTTCCAGTCATCTGACGCCACAGGCCAGTCTCCGATACTCTCAATGAGCTGTAGGAGAGGCTGGGAGTCGCGCTGCTCTATGAGGCCTGCAGGCAAAATTCCTTAACTTATGAACACACAATACTGTAGTATACAATTCATTATGTAAAACAACATGCCTTATTGAGATTGAAGAGTAAGTTGTAGTTTTTCACCTTGGAAACAGCAGCTGACAAAAACAATCTCACTACAAGAATAAACCTTTAATCTCAACCTTTGAGCCAACATGGATGAAAAGTCCTTAAAGGGTTCAGATTTTTTTTAAATTTAAACAGCTACATTTTACAGCTGGGTAGCTCCATCTGCAAGTCTTAAAAATGTCTCATTTTGATCCTTCTAATAAGACCTTAGGTTGAAAGTTATAAAAAGTCTTTAATTTAATCTACAAAAGTCTTAAATATTTGTCTTGCCTGCTGTAGGCAGTTAGTTATAAAATGTTTGTGGACTATGAGACGTGATTCACACTAACTGCTGCTAGCTATCATTTTAATAGTTTAATACATCCATCCATTTTAATGCACCTTATCCATGTCCAGGCTGCATTAAGTACATTAATGATATCGTATTGTATATCGATATTATGATATAGAAATTATTGCTTTATACAGCTTTACTAGTAAGAACTGAAAAGATTATATCATATTAAATCTAGGACACATTGTGTCTACTAGTTTTCCATCATACTTTCATAGTTTGGCTAGTAGGGTCATGAAACAGGTATTAAATTGCATTCTATTTAAGGCATTATATAGAGCTTTAATAGTCTTACATTTAACTTAGTGAAACCTGCAGAAACCCTGGCTGAGGAAGATACAATAAGAAGCTCCAAGCAACTGTTTATGTTTATTCTGCCTCCTTTTAGAGGTAGAACACCCCTTAATTGGACAGGGTAAAGACAGGCTTACTCTCATTCATGCAGGAGTTGTAAAGGACTTTGGCTTTCTTGATTGCATTTCTGTCCTGTTCATTCTGCGTCTCAAGAACACCTGCAACAACAAAACACATGCCGACATTTCATCTCTGAATGAAGCCCACGCATGGCTCTGGAGGCTGCAGCCCACTGACCACTAAAGATTAAGCCCAGCTGACCTTTGAGGATAATCTCCAACTTGTCCCTCAGAATGTCAAAGACACTGTGGCGGGAGCTTGTCTCTGGGATGACATGTCTCTCCAGCCAACCCCCGCAGGCATACTGGTAGAAATTATCACAGGGCTTCACAGACTTATCCATGTTCTGCAAGAGCCGAGCAGCTTTGAGATATCACAGAGACAAAAGGGGAAAGAAAGACAGGGTGATAAAGATCCACATGTGGTTAGAAAACAGCTTTTGGCAAGGATATCTTTGTTTGCAAAAATGAAACAGCAGGAGAGCGAAGAAAAAACAGCTCCTCTCACCTGCAGTAACACAGTCCGCAGTTGTGCACACGCTGTTGTGGCTGGCGCGAAACAGCTGGTCTGAAAATATCAGTGTCAACATCCATGAGAAAGCATTCAGACTATTTGACAAACTACACCCCAACTGAGACAAGGAGGATGTTGTTGCGTAAAAGCTCAATCTAAATAGTCTAGATCATTGGTGTAGTCTGTGTGTGTGACGGGTAATGTCAGCAGTGACTCGGTTCTTTCACTTTTGTGTGGCACTGCTGATCAGGCAGTAAAGGGAATTACAGTATTACAGTGACTATCCGAGGTGCAGGCTCCAATATGGCACATGCCAACCCACTTATCACACAGTGCTTCCTGTGTTCAGTTTACAAGTTTAAAGGGAGGAACACTCACCTTCACTTGTTGAGCTCCTTGACACACTCGTTTTGTTATATTGTTCTGAATTGGTTGGAAGAAACAGATTTTTAGACATTATACACAGACAACTTTATTGTAATTTAAATTATTTTAAATGTATTTATCTATTCTAAATAATGATGATAATTGAACATGTAAGCATGAGGAAATACAATTTTGTGTTTCATAAAAGTCCATAAAACATCATCTATTCTTTCAAAAAACTGCAATGAAAAGAACCTGGTGTTGTTTCCAACTTAAAGGTTAGGCTTATGTGTGTAGTGTATATTATGAGCAAAACCCTTATTTTGCTTATTTTGGTGAGTAACATTAACATAAAAAAATCTCCGGGGAAAAAAACGGATGACATACAGTATGTGCATTAATATTGCATAAAGCAATGTCCCGGTCATATCTGAAAGGACACTTGTCATTAGCCATCTGTAATATCTAGATCTTTCCACAGGGAGCCTGATAAAAGCCATTACCTTTCACAGCCGATGTGTAGAGGACTACCAACCCGCCAAGGCACAGCTGACCAACAGCAGCAACACAGACAGGCCAATTTCTGCAACAGTCCAACGGCGCTTTCCAGGTTTACTTGATTTCTCCATGATATCCATTTGACTTTCGGATTTGCCCATATTCCTCCTGACTGCCGGCTCTGTGGGAAAGACACTGTTGGAGTGTGGGATGATCGTGGCAGAGAGCTACCAGTGTGTGTGTGTGTGTGTGTGTGTGTGTGTGTGTGTGTGTGTGTGTGTGTGTGTGGGCTGTGCAGTGATCCATCAGTAAACTGTGCCAGCTGACCTGCAGTGAGTGAGCTTCAACTGCTAAACACCTACAACAACTTCACTGACAGGAGTTGTAAAACTGTTGGTCTCATTGCAGAAAAACAGTTTGTCACTTTACATGTTATTCTTCTCTTAAGTAATGGATGAGGTTTCAGCCCAGGTTTAATTCATATAGCCTTTACTTTAATCATTTTTGAGCCTGTTGAATTCACAAAATGGGCACTTTGGCCATTCATTCATTTATGACCTCTAAAAGTCATGACAGCCTTGATAAAAGCTAAATGCCTACATTTTCTCTAATTTATTTATGTACCATCAAGCTATCTTAATGTGAGAAGAATTCAAAAGGAAAATTAATTGGGAGATTTTGTAAGAGGTGACACAAGGACCTGTTTTTCATTGTTGTTAAGGACACCAGTCGTTATTGGAACCTAGTGGTCGAGACCTCAAATAAAGGGGTCCAAAAAGGGTCATAAGATGATTAAAGGGATGAGAAATTTAAAAAAAATAATTAAAAACTAATGTTTCCTTTTTCTAACTTTTTTCCTACATCATATTAAATACGTTTAGCGTTTCAGTCTTCTCAAAATCTTTTAAACAAAATAATCTAAAGAAAGATCAAAGAAAAACTGCTTGCATCTCCACATTATGACCAAAGCTGGTGTCATTGCGTAACAAGTAGATATTTCTTTATTCTAATAGGCCACAACCCAAAAAGGCATGGCATGGCATGGCATGGCATGGTATGGTATGGTATGGTATGGTATGGTATGGTATTCAACCTCAGACATGAGGAACATATATTTGTGGTATAAGGGCTGTAAATAGAAAATGGCTAACTGCAAGAAGACCTTATTGTCTATTTTGTAAAGGTAGTTTGGTAGCTCTCTTTATATATTTTGGTTTCCAAGTTAAACACTACTGGACATGGCATTTTTCCAATCTGTATTTTGAACAGATTTTCTCTAATTTATACTTACATTTATTTGTCTCCATATGACCCAGCCCTAATGACACATACGCCTTGATTGTTAAATTGATTAGTTTACTGTAATAATAATAATAGTTCTTCAGGGCTCAGCGCACCTGTTTAATAACCTGACCACATTCAATAAATTTTGTGCAGTGTATGAGTTCATTTAAGACATTTGTTTTTCACTTCATCATTTATCTCAATCTGTTGTTAATATAGGAATATAGGACAGAGGGATGTTGTGTATATTGAATGTTACATTAATTCTGGAAACAATTTGGGGAACTGTAAATAAACTATCCAATTTACCCCCCCTCCCCCCCCCCTCCCCACACACAAACACACACCAGGCTTCATAAGCCCACTTTAAAAGAGATAATTTTTATGTATGTGTGAACACAATATTGCAAATGAGCATATGTGCAGGGGACAAAACGACAATCACCAGTGGCATTCAACAACATTGCTTTGCATCTATTCACTCTGCCGCACCTGCTTCTCCATAACCAGCTACATTGCCCTATCATTAGGCCTGACAGGGGACGGGCTGTAAATCAGAGGTTCACACTGCTGTGCCTCATTAGCCCTTCCTGATGAATACTCATGGGCACATATCTGGCACTATAGTGTCATCCTTAGAATACGACTGCACAGAAACTGTTATACTGCATCAAAGACAGGCCTCACTTTACGGAGAACTACTGTGTGAATACAAGATTTGTTGTTGTCTAATAGTAGGCTAAGACTTATTTACATCTTTAAATGTCCTCAGATTGTAAGTTGGGCTGCATTTCTGTTTTATTTTTCCCTGTTTTTAGGATATGGGCAGACTAGCACTTTAGTTAAATTTCTAGCAACATGCAGGTCTAATTGTATTTTTAAACAACCATAAAACCCATGCATATTAGAGGGATAGTGTGGATCTTTTGAAGTGGGGATGTATGAAGTACTTATCCATAGTTAATGTATTACCTACAGTAAGACATATATATAACATATTTTAGCCACCTAAAAAATATTGGTTTAAGTGTATGGGAACTGAAGTTATTATAACGCTGTGTTCAAAGCCACCAGACTCCTTTGACAAAAACAGAAAATATAACCCCCCCCATAACTGGTTTACTAATTTGCTAGTCTACCTCTGCCTTGATTGGTTAGTCAGTTAGTTAGTTTGTTTTGTTAGTTCCCTAGTACCCTTTTAAAACACCAAAGTCACACAGTAACAGAAACAAACTAACTGATCGAAGCAGTAATAGACCAGCAAATCCTGTGTTCTGGCCAAGTCGCCGCCATGTAGACTGACTGGTTGATTGGGCGGCTGTGGCTCAGCGGTAGAGCAGTTGCCTGCCAATTGGAAGGTTGGTGGTTCAATCCCTGGCTCTGGAGTCCCATGTCAAAGTGTCCTTGGGCAAGACACTGAACCCTGAGTTGCTGCGCATCGGAGTGTGAATGTGTGTGAGTGTTTATCTGATGAGCAGGTGGCACCTTGTACGGCAGTCTTGGCCACAGTGTATGCATGTGTATGAATGGTGAATGTATCTTGTATGATGTAAAAGCGCTTTGAGTAGTCGTTAAGACTAGAAAAGCGCTATATAAATACAGCACATTTACATTTACTATGATTAAGTACCTCTTACAACTCCTCTTCAAAAGATCCAAACTATCCCTTTAAGTCCATGGCTTCCTACCATTTCAATTCAGAAAATTGGACAAAAGGGTATAATATGCTTATATTTTAAGCATTGGTGAAATGACTTTACAAAATAAAGCTAAAATCATCAAGCAGGTTGTCAATAATCAGAGCATGGACAACACATCTATGTTGTTTCTTGCATTTATTCATGCCATTATGATGACATTGGTCTTCATGCCAGTTGTAACAAAACAGTCCAAGAAATGAAATAAATAATGTGTGTGTTCATTTCTGTATCATTAATGCACAAACCCTACTGAGGCCTTTGCAGATTATGGGGGTTTAGCCAAGAGTGCAGCATTAAAACGTTGTTACAACAATAAATACAAACAACATTAGCATACTAAGACAACTGCCACATGCTA
Organism: Etheostoma perlongum; assembly: GCA_026937815.1. Taxonomy (NCBI): domain Eukaryota; kingdom Metazoa; phylum Chordata; class Actinopteri; order Perciformes; family Percidae; genus Etheostoma; species Etheostoma perlongum. The sequence goes on along the minus strand of CM049374.1, from coordinate 27,442,767 downwards.
CAGTTAAAATACATGCATAGTATGTATATTTTCTAAAATAAAGCAAAAACAAGACATTTTTCAGATCCTTTCAAATTGACTTCACCAACAGCAGTGATCGCTGACCATTTCAAGTCCCCACTAGCATATGTGGAACATCTTGAGAACACATGGCTGACTAGCTTTTGGATTTCTACTCTGTCAACTGTGAGTGGAGCATCAATGCAAAAAGCTACTGATTTGGTCAGTGACACTGATGATCCAGTTCAGCTCGAGGATTCAGTGTTGAAAATGCATTTATTTATGTGCTGAGAGACTGACCTCAAATAGTAATTTTCTGACTATGTCTTCAGCACCAACAACATTATATGATGCATGAAATGTTAACATACCAGTGACATGGTGTAACCTAACAGGTCAGAGGTTCAGTGTGTCAAAATAAAATTATTTCTCTGAAAGTGAAACTAAATGTTTTCAGGTCTGCTTGTTTTAAGCACATTAAGATTACATCCAGTGACTGGTACTGTTCCTCTCTAAATGTACTGCTCTAAACAAAACAAGGATTAACTCGCAGGTCAGACTGCCAACACACTTTCTCTAAATCACTGTTATTAGCTTTGCTACTGACGTATACCTCCAAGTCTTTAATAATGACGGCAGCAATCATTTTTCCACATGTACAAATGTCCAAACAGCTCAAAATCTTAGAAAATGTCTTACATATCTGTTCTGGGACTGCTGAGAATTTGATATGAGTGATACATAAAGGCTGCAGTTTCAGGTGGGTAACTTTAACCACCTTCACTTTGGTACTTGACAGCAAACAGGAATCTGATCTGAAGGATTCAGAGGCTTACCTTTGTATGCGGATGGTAGTCCCTGAGATTTTCCCCCCCACAGTGCGCTAATATCTCAAACACCCCTGCTGAGCATCCACTCAGAGCTGGTGTGTAGAGAAATGAGTCTGTGCTGCGGGTTGAAGGAGACGTTATCCAGTTCAGTGTGCTGCTCAGGGAATGAGTGAGGCAGCAGAGAGAGAGAGAGCAAGAGACTGAGGGCGGGAGAAGGGAGGGAGAGGGAGGGAGAGAGAGAGAGGAGGCAGATGGGAGGTGATAGTACTTGATTGTTTATGATTAAAGTACTGTGATATTGGGGATGTGTGTGTTCTTAGGGGTTGAGGTGAGTTGTGATAGGTGTGTATCCGAAGGGTCAACAGAATGTCTTACAGTGTGCATCAGTTCCCCCTTTGTATCCCTGTGGAGTGCGGCTGTGAGGAAAAGGCAGAAAATTCTGGAAAGCTTGAGAGATAAAACAAACATGTTCTTAAAGCACTCTGCAGACAGATAAAAACAAACATGTTCTTAAAGCACTCTGCAGACAGATAATCTAGTAACAGAGTTTCTGAACTTCTTTGAGGGATCTGAGCCCTGGCTTGGTGTCATATTTAAATGGCATGGCGCCCAGACTTAGTATCAGCCTGATTACCACTCTAATTAGCTGATGATAAAAAGAAACAGTGTGTTTGGCTGATGCTCGTAGACTACCAGTTGCTCAGGTGGCTGCTGCTGCTGCCCAGGACAAGGTGAGAATAAATAAATTTAGTGGATCCAACCCAAAATAGTAGATGCATTTAATACTTTACACATCCTTTTTGTTGGTCCCATGCAGCATCATATAAATTTATTGAAGATTAATGTTGCGAAGAAGTGAAGAAGCTTGCAGTCATTTAACAAATTGTGTTGATGGAGTACAACACGGCAGGGGTCGAGGTTTGTAGCAGATTTAATTTATTCATAGATTTTATTTAGCAGCAAGGATGTTTCCTTTCTTGAAGTCATTGTGTGAAGTGCAGCATAATTGACTTCCATGATATCCTGACTCTTGCATGTGTTATGGTCACAGACATTGAGAAATTAATTATACTCCACAAAGGTTTATAATTGGAGTAAATATCCAGGTGGACGAGTAAAAACAGTACTTCAAATAACCAAAAATAGTGTTCTTTTGAGTTTTTTTAATTTGTTGTATTTTATACCTACAATATCTTGAATAAATTGACAAAAAAATTGACAAACATACATTTGACAAGCCATATTTTGCCTAAAAAAGGGTTAATCACTTAGTTTAGTAATCCTGGAGCTAAAAAAAGGCCCAAAGTAAATCAAAATACTCCACCAAAGCTCTTGCGGTATAGAGATTTTAAATATAAGCTTATTCATCTTTTAAGGTTAGGCATATATTGTCACATGTGAGCACTGTCTTCAATGGCAAGGTCAAGGTATACATGTTTATCCCTGCAGGGCAGTACAAAGATGTACTCACAGGATTTAGGAAAGGCCAAGATAGAGCATGTAATCAAGCATAACAGTGTTACGTCCTGCTGAACTATGAAGTCATCCCGCTAGTATGGTGGTAGTACACTGCAAACAGGAGACTCATACATCTTCTGCAAATAGCCATAAAACTAAAGTAAAAAGCCAGATTTATGCTTCTGAAAGCTGCTTTCTCTTAGTCCCAGTTCACAGGAAAGCTTCTTTTCTGACTAATGTATTTCTAATAATTTTTTTTAAAGTAACATCAATGCTTTTAAAAGGGTGGTCGCTTTGGTGTTTTTTCTTTCCCTCTTTCTTTTCAGTACAATGCTGTGCTGGTAAGATGTTTTTCACATTTCCAGTAGTCACAACCTTTTGAATTCTGCCAGATGTGTTTGGGGCTTTCTGCTCTGTGTTGCAGCATTGTCAGCTGATTTGCTGCAGGTTTCTTCCTGCCACTATCACTGCCGAACCTCAAACAAGCAGCTGGCTAACATCAAATCTTTACTGGGCTGCAGTTTCCAGTCTGGTGTGTTATATATTTGAGTGCAGAGAGTATTCTCATTGTTTTTTTGCAAGAGTAAGTCAAATTATATTTAAGTAGGGAACTTCAAATTAAATTATTGGAGATTTATTTGCTGCAAAGCAGCGTATGTTCATTTTCACACAGGCTGTTACTAAATACTAGACTGTCTCTGTGATTAGTGGATCTGAAAAACAAGCTTGAAAGCTTTTTAATTAGGCTATTGTTGATGAATGCTACTGTACGTATTTGATGGAGAAGGCTGCTCAACTTCGCTAAAAGCCTGCTGCAGAAAACGCAATGGTGTGCTTGGAAACTGGAGAGAAGGATGATGTTGTTGTCGGATGACAGTTTATATATTTTGGTAAAAACTGTCTCATAACTAAAAATGATATCAAATTACAGGTTACGCAACATGGACCGAATGGTTCTCTTCTTTAGTTCCAACAGGTGACATACATACGAAACCATGTGTTCTTATTGGTAGCTAGATGAATTAATCAGGATCTAACATACAGGCCTAGTTTTCATTTCTACTGTTTTTTTATTTGGTCTGAAATTACTATTTTGAGCTTGACAATAGTAGTAATCACTGCTTTACATTCTCTACTCCCTGTTAATTATGTCTTGTTTTAAACACTGTCGGATTAGACCAGCAGTTGGCATGAGCTTTACCAGCCTAGCATATTTGAGTTTTTAATTGCAAAGCTTTAAGCTGTTTTCAAGCGGGAAGCTTATTTATCGTGACAAGGTGATACTATCTTCCATTTGTCCTTTCTTACAAATAGTAACAATGCTATAGTCTTGGTTATATAAGGATGGTTTGCTGGGTGAAATAGAGGCATTGATTGTTGTTTGACACAGGTGGCCACTGAAGCAATCCGTCTGTCTGACATGACAGTGTTAGTCATCCTTACACACTCTCTGTCAGCTCGGTGGGGGTCTTGGATTCATAGCTGTCCCTCAGCCCCGAAACAAATGCTGTGATTAACTGGTGTGTTCCGCCTCTGTTGATTTACTGCATGTGATTAATAGGCCTCAGAGAAGCACACAGGCCATTTAGCACAGCATAGTGACATAAAAGCCCCGATGTGAGGTCCGACTGCTGACTAACTCAGAGAGACCGGACCTGAAGCAAACCTCATGGTCTCTGTCCTCGACTCATAAATCAGCGTCCATTAGATCACCATTTCAAGGTGCAATGTTTTAAAATGCAGGTCACTGTGGACTTTTTCACTGGAGTCTTCCCTCCTCACTCACTCAGGCCAAACTCCCGCATAACTCTTTGTACCGAGAAGTAAAAACAGGCCATTTAAAAATAAAGAGTAATCTACTATGCAGGGCCGGCTAAAGGGAAAATGTTTAGTGTGTATTAGAAGTAGTTTTTCTTTCTGTCCATGTGTGTTATGTTGCATGTGTTGTTGCTTAGCCTACTCCTCTCAATTAACTTGGTGCTGCTGCAACAATTTAAAAAAGCACATTGTAGGATAAAAAATACAGCTTTTAAAAAAGTCTGGTCTGCATTTGTGAATATTATGTGTAGCAGCAGTACAGACAGTAACGAGAAAAAAATTATTTTTCCTGAAATAATTTTGTCAAACTACACAGAAATAATGACATAATAACAAAAGGGGGAGCAATTAGAGCAGCATAACACTAGTTTGGAACCAACAGCATGATTAACTAACTTACTTACTTTTTGAAATAAAATTCTGAATTGCTCTTAATCAAAGCAATGTCCTATGAAACTCCAAATGAATCAGTCTCTTTGGTCATTGATAAGTGACAACAAACCCCCACAGGATGGGGTATTTTACTTTCCACCTGTCCCTCAGGTTATAGAAGCTAGGACAGCGAGGTGGCAGGTCTAATCCTCCTTATCTTAATGGCATCCACCTCTATCGCTAGAGTGATGGGGACTATCGACCCTTTCCCTTTCTTTATCAGCAAAAAACACTTCCCTCACCAATCCTGTTAGTCAACCCCCTCTGTCAGAAACCCCTCCTTCTTCATCAGACACTCGGCCGCTCTTTCGCTCTCTGATATTATGGCTCGTTGTGCTTTGTCACAGTCTCACCTTACTAGTATTTGTTTAGAGATGCCTGGTTCCAGGAAATATAAAAACGCTTTCTGGGAGAGGTGGGTGGCTGGTGTTAAAAAGAAATAATGGCACATGTATTTTGACAGAACCACAAGCTCGCAAACACGCACATGCACACACGCACGCACGCACACACGCACAGACAGGATGGATTTGTACCTTGGCAGTTAGTTATTTTCTTTTGCCTTCCCATATTCCCACTGCGCCAATGGCTCCTCCACAACAAGAGAGACTTTCCAAATTGTATAAAAAACAGAGATATAGCTGCAAACAGTGGACCATGTGGTAATACCAAGTTTTCTTTTCAAAGTCCTCACACAGTGTGGTTTGTATAAACACAAATTCTGGTTTCCCTGAACAATTGCTCAACTCAAGATAAGTGTAGAAATGATGTTTTAACAGACATACTGTACTTTCCAAAGTCAACATGTACACTGCAACTCAGTGTGTTTTACTTTAAAACAATACTTATGCAGATAAAAGGGGGACCTTGACTGATTGTTTCTAACAGTTGGTTTACTTAAGGTAAATAAACCCAATAGTTCAGCCCAAATACAATTTCACTGTTTTGTCTTATTATCCATAGTGTGTCTCTTTCTTTGCTCTCCACTAGAAACTGGTGATAGATTTCACAGAAAAACTCAAGATACAACATAAAAACATTGTGTAATAATCCTGACAATAATTACTGATTATAAAGATATGATTTGAGATAAACCCCCAATTGTATACTGTATGCTATCTACTGTACTTTTCCGGAGATCATGTTGTGTCTGTTTGTGTCTGATCATCTGTTATGTGCAATCAGAATCAGAATCAGAATCAGCTTTATTTGCCAGGTATGAGGACACATATGAGGAATTTTTCTTTGGAGCATCGTTACTCACAATGTGCTTACACATACAAAACAACCAAAACAAAATATATACACTAATATATACACAATATATATTACTCTAAACAGAAACAATATAGAGGCATGAGTGCAATGAAGAGTTCAATAAAATTATGAATGTAGAAAATGTTTTTCTGTGTGTATTTGTGTCATCTACCTTATCACGAGGAGACTTTATTTTGAAGAAAATCTTTGTGTGCATTCAGGGCACTCTTATTTACACGTTACTAAATGAGTTGACACTTTTAAAAAACAGTTTAGGTTGTCAACAGTCAGACAGAACTTAGACTTCTCAAAATGGCCTTCGGTCTGGCAAAACAATGTTTCAACTGACAACATGAATGTTATTTACATCTACATATTAGGGCTTGTTCAAATAATAACAAATGACTCCAATATCTGATATTTAGAAAACTTCTCTGACTGGGATATATACTATAACAAAAACAACTCCCAAAATGGTCATGCAAATATATAAAAAAATAAAATTATAAAAATAAACTCTTTGATGGCTGATTGATGACCTTGTTCACTTAGATCTTTTGTCCTTCTTTGTTGTCATGAACATGACCTGCAACTATAAAGGACAGGAAGTTACCAAATTAAAGAACTTGTATGACACGTTTTTAAACACAAATTATTCTGCCAATCTGTCTAAACTCTTCTCACTGATCCGAAGTGGTTTGGGATCCAGTTGGAAAAAGGTTATGTCACGTATGTTCATGCAAATCTGATGGCATTTGTGGAGTTGATCATGTTGTCAGGTCACAGACTTGATGAAGGGTTAGGGTTTGGGATTATGTGAAAAAGTCCTAATACAAAAACACACATGAATGTTTTTAACTTTGATTGTTTCTCATTTAGTCTGATATATACAGTTTTAAGGAAAAATATAGGATTTGAAAAATATGTGGCCATATAATGTGTAAATCACTTTCTTTCTTCATGGGAGTATATAGATGATTATGATTTGTTCTAGTAATATTTCACCCATTCTTCTTTCAAATGGTATTTGACCAATTTAGTCTGTGAATCACTTTTAGCAGATATTAAGATAAAATGTGGTCAAATAAAGTCTTGGGACCTATCAATTGGCACATTGCTCTATCAGGCTGCATGCAGATTTGAAAAATCAGATCTAGGTTTACATAAACTACAGACCATCATAGGGCCATTTAAAACTGAGTTCCCCTCAAATATGAATACAGTCAGCCCCCTAAAGGTAGAATATAAGGCAATACAGATCATTAACACCGAACGAGACAGGGTGAAGGACAAAAAGACACATGACACGCCCATCCTTAAAAAATATCAAGACTAATATAAAATGATTCCTCATTCATTAGTCTTCATTTTCCAATGATTTTTGGCACCTTTTCCAAAATACACCTTTTAGTTTCCGAATAGAATAGGTGATATTTTGTTGTTTAGCAGAAATATGAGTAACTCCCCTTTTTCTTGTGTTTTTGTTGTTGATGTGTCCTTTATCTGTGCCTAATGAACGGTGAAGCGTTCTGGCGGCAGGCAATAATTGCTTGGAGCCCAACAGTGGGGGTGTAATTAGAGAGACAGGGAGGAGTATATGACTTCAAGACTGCCACCGTTTAATGATAATGGGGTGCAACTCCACACTACTGTGGTCAACTAATCATACTGGACTGGCCTGGACAGCTCTTAATGCAAACCAGCCGTGACTGGAATACTGAGCAGCAGCTCGCCCACGCAGTTCCACACCATTTTTTTCACAGGGGATCATGCGTATGATTATAGCTGTGACCCTGCACCACCTGCAACACTGTCATTATTGCCACCACGGATGGACTGGTTTAATGTAAATAAATTAATGTCATCAAGCCACCCAGCAGAGGCTGAATATTTTTTTACTGTCTCCAATTTTACATGCCCAGGTTGTCCTCTAAGTGTAATACAGTGGGGAGAAAATCAACATGTTGACCCATCAACAATAAGCCAACATATTTAACAACATATTTAAGGAAATCTGCAGGAAATTCTGACTTTACCCTGGATCTACTATTATCTATGCATCTGATCAAATACATTCAACTCAGGCCTATAGAACATGTAGGTTTGGTAATGTCTGTCAACCTATCAAAAAGTTAAGATGGAGATACTGTACATACAAAACTATAATTAATAAACAAAACCCATTGCAATGTGCCTGTAATGTCTGTTCAGATTTTTTTTTAATAAAAGGTAGGTAGTATAACATAGTGTGGCCTTGACCAACTGCCACTTTGCTCGTTTGAAAAGCCATGATGCCTCTCTGTCATGGGTGGGCCAAATTATCTGGGCGGGCAGAGCAGAGAAAGGGGAGGTCACCTTGCCCCTTATGACCTCATAAGGAGCAAGATTCCAGATCAGCCCATGTGAGCTGTCATTTTTGCAAAGGCAGAGCAGGATACCCAGGGCTCGGTTTACACCTATCGCCATTTCTAGCCACTGGGGGACCATAGGCAGGCTGGGGGGATGCATATTAATGTTAAAAAAACTCATAAACTGAAATTTTCATGCCATGAGACCTTTAAACTCATCCTGGAGCTGTTACATTTAACTGAACATAGGCTGACTTAGGCTCAGGACAGCAACGAGCATTCAGTGGCATATATAGTATAGAAATATCTGGTGACAGATGTGTTTAACATCTACAAAGATTTTTTTTTTAAATGTTGCAATACAATTTAGCTAGATGTGTAAACTAAGAGGAATCTGTACTACACAGGTAGAATGTATGGTTGCGCTTTTGTCTTGAATTGCATTATATTTTGTAGGTTTACCTATAAAGCGGCCACTGAGTATAAAATTTAACAGGCCACTTTCTACCTCTACTCCACTACATTTCAGAGAGAAATGTTGTACTTTTTTCTCCACTACATTAATGTGACAGCCTTAGTTACTAGTTACTTGAAAAATTAAGATTTTGCACACAAAAACATGTATAAATACAATGATGTATTATAAATTAAACTACCTGACAATATATAGGCCTACAAGTACAGATGAAATAATTAGCCAATTAAACACTTAGTTGAGTGACAGAACTGTTTTGATCGTGTGGAGTTTTTCTGCATTAAGTACTTTTACTTTTAATACTTTAAGTACATTTTCCTAATGATACACACTTTCACTTAAGTAACATTTTCAATGCAAGACTTTTACTAGTGTATTTTAACAGTGTGGTATTAGTACTTTTACTGCATCCTCCTGAAGTGGATGTAGTAGCTTTCAGGCACAGTTCCATGTGCCTCCTGATAATATAGAGTCTGTCTCTACATGCTGCAGATCTCTGAGCAAGCATGATTTAAAACTTGTTTTCATAAGCCTCTCACAATTTTAACCTAAACTGATAATGACATAAATGAGCTTGAATAGTGAATACTTACTAATACTTTTATGTCAGGTTACACATGGGCTCATTATTTTTGTCCTGGCACCTCTTGTATACTGCATGTCCTTGTAAGAGTTTCCTCTTTAAACTGTCTGAAGTTGATTTCTTCTTTCTACCTAATATGGTTTTCTATTTGGTCCATGTTCTCCCTGTGGCTGTGGGGGTACTGTACTGTTTTGGCTCAAGTAGGCTTTGAAGGCTTGTTATGTCTCAAACAGACTATCTTGTTCTTTCCATAGACCGTTAATATTAATGGACAGGGCATGTGTGACGTCACCCATGGGTTTGTGGAGATCTGCTATGAGTCGTTGAGTTTTCCGTTACAGGCGCAGCCATCTTGGTTCCGGATGTGATGATTTTAGAGAAGAGGGAGGAGTGAGGGAGGAGCCATAAACTGTTGCTGACTGCAGTTGCTGACTGCGACGTTGTATGAGAGTTGGCAACGCTGCTTACACTCTCCTCCTGCCATCCACCAGACCAGAAAACCACAACTGGACCTCACCACTAGCTGTTCACTGGATAACTCTGACGGTAGTACCGCTCCTGCTCGGAACCCCTTAGACCTGTTTGCCTTTCCGGAAACCTGGACTTTCTTTTACCCTCTCTGGAAACCTGGACTGTACTTAAGTATTTCAAATAAACCTGTTAACTTTCATTCTGGCTCTGCGTTGTTGTCTGTATTTGGGTTCAGTTCTTGTTTCCAACGTAACAGGTACAGAAGTGAGATGCCTCACTCTGTAGCTAAAACAGAGAGTCCAACATACAGGGTGAAAATAGAAGCTGCAGCAATGTGCAATACAACAAATATATGGTGTTTTCGGAAAATTAAACCACATAAACATATTCTGGTACAACCTCTGAATACAATTATGAACCTGAAAATGAGCATAATATGAGGACTTTAAGGCACTTCTGCATAGCAGTACTTTGCTGACCCGGATGCTTTGTCCTTTAATATTAACAGTCTATGGTTCTTTTTTTTAGTTTCCATGAGTTGGAGTGTGAATTACAGTATTTAAAGGAGAACGCCGGCCAATTTTTACTTGAATCTTGATCGCTATAAACATGTGAGTAACGACCAGAATCGGTGCTAGCAAACTGGAGTTGTTGCAGCTGCGTCTAGAGCTCCCACTTAGTTAAAACGGCAGTTGTGAGGGCATGTAAAAAAATGCCTTTGTGCCTCTTAACAGACAACAAAATGCAATTAAAATATCTGGGCAACATGGACAGGGCCCTAACGTGACAACAAGATGTGTTTTTAACTCATTGTTTAAATTTACCTACACTCTCTTGATCCTGCTGGTAACTAGCTCGCCCTGCTAGCTGCTAGCTGTATAGCCAATAAGCACAACAATTAAACTTAAAAGGCTCCGCCATGTGTCCTATATCTGCTATATTCTCCGTATTTACGTTATTCCAAGCTTCTACCCTTGTGAACACCTTTTTTTCTTTCCTTCTCTAATGCTATTACTGTGCAAGCCACAGACATCATATGGCCTCTTTACATTTAGTGAGAGGGGGAATAAACTTAAAGTTTTCATCACGAAGGCATAACCTGTCCTCTGGAGGACATAGCCAGACCACCGGGTGCTCTGTGGATTGTTGTCGGCAGCGGCAGGCGACGAAGGTGGGGACGGAGAGAAAGCAGAAGCCTGGCTGAACACTCTCATCCCGGGGTGGCAACTAGCAGCTAGCAGGGTGAGTTAGCTACCGGCAGGACTGAGACAGAGTAGGTGAATTTAAACAATGTCTGAGTTAAAAGCACATCTTGTTGTCACGTAAGGGCCCTGTTCATGTTGCACAGACATTTAGATTGCATTTTGTGTCTTAAGAGGCACAAAGACACTCTTTAGAACATGCCCCTACAACTGCCGTTTTAGCTAAAGTGGGAGCTGTAAATGCAGCTGCAGCAATTCCAGTTTGCTTGCACAGATTCTGGTCGTTTTTTTTTCTATCGACATTACTTGTATATTTATAGCGATCAAGATTCACATAAAAATTGTCTGGAGCTCTTCTTTAAGCATTTTGCTTTAGTTATTAGTAAGGGCTCAGTTTTTGTTAAATTGTTAAATAAGGATGTCAATATACTGTTTTTGTTGTCAACAAATCTCACTAGTGTCTGTGGCACTCAGAAAAATATGTCACCAGATGTGAGTTTTAATAATGTATCATTTGCATTGTGGTATTGCTACTTTTACTAAAGGATTTTAGTACTTCTTGAACCACGTTACCTATTCTGCATGTTTTGACCACCATCAACTGTGCCCAATGTCTCTCTCAATGTCACTTTAGGTAAATAGCGCCATCTGTTGTTCAACATGTCGTAAATCATAGACGTGTGCAAGTGTGTATGTATGTGTGTGTAGGTACACTGTATAAGTAATAAATAATGTGTATATTGAGCAATTACACTCAAAATATTGCAAGCTTCAAGGTTAATTTATTGTCATACAACACAGGGTTGCACAACTAAATACAGTTGTAGTCCCTTTATACTACACAAGAAAACAACCAAAACTGTCGTACATGTTCGCTATTTTTGGGGTAAACAGCAGCAATAAAAACATGAATATTGATGGAAAAATAAGTAGTTTGGCTGGTTAAAAAGGCAGAGGGCTCTCCGTTCCCTCTCAAAAATATGTGATTAAAAGCAGCATATATTAAATGTACAATATGTAATTTTCTGCAACTAGGAGTCTCTCAATCAAAATCATGAACTGTAAAATATAATTAGAAATATATTTTTCACAGCCTATAATTTAAAGACTTTTGATGACATTGTGAAGTTGCATGGGATCATGGGAGTTGTTTTCATTGTGTACCACCATTGCAGGTGAAAATGCATCTGTTCACGGACGAGTTAATCTATTAAAAGGTTTTTTTACATTACATTTAGTATTGTTTATAATGTCATTCTAATGAAATAGTAGCAGTGTTTCCCACATAACTAGTTAGATTTCATTTGAGGTGGTAGCTGACCGGTTAGCAAGCAAGCAAGCTATCACGGAATGGATGTCAATATACTGTATACACACCATAGGTAGTCTATTTTAGACATTTTAATGCATTAGATTTTAACATCACATCAGACTGATCCTGTGCCTCTACAGCATGTATGTTCTCCCTCCGCAAGACATCCAGAAAACAACGATTTTGGTGTACAAAAAAAAGTTTTTTTTTTTTTTTTTAATAAATAATAAAACCTCATTCATAACAACAACAAAAAAGCTTTAGGGTCTACCTGATGTGCAAGTTTCTAAGTTTTGACCTGTACAATTTATGCTTTATTTTTACAAAACAGGGAGATTGGCGATTCCTCCTCAGATCTTCCAGAAGACCATGCACCATCTTCTTTGCCCTCCGTTCTCGGTCCTTCACGTTCCTCATCTCTCGCTCCAGACTCTCCACCCTAGCCAAGGCTTCACCGAGTCTGGCCTTAAGATCAGTGGGCGATGAAGGCAATGCATAGGAGTGGTCCTAGTAAAAAGAAGGATGAACATGTTATAATTAATGTTTATATCACATCACTTAAAGTAACAACTGTCTGGTGCATAGCTAGTACAATGTATTACAAGATGGCCTGCACTTTTAATCTCAATTCCACAGCCAGCACCATCCAGGGTCATGGGAAGTAGGGGTTCTGCAGCACCCCTAAATTGATTTGATGGATGATTCAGCTATTTTAGACTTTTGAACATAAAGTCATATATAACATTTCAAAATTCTAAAATAGCTGAATCATCCATTGGTGATCAAATTCTGATGATGAAATTAGTCATTTTGCAGGGCAAAAATGTATCCACTGATTTATAGACATGTCTTTCATGTAAATCTATGTGAAAAAACTATTTTTGGGACCCATGGCATCACGTGACAGACTCAAAGTAATTCCACCGTTTGGCCTATATGTCAAACTGGCTTCAAAGCCCAGCACACTGGGATCCTGGCTGAGACTAACCAGCCCCTCCTTTCTCTTTCCGCAGTAAATCCACATGGCTAATTATGATCCACATCAATGATGTCATCAACCTTGGTGGTGAAGGTGTCATTTCCTGATTCACCTCAGCAGAGGGAGGACAAATATATCCCTTGAATCTTGACTCTTTCTCAACTTCACTCAGTATTTTGATGTTGGAAACATTACTATTTATATTATTGACATTTTAAAATATTTCCAGTGAGATATTAATGAATCCGGTTCTGAATTTAAAGACAACCAGGCTGACATAAGAAATGTATGGCTAACATGCACACCCGCATCCAGGTGGCATTTTACTATTGCACAATAGACTTTAATAGACCACCATAGTGATGTGCTGTTGATTCAACTAACACACAAACAAGCACACAAACCCTCACCTCACACAAACAAGCAGCTCTGTCTCAACGGCGCAAAGCCGTATCCCAAGGGTGCTATTGCAGCAATTTAATTCAACGCACAGACCAATTTTTGCTTAGCATGTGCAACATACATGTCAACAAACAGCCCTGTAAACTATTATAACCTGGTTATGAGTCACATCTCTCACCTGCATCCATACAATGCCTTACTCCCTCTTCCTCATCTTGCACTAACTAATGCTATAGGTCTGTGTTGAGTAGTTACCGTGGCTGCTTTACGTTAGCTGTCTGTTGTAATGTACAATCTTATGAAATTTGTGTAAAATGTTGCTAATAACTATTAAATAAAAATTATCCTAGCTTTTCCAATTAATGCAAAACTCATCCAAATTTATTTTGACATCATTATAGACTGACTTTCTCTCAGCACCCCTAACTCTGACTGACTTCCAAGTTTGAACGTGACCAGGGCCGTGATGCTTACAGCTGTCGGGGCATAGCTAGTTCAAATACTCACAACAATGAGAGGTTCAGTCTCTTTCAAAATTGGAGAAGAGTCCACTGACAGCTTCTCTTCAGCCTTCCTCGAGGTTTTTGTTGTCCTGGTTGTCACTGGCTAAAGTGGAAAGAAAAAAAAAACACTTAAAACTAGGGTTAAGTACCAAACAATGTATTATGCAATAAATAATTGATTCCTAAACATTCAATAAGAACAAAAACAACAAAGAAAACATTTTCATTAAGGTGTGACATTGACTACCTATGAAATCCTTATAATTTTGTGATATACTTACTCTTTGTAGATGTTTTGGGAAATTGAAGACAGATGGTTGAGCTCCACCTCTAATCCTGACAGTCTGTCCAGTGCTGTCAAAGTCCTGCAGCTTGAAATGCTCACTGCAGAGCACGGAGGACCGACTGGCTGAAAAACCTTTCCTTCTTACAGCTATTTCCCACTGCCTCCTCACCTCTTTCGCTTTGGGAAACCTGCAAAGTGTGAAAAAAGTCAGCGATTAAGCTAATATATGAGTCGCTCAGCCAAAATGAGTAGTTTGTCATACAAATCTTTTTGTGCTTCTTTTGGATGTTAATGCGAAATAAATGCCAAAATAAGCAACACGGAATACCATTTCACAGATTAACATTTTTACAATATTCCAATGTAACGAATGTGTTGAATTTGATAACCTACTTCAAAAGAGGTAAAGGCAATCCTTTTTTAAACTAACAAAAATGGAAGTGACAGTCATTTGTCATGTATGTTACTGAAGCTGCATCTCCGGGGCTGGAATGCAGTTCCTCAAGTGGCCACTTGAGGAAGGTCCAAAAAACCAGGGGTCTTTTAAGCAAAGGACCCCTTAACTACTACTTAGTATTACATGACATGTACATGCCATATGTCTATAAAATGAGATTGCAAATTAAACTGGGCCTACACTAACTTGAAGTGCGGCCTAAAGCCTTTATACACAGTTGCAAAGAATATTAAGCTATTCAAATAGCATGTGCAGATACATGTGGCACAGTGAACCCCTGTTTAACTGTTTCTGTGGATGGCCTTAGTGACTACCTTACATATAGGCCAGTGGGGATTTATATTTGTTAATAATATGTTGGAATCTTGTTAAGATTTTTTAATTTTTGAAAAAACTTTTAAATATTAACAATAATTTGGAGGCTCCCCTGCATTGACTCTAAGGACAATCTAAGGGTCCCGGACCCCTTATTGAAGATTCCTGCCATAGACTCTGACTGTAGGTCAATCCTCATAGAGCCCCATGTTAAAAAAAACAACAATAACTTCTCAGCAGAAATACACATGTTTACAGCCTAGTACTAAAACAGTTGTGGTCTCTAATTTCACCCTTCATAATAACTATACGAGGGGTGATTTTTTTTAATACAACTCACCTGTTTTAAGTTATATTAAGGCTTAAAACCGTCTACAATCTGTTATAGTATAAGATATTTTGGTATCATCATCATCACCATAAACTTTACTCAAGGTCCACTCAGACATTCATACATGATTTACCCATACATAAAAAAGATAAAGATAAACATATACAGAGAAATAAAAACAAAAGAAACAACAGTCCTGCATTTCTATAAAAGACAGTTATGCCAGTGTTTCCATAGTGATGATTGTTATCGTATGGCACTAAACCTAGGAATTGCCAGCTTTAACAATGCTGTTCTGGGAGACGTTCAGGCGACAAATGAATTTTGGGTGTGAAAACCCGCAAGCTTAATTAAACCAAGTATCCTGTATCATAAATACATGCCTGGCATTTGTAACAACCTAAATCATTTGATAATTCCGCGAGCAATTCTGATTTTAATCATGTCTCGAAAGACACATACAGTGGAGGCACGGCTCCCCATACCTATTATTAGTCTAACCTAGCTCTGGCGGTCAACTAGTTAGCTCTCAACATATTGTTATGATGAACAAATACAACGCTTCAGTCTTACTTGTGAAAGGTAATTCCCAGAGATCTGGATTGGGCTGTTCGGCGGTTTTTACAGCCCCAAGCTGCACACGACTCAGGCATCTCGATCTTTTCTAGAAAACGTTAAGCTTCTGAGATGTAGCCCGGTCCAATATGGCGGCGACGTATACCCACCAAAAATGCTGTTTGCTACTACTGCTTTGGGCAACTCCAAGGAGTCTGCGGATTCAAGTGTCTTAACGGTCTAAACCACGGTAAACAACTAACGGTGCTACTATTACTATTAGTATTACAACTTTACTTTACTTTACGTTCTTCTTCTTCTTCTTCTTCTTCTTCTTCTTCTTCTTCTTCTTCTTCTTCTTCAGTTTTATTAGCGAGCTACAAACCAACGGTCCAGGCCGCCACCTACTGTACCGGAGCGTGTAACAGCATGACTTTACACTGAAATAAATAAATAAAAAACAAACTGGATATTAAATAAAACCCTTTTAACATACTTGTTTTCTTCTTCTGGTTTAACGGCAGCTGGCATCCATGTTGCACTACTGCCATCTTCTGGAGTTGGTTAACTCACAGTGTCCAGTCTGTCAGATTGTCCTGTTCTCATCTCATTAGGAAGCTGAGCATCTTCTGCCTTGTCCACTTCCCCTAGACTGGGTAAACCTACCCAGCCCGATCTGTCGGCGATTTGATATCGCCCTTCAAGATTGAGCTTGGTCTGGTGATAGCCTAACTACACTTCCACCACACTCTGTAATGTAGGCTACTGTTTTCGAGAAGCACATGGGGATTTACTTTATGAAATAATGTCAATATACTCAAGAGTAATAAAACAAGGCACTGAGTTCATATTCATTTCAGTTCCTTCCTGTTCATAAAGGATTTGTTGGTAATTAAAGAGTGGACAAACTAGCTAAACACACTGTTAAATAAA
Organism: Etheostoma perlongum; assembly: GCA_026937815.1. Lineage (NCBI taxonomy): Eukaryota > Metazoa > Chordata > Actinopteri > Perciformes > Percidae > Etheostoma > Etheostoma perlongum. The sequence continues at coordinate 27,425,820 of CM049374.1, read as the reverse complement.
GAAAAAATAGACGCATCAGAAGTAAAATCAGAAGGAAAGGGCATTGTATGAAAGGAAATCAAGAGTGGCACTAGCATAAGATTGGGAGATAAGAGGAAGACATTCCATTCAACATACATCAGGTACTGGGAGAAATAAGAGAGTAAATATAGAGAAGACAATCATGAATATATGTAGAATTGGACACAGTAATCTGAACGGCAAACTTCACAACAGGCTAGGAATCATCCAACTGTTTTTTGCAATCATTGCCAAGTGTCAGAAACTGTAGAGTGAGTGCTTGTCAGAGAGACAGTGAAAGCAAGACAAGAGATAAAGGACACAAACTGCAAATATTAGGGCTAACAGGAGCAGGAGTAAATAAGAACATAGCCTACTGGAGTGTGGTGGAAGTGTAGTCTGGCTATCACCAGATCAAGCTCAATCTTGCAGGGCGAAATCAAATCGCCGGCAGATCAGGCTGGGTAGGTTTACCCAGTCATATATTCTAATCTTGTAATTGCACATCAATAAAAACTCCAAACCACCAAAGAAAAAAAACATATTTAGGGATAAAGTTCCATAAGGAGGCAGGGTTATTAATAAACTGAAACAAAGGGAAAATGTCCAGCTGAAAACAGGACAGGATTTGGATGATGCTGTCAAGTTAGAAAGAAGTGTCTCAAAATCTGTCTCTCCTTGTCCTGAAGAGGTGTCTCACACTGCCTCAATACACTCCAGTGAGGACAACAAGGCTCTTGAGGAATCAGGCCTGACCTCTGTCCCTCTGGAACAGGTGGATGTGGCAGATAAAGACGTCACACCAGAGAGTGTCATGGACAAATTGATGAAGGACAACCTGGTCACAGAAATCAGGTCGGCCGGCAGCGACTCAAGATTTATAGACACCAATCTGACAAAACCAGGATCTCTATTTCCAGGAGAGGGGCCCTTCATTTCCTCCCAGGAAAACAACAAAGATGTCTGCGTGACTGGTTTCAGTGTCAGTACACAGACGTCTTGTGATCCTGTCAGGACAGATGAGAAACCTTTGGACTTAATCGGCGTGTTTCCAAGCTTGCTGGGAGGAAACAGTTATGACACAGAAACTTTCAGATTGTGAGAGTGAAGAGGACTGATTGACAGATGAACATACCATCAAAGTCCACGAGAAGAAGTTGCCGTGGTGGAGCTGCTTTAGTAAACTACTGAAGAAGAAGGTCCACCCGATTTCAGATGAACAAATGGACGAGACCGACGAGACGAGAGAAGTGTCATCTGGACTCTCCTCATCTCCACAAGACACATCCAGCACTGACTCAAAGCCCTCCAGTAAGCAGAACTTCACCTCTCTGGTTGATTATGTATCAGAGGAAGAGGAATTCCCAGCAGAACATACTGGAAACGTCCTACCTTCACACTCCATCAACTGTTCTCCAACAACTTGCCTGGAGGATGAGGTCATTGTTCCAGAAAACCAAAAAACCCCACAACTCAGACCGAGGTGAGAAGTTCTTCTCGTCATCAGATTGGTGACTCTGACAGTGAGAAAAGTGATGTTGGGACAGAGCAGGGTGTCATGGTTGCTTCTGACACTGAAGCCAGTTAGACCCAGGCTGAGAAGAGCAACAGAATCAGCCCATGCAAGGTATGGATGCATTTACCTAGGGAAGGAAATCAATTTGACTAGAAGTTGACAGTGAGTTCACAATTCAGATTCATTAAACAGCCTAACTGAAGGACCTCTACTGCTCACTTTTCATACACAAATACATTTTGATGAAACAATTGGTTACTCTTACTTAAGCAAGGTTGTGTATGCAACACTATTGCTTGCAATAAAGCATTCCCATGTATTCCTAACTTTACTCAACTATTTAGTTAAGGATCTGAGGTTGTAAAGTGAAATGTATTCAGTGCATTCAGTCAACTTCAACGGTCATCTTTATGTTGAACTATACAGGTTTATTTTATTTTATTATATTTATGTACTTACCCTGTTGTTTTATTTCACATATCCTAAAAGCGCAAGAAGGAAGATGATCAGATGGCTTCAGCTCAGGATGAGGCTGTCCACACCAGAAGGTCATCACTGCCTCAGAGAATCTGGCTGTTCTGCTGCCGTCAGAACTGTTGTTCTAGGAGTGACCTCCCCAATTAACAACAACAAATTCTACTCCATCCCCCTCCCTCTATTTCAATAAACTGAACCGTATGGATAGTGTTGATGTGTAGTCTATGGTAAATGATGTGCTGGTTCTGGTGGTATTTTGTGTATGTGATGAACTGACGTTGAGAATATAGCCACTGTATGTAGTAGGTGATCTGTTGCTCTCTATCATATCATATGATCTGTATCAGCAGATGATGCTCATCTTATTTTCAAGGTAAAGGTGAAATTGTAGGTCTTACCGAATACATTTGACAACGGGAAAACTACATCTGCTATTGAAAACCATGTTATGATTGAATGTACAGAGCAGCTATTTAATGGACCTGAGATTTTCTGTGGAATTTTGTGTTTAAGGAGTTAAGTGTTTTCTCAACTGCTGTTTCTATTAACTAAAGTTGGCACTAGAGAAAAGGTGTGTCATTGTATAAAGAGCACACCGTTTTAGCATTGCACGCCTATAACATTGTCAGACATTTAAAGAAAACAAACAATGAAACTTGATTAGATTCACTCGGCTGTGCAGATTCAGGTGTTTTATGCTATTAGCAGCTAATGTAGTGTGGAGCCGCCAGACTAACACCGGTCTGGTAAAACTCACTTCTTTTTAACTCCACACAAAATATTTTTTTCATTTTCAAACGTGTAGTCTTCAGACCCACTGACACTGTCAGCAGATTTTGTGTAGCTCCCTTGGGACCCCAAAAGGCTTTATACAATTTGTATGCAGTAGTACTCCCCAAAAGTTGTATACAGACTTTAAAGGCCTGTTCACACCGGGACGAATTTCGCGCGCGATATTCGCCGACGTTTAGCCGACGCGTCGTGACTAAACAAAGGGCGTCAATGAGAGTGTATGGAAAGCCAAACAGTCCAAATACACGTGATTTCTCACACGTAAACAACACGTAAACAACACGTAAACAACGCGCAAACAATGTGCAAACAACGCGTAAACAACACGTAAACAACGCGTAGATTTTTTACACGTTAACAACACGTAAAATACACGTAAACAACGCGTAAATTACGCGTAAACAACGCGTAAACAACGCGTAAACAACATGTAGACAACGCGTAGACAACGTGTTGTTTACGTGTTAATTTCACGTGAATTTGAGCCATTTGGTCACTTCTCCATTTTGAATGGGTGAGCGTCCTAAGTTCCCATTGGCTGCTGAGCAGTAGGGTTAAACCATTTCTGTAAGCCTGGGGAGGGGGTCGCCTGCCAACATTCAACATGCAAAGGATCCTCTCACTTCTTTTCTTTCTCATTTCTTCTTTTTTGATTTAGCTTTTTTAAAAAATATATTAATTTAACTCAATGAATTTACTATTCAATTATAAACTATTTTCATCAAGATAACATTAGCACCTTTTGCTACACTGCACTGCCTTTTAGGGGACCTTCCAGCTTTAACACCATCCATTAAACACTCCAATCCTAGCAGATTGTTGTAGGGGGATGTTTACGTTGTGCCAAATGATTTTTCAGTTGCATTCCAAGGGAGGCACAATTGATTGTTGCATTTTTTTCTTCTTTTTCTTGCACATATTGTACTGTGGTTCCTAGTTATTTGGCTGTTGTATGTTTTTTTCTGTACAAGCTTTTATTGTACTGTTTCTAGTCATTGCCATTATCTTTATTGTGACTACTACTGCCACTGTTCATCACACCCCCAACCAACACCATCAAACACCACCTAAAAGCCTGGGTCTGGCCCAGGTTTCTCCCTAAATGGAGTTTTTCCTCACCACTATTGCACTAAATGATTGCTCTTGGCGTAATTACTGGAGTTGTTGGGTCCTTGTAAATTGTAGAGTGTGGTCTAGACCTGCTCTATCTGTATAGTGTGCTGAGATAACTCTTATGATTTTATACTATAAATAAAATTGAATTGAATTTATATATTTGCAATTGGCTAGTCTCAACTAACTATGAGAAATAAATCATTTGTTAAAAGTATAGTGTAGATAGATAGTTAGAAAGACTTTATTAAAGGGTAACTACTTTTTTTTACCTGGACCCTATTTTTCTATGTTTTTGTGTGTAACCCTAAACAAAAACATATAAATTAGTATTTTACGGCTCAAAAGCACAACCCTGAGCCCGCAAGGGTGCCGCTGCTGTGGAAGACATCCTGCCTTGTCCCGGTCCCCAAGAAGTCGACTCCATCTGGCCTTAAGGACTACCGCCAGGCTGAACTGGAAGATCAACAGCACTGCTGTGCTTTTACAAGAAGGGGATGAGCAAACTATTTCCTGACGAAGCTGAGATCCTTCAGTGTGTGCAGCAGGATGTTGGAGATCTTCTACCAGTCTGTTGTGGCCAGCGCTCTGTTCTCCTCCGCGTCTTCTGGGGCATCAGCATCGGATCCGGCGACACAAACAGACTGAACAAACTGATCAGGAAGGCTGGCTCCGTGATTGGCTGCAAACAGGACACGTTTGAAGCTGTGGTGGAGAGGAGGTCACTGAACAAACTGTTTGTATCATGGATAACCCCGACCACCCTCCACCCCACACTGGTCCAACAGAGGAGCAGCTCCACCCTCTCCCTCCCCACACTGGTCCAACAGAGGAGCAGCTCCACCTCTCCTCCCCACACTGGTCCAACAGAGGAGCAACTCCACCCTCTCCACCCCACACTGGTCCAACAGAGGAGCAGCTTCTCTAAGAGGCTCCGACAGCTTTGATGTTGCACGGACCGCTACAGGAAATCATTCATACCACAGGCAATAAAACTCTTTAACATGTCATCACTGGGTGATAGATCAGACTTTTGGACACCACACTTCTGCACTAAGTGCAACCTGCACAATTGCTTTATTTACATTTTAGCATATTATTTAAGCAGTTGCACATTTCTTCCCATCCTGTATATATTCAAATATTTGTTCTTTTATTTTATTCCTATTATTATTTCATGTATATATATTAACGTAATTTCCCATTTTTATTTGGATCAATAAATATCTATCTATCTAACCCATCAATGTTCCTTTACATTGTAGGAAGAAAACTTCAATGAAGAAGTAGTAGTTCAGTTTAAATACCAATGCAGCAAAAATAAATGTACTGTGCGGCCTTTTAGATAATACTCCAGAGCCTCAGAGCCTCAGGATACCTACATTATACTTCATCAGATTAACTCACACACAATTTTTAAAAAACGGCTTGACTGAACAGGTGTAAGTCTGTTGCAGGCAACTTAACCATGGTGTTGTGGTCCTTTTTGTGTACACAACCCTTGTCCACCGGACATCCCAAAGACAAGGGCTGAATCTCATTTCTCTATCTTACCCCTTCCCCTTACCCCTTCCCCTTGGTTTTGCGCGTTCACGCGTGACCTAGTGGTGTCCCATTTCTTATTACGACCGAGGGGTAGGGGATAGATCGAGGGGTGTATACCCCTTGAAACGAAAGTGTGGAATATCGACCTCACTTGTAAACACACATTATCATTATTGCATTTGTACTGTATCATTGTAATCATTTGTAATTAATTCCTGTTCATGCACTTGTATATTGTTGTTGGTTTTGATATGGGACACTGATGAAATGTGAGGCCAAAAGGCATCAGACTGGTCTGGAATATCAGAACAGCTGTAGTTAATTTGTTTGTTTGTGGTCTTATGTGTATTTTTGTTAGTTTTACACATATGAGTGCCTTTTTTATGTGTGTGACATGTTAGGTATGGTTCTAATAGTTGATAATGGTTCTGTAACATCATTTTATGTAATGTTTTTGCCTGTTATGTTTAATTTATCGGCAATAATGACAGATCTTTGTTAACAAAATGTTTTTGACATTCAAAAAAGGTGATAACTAAAACAGATATACAACACACCATGTATACAGAGTGTATATGTATGTATACATGATACATGTCATATGCACATGTATTGCATCTTGGAAGTTTGTGATCAATACTGTATGGTGATGTAACCAAGTGGTGTCCCATTTCATAGGGGTATGTTTTCACCCCTGTTGCACTTACCCCTTGGTTTCAAATGGGCCAAAGGGGTAGGGGTAAGGGGTAGGGGTAAGGTAGAGAAATGGGATTCAGCCTAGATCCAGACTTGACTAAGGACCTGTGTGTGTGTTTAGAGGATGGTGTCCCATTTCATATGGACCCGATGTTAGTTTTTCGGGCCGGGTTCGACAGATTTTTAGAAAGGATGCTTTGTTTCATGCTCGGTCACAAGGGGTAAATGTTATTACCTAACATCCGTCTTCCTGTGTGCTGTGACAACGAAAGACAGTCGGTTAACAAAATGTTTATTTCGTTAGATGGAAGATGTTAAAAAAAGTTGGCAATTCAGATTTTAAAACTATTGAAGACGAAGGAAAGTCAGCTGTAGATCCTGTTGACATTTCCCAATGCCTTCCTACAATTGCTTAATAAAAGGACACAAACAAAACATTTAGTGTCATTAGTATGAGAAACAAATGTTTTAACTGTGTCGGGCTGGGTGGGGCTCGGACAGAAATATCTTAATGCCTGTCGGGCTCGGGTCGGGTTCGGTTACTGCTATGGGGGCCGGGCTCGGACATGCAGGTGTGTGTGTGTGTGTGTGTGTTAAGATTAGCGGCCCTATGTAGACATGCAGGTCCATCTCATCCATCCTTTTTGCAGCAAAATAGTTTCTAAGTTAAATAGTAAGCTAAATAGTTGTAGAAAAAAAAAAGCTATTATTTCTCAAAGTATATACACACTAACCAATTGCAAATATATAAAAAAAGCTTGTACAGAAAAAAATATACAACAGCTACATAACCAGGAACTACTGTATGTGCAAGAAATAAAAAATGCTACACTCAAACAAAAAGGCAGCAGTGGAGCAAAAGGCGGTAATGTTATCTTGATGAAAATAGTTTATAATTGAATAGTAAATTCATTGAGTTAAATTAATATTTTTTTTTTTTTTTAAAGGTAAATCAAAAAAGAAGAAATGAGAAAGAAAAAGAAGTGAGAGGATCCTTTGCATGTTGAATGTTGGCAGGCGACCCCCTCCCCAGGCTTACAGAAATGGTTTGACCCTACTGCTCAGCAGCCAATGGGAGCTTAGGACGCTCACCCATTCAAAATGGAGAAGTGACCAAATGGCTCAAATTCACGTGAAATTAACACGTAAACAACACGTTGTCTACGCGTTGTCTACGTGTTGTCTACGTGTTGTTTACGCGTCGTTTACGCGTAATTTACGTGTTGTTTACGTGTATTTTACGTGTGAAAAATCGACGCGTTGTTTACGTGTAGTTTGCGCGTTGTTTGCGCGTTGTTTACGTGTTGTTTACGTGTTGTTTACGTGTGAGAAATCACGTATATTTGGACTGTTTGGCTTTCCATAAGAGTGTGCACACCGACGCGAAAAACGCGACGCGTAAAAGCGTCATTTTTTAAAAAACGCCTCGGGTTCGTTTTTTTGGTTTGACGCGCCGCGTCAAAAACTATCCGACCAATGAAATCGGCCCTTTTGCTCACGTGTCTTGTGCTTCTGAAGTTACAGTAAAACACAACTTGGGGGTGCTCAAGCACAAAACGGTCTTACCGAGCACACAAACGAAGAAGACATATATACGCCACCGTCATCACTGCCACAAGACGAGGAAAAGCAAAAAAGAAAAAGCAAAGCACGATGTCCAAAATAAATGTTGAGCTGCTGGTCTCGTTGGTTTCGGCACATAAAGAGCTATATCTGATTTAGAAGAAATGTTCTAAATACTTGCTCTCTTCTTCTCTGCTCTTCTTCTGAGTTGCAAGCGAGTATCAGAAGCGCAAAGTTGCGCAGCGCCACCCCTATGTACGGGGGGTATTTCTGTTTTACATTAAGCGCCATCTAGTGACAGATTATGAATTTGCATGTTCATTCGGCTCATCGTCAGCGAAAATCGCTTGGGTGTGAACACAAAAAACGCGTCGAAAAACGCTGACGAATAACGCCCGGCGATATTCGTCCCGGTGTGTACGGGCCTTAATGTGTAAAATATTTGGAGTTCTCTTGTCAAATTAAAAGGATTCTTTCTCTGGGGAGCATGAAGATGCTCATTATGTACAGACAATAATTATTTTAAAAGGATAAACCTGACTAAATAAGCAGAGAAGCAAATAACTGCAGATGACAGACAGACTTCAGAGTCAGCTTCAATAAAATAAAACAATGACCCACATGACACAGAAGATGTTTTGAAAGATTTTTTCTCAACTTTATATTTTTAAAAACAAACAAAAAAGTAACAGATTAAATCAAATTTACACATGTAGACATATGCAATCATTGTGCACTTTAAATACTTCTTCTGATACATTCTGCACAGCTGTCAACAAAAAAACACAAACACAACGGGGCGTCGGGGGGGGGGGGGGATGTGGGACAGTTGTGGGAAAAAGGAGAGGACCAAAGAAGTGAGGTAGAGGGCAGTAAGGAGGACCCAAATGCAGGAAAGAGGAGAGGGGATGAAGCGGGATGAAGTATATTTTTTGTTGTTTTGTTTTTAAGTTGTACACTAAAAGCAGTCCCCCTCAGTCCTCCTTCCTTTTCCACCACTCCACCATGAGTCTCTCTCTTTCTTTTCTCCCCCTCTCTTTTCCTTTCACTGAGAACTGGCTCTCTCCAGCACACGCAGGTCATAGTTTTTTTGGCGGCCTTCAGTTTGAAGAGGCTGGCCCCGCTGTTGTTAAGGAAGCACTCTGGGCAGCCATGGTGTTGGGGAACACTGCCACCACTGTGTAGAGGTGAGCTGGGTCGTTGCCGTCCCCCTTCACTCCTCCAGCTCCCACGCTGGCCCCGAGCCCAGCGGTGGCTCCCAGCCCAGCAGGCCCTGCACCAGGACAAGGGCCACAGCCGCCTGCTCCTCCTCTGCCACCCTGGGGCTCCTTCAGCCACTGGATCTTGGCACTGCACATCGACAGCTGGTTTAAGAGCTTTTCAGCCTCTGGACGTGAAATCCCCTCTGGCAGGTCCGAAACCTTTAGTGCTCAACTCACCACTGGACAAAGAAGAGACGAGGATAGTCGGAGTGAGACAGAAGATGTTAGAAGACTTGATTACTCAATTTGTATCTTAACAGACTTGAAGCACCTCTTCCAGAGACATGCTATGTGTGTTTGCTTGCCTGTTTCAGCTAAAAACGTTTTTGCAATGTGCAGTGCTTGGGGGAATTATGTTGTGCACGGCCCTGAGAGCAGCAGGATACTCCAAAGGAAATGCAGTATTTTCAATGCTGCAATGCTATACTATACACTCAGCAACTCAAGGTTTATTTAATGGCGTCCACACCAGATGGAGGAGTTTGAGGAAAACAATACAAGAAAATCTGATAAAAACTGATACAATCTATGCACATCCTCTCTAGGCTGTAAAAAAAAAATAAAATAAAAAAATAATGTGTAGCTGTTACTTTAAGAAAACGGACTGGGACGTTGCAAGGCATGGTGGGTAAAAGGTTCACAGCCAATCAATTCATTGTTGTCAACGCGTTGTTATAGAGTGGCGTCTGGTTTAAAATAAATCACAAAAGAAAAAAAATTAACGTCGTATACATTTAAGAAAAAAATGTCATCCACGGACCGAATGCATATTTTACGAGAGCGTAACAAAGTTTTGTTGAACCAACTTCAGCAGCAGAGAGAAAAACTGGAGCGGCTCAGCGGCTGCAGTCAGAGCCGCAAGAGGGAGAGAGAGGACGAGGCAGAGATCCTGACCCTGACTGGTGGAGACCGAGGTCCTGCCCGGGCCGCCCTCTCCAAACCTACCGTGAGATTTGCGGGTATTGAAACGGTTTCTTTACATTAAGCCATAGACACGAGAGAAGTCAGCAGATAGCTAGCTAGATAACTAGATAGCTAGTTACCTAACGTTAGCTACATGATAAGGCTGGTACTTCCTCCAAGTTTCCTCATTTGTATTGTTTCAAAAATATCTGCACAGAAGTAAGCTAACGTTAACTAGAAAAAAAATTGAAACTATTTTGAGCTTTGAGCAAACACAAAGCGATATATTTTGTCATTTTTTAATCAAATTATAGCTAAATATAACGTCAATTCAACAGTAAGTCAGCTAGCTACTTTGTAAACGGTAACGTTAACTAATGTTAGCTAACTCTTAAGACTAGCTAGCTTTCCCCCATCGAAGCTGACAACTGTTATCTCAGCGGATGGTGTTACGTTAACTTTAGCTAGTTACTGCCTAACGCAATTGAAATAGAGCTAGCTTTCTTAAGTATAAAACTTTGGTCACATGTGTAAGATGATGGATGTGATTTAAAGGACCGTCAAAAGCCATAGACAGTAAAATTAAAAGTTTTTTGTGTGTGGTGATAATAAAATTTGGAATTATATATATTGTTTGTGCTCTGACATTTTTTTTTACTGTATGTTCATGTTTTGTGTTGCTTATCACAATAATTATACTGCAGACCTGTCGTGTGCTTATAACGAATAAAAAAGATCTTGGAGTCATTGAAGAAATCTGTTCCTCCCTGTCTCCAGCAGATCAATGTGAACGACAAACAGGCCTCCAGGGCACTATTCCAATACCATTTTTGACCTCCAAACACAGAGGAGAGGCTGTTGAACATACAACACCATCAGGCCTTTTAAAAGATAGCAACAGACATACTCTTGTCCACAGCAGGTTGCAGGACATGGGGCCAGTCAGCACCAAGTCCTGTCTAGTAAATAACAGCAAAGAACAGGTAAGAAATAAGTACCAAGGACAGTCTACTCAATTGTTTTTTACAATTTTTTAATAAGTGACTTGTACAATGAGTAGATCAGGACTATCCTGACCTTGTTCCCTAAATCTGTTATTTCCAGCATTGTTAAAACTGGTTGTCTTAAAGAAATAATTCATCCCAAACTGAAAAAGTACTCACTGCCATGTCCCTGGAAACTCAGCCGTGGTTTACACATTGAGAGAAGAATAAAAAATGTATCAGCTGTCTCAGAATGTTTTCAACATAATTGTTTCTTTTAAACAAAACACTGTGTCCCAAAGTCCCAATATTTTTGTTATTATCTCCTATAATTTCTTCACTGACACTGCTGGTCACTCACACGTCCCACATTGGTCATTTGTCAGACCATGGATGGGGGTGTATCCAACTAGTTAGGAAGTATGCAATAGATGATTTGGTAAATATTAGATTTAACATTTGTCTGTACACAAACTTACATTTTGAGTTCCTTAGTTTACATTTTGTATGAACTTACTAACTTTGCGTTATTTGTTTGTTTTTGTAGAGGGAGGTGCAGCGTCAAGTCACATTTCAGTCTGATGAATGTGAAGAGATATCTGTCTCAGACAGGCATCATTTGCAGCCTTTACTTGGGTATGACTGGATAGCAGGTATGCCTTATTGGTATCTCTGTCTTTACAGGTAATCTATATACACATAATCATCTAATGAAGGCCTAACAGATGATGTTTGATTTCTACAAGGAGTCTTGGATGCTGAGGACTCCTTGATAGAGCGCTCTGATGAGTTCTTCAATGACCTGCGCATGTTTCGATCGCTAAATAAAGACAAGTGTGTCCACAGCCCACAAGCGGAGTAAGTGCTTCACACTTGATTGCACTTGTGACTGATTGTGTGTGCCAGCCAGGTTTACCTGTGATTGATGATGGCTTCATTATATTACAATTAATTTGCTCTCCCTGATAGATTTCCTGAGGAGAACCATTCAGTCCTGCTAACAGATATGGATGGTCCAGATGCTAACACAAATACTCATCAATGTAAGAAGGGTTATTTATTATAAGGCTACTCTCATTTTTCTTTTTATTATGGCTGAAGTAAGTCTCACCTCTGCTTGCACACCTTTTGTTCAGGTACGTTCTCTTACAGGATTAACAGCAGACTGTTCCCTGTCCCACTTCACTCTCAAGAGTGCTGCCCGGTGTGCAAAGAACACAAATCCTCGCACCCTCACACTACTGCTGAACCGGCTCTCATCAGGTAATAAAGATGTGCACTTAAACTACTTTTTAGGAACAACATAGCACATTTTTGGCACCATGTGACAGACATTTTTAATTTTATATACTTTGTCCCTCCTTGTTTAATCCAGAAGGCATGGGAGCTGTTGGGTAAAGCGGAGACCTTCTTATACTGTGTTATTTGGCCTTGTTTACGTAATATAGTCTGACACAATTCTTGTTCCCGGCTTTACTTGTATGTCTGTGAATGTTGCTTTCAAATAATGTTACCTATAGTAGGTATGTACGAAGACTGTGGGGTCAGGCATCCTTTAGGCCCTGACATACCAACCTGATTATCAGCCATTGGACAGTCTGGCAAGTTCAGTGACTCAAGTCTGTTTGGTGTGTTCCGTGCTGTCGTCAGTCGGAGGAGCCGTCGGCCTTCATTTGGGCCGATTTGAGATGTTGAATTGGAAGGTTGGAAGTCGGACTCAATGACCAATCTGATTGGTGGAGTGCTTACCCGGAAATGACGAGCGGGATAAGCGTGACTAACACCTCTCAAAATCTGACGAAAATCTTTTAAACTAACCTTTTTGATCTGAAATGACAGAATCGGCGACTTCATGGCCTATTTCTCACTTAAAATGTTTTAAGAAACATGTTTCTGTGAACCATATTCGTAAAATATCAGATTATATTCCGAAGGAGCCGCTATTATGGTCTGTCTTTGAAATTCCGGAGAAGCCAGACCCCCGTGATGCGTGTCGAATCACCTGCCACTTTTAATTTTTTGGGCGACATTACAGATTAGCGCCGCCTGCTGTTATGGAGACGTATCATCTTGCGCATGCACAGAACATGCGCTCAAGTCAGCGTCTCTTCAGTGTGTTTCGAGGCACTTATTTAAACCAACTTGGGGGGGCAGTCAGTCCGACTGACTTTTCTGCCGAAGGCCGGCCGTCGAGTTGGTGTGTTAGAGCTTTTAAGCCACCTACACATGATCTGAGCTAAAACCCAGAGGTTGGGCACACAGCATAGTGCAGGCACATCGCAGGCATACGTCGTCAATGATTCTGGCTTTGGTTGCGCCAAAAGATCAGCAGCAACAAGGTCAAAGTTGACATAATTTTAACTTTAAGCGCAGCACTCAGCTTTCTTTTTTGTTTTGTCAGGGTCAGCATCCCTCGCTCCACCCTCCTTCCACCTTACAAGTACAAGGCTCATCGGCGGTGCAGTTTTGACCCTTCTGATAGTTTGGGCTTACCATCGGTGAGTAAGGGACGCTACTGCAGGACAGTTTATGACTACTAAGCTATGCCATTTGCCCTCTTTGGTGTTTCCATATTGAGTTAACCAGTGTTTCCTTTAGGAATTTTTTTTAGCAGCCGGGGCAGGTCTGTCCAAACAACACCGGGGGGTTGCATTATGTCGGCTGGATAATTTAAAAGGCAATCGTGATTTCATTGTGCGTCTGCCCTATTTCTGATGCTGTGACAGCAGATATGTTGCCATGGCGAGCGGCCACTACAAAATCAACATAGAGGAAACACGGTTTTGCATGTTTAGTTTAAAATTGTATCCTTTTGTCTCTCTCTGGTTTGTGCAGCACTGTCTTTCTGGCTGGTCGAACACAGGTCAGATAACGCTGCCGCCACCCAGCAGCCTCGATTTGCGGAGCATTCTGAATAGGAAGAGCTCCACCGGGTCACACAACATGGAACTGGAGGTGACACACCACTCCTACTGTATCTCAAACTAAAATATCAAAGATCTTTTTTTCACAGCAGACATTTTGACTTGTCCCAGTAAGGTTTTCCAGTGAACCAGCATGCACAATAGCTAGGCCCTGAAACGGAATTATCTAAATGAAATGTAGTTTTTATTCATGTTATTGAATATGTTATTGTTTCTCATAAGTTGGTTTTAATGTTTTCCAGAATTCCTCTGCACACAAAGTGTCCAGCAACCCGATCTCTGACCCAATCTCAGATGTGTCTCGCTTGGCTCCTCACAACTTTCAACACTTCTCCTCCAAAAGAAAACTAGGAAGCACATTTGACCCTTTTTCCTAATAAACAATCAAAGTCTACTTCAAGTGATTTATAGCAGTTCCTGGTAGCCATTTGACACCACCCAAAATGATTTCCGTTTGGGGTTTTGTCTCTGGTTTTGAGTCTCTGTATTGTATTTCTGTTTTAATGTTTATTTTCAATAATGTTTTCTGTAATATCTTTGCTATATCTGTGTCAAAATTAGATTTTTCAATATGAACAGTGATCTCAAAAGAGAATGTATAAACATTTGTAACTAAGTGCCTGGTTTAAATAGACTAATTTGAAACATTAGATCATTTGTTTTAAAGAACATAATGAGGTTGTCTTCTATTTATTTTTGTGATTAATGCCAGTTAAATGGAATGGGAGTCCTCTACAGATCAGTATATTTCATGTTTGCAGGAGTTGCATTTTATTTGTTCTGATCTGAAAAAGGTTCTGACAGATTTAGACTTCACATGTGATTGTCAGCAGTCATGTGGATGTGAAGCAAGAGCTCACAATGTTACGCCACAGTTTAGGTTGTTGCTGTTTTAGAATTGCATAGCGGAGGTAAAATTTGAGTTTGCTTTGGAAATTTCACAACATTAAGGAAGTCATTTTGAATTATCTCTGTTGCCCTTTCCAGCTGTTTACTTTGGCTTCCTGGTCCATGCATACTTCTGTTTTTAACATCCTTTGACACTTCCTGACTGCAGGCCAGAAAACACTGTAGAAACACCGAAGCTGGGTGCAATTCACGGAAAACCACAGCCCCTATACTTAATTCCAAATACTGTAACAATCCCACCTGTGACACTTCAGTTTTTTAAACTTTGTGTCCTGCAGGCTAAAACATTTGAAGGAGTAAGATAGTGTAACCAAAAACATTACCTGGACTGAAAGAAAATATAATTTCATTTTTTTTGTGATTAAAGTTCAACAGGAATATATGATTCTGTTCTGTTGTCCTGTTGTGTTGAAGCGGCAATACTTCAATGTTGTAACCAAAACGGCTTGTTCAAAGCCAAGCGTCTGCCGTGTGCTGTTATCTGACTGTTGATCATTATCTTAGAACTGGGATGCTGTGACATGACAAAGCTTTGTGTGAGATGTGGCTTTGTGAGCTACATTTGTTACCACAAGCAGTTTTGAAGGGAAGTGATGCTTCGGAAGTTAATTAAATCATGTCTTTAAATCCCCATATAGCATGCATTTTTTTATGCTTTGTTCATTTTTATAGGATGGCAATTTTGAGTTGTAGTGACACTAGTTGACTCGAAATTACAACATCCTACTGAGAGATCTAACAATACTAGCATTAACTGATAAAGAACTGATTTAGATTCTAACTATAATCCAACACTGAAGACTGCAGTGATCAGATAACATATTATACCAGTGTCTTTTTTTCATGTTTTTTACAAGAATAATACCATTAATTTTTCAAAGCACGCAGTGCTGTTTTAGATTGAAGGTCCCATGGCATGAAAATTTTACTTTTTGAGGTATTTTTAACATTAATATGCGTTTCCCCAGCCTGCCTATGGTACCCCAGTGTCTGAAAATGGCGATAGGTGTAAACCAAGCCCTGGGTATCCTGTTCTTCTTTTGAGAAAATGAAAGCTCAGATGAGCCAATCTGGATACTTGCCCCTTATGAGGTCGTAATTATCATAAAATCTACACTACATTACAATGCAATGTGCATTTAATGTGACTTCAACAAAAAATAAAGCCAGACAGTGTGTTCATACCGGCCTGAAGCAAATTTTAAGTCTGTCATTTAAAAATCTGAACTATTATGCAGTACTTTCAGAAATTACTCAGCAGGAGCATACAGTACACAAGATCGGTGCTCCAAAACCTGAAAGTAGGCCAAACATGTTGTTGAAGGTTTCACCTCTGCTGATCACATTTTATGCTGTAACAACCAACCCAGTTAAACACTGAAGGTAGGCCTATGCCATTAAAATAACAGTAAAGTAACATACAACACCACAATGGACAACAGGGCTGCTACTGGAGTACTTCAGTACCAAAAAAAATAAGATGTGGGAGGGGAAACTTTATTGTGAAATGTCAACGCCTAACACAGAAACAGAGTGAGGCATACAGAAGGGGCATTAAACTAGGTACAACATGTACATTACTGCAGCTGAATAATGAGAAAACATGTTTTGACTACAGTGGTCAGTAGTGTGTAATAAAGTCTGTATTTCCATGTGTCCACAGGGTGGTCAAAATGTAAAGTGTAGAGCTTCAGTTCTTTGCTCAGTGCCAACCTGGGCCTCTGGTTATAGGGTGGTTTCTGTAATCATGCATGTGATACTGCATGTATCGGCTACAATATCCTGTCACAGGGCAGAAACCCCTACGCATTCTTTAAAACACTTTGTGAATGATATATATATCTTGATTTAAATTGTGGGTATGTACTGCATCTGGCCGTGTCTGTATATAAACAAGGAGAGAACATCTATGTTAGCCCACTTCCTGTTTAGGTAGTGACATTATTTTCTTTTCTTTCTTTGCCAAAAACATCAGTGCTGCTTTCCCACACAGTCACACATGGAGCAGCATAGAAAATTAATTCTTTTTCACATGGTTTCCTTTTTCTGCAGCCATCATACTATTCAAGTTAATTCATGAATGATGGAAGGAGAAAATAACTTAATGTAGGGGCTTCGTATCTTTGATTTCTGTAGTGGGACCATTTTATTGGCCTTAAAATTAAAGGATTTATGTATACTGTACAGTAGGTTTTGCAATGATACAGATATCACCAAAGGTTGGACCTTCCATCTTGTACAGGTTATTTCCATTTCACTAAAACCAACTGGTTTCACCAGTGATGATTTATGTCTGTCCCGTTAAAAGGTGTAAATACTTATGCAAACAGGTAAATAATTAAAATTACTTTGTGGATGTTTTCTGTAAAAAAAAAAAAAAAAAAAGTCACATTAAATCTATTTTGATTTAATTTTGTCAATTAATAAAACATGACAACTTACATGCATACTTTTTACAGACACAGATTTCTTTTTTTAATTAAAATCAACTTTTGGAATATTTGGAAGTACAGTATCATTGTTTAACGTCATCTAAATTCTGTATAACCTCATAATGCTTATTCATGTCAAATTGGTGAATGTAGGTTAGAGCCTGCCTGCTCATTTCCTTCCTCTGAAATACTCAGCTCAGTTCAAGGAAATTACTCACACAGACTGCTGTCCCACCTTTAGAAAATGATCAGTGGAGTGCACATACCAGTGGCTGTATCCGCTACAGTTTATTACTTGCTATAAAGAGGCAATGAAGGACATACTTGTACTGCTGGTTCTGCTGAATGCCGAAACTACCAAGGTACAGTAGGCTTTGTGTCTGACTGTAAGTCTGTTTGTGTTTATCATGGACTCTGGACAGGTTGGATATGCGCCAGTATCAGAATCTTTGTGATGGTCAACATGCTGGTGAAACACATTGTGAACTGTTGGTTTAAATTTCACTTTCTCGGATTAGTTCAAGGGAGTGTGATGTTATACACACAGGGTACTTTCAAAATCAGCATTTGAAAATTTGTAAAATGATGTTGATAAACAATACCTGAAATGTAAATTAATACATTTTATCTTTTAACATGTTTCTATTCTAACTTTGTCACCTGTCATGGAGAAAACAAAAGAAGAATGTATAATCTATATTATGAATCAATGCCAGTTTTGCGCTGTGTTACAATGTTACATTACATTACAGTAGAAAGTAGCACTGGGAATGACTATGACTATTTGGTTTCGATTCCTTGGCATCTAATGCAGTTTCAGAATGAATATCTCATTGTTAAGACACCAAGTTATGTAATGAAACATTCCTTAGTACTTCCATTCAGGATCACTGTGCATTCCTTTTACAGTTGAGTTTAGGAATGCAGTCAGGAGCAAAAAGGAAAAACATGTTCTTTTTAATAAGCTTTCAGTGCTTCATAATGCGGAGCTTCACAGAACTTTATCTTTATGATCATGAAATCTCGTGCTACCAGTGGTCACACCACAGAAAAAGTCTGTGCATCGAACCGAGGGCTTCTAGCTTGCCGCCTTCGTTTCCTGTCATACGAGAAATGCACTGCTTCTGTCAGCATATTCTAACTTCTGCTAGTCATTGAAGGACACTGTGGTGAGAGACTTTCAATTCAAGACTGATGCACAGGACAGGTGTATCAGCAACTGTACATTGTGTCATGACTCTTTAGCAAAACAATACAGTGGTTCTAGTAGCTGTATTTATGATAATGTGGTATGTGTGAGGGAGAGAGTGAGCTTCCCTGAAATAACAAATTTATAAGTAATTTGTACAATCAGCAATCAGGCCCATATTTACAATTTACTGTACTTATTGGCCATAATACCTAAGACGGGAACAAACAGGAAGTATAAGATCGCCAAACAAACATACTTTCAACCAGGAAACGGGGGTTCGTGTCCTGTTAAGAAAACGTGAATGTTTATAACATTACGGAACAAACAGAAGGCACACTCAAACAAGAGAGGGATGCTGTCGCAGCACGCAAGCGCCGCAAGCGCCTTTTTTCAGGGCACGATGGCTGCTGTCTTGAGATATCCTGGCTGCAGCTGTGGTTGCAGCGGTTTGGAGATGGCGGGTCCAATCTTTGACAGAGGCATCTATAGTAATATCACATATTTGTGAATTTGGCAACATTTTATGAACCTAAAAATATAAGGTAATTGTCTACCAGCGGGCTCCTGGGACCTCAATGCCACACATAGCTTTAGAAAGCTAGGATAAGAGCAGGGGCCCGTTCCATCTCAAAACAGTGTGCACCATTAGCTACCTTTAGAGCTTTGGCCCCACTATGTCATGCCACACCACTGTGTAGGATAGGTTTAATACTGGTAAATCAATGAGATGCACCCACAAACTGCATTTTTCCCCTATGCTTCCAAACATTTTCAATGATAAGAATATGTCTAACTAAGCTGTTACATGGAGATGTTAGATGTCAATGATACGGTTAGTTTGTTTTACGGTCGCTTGACTAGCTTGGCAACGTCAAGAGTAGGCACCCAGAGCCCGACAAATGCTCCTTGCGTTTTTCAGATGGAAGAAGCTACATGTACAGTGCTCTAAACCAGAAGATTTTGGAGGGCCCCACAGAGAGGAAGAGACACTGTGTAGGTGAAAATGTTTAGGTGCAAGTGGCCTGGCGCTACTTTAAGCTTTAGTTTAAAAGGGTGAAAAATCAAACCAGTCATTGGTCGACATACCTGTTTCCTCTGTCGGCTAGTGACTAAATTGAACTATACTTACTGATTGGTTGACCTCAGAGCAGGTGCATACTGTCTGGCTGTTCAAAATATGGGCTGCATATATTTCCCACATAATTTAAAAATGACTAAATTTACCTTGAAGCTCAACGCCCTCCAACTTTAGTGCAGCTCATAGTCAGAGTATAATGAGAAAAGACTTATGTTCATCACTATCCTCATCAAACAGCACAAAACAAGTTGCTTTTAAGTATTGTCTCTCTTTCCCATAGGTCTGTTCTCAGCCCTATAAGGCAGACTCAGATGGAAACTGTCTCAACTCAACAACAGAGTACCTGTTAGATGGTTCTGAGTTGTGCTGCAAGAAATGTCCCCCTGGTAAGTGCAGTCTGACTACAAATGTTAAAGTTTCTTTAATAATACATACTCTTACCAATGCTCTGGTACATAGTGTGCTGAAATACAAAGTTATCTCAGTACAAAATAACATTTATTTGATGACAGGTTATGAATCATTGGTAGAAGCTTGGGCGTGGAGGTGTGAACAGCTTAAACAGATAGTTTAAAGTAGTGTTAGACTGATAAGTCAGCCGCACCACTATACTCTCTGATATTAGATTGATTTTAAAGACAATTGTATTTGTGCAGATAAGTAATAAGAAATTTGAATACAGAATATACAAAATAGTGTTGCTCATACATAATTTGTCCATCAAAGGGCACTGAAAGATTTATTTCTTGCTGGGAGACTTACTTTGCTGGTAGGGATGGGGGCAGCATCTGAACAAAGACAGCATGTGTGAGCGTGGGTGAGCATGTTTAACGATGTTGTAACGTTACCACACGATTTAGCCACCAAACATTAGCATGAGCCACTAGTCAATGTAGCACATTGTTGTGAGCTTGATTGATGTTGAAATATATCAGTAAATTAGGTCTCTACTGTATTACTGTGTCACACAGTAGCATGTAATTAATGAAAAAATATGTGGCAGGAAGAAATTCTGTATTACTGTTACTGAATACAATTTGTTGACGCTGTATGATTTACGATTATTCTCGAACATACAGTATCATCTGCTGTTCGCCGTGTTTTAATGGAAGTTAAAACAACTAGAAGGGTCAAAGTTTATATGAAGCCATTGACAGGCGACCAAACAACGATCTCCGTGTCCATAAACAGGACTGTTTAGATTTTTAGCGTAACCTGTAACCCCTCATACTAATGTATTTAGTTAAAGTGCTCCTTGTCCTTGGAATTAGTTCAGCCAGGCATGCTAACAATAAGCATAAGGCAGAAAACTGCTGCTGCATTGCTCTCTCTATATAAACATTTATACGGTAATGGGAATTTCTTTCACAGTAGGCATTTTGACACGTTACAATGGGAAATACATAGGTGTAAATAATGAAAATAATGATGGATGAATTCATGTTAGCCTACTGAGGATTTACCGCCAAGTGTTGCTATTTTTCACTTGATTGACTTCTACTTCTAATAAAGGTCCCATCTTGTTAAAAGCGAGATATCATGTTTTTTTTAATTATAAAGCAGGTGGAGGTGCTGTATAAATACTCTAAAAGTATAAAAACACTTAATCCACAGAGAAAAGCATACAGCCCATATCAGGCTTACATTGTCAAATGTATCTACATTAGTATTGACACATTCTCATTGTGAAATGAGAATTTCCTTGGAAGCATATTCATCAGATATTTTCTCCTCACACCTTCCCAATCTTGATTTGGGCCATGTGTTCATGCAGTAATTTGGTTGTGTGTCGATGTGCCTGGCTGCTGACCTCATCTCTCCCACTCAGTGTGGAGTTAATTGTTTTGCCTCTCCCCCTTCTCTACCATGCAGTGAGTAAACATAGCAGCAAGTGTTTATTTGAATGCTTTCTAGCTGTAAAATGTCTGTAGTAAATTGCACAGCCACAATCTCTTAGACATAAATGTGTCATACAGACATACAATACATACAATACATGTAAGCCAGAATACTGTCCTACAATCAAGTATGTGTCACTATTTTATTTATGAGTGTGTTTTACACTGTTTTAGGCATGTAGATGTGATATTTTAATCGGTAAACAAAGTCAAACCAAGATAACAGCATGGTCCTATGATGTACAATGAGAATACTTGATGTATAATGTGAAATATATATTTTAATTTTTACATTTTTGTCTGTTAGTGGGAATTTTGGAGTTACAGGTTACAATGCCCATGTGCTGTTATAATATGCATTTGAAGTGACTAACATCGATTCATTCATGTATATATTCTAACAGGACAGCGGCTGAAACAAGAATGCACTGAAACTACTGAGACTGTGTGTGAACAATGCTCAAAAACCAGTACATGGAAAACTGGAACTACGCTCCAAACTGCTTTTCCTGTACCAAATGCAAAACAAGTCAGTGGCTTCATTGTAAATCTCCGGGAAAAAAGCAACTTGTTGAAATAATTTGTTTTGTTTTTGAATTTTTAACACCTTACTGTCCCTGTAAGCAAAACATTATTACTTTTGTTACATACCATCAGACGCAGGTCTGCAGATTGGCCAGAGCTGCTCCTCTACCACAATGTCCAGGTGTGTGTGCCAGCCCGGGATGTATTGTCACATGGGCTTTGATGATCCATACTGCTCACTATGTAAAAAGTACACTGCTTGCAAAACTGGTGATGGAGTGTCTGTGCCAGGTACAGCAACTGCTATTTTTTCAATTGTTACTGTTTGTGTGTTTACCATTCATGTGATACTTGAATATTTAGTTTTAAAATGTAGGCATTAATTCTTTGTAAGATCTAGTTTTTGTGAGGTTCAATTATAATCATTGCAAATTGTCAATTTATCAAGAACAGAATTACAGTTTGTATGTATGGACTCCAGTATAAATGTTGCAATGGTCAATTACGCCATTTTCCCTTGACTATCAATCCACCAATGTTTTTATTATAATAGCTATATCAGGTCCATCATAATAGTGGTTACTAACACCTGTCTCTACTGTCTATATAAACCCCATACACTGTCAAACTTAATTATTAGACTAATCCAAAGTATAACATTTTACATATACAGTATGTAGCATACAATTCAAATTAATTGTAATGTCTGATAGTGAAATGTAGGTAAATGACAACACATTTGGGGGTTGTTCTCAGGAACCAAAAACTCAGATGTGATGTGTGAACGGTGCCCCAAAGGAATGTTCTCTGACTCACGCTCCTCCACGGAACCCTGTCGGCCTCATACAAAGTGAGTGAAGGATAGTCACGTCTGGACACAGCTGTTTGGAGCTCAGATCTTTGACCTCTCTCTCTCCCTCGGTTTCTATCCAGCTGTCATGGGAGGGCTGTTGTTGTAAAAGGTGACGCTACCTCAGACACAGTGTGTGAACCTAAACCTCAAACCTCAACAAAAGAGCCTCAAACTGAGATTGTGTTTACAACTGCAAATACAGTGATGAGCACAGTATTAGCAACCTCAGACTCCAAGGCGCCACGTGGACCGACAGACTCCACACTGTCTATCAGCCTGTCTGTTTCAGAGCCGGCATTCAACTATTCAACAAAAACCCCACCACCAAGCACAGTATCTGACAGTACACTGGGTATGGTAAATATTTCTGTGCTTCTAAGCATGTCATTGTGAGAAAACTGTGAGGTCTAATCGGTGTTTCATTGTGCCTCTGTGATGTGTCTGTGTTTACCTCTCTGTTAGCTGCAGTCATTGCCGGTGTCCTTGTATTCATTCTTTTCATCGCAATCATTCTGCTGGTCCTTTGTAAACCAGTCTGGAAGAAAGGTAAGTGCAATCCTGAAGGAAAAAAATGCATTAATCACGTCCTTGTTTTGTGGAAAATCTTAGATTTTATCTATGTTATATTTATCTTCAACTTGAAATACAGAATGATAATGACTTATATTTCTCAACATCTTCATCAGGAACAGTTTGTGTCATATTTTCACTACCTTACTCAACATTCAATCTGCTTTTTTACCTAGATGCTGCAAGATTTCATCCTAAAGTAGATGCAAATGGGAATTGTGAGAGTGGTGATAAAGTGAGTCTTCCTTGGCTTTTCTTCTTTATACCTTTAAATATAGTTGAACCATACAGAATACTGAAAATGAACCTTTTTATGTCTTTCTAATGCAGATCAATCAGGGTTATTTGGTGGAAACACAGCTGACTTCCTTCACAGAAACCTCAACAGAACAACAGTGTCTGCTGCAGAATGGGAATACCTGCAGTGGCCACAGTCAGTACTGTAACAATACTGAAACTTTAGCCCAAACAGACGGCTGCAGCAGCCAGAATTCCATCGGCCCTTTGCAATCCACCGTAGCTCTTCACAATCCTCACTCTGCTCTGTCGGAGCCCAGGCCTTTACTTTCCAACTCAGAGCCAGCCACCCCACAGCCCAGCTTTTCCACACAGTCCTCCTCTCAGCCCACCAGCCCACAGGTCCTCAGTCCAGTGACCACCAGTCCCCACGTCAACGTCAACATCACTTTCAATATTAATGGGTCTTGTGGGACACCTTCTGTCACACCCACAGATTTGATTCAGGTTGACTCTAAACTCCCCTTTGGAGAGGAAGATAGGTCCTTTAGCATTCCACAGCAAGAAGCCGGAAAACAATCCCTGATGTCAGTACAGGAGAGTGAAAGTTACAGTGCATGAAGAGTCCCCAGCATGGACGACTGATTCATCTATTATTATTTTTTTTTCTGTCATGATACAACATTGGAAACAATCTGTTGCATGGGAGATATGGCATGTTTTTATGAGAACAACAAGAGAAGCTTAAACCTTAGTTCTGTTTTTGTTGTCAAAGTCATTAACCTTTCACTGTGTTTATATGTAAATACAATTAATAAAAATGTGAATATTGTCTTTTCCTTCCTGTAAAATATACAAATTTGTTTGATTTATGAGAACAACAAGAGAAGCTTAAACCTTAGTTATGTTTTTGTTGTCAAAGTCATTAACCTTTCACTGTGTTTATATGTAAATACAATTAATAAAAATGTGAATATTGTCTTTTCCTTCCTGTAAAATATACAAATTTGTTTGATTTATGAGAACAACAAGAGAAGCTTAAACCTTAGTTATGTTTTTGTTGTAAAGTCATTAACCTTTCACTGTGTTTATATGTAAATACAATTAATAAAAATGTGAATATTGTCTTTTCCTTCCTGTAAAATATACAAATTAGTTTGATTCAAAACTTACAAAGTTGTGTGAAAGGATTATGCTTTCATTCTTAAAGATTTCATACAATGTAATACTATAAGTATTTAGATCTTTTACAAATGTAATAAGTGTCCAAATTGTAAAGAATACTAGTCTATTACGTGTCCTGCATTAATAATCTTATTTAAGTACAGGTGTAGCCTATATGGAAATAATGACAAGTAAAAATGTAAAAAAGTAAAAGTAGGTAAGTTAGAGGCTGTCAGTGTTAATGGATGTATTAGATTACTATTGCTGATACATCAGTGTAAGCCGTCTTTTAATGTTGGTCAAAGGTGAAGCTAATCTTTACTGCTTTGCTTTATAACTGTGTCAATATCAGTATCTATACATTCTATGCGTGTCCTGGGGAGAATAAAGTGTTTTCTCCTGACACCTGCTGGTTGAAGGTAGACACTGCAGCCAGTGGAAGCCCTTCTCTTTCGGCTCATAAACGCGTTTCAGTGAACAGTGACAGTCCCTTTTTATGGCAACTCCTACACTCGTTTTATTTTTTTGAAGACACACAGTTTCTTTTACGGATCTAGTTGCAGTAAGTGTATTTTAGCGTGTTTATTTGTTGTACTCAAGGTAGCTAAGCAGCGATGCTAACCGGGAGAACAGGGGTGAGGAGGTCTGAGCCAGTCCATTGTTAGAGGGAGTTCATATTGTTATTTTTTTAAAGCCTTATATTCACTGATCACATTACTCAAATCCTTAAATTAAATGCAGATTAACTCGTATTCCCTATCGTAACATATTTATTGATCAACAGGAGTTATCGTGTAAATATATTTTTTTTATTACCCCCCCATAGTTCATGGCAGTTGGTTGCGTCTGTTGCCGCTGTGTGCTGCTCTCCTTCCTGAAAGACAACACTTACATTTGGAGCCGCGGATGTCACTGCTAAGAGGGTGGTGAGTTGAGGCTTATTTCTCTCCATTACTATCAATTTCTTCAAATAGGAAGTGTCATATTTATTTATCTTAACCTATCACATGCCGCCCCCTCCACCGAATCCAACTTTTTTAATATGTAGTTTATTAAATTAGTTTTGCCCCATTTTTGTGTCCGTGGTTCTTGTCGGTTATGTTTACAAATCCAGGTTGAAAGCAATGTGGAGCAAGCCAATTAAATAGCATGTATGCTAAGCTAGAGAATAAATGTTCGCTCGACAGTTTGTGATAGATGGTGATAATTAAAAACGCTCAGTCCGGGCTGTTGAACCCCTCTTCATAATGGGAATTTAAAGGTAAGTGTTCTTAACACGGGTTGGAGACAGGGGAGATAATACCGCTGTTAGGGCAGGTGGTTCCCAGTGTCTCTGTTGGCTGATGCAGGCAGTTTGCTGTGGAAATCAACTAATCCTACACAATGATAGGGGAAAGATATGTTGCAAGGTGGAGAAGTATTTTGATGAAAGCATTAACATATTCAGGTGTTTCCTCTGGTAAGGAGGCATCAAACAAAGTAAAACTAGATAGCATCTGCTCTCTTGTAAAATCTAAATTGATATGGCATTAAAATTGAGTTTTTTTATTGTTAATAAAGAGGTGACAAGAGCAACCGGGGACAGGTTGCAGATTCTGTCTCATATTATCATTAGATTGTTTGTTTTTGTGGTGATCAAAAACACTTTGAGTAAACGTGCTTTTCAAACAGGGCTACAACTATTATTTGCATTATTATTAATCTGCTGATTGATTTCTCAAGCAATGAGTGAGTGAATGAATGAATGAATGAATGAATGAATGAATAGTATGGTCTGAAAAATCTCATAACGGTATGAAAAATCACATTTTCCCAGAGCCCAAGAGGACTCTTTAGATTAGTTGTTTTGTTTGTCAAACAGTCCAAGACCCAAAAGGGGTTTAATATACGATCACAAAATATTATATGCATGCAGAAAACTAACATTCAGATTTGAGAAGCTAGAACTTGTGAATCACTAGAGAGTTGGGTTGGGATCCTTAGGGTTGCTGGTTCAAGTCCCCATATGGACCAAAGTATGGTGGTGGACTGGTAGCTAGAGAGGTGCCAGTTCCTCTCCTGGGCACTGCCAAGGTGCTCTTGAGCAAGGTGCTTGGGGTGCCTTTCCATGGGCAGCCCTTCACTCTGACATCTTTCCCTTAATGCATGTATAGGACCTGAGTCTGTGTGTAATAACAACAGAGTGTAAATTGTAATTTCCACTTGCGGGATTAATAAAGTATACATTATTATTATTTGCTTGAAAAATGCAAACAGCCCACTTAAATCACTATGAGTAAGATTCTATGTTAAATATGCTCAGAATGAAGTTGGTTTTGTTAATGTTTAACCAAGTGAATCTGCCCCTGCTAATGATTTGCTTGTTATGAATGTTTTAGTCCTTGCACTTAGTGCATGAATATTAAAATATTAATGGCATCTAATTGTTATTTGTCATATTTCAACAGAGACCGCAAAGGTAAAGATTCCTGAAGATCTTGTCATCATCTTGTCTCGTCAACTCCCACATGGCAGTAAACTCACTTGAAGATTAAACCAGGTACACTCAGCTCCAGAGCATTGCCTTAGTAGATGCCGCTCAGTCTCCGTCTTTGCAAATGGCTTGCTGCTTGAAGGACGAGCTCCTCTGTTCAATCTGCCTCAGCATCTACCAGGACCCCGTCAGCTTTGGCTGTGAGCACTACTTTTGCCGAAAGTGTATCACCGAGCACTGGAGCAGACAAGAGCTTCACGGAGTGCGGGACTGTCCTGAGTGCCGCAGGACCTTCACTGATCCTGTCCTCTCGCCGAGTCTCAAGTTGTCCAACATTGTGGAGCGCTACTCGGCCTTCCCACTGGACGCCATCCTTAACGCTCAGAGAAGCTCCTACCCCTGCAAGGACCACGAAAAGGTCAAGCTCTTCTGCCTCACCGACAAAAGTCTGGTGTGCTTTTTCTGTGACGAGCCGGCACTACACGAGCAGCACCAAGTAACCACTATTGACGAGGCTTACGAAGAGATACAGGTCAGTTATAGCACACATACTCTGAAAGCTCATTAGCAAGGGTAAGGCTGACATTTTCTTAAAACCCATCAGCACTCATTCAGGCAGTTGCACTCATTCTCCCCATGGGAGCTGCCCAGACAGTTCAGCCTCAGTCCTCTACTGCCCCAGAGCAGCTCCACTCAAGCAGTTTGGGGATGTTGTGCTTTGCTTAGGAGTACTTTGGGTGTTTAGGAGTGAAATATGTCTAATTTGCTTATCCCTGATGCTCACATTACCTGGCTGATCTGTGAATTCAGTTGGGTGTCATTCCCTTTTGAAATAGTGTTTTTTTTTTTTAAAGTGAATAAATGCCTTTATAGTGCCTGCTTGGTTATTTTAAAATACACATTTAAAGTCTGGAAATATTTCAGAAAATGTATAACAACACACACTTAAAATAATGATGCAATGTATTTGATCATTTAACCCTCATGTTTTCCTTGGGTCAAATTGACCCGTTTTTTTTTTTTTTTTTTTGGCACAAAAAATGGGCCGTCGAAATAAGTGCTTAAAATGTCAACATTAAAATTATTTTAAAACTTTGGAAAAAAACATCCAAAAAAAAGCACCCCCAATATTGGAAAAGTGACAAAAATGTCAGATAAAGCGATAATAATGTTGAAAAAAATTTTTTTTTTATGGTTGACTGGAAGACAACACAAGGGTTAAGCGTGTTCAGTGTTCCAAGTGTTTAAGATGCATTTTGGATTATTTAGAAGAATTATTGTTTGTCTCAGTGAAGGGATATTGACTCTGCAAGTAAGGGAATGTAAGTGCACAGCTCATTTGTTAAAATGAAAAAACAATCCAGATAGTTCAGATCAATAATATTTTTCATAACAGCAACTCTGTAGATATTAGCTCTTCCTTATAAAGCTTATGTTAATGTATCATATGTGTTTACACTGATTGATATTGCACGTTACCAGGAATGGTTCTGTGTTTGCTTTTGTCTCAGTGATTGGATAATTCCATTCCCACAAAGCTAAAATCCAGTAACTGTAATTGCTCCAGTATGTAAAGAAACGCATTCCAGTCTAATGTTATGCAATCTGTCTCATTTCTTAAGTCTTCTGTTACAAATGGAGACATTAAGATTGGCTCTATGTAACATAAACTGCTTGGTTTCCAGTTTACTTGGCAGACCGCAAGGTGAACTTTCTGATAAGAAATGGACCAAGTGTTGATTGTTAACACTCATCTTTGCAGTTTTGAAGGGTTTACACTCTCCCGTTGCAACTCAGACAAACATTTATCGCTGGCAAGCTCATTTTGTTCTCACTGCTCTAAGTCTGTGAGTAGGTTTATATAGTGGCTGCAGCTGAATTATAAACTCCATATAATGCAGAAATAGTGACACAGAATTGATGAAGGGCATTTTGGCATACATTGTTTTTAATGACCATATGAATTGCTGATAGTTACAGACCTCAGAATATGACACCACCTCAGATTTTCGCAATCAGAGTCTTGTAATCATGGATTAGGATTTGGGACCTCATCTAGGGCTGGGACGGTATGGATTTTTTCTTACTGCGGACATTCTTAAGCAAGAAATGTCTGTGGTTGCGCGGTATACCGCAACCCCCTTGGCTCTGAGTAATAATTGTTCACTATGACTATTTTCTCAGCAGTGTTCGCTTTTAAGTTATGTCGTCCTCACCCCATCATCCGCTAAAAAAGCAGGATGACATAGAAATGTCCTCCGATCACTTTGGTGGTGTTAACCCATTTATCTTCAGACAGCAGAACACAGATGGTTAGTGTGGTTCACAATCAGAGCTACTGTACAATTATGACAATATCAAATTTCAACATCTATAGTAGACACCCAGACTCAAACATATGAACCAACACCTACAAGGGCCACCATGATGAAATACAGAAGCAGAAAAACGTGCAGTCTGTCGCGATCAAGAACAGCTGTGTGTCGGTCAAATTATCAGGATTTGTTTTGGTGATAAATACTAAATAATACATAAATGTACTAGGGGTGGGGAAATGGATACAGCATAGTCTCACGTTATTTTCAGTGGCAATGCTGTATCGATACACAAGCGCCAAGTATCGACCTTTTATTATATGTGTTGGTCAGTTTGTCTGCTTGACAATCCCATTCTGCAGCAATAAAAAAGGTTACAAGAGTAGCGTAAGTTAGAGCGAGAATGGCAGGGTGCCTTAAGTAAGTGACGTCAGTGCTGGTCTGGTCACGCAAGGAGAGCGAGTGGTAACGGAGAGTAGTGTACGAGTGTGTGAGGAAAAGAGAGAGGAAAAAGACTTAGCAAAGTTGATGTAAAGTGAGTTAAAAGTGAACAATAAAACAAAAAGCTAGAGTTTCTTAAGACACGGTGGCTTTATCTGTTCTCAATACTGCCGGTAAAGTGAATGGTGTTACCCCCCAAATAAAAAATCGGCTTAACCCTTACAACATGTGTTGCAGCCTGTCTAGCAGCTGAGCAGACAGAGAGCGGAGAGGGTGACTTGGCAGTTTGATTAACTTGTTGCTCTCTCTACCATTATAAGCTGTACTGTTTTAGGCTACGAAACGTGCATGAAATTCAACCGTGCTGTTTCATCAGGATAAACAGAAAGACACTCCGCTAGCTGCTAGGCTAATGTGCAATGGTAAAAACTGCAGCTGTAAGGTTAATGTGTCTACCTCAGCTTAGATTGGAGAAATGTTTTTGCCTTTCCTATCGTAATACACGGTAGGAAAGGCAAAGACATTTTTCCAATACAAGACATTACACAAGTACTGTAGCATATAGGCCTAATAGTCAACACGAATGGAATGTTATTGTGTCATGGAACATTGCCCTCATCAGCTTGTGAAAGGTCGGATTTGCTCCATCTTTTGATGATACGTTTTGTGTAGAAAACCTTGAGTCCATGTAAGACACAATGTCATCAGACATGTTGTTAGAATCAATGAATCTATGTCATTAGACACAACGTGCACATGTGCAGGCATGTTTTTTTGCGGTGATGGTAGTGACTGAGCTCAGACCCGCGGTAAGCTACACGTGACCGCGGTAATGCTGTAACCGTCCCAGCCCTAACCTCATGCTTCTTTGCCAGAGCCAGAAAACGGG
The DNA here is from genome assembly GCA_026937815.1 of Etheostoma perlongum. Classification (NCBI taxonomy): domain Eukaryota; kingdom Metazoa; phylum Chordata; class Actinopteri; order Perciformes; family Percidae; genus Etheostoma; species Etheostoma perlongum. Next base: position 27,395,070 of record CM049374.1, on the reverse strand, counting down.
CCAGAAAAATAAGTGTGGATTATGCAGCTATACAGGTGCTCCTATCAGGTGTTACTGCAGCTTTAATGTTGACTGAAAAAGTTGCAGGACTTTACTAGTTTATTGTTTATTTATCACTGATTGCACTTGACTTCTCTGATAACATTACTGTTATCTTTGTAAACTATATGACCCATCACACAGACCCTTACTTCCTCTGTAAACGTAATTGTTTGTATTGCTATTTGTAGATTGTCAAATAATGTTCATATGTACTTACAATTTCTTTGCTACGCTTTTTGTGTTGTCTTTTTCAGCTATTTTTTTTCACATATGAAATTTCTTTACTTTGCTCTTCTGACACCTGCACCAAAACAAATCCCTTGTGCATAATGAATAAAATCTCATGGTGATTCTGTTCGGTCAAAATCAAAATAAACCTTGCAAACAAAAATCGTCATATAAATAAGTGAAAAGAAATAGCAATTCAATCTAATTATCAGGCTTAAAATCAATTGCTTTTTAATATTAGTTTTTAGGGATGTTTGAATTAGATTGTAACTCCATTGAGGTGGTTGTGAGGAGTTAAAAACCTAAAAGACAGGAACAATTAATTGAATTAGTAGATTCACATGTATATAGTGAGATGTTAGAGGGTAGTATAGAGCAACAGTGGTGCCCTTCTGTGTGAAGTATTGAATATAATTAACAGCGCTGTGAACATCAATGCTGTCCTCCTTAATTTCCAATCAGGCATGGCACTGAAAGCCTGAGAAAGGTCAAAACCATGTAATCTTGGAGCAGAAGTAATTAGGCCCAGCACAAGATGTTTCTCTTTTCTTGGACATCGGCTTGTCCCTCTGCTTGGAGCTCTTTTCAGGGTGACGTTTTGCATTTTCTACTCTGGCAGGAGCTTTGGAGGCTTCCCAGATCTACAGTACTGAAAGTATGAGCACACAGAGGTCCCATCGGAAACAACCATGTCCCATGATGAGCTTAGTTGGCATACTCGTCTTTTAGTTCTTCATGTGGGGTAGTTTGTTAATTAGTTACTTATTGTCTCATCATCTTTCCAGATTTACACAAACCTCAGAACAAGGCAGCAGATCATTCCAAAGCTTAGGGGCTTTGGATTCAAAAGGTGGGTCACTACTGGTCTGAAGACAGATGCATGGAACAGTCAGCAAATTTAACATCAGACCTAAGAGAGTGGGCTGTGAGATGTAAAAAATACATATAAGTTTACTTATCCATTCTTTTTTCCTTCCACAGAGTTGTGTGTCATATCTAAACAAATGTGTGAGAGCTGTGCCTGCAGGCACAAACTTCACTTTTAGCATGAGGCTCAACAATGCTCAGCTAAAGTGCCAAAACAAAATGGACAGGATGTGTTAAAGTGTAGCAGCAATCAGCTCCAGTGTTTTGACTAACTGGGCCAGAGTGGTACATGCCGTGCCAGCTTGGTGGCCTCTTTTAAAATGAACCTTAAGAGTTTTTGTAGGGTGGGAAAGGATTTGGTAGGTCCATAGCCAAAGCTTGTTTTTCTGTGCTGAATTGTGGCACATGGGATTTGCGATTGCTCTAAACTTCCTCTCCTATATGTTGCTCTCTTATCTTAGCGTGATACAACTCCTTTGTGTGGTTTTGCAGAACTGTGGCTCTGAGTAATAATTGTTGACTATGATTATTTTCCCAGCAGTGTTCGCTTTTAAGTTATGTCGTCCTCACCCCATCATCCGCTAAAAAAAGCAGGATGACATAAAAATGTCCTTCGATCACTTTGGTGTTGTTAACCCATTTATCTTCAGACAGCAGGACACCGATGGTTAGTGTGTTTCACAATCAGAGCTACTGTACAATTATGACAATATCAAATTTCAACATCTATAGTAGACACCCACCCACATCGATCTTTTATTATATGTGTTGGTCAGTTTGTCTTCTTGACAATCCCATTTTGTAGCAATAAAAAAGTTATACATTGCAATATAATGTAATATGTTTAAAATCACAATAATACCGTATCGTGGCATAAGTATTGTGATGATAACATATCGGGAGGCATCTGGTGATTCCCACCCCTAGTTAATACATCTCACTATGTGTATCCATTCATGGCTTATATTTTACCAAAGTTTGAATTCACTGTTAAAACATTCAAGTCTCAGATTTGAAATTGTCAAACCAACGTTGACAGTGTGTTCGGATGGCCGGTGTTCACTGACAAGGACAGCTTTTGGTTAGTCTGTGGCAGGCTGTAATCTCTTTAGCCTGGCATGTCACTCCGCTGACCTCAGGCCTTGAGTCTTGTTGCTGAGTTGAGAGCTTTACCTCCTGCTGATTTGCATCCTTTCCCCCTGTAAACCGCTCCTGTGGCCAAATCAGTAATGCACAAAATCTGTAATGCACGTACGCATTCACAACCTGACCATTGCAGGGTGACACATCTGGAAAACGTTCACCCAACACATAATTGCTTGCTTGCGCATATTTCAATTAGGAGAGACATGTTTGCAGATATGCAAATAAGGTTTATTGTACAGCTGTACAAAGTCTTTGGCGATTAGACTCCATCGCTATACAAATATTTTGTATATATGTATAGGGGCAAAGAACCATCAGACCCCCTGATGGAATCTAGACACAGGTGGTGGCCACGAAGGAGCCCGAAGACCAGACCGAAGGAGGCTCCGGACCAGTCAGCTGGAGTAGATGACTAGAGGTGGAAGGGGAGGTGGAGGGTTGCACTCTTTGCCTGCAACAACAGCTGAATAGCACAGGGAGAAACAGATTTTTTAAAGCAGGGTTGTGACTCTGATTGGCCCTTGAAATTTGTGTACGATTCTGATTGGTTTAGCAGGAAGGTGACCGCCTCCAACAGCTGATTCGAGTTAGGTAGAGCATTGATTAAGAGTTAGGTCTTCCTAAAGGATTGACACTGAGCTACATTTCAATCAGGTGAGACTAGTTGCAGATATGCAACAGTTATACGCAGCATGATAAAATGTAGGATAAGAGCTGAATTGATTTAGGAGTGCATTGATTTAAAGTTGGGTCTTCCTGAAAGAATTTACAACATAAAGGACATTAAGGTAGGATTGAAGAGGATTTGTCTGCAGCTCTGCCATTTGCTTCAGGGAGTGGAGATTTAAAAGGGAAACTAATGCATCCTGATTAGGAGGGTTTTTATTCCATCAGTCATATTGGACGGCATTAAACACCATTTAAACATAATGTACAAGAGCAGAAAGCACTCTAAATGCAAAATCTCAATTTTCAGAAAAGATCTCAAACTCAGATCATGAGCTTCTTGAACTACCTTAAACTCAATACACACCAGGCAATCTCATTTTTGTTGTCCTTTTTTAGCTCGTCAGTCTTACTCTCAACTTATTAAATGAGGTCATAACCAGAGAGCCAGACATTTGTATCTCCCGAGCCATGTCCCTGTACAGTACGTGCTTTATGTTCTGGGAGGAAATAATGCCTTTTGTTTTAAGCAACATGGTTAATGGTGATGAGAGATTATTGTTCCCTCCCTCAGTCACGCAACACTAGGAGCACTGGCGCCATCTTAAATAGAGGTTGGCTGGATTGCTGTAACCCTGATTGGAGCTGGATGAGGCACTGCACTTATTATCACACCACTGTGGACTAAAGTTGGCAGTCAACTCCTGCTTAGGACAAAGTGGAAGCCACAGCAGCCACTGTGCCCTAATTGTGATGATCGAGACTGTCAGTGGGCTGTGTGCAACCACAGTGTTGCAGAGCCAGACATACCCATCCTGCTGTCTACTTGCCCAAGGGACATGTTTCCGCTCTACTTGACAGCGATGTGAGACCAGACAAGAAGGGAAATAAGACTGCGGCCCCTGGTTATCATGCATATTTGGGGACTTAACTTTGTTCAACAGAATATAGATATCGTAGATGTTATAGCAGCAGGCAGCTGTGCAGTATTGCTGGTCTGAGTTAGACTAAAGCCCACGCAGCTGAAGAATTAAATGATTACTCCGTGGTGTTGAATCACCCACACAGACCTGTCACTCAAAGTGTCCAGATGCACCTTTGTACTGTCCTCAATTAACATTCTTATACCTACGTATTCCCTCCTTATCAGACAACAAATGCAGGGTTTAATCATGAAAACGTATTACCATTTTTCTTGTCTGCATTGCTGTAACGAAGGATGGTGGAAAAGGAAGAAGGAGCATGCCAGCCTTTGAAGTGTTCCTCTGGTGGTTTATATACAGGGCTGTCTTTCACTCTCCAATTGTCAGAGCCCTGCCGAGAGCTCTCTCTGAGCCTGCCATCACCACGCATGGCCGTGCTGCTGCAGTAATGAGTCAGGCAATTTCAAGGGCACCCACGGCTGCCATCTCCCCTGTGGCTAGCCTCAGACTGCTCTCCTTTCCTCTAGCAGCTTCATGTCTCTTTTATTTAGCTCCTGTGCTGTCTTGTCTCTCAGTAGTCAAGATATGTGCTTTATGAAAAGACACAGATCTTGTTTGGTAACAAATTATTTTGCGGAAGCTAGTTCCCAGTTGCTAACCCTCCTAATTTCCCACCACCCACCCATCCACCCACCTACCCCCAAACAAATGAGTTTGTCCAGCTTGGTGGTCGGTCAGGGTGGTGTGGCAGAGAGGCTGCGTTCATGCGGAAATGGAGCCATAGGGAGAGACAGAACAGTTATGTTCCATTAGAGGAGTGCTGGCACAATATCCTGATGCAGAATGAGGCAGTAGCTTGTACTGCACTTATTACTGGTACCGCTGATGGTGCTTGAGGCAAGACAGAGTTGAACTCCATGTTTACCTTGGCAAACAGCTGCATTGATTGGAAAAAGTAGAGCAGGCGCTGTGTCCATCAATCATAACATTTTGTCTTGTTTAGATGACTTTGGCTCAAGCTTAAGTTAAGTGAGTCAGATCTCGATACATCTGGTGTGCATTAGAAGTATATGTAGGCCTTCTGCAAAGTGGAGTTGTTTGCATTTTGACATGTGTTTTCTAGCAGCTTATGAGAGGTCAGGAAGTGAAAGATGTTTTCAGCCACATACGGTAAGTACAAAGAGACCAGAGCCCCATTTCCCAAAATTGTTTTTTAAGGCTAAGATAGTAAAATTTATTGTACGAACCTTCTTTAGCATAGCAGGTGTTTCCCAGAAGAATAATAGCAAAAATATTCTTAGAATAGACGATAGACTAACAAGTACCTCCCCACGTGCTTACAATAAGGGCATCTTGAACTACAACTACTAAATTCTTTATCACAAACACCTATGCTCACCATTGATTTTAAAGACAAATGAGTGATGAGTGAATTTCCAAAACAAGATAATAAAACTAAACAAGCTCACGAAAAAATAGTAGTTGATTTGTGCTATTGATTTGCTAGTTTGTTGGCATCATCATCCTTCTTGTCTAATATACATTGATGTTTAGCTGAAATTTCACTTTCCAGACTTTATCTTTTTGTTAACCATATTCATGTTCTGTTGCAACACAATAGGTGTAGTACAGACATGACACACTACAAAAGTGTGAACTACGGAAAGAGGGGAAAGTCGCATGAAATACAGTCATATACTGTAGATATCCCTAAAAGGCAATAGTTTTAGAAGTGTACTGAGTAAACTGGCAACTCAGTATATGTTTACTCAGCAACCTTATAAATAGCTTCTTCTGAAGAGGTATCTTCTGCAGAAATGTATTTTGTTTTCTGTTCAAATACAGAAGCTCCCACACGCGACTCCATGACTCCGTCCCAATAATTTATCATAAATGAATGCGTTGTACCTGTTGTATGACATCTGTAGTCGAACATGTATTTGTCTGACAGTTGAACCTGTAGGTCACAGGGGTGCCGTGTGTTCTGTAACTGGTCTGGCAGGCCAGAGAGGGAAAGAAAGGATCACTGCTGGAGAGATGAGATTTACTGGTCATCTTAGTGGATGAAAGGGGAAGTGCTGTCCTTTAAAGTTGTGCAGCTTAAAGTGAGGCTTAATGCTGAGCCCAGGCCTCCCTAATGGGAGTCAGATCAGCAGGGAGAGTGACCTCCACACCAGTGACACTGCTATAAAGATTTCATTAAATGAAAAAGACCAGGCAGTGAAAGATGTTACTTTTTACAATAGCCTTTTAAAAGTGGTGAATGTGAAATGAGAGTTTAAGGAAGATGGGTTCTGGGCCGAGGCAATTTCAGATCTCGTTAAATGTAAAAAAATAAAATTAAAAAAATCAGTGGTGAGCGGTCACAGAGCTGCTATTATTCATGCTTTTCTGGCTTTAAGTTTTTTCCGTCAGTTTGATGTTTGGGTGGATGTGAACTGCTGTATCCAGGCGCTGCAGCCATGAGACTCTTGAGCCCTGCATTGCTTGATTAGCTGGGGAATTAAGACAGATTACAGGCCATTGTTCTCGAGGGCCGGACCGGGCTGTAATCTCCTGTAATTCCCTGCGTCCGTGTTTTGCTGCAGATGATTTAATTAGACGTGCTGCTGATAGGAGTCCTCGTTAACTGTTTCTGACTCAGTTCTTACCCGCTCCCTGAATTAACAAGTCCCTGGTAGGGGGGGAGAGAAGGAGCATGAACCTCTTTTTGTCTGTATTTCTGCTTACCTATAAATCTGTTGTTCTCGTCACAGTCCAGTTACAAAGGGACTGAAGATGATTGATAAGCAGGCAGATGCTTAGTCTTGGTATGGTTCTAGATGTGGGATTAGAGAAATAGTGTCAAATTAAGCAGCAGTTCCTTTCAAAACATTTGTGTAATTATCAGCCAAGAGGACAAAATTGTTTTTTGTGGTTATGTGTGGGAGGAGAAAAACACCCAATGAAAGTTTTGCATGACTGCCCTGGCTTTGACTGCATAATAATTTATATCCATATTAGCTGTTTTAAACACCTCAACTCCTAAATTGCCTGTTAATGTGATGTATGGCCAATTCAAGTTCAAGTTTCTCTGGCCAGATATTCTTAGTTAGTTTATTTCCCATAATGCATTTAGCGTGAATCCAGGGTTAGGCTAATCAGTGGGGAGCAGCCAGCTGTATTTTCTGTTCTCACCCTGTTTCCTCCACTCATCTCTCTCGCAGTCTGCACATTAACAGAGGTTTCCTGCTCGAGCAGCTGTTTATAGTTCAGGCATTTTGCAGAGCAGTTAACTGCTGTGGCTTACAATAAATGCAGCTGTAAAACAAGTGCGCATTCATCAAGCATTAAAAGTGTAAGAGCTGTCAGATAGTATAGAGGGCTGTGAAAAATGTTGCATCTTTAATCAGGAAAAGTCAAATAAGAACATCTGTCTTATCAGCACTCTCATAAATGGAAGTGACAGAAAAACCTCCTTTTTGAAATAAATGACATGCCTCGGTGGTGGTGTTTGTTTGCTTGATTGACTCAAAAATCTTTTTTTCTTTACTTCAGTCTTTCATGCACACTAAATTGACATTTTTGTCACCTGAAAATTTAACTTTTTTGAAAAGTCCAGAGTGATTAAATCTGAAAAGCATTTTAATGTGAATGAGGAAAACTGAGCTTTTGACATGTGAGTGTGATTGGGGGTTGAGTGGCACTAAAGTTAAGAAGAAAACTGTCTGCTGCCTCTAACCCACTTTTATTTTAAATGTAAATCAAGGTAATCACCTGAAAACAGGTGTTATCAGAAGGTGACTTCATTATTGTATTGATTTGCACCAAATTTCTGCAATGCAGCACAGGAATTACTTCTTGCCTGCTTAACAACTATCATTTGTGACCTGAAATAAAATGATAATGTTTAGCTTGTTTTGTCAACAGAAACAAAATAAATATAACAACTAAATCGTGAATGTGTCTGCATTTAAACACCTTATAGTTGATCACAGAGATCAGGAGACTAAACCCAGGTTATTGGTAAATTAACTGTCTCTTCCACTCTTCACCAGGCAATTTTGTGGTTTGCTGACAGAAACAGGACCAGGAAGATTTAGCTGCTTTTTTTTTTTTGAGAAGATGAGGATTTTCTCAAAAGGTCATGTGGAGAGCTGAAATCCTGCTCTAGACTGGGTAAACCCCGCCCACTCTGCTGGGGATTTTTTTTTTTTTTTTTGGTTTTTGGGAACCAATCACAAACTCGTTTATCTACCTGGCGCACAATTGGTGGGTTTAAGACGATGATGATAGAGAAGCAGCCAAGCAGCTTCTTGTTTACATTCAACATAGCGGCGGCCACCGAAGCGCAGCTAAGCACAGCAACCTGTTGATGCCGCTGTCGCTTTTACGTCACTTGGATTGTTTGCCTGATTGGTTGAAGGACTATCCAATTGTGAACAGAGTCATTTGAACTATGCCTGTTGGTCACGCCTCTTGTGCAGAAAAAATACAGAGCACACTCCCCGGACCAATGCTCAATCTCAAATCTATTGAGCTTGGCTTGGTCTGATAGCCAGACTAGTCCTGCTCCACTTCCTAGTTGACTTCTGTTCAACTAGCTTAAGTATAAGTTTTGCTTTTCTGTCTATATTCTAAGCTGAATTGGTGTCTACTGCTGTGCTGGGCGTTAGATTTGAGCAGTGTCATTTTAACAAAGATTAAATGAGAAAGCCTTTAACAACTACAGCTCTCATGTGTCATCTTGGTTAAAGTGAGTAGTGGTTGAAATATTTCAGTCCAGCACAGTAGGCCTAGTAGATATGCATTTAAGAGTCCGGTGAAAGCAATCCACTATAGAAAATTGCAGTCTGGCTGAAGCAAGTGAAACAGAAACTAGCTTTTAAAAGGTGAATTACTTTAGTCTCTTTTATATTGTGGTAGTATTGATTAATAATGTACTCTGTGTTCTTTTTTTCTGTATTGTGTTTGCACAGCACACAATATCTTTCATATGGCGTTGGTTTCCCTATAATTAGGACTGAACCAGAGTGTTTTTGAAGACTGATCTTAATCATTTTGACTGTATGAAGTTTTGGAAGCCTTTGTTGGGTTGAAACTGGTCAATACTGCAAAACATTGACATCATTAACTGTAAACTGATTTTTCTCCTGCTCTGTGCTCGAGCAGTCCCCGAAACTTGAGTTTTTTTTAATATGTAGATTATTGGAAATCATCAGGAGATTAAATAACATGCAGACCTGACTGAAGGCTATACTTAAAATTCATGGAACTGTACTACCAGCTTCGGTAGAAACAGTCTGTTATTTCACAGTGTGACATGACAAAAGAGGCATACATACCGAATATGTATTTGATGTCGGGACTGCATGGAAAAGAAGCAGACGCTCACTTTGATTGGTCAGATAGAGCTGCTGGCGAGCTGTAGCAATCACGCCTGCATAGTGTGTATACACAACAGCTGCAACCAAATCGCTTCAAGCTGCACCCATGCCGCTAAGACAAAGTAGAGGCAATCAAATCTGTTTGATATTCCTGCCGTGTGGAGCTGCCTGGCTTGCAACCACATCATGTTTTTCACAACATGTTGACTATTGGTGACTGTTAGGTTTGACTAATCCTAAGAAGCTTTTTCTAAAAGATGGCACCGGCTTGTATTTGGTTGTAGTGAATATCTGCTGGCAGTCAAACCCATCCAAGGGTCATTTTCAGGGCGTGTTTACCCAGTGTGTCCCCACCTGGCAGCAGAATCGTTCTCCAATGCGTCCTGAGGGGCCAGTTGTGACTGGATCTCACTTTAATGCTCTATCTGCAAATAAACACGCAGATCATTTGTGTGTGTGTGTGTGTGTGTGTGTGTGTGTGTGTGTGTGTGTGTGTGCGCATTTCAGTTATTACACTCACATAAATTACAGGTTACAATATGTGCGATGACTAATAAAAGTGCAGCATACATTCTGTCAGGCAGGAGAAAAGGAGGTTTAAATGAAGTTATTTTAGGATAGGAGTTATTTTGCTGATGAAGGCCCAACATTTTCTGATTTTGCTACTTCAAAATAAAACCTATACTATTACCCAATAACGGGGCACTTTTATTGTGAAAGATCTATAGGAAAACCCTTCCACAGCTACTGCTTTGATAACTTGTTACAAGGTAGGAAAATACATGTCTGTAGGAATATCATACATATTATATTTGGGGTTATTGTATACTGGCGGCTGCCTTTTCCAGCCAACCACGGGACACAGAGCTTCAGACAGCCAGAGATATGAGAGCAGGCAGTACCGAAACAAACAGTCCGACACATCACCGACAGTATGATAACAACATCCAAAATGCTTGATTCACTCTTGAAATACTTTGAACAAGTGCGTAGTTTCACTCACAGTAGGCGGTCCTTAAAGCTGCAGTAGGTAGTTTTGAGGAAACGTGGACTTAGCCTAAAAATTTGAACAAGCACACCTTACAGGCTCCTCCCCCTTGCTCTCTGCTGCGCTACAGCCCCCCCTCCACAGCTCCTCGAGCCTGCCGTGAACGCGCCGGCTAGTAAGCAGGGCCACCAATGCTTTCCACACAATACAGGGGCTTTATTCTGAGGAGGGTATAGCTGTTGTGTGCTGTGCTTTTAAAACTTTATGTAAAAAAATTGCTTATTTAAAATATTTCTATTAAAAGTTTTGGAAATATTTTTCAATAAAAAAGGGATTAAAAATGTTTATTTAATCGCTCATTTGTGAGAACAAAAGCAGCACTTTACACAGTACATTACTGAATTACCTTTTGGATCAATTTAAAACACTAAACTTTCAGTAGGAATGATGAATCACTGAGGAAGCTCACTAAGCCAAGGAATAACAACATCTTAGAAATATGTCTTAGGTTTTATTTTGCATATGGGTAAAATAAATCAGCTTTTTTTGCAAAGTATACACAAGGAAATAGTGAACATCTTGATTTGGACTGAAAGACGATTCCTTCACGTGCCTCTGTGTCTGGGGCGATGTCTGACCTGTTGAAGGAGCATAAAGAATGTGTGTCAGACATTTGATTTACAATCGTGAGGGGGAAGAAAACGTGTATGTTTAAAAATAATCAAACATAGAATTCTGCCTTGCCAAACATCGACAGGGACAGCGCACAATTAAAGTAGTTTCACCATAGCTGCATTTAATTATGATCGACAAAAACACATTTAGGCTTACTAAATGTAGGGATCGAAACAATATTGCTTAAACTGAGGGTGAAGGAGTTAGCTACAACATTCCTGCCGTGCTACAAGCTAACAAGCTAACTGTTAGACTTAGCTAGCAACAAGCTACAGAGTAAAATGAGATTTGCGCTATCACCAGCGATACTGTAACCATTGCTAGCTTAGTTGTGTAGCTAGTTATTAATAAATGAAACAAATCCAGCAGGGATACTTACATGTCAAGCAGACATGTGGCTAGCTCTGAATCCGTGTTGAATCCTTTCAGGAGGCGTAGCTCCCTCCACCTCTGAAAAGCCTCCGATGTTGACCCTCGTTTTATTTCGGGCTCGGTTTAATTCTTTCTTTTTAGCTCACTTTTCGTCATCGGTCTTCTTCTGTTTGCCCGTCTTTGTTTTCTGAGCAGGTGTCACTCGAGAAATTGGCAGTTTTCCTGAAAAGTTGTTTCTCCGTGATTAGCACAGCTACAGCACACGGGCAATCTTGAGCTTGAACATGGTACGCGCTGTGCGGGGGGGGGGGGGGGGGGAGGGGGTTATGAGCAGCGTACACGAGTGATTGACACTGCTAAGACAGTCCTCCTGGCTCTGATTGGCTGTTTTGACCGGGAGCGGTGCATTTCTGCCAAATGGCATCAGGGACACAGGGAGGAGCCATTACATCACAGATTATCTGTCTCATATTCTACTGTCAGGGCATAGTGACAGTTTTAACAAATATGTAAAAAATACATTTTTACAAAAGTTACCTACTGAACCTTTAATGTCGTCAGCCCAGTTCCCGTTCTCACTGATGAGGTCTGGAGTTGGCCTAAACCCCCTCCTGACGTGGTCAGAGTAATTGGATCTCAATGCGTCTTGAATGCATTACCACCTATACTTAGAGCTGTCCACTTGTGATCAGATCATATAGATTGGATTTTAATACCAGGTGGAAATAGGGTTGAAATGGGAGTAAAATCCCTTTGCAGTGAGAAAGAGATGATGGTGTTAGGAAATGCAGTTCTTCATGACTGTGTTGTTATGCCTGCGTTTTTGGATTCTGCATGGTCAGGTGAAGCTTCCAAATATAGCTGAATGGCCCTTGAAACTAAACGTGAAAAGGCTAAACTGAAGAAAATGTCAGTTTGTGTCAATGCTGAAACAGTAGAATTTGAAGTGACAGTCAAAATACAATTGTGGAAAGTAGTTGAAATTCAAATAGAACTATTTTTTAACTTTCCATATTCTAATACAAATCCACACCACAGCAAGTTAAACAACAATTACTCTATGTACAAATAATTACAGCTCTCATGAAAATGTACCAGTGCAGGTACTTTCATCCTAGCTTGGTTCCATCCAGTTGTTAGCTATACCCGCTTATCCTAGAGGTACGTGGGGGGCTGGAGTCAATCCCAGCTGACATTGGGCGAGAGGAGGGTTGTGCCCTGGACAGGGTGCCAGTCAGTCCCAGAGCTGACACATTAAAACACAAAACACAATTAACCTCACCTGCATGTCTTTGAACTGTGAGGAAACCTTGCAGGAACCTGCAAGGTCGTTTTCAGCATACAGTTTTCATATCCATACAATTCACCAACACTCTCTTGTTAAGTCAGCTTTCTCAGAATTAGGGCTTTGACTCCAAACTTTGTTATTTGAATATTTATAAAAACATAATAATATTCAAATGAATATTAAGCATCCCTAAGTATTCAAACCTGTTATGGGCATTAGTTTTTGTAAATGCGTTTGATTGTAAATGTTTTGTATACTAAAACAATGACGCTACTTTGGGTTCCCAAAGAAACGGAAAAATCATGAGTAAGGACAAAGCTATATGTAAAAGATGTAGGACCAAACTGACATACCATGCGACGACCAGCAACTTGAGAGCCCACCTGTCAACACTACATCCCGGCAAGCTGGAAGAGGAGGAGGAGGGGGAGGGGGAGGAAGGGGAGGGATCGGGGGCAAGGCAGTCCAGAATCGACTCCGTGCTACATTATCTCCTTCACGAGGCCTCTCCTTTGCCCGTCAAAATAGAGCGACAGATTTGCTGACACGGTTTGTTTGCGAAGATATGGGGCCCATTAACCGAGATATGATAAGAACAGTGGATAAAACCTGTTGAAAGCATACTGTTTGTATTTAATCAAGGATTTGACTTTTAATTAAAAAAAACAATTGTGTGTTTTCTTCTGAAAACATCGTCTGTCAATTGACATTGACTGATACACAGCCCTCTGGTGGACAGAACATATAACTTAAGTTTGACACCAACATAGGTCGTACTGAAGGCATTTAATGGTCAAAATATTATTATTCAATATTTGAATATTATTAAACAAACAAACTTTGAATATGATTTTTGGGCAAAAGTCAAAGCCCTACTCAGAATCTCTGTCCTCTAAAACTTCTACATTGTGTTTGGAAAAGATGCGATATGCCATAACACTGTTTAATATCATGATAACGATATCACTTACATTAAATAAACAGAATAAACTAAAGTGTACTCAGTTCTGCATTGTTGCTTTCAGTATTATAAAATACAACAAATTGCTTGTTGATAATAAAACAAACAAAGCAAAATAATTTCTAACATTCTTTTTTGAACAAATTGAACATTGAATTGCATATCAAAAATGATCTCTGAGTGTCTTTCGCGATATGTTGCAGCCTTTTCGCGATGTGTATATTGTGCCAGTTGATATTGCAATGACGATAAAAAAGACAATACATTGTTTAGCCCTACTTCATGTGCGTTCGTAAATGTTGAGATCTATAAACGATTTGATGGAAAACAACAATTGGGAAATATAAAGTCTACTTATGCTACATTGGGGGAGGGGGGTTAAAGAACATAACAGGGCACACAAATGGTCCGTTTTATTGACACTGACACCCTGCTGTATACCCACATTTTTGGTCTGAATGCAACGTAATGCTTTCGGCATATGTGAAATGCTGTTTGAAATATTCAGTAATTAAAGATTTCTTTGAAAATACCCTCCTTTTAGACAAAATATGGAGACAGACGCATAACATAATGTAAATGTGCTGTATATTTTATATAGCGCTTTTCTAGTCTGAACGACTACTCAAAGCGCTTTTCATAGTCTGAACCATTCACACACATTCAACACTGTGGCGCCGTACAAGGTGCCATCTGCTCATCAGAAAACATTCACACACATTCATTCATGACACAGCATGGGGGCATTCAGTTCAGTGTCTTGCCCAAGGACACTTCGACATGGGACTGCAGGGCTGGGGATTGAACCACCAACCTTCCAATTGGCAGGCAACCGCTCTACCACTGAGCCACAGCCGCCACATACTGTTGAGTAAGGTGCTGTTTCAGAAAGTTCCAGTTTCACTTTGGCTCTCTTTATACAAAAATGTAAACATCTGAAAGGTTTGACTCTGATTGCTGCAAAGCTTCCAAATATAGCCACTTAAACCAGTTTCATTAATTATCCCTTTTTTTCGACATCATTACAGACGTGATTCATGGGAGAAGCTTGTGGTTTGTTTTGGATTGTATGTAATCTCACAGGCCTAAAGGAAGTCAAACTTTGGTATGTTAATGTTTTGTTTTCTTTTATCAGTTGCCTGTTGAGATGATGTATAGCCCGCTCCAAGATGAGCGTCTTGCTCTTGACAGGGTTGATCGATAGCATTTTGGAGATGGGTTGAAACCGGTTGCTGTAGTGAGAATATTCTAAAATTCCATTTTAGGCCCGTAAGCATTTAAGCAGACTGTCAAATCAATTTCCAACTTCAGCTGTGAAAACTGTTCATATACCACAGACTCCTTATTTAAACAGTGTTATAGAAGGTTAGTTCTGCTGTAACAGCTTCAGGACTGATGGTGATGCACTGAGTGGCTTCTGCCAAGCTGGTGACTCTTTGCAAACAGCAAGCCCGCTCTTATCGCTCCATACTTCTCAGATTTCCACTCTAGTTCCAACAACAAACCCCCTGTTCCACTTAAATGGCTTGTCCTGCGCTGTGTAGATTATCAAACTTAACACTGATGGCTTTGAGACCTGCTTGTCTTCTTAAACCTTCAGACATCCAGCTACTTTGCTACCACACACTCTTCTCCCTAATCCCTCAGCTCAGCTTGTGGACTCTCTAGACCTTTGTCAGCAGTTCAAACATGATTCTTTTTCATTTTAAGGTTAAAAGTATTTAAACTGGCATGCAGTGTTTTGTTTTTACTTTATCTTATAATGTTTGGAGTAAAACATTTGCATACTCTGTGCCCTTCCTCACTCCAGGAAGTGGAGCAGCTGCCTCTGAGCATTCCTCATTTACACAACGTGTCCTATATTCAGAGGACTGGAGGTGGCTGCCATCACCAGTGCTTCCAGTAATCCCACTGCTCTTACCAAATGTTTCCTGTAAAATAGATGTAGTAGATGTGTGGGTCATTTGTGTTCTAACCCAGGAGCAAGTCACAGCAGCCCCATTTTATCTGTCAAATATTCTGCGGAAATTGTAGCAGTGGATATATTTTTTTTAAAGTGCTCAGTTATACAGCTAGATGACGAATTTGCCTTTTTGTCCTTACAAAGCTACATTTACTTTCATGAGAATTCAACATTAAACATTTAGTTGATTAGTCGAACAATGGGAAATAGACACATTTCAACAGAAAATGTACTAACTCTGACATAAAATCTTTAAATTAGTAAACAGTGTCTGGTTTCAGCACATTCAGTGTGCTGATTTGATTTTGTCAATGTAAATTTAATATCTTTAGGTTTTGGACTCTTTGTCAGTCAGACAAACAATCACACAGAATTTGGGATTGTCCATCCATCCATCCATCTTCATCCGCTTATCCGGAGTCGGGTCGCGGGGGCAGCAGCTCCAGTAATGGACCCCAAACTTCCCTTTCCCGAGCCACATCAACCAGCAGGTTGGAGATATAATCTCTCCACCTAGTCCTGGGTCTTCCCTGAGGCCTCCTCCCAGCTGGACGTGCCTGGAACACCTCCCTAGGGAGGCGCCCAGGAGGCATCCTTACCAGATGCCCGAACCACCTCAACTGGCTCCTTTCGACGCGAAGGAGCAGCGGCTCTACTCCGAGCTCCTCTCGGATGACTGAGCTTCTCACCCTATCTCTAAGGGAGACGCCAGCCCCCCTCCTGAGGAAACCCATTTCGCCGCTTGTACCCTGGATCTCGTTCTTTCGGTCATGACCCAGCCTTCATGACCATAGGTGAGGGTAGGAACGAAAATTGCCCGATAGATCGAGAGCTTTGCCTTCTGGCTCAGCTCTCTTTTCGTCACAACGGTGCGATAAACAGAATGTAATACCACACCGGCTGCTCCGATTCTCCGACCAATCTCACGCTCCATGGTCCCCTCACTCGCGAACAAGACCCCAAGGTATTTAAACTCCTTCACTTGGGGGAGTGAAGGAGAATTTGGGATTGTGGTGCATTTATTTGACTATTTTCTGACTTTTTTAAACTAAACAACTGGTTCCCTTAGGTACATGTTTCTGTTTCTATTTTTTCGATTTAATTGAATGTATTATTTCTTCCCCTATGTTTACTAAATGTGTATAACGTTTCTCTGATGTGTGTACATTTTTTCTTTTGAGTTGATGTAGTACAGGAATTTCCCCAGTGCAGTATTAATAAACTCTATCTTATCTTAACTTATAACAGTCAATAATGGCCAACACAAAATTCTAGATCCCAAGGGTACGTCTTCAAACTTCTTGTTTTGGCTGACCAACAGTCCACAACCCAAATATATTCAAATTCAAGTTTTACGTTTTTTCTTCACATTCAATTTAAGCAATCAATCGATTGTCAAAAATGTTGGCATTTAATTTTCTTGTAATCTTTTCAACAATAAATTGATGAGTAATAAAAAAGAAGAAAAAAAGAGAAGAACTAGAATGGTACTCTAAGAATGCTCCACGGATGGTCCCATTGGGAAGTTGTTCTTCCAATATGTGTGTGTGAGAGCTTTGAGTGAAAATGTGGAAACAACGTAGGCACTACAAAGAAGATATGCTATTGTGCTATTTTATTTTGTCTAAACAACACATTGATAGCTGTTTCCAGTATTTGTGTGACAACGAAGAGCAAAAGAAAGATCAGATGAGCCATGAAATATGATCAGGTCAGATTTTTCTGACACCACAGGAATGCACCATAAATGTCCTATCTCGTAATGTTCACAAGAGTGAAAAACAATTCTTGTATCCACCCAGTGACTCATATCCACTCCAAAATTGAATGGGGTCTTCCTTTGCACATGCTGCACCCTTCCACCTAGATTTATGAAACTTGGGCAAGTAGTTTTTCCGTAATCCTGCTGACAAAGAAAACCAACAAACAGACAAACCAAGCCAAAAACATGACCTCCTTGGCGGAAGGTAATGATAAAAGTAATTGTTTGCAACCCTAATAAAAATAATGATCCCTCATATCTTCCGTCAGTCCAGAACTGAAAGTAGATGTCTTTCAGTCTTGCACAGTCAGCTCAGCTGGCCTCTGCCTGCTCTGCTGGCTGAGTTCAGGCTGCAGGGACACACTTGTCCCCCCTGAGAGGCTGCAGGCTCTGCTGATGCTAGAGGAAACACGGCTGCGGGATGTAAGGCGCAGCTTGAGCTCAGTTTGATGTCTTGGAACACAATACACCAGAGTTTGCAGCCTGACAGCATTTTTGTTTTTCTGCTTTTTGTTTCTTTTTACAGGTTATTGTTTTGGCGCACACACCAGTCTCTCACACCAGACAGTGAAACATTCATGATTGGTCTCGAATCCTTTGGCCCACAGTTTATCATAGACTCGGTTTGCTTATCTATGACAATGATGACTAATAGTGCTGTCAAACGATTCAAATATTTAATTGCAATTACTCGCATTAATGTCATATTTAACTCATAATGAATCAAAATTAATCACACATTAGTATCTATTCTAAATGTCCCTTGATTCTTTTTGTCCCATTATTTTTTTTTCGTCATTTTAATGCTCTTCTCAACATGGACAAGTGGATGGGCTTGCTTTGTGCAAATCTTTTTTTTTTTTTTTTTTGAAAACAACATTGGCATATAGCCTACTGTAGTGTTCAATTTCACACTAACATTCTCACTTGGAGCAACTAATCTCTCACACAGTATAACACTGTCCATCAATAAAAGGGTGAAATAAATACTTTGACGGGGGGGGGGGAGAATTCTCATCAGCTGTGTGCTTGGCCATCAAGTGGTATTTCAGACTGGAGGTGCTGCGACGATAGCTCAGTTCACAACAACAAAACTCACAGATCACTTTGGTCTTGTCAATGGAATCGTTTGGTAACTTTTGGCCTCTTATTGGCATCCATTTTGTTGTCTCGCACCATCCCATCCACTCAAAACGTAACGTCAGTACTCACAGACAAGGTTGCAAGCACAGACAAGTGTGTGCGGCGTGCCTGTTGTTTTGTTTCCGGTCTAGCTAGAATCATTGTGGTGTTGTAGTTTTTCTAACATTACTAGTAGTCTCGCGATAAAAAAATTGACACCGTTAATAATGCGTTTAACTGACAGCATGTGTATATATAAGACTATATTTTTAAAGGTTGGTGCTTACATAATTACATAATGTGTTGCATTCCCTGAAGTCTTTGAGTGGCCATTCAGTGCGAAATTAAAATGCACACCAATGTCCTTTTTAGGAACAATGCGTCTGAGATGAAAGGGGGGGAATATTTACTCATTTAAATTTTTGCAGCTCAGAACACCGCTCATTCACTGTGTCAGTGTCGGTTTGGCATTGAATGCTGTGAAAGGGTCCTTGTACTGCGAGGACAGGAACACGCAGGCTAGTTGCTTGTCATGTTTCTTTCAATGTTTCATTGGGACAACCTGCACGGTGCGCTGTTTGTTTTATTTGTGTATTTTTACTCCTAGCTTCTGTATCCCAACTAGAATACGCAGCACTTTGTAGAATATCACTTACTTTTGGTCTGACAGATTATTTATCTTGGCTCTCTTTCCTCTTTTTCCTTCTTTCCCTTTCTACTTGCATGTGCCATCTTTACCTTCAGTTAAATCTAGTAATGAGTGTGTTGATGTTTCATCTTTCCTCTTGATGTTTTTATTAATTTACAATTTTTTACTTCTACAAACTACAAACCATGAGCTGAAAGAATGACGTCATATGGACTGACACGTAACTCATTGATTGAAAATGTTTGGTCATCCTGCATTATCAGCGCACAGACCTATGATTATATATCATAACATTTATAAATATACTTAAGTAAGTAGTTAGGTAGAAATATAACAAGTACGAGGCATTTTGTAACAAATAATAATGGAGAGATTGTTAATGTGTGTTCACTAATTGTCACTCCATTGACAAATAAATGAAGAATGGCCCAATTGTTACCATGGTTACCAAATGCTTATTTGTATAAATAAAGACTACGCTTTGCTTCTCGCCTACAGATAGGGAGAACTCTTTACACGCTACAAAGACGGTGTGTGTAGTGAATGTATTTTGGACGTTACTGTCTACAGATACTTATTGGTAAATAAAAAAATAGAGTTCTTGTGTGTTGCTTCCCTTGTAATATCCGATTCTAGTTGTAAGGGTCGGCGGGGCGTTGGCGGCATATTTTAGACCCTCTCCATGTTAAATTACAGCAAGCCCATAAACCTTACTGCCTTACTATAACGGCTGCATTATGTTCATTGCTTTGTTATTGGCTGACGTCGTATTTACCCACCCTGTCTGCTACCTGACAGAATTACACCCTCAGCTCGACGAAGGTTATGCCAAACTGTCCTTGTGAAAATCACTTGCAGTTCATTGAGTTATTGTGGGCTCTGCTGGGGTTTAGCATTCCCAACTGTAATGATAAACAGATTAAAGATATCCCACTTTAATTATAAGTCTAAGTAGCACATTGGCTCTGCATTCTGTATGTCCTCCGATAAGGCGATGAGTTGCAAGTGTATTTTGCTATTTGTTTATTTTTTTCCTTTCATCAGTGCATGGAAATGAAATCACAGGAAGCTAGTCCTGTCTGCGTGTAAGAGAGAGTTCTGCTCCTGTAGGCTTTTTATTATTCATGCTGTGACGCTGCATGTTGTTTTGTTCCCCTCTTCATCAGGGCTGGCAGTTTGAAGCCAATATCACTCTTTCAATCCTGAACGAGCTGCTGAATATAATCAGGCTCGCAGCTGTAAGTTAAGTTTGAGGGTTTTAAGCCCCATGCACAAAGAATCATGCACCGATATTTATTTTTTCATCCATTTATTTACTTGTAGTATATCTACCAGAACTGCTCAAATTCAGAATCAAATTCTGATACAATTCCATGTGTAGTAATGGACACAACTGTTGCTTATGCTCAGTTTCTGCTTTAAAGGTCAACACAGGAAATGCCTGTCTGTAGGATACAAAAAGGATACATTTTGCTTCCAGGAAGGTTAAGAAGGATTATGTAATTGCACGTTATGAAGGAGGTTTGGGGCCTTGAAGTGTATGAAGACGATTTCTTCAAGGTTGATTGCTCCTTGTAGCTTTACCTGCTTAAAGTCAGCTTAAGTACACATTCTCCAAGTGCATATAATTTTAGCAACAAGTCCTATTCCAAGTAGATATATTCTGTTACAGAATTAGATTTATTGCTAAGCAAGTTTGCACTTTCCACAAATTTACCTGGGTGTATTACATACAGTAAACAAAAAATATATTTAAAAGGGAATAAACAAACTGTAATGCAGATGACGCTGATTCAAAACTCCCAGACAACGTAAATCTAAAATTCAGTTTATTGAAAGAAACATTGTGCAGATGATTTTGGACTTTCAGAAATGTGTGGGTCCATGTTATTGCATCCGTCTATTGCCGTGTTGACAGCCACAGTTAAAGTTGCCCCTCTCTGATCAGTCAGTCAGACAATGTGCAGCAGAAGAGTGGCGGAGCATGTTTTCTCTGCCAGTCTGTCAGTGTTGGTCTCTCAGTGTGTGGGAGCGGCCTTTGACCTGCTGCAGACAAGCGTGTAGCGATGAGGCGGAGAGCCTGCTGAGCCTGCCGCACTCCTATCATTAGCATGGAGAGTCATGCTCCCCCTCTGCACCAGCCATTGTTTTCCACTGTTTCTGTCCTTGAGAGGAAATATGCTTCATCGTCAACAGCCCATATTTGCTCCTTTTTGATTTTGCAGTTAATGATCGAGGTCAAGGCTTTTCTAATACACAGTTGATGTGTGGCTTTTATTTTCCTCTCTGCTTTTACCTTCTTTTCCTTTCTATTATGCATTTTCCTGTTAGAGATATATTCTGGCATTTATTTTACCCCGCTAGCTGAGTGATGGTCGCACATTAGCCCCTCTAAGCTGACAGTTCCATTTGATGGATTTTTGCTGCAGTCAGGGGAGGTGACACTGTGTGACACACAGGTTACATGAGGGGAGAGACCAACTGCATGGGTGGCTTAATGGGTGGTTTTAAATAAATGAGCAGTGTGCCAGGTTGTGTCCTTTTATATTTAAATTTTCTGTTTCCACCTAAACCAGAGCAAAGGCAATGACGCTATTTTTTACTACAACACATATATTGTCTTTTTATGTATAAGGCTTTTCTCCAATGCACAGTTTCTGTTTATATTGCACTGTGTTGTGCATAATAGTACTTATAATTAATAGCCCTTTTTTTGTTTACATTTTTGGAAACTGACAAAGGTATAATTTCAATGTAACATCATTCTTCCCCTGATGTTTAGTTTTGTTTTCATAAAATTTAATTTGTCAACCCAGCATTTTTATTTATCAGCAGAAATCCAGACCCTTTAGATCAGAGATCTTCAACAGGCAGTCCTCAGAGTTAGTGCTGCCAAATTATGTGAAAAATATCTTTTTGAAAGTTTATTTTAAAATTAAATATGTCTGAAAATATACATTAATATGAATCCAACATATTAATAGCAAAGATAAATTGGCCAGTTTGTGGAGAAAAAAAAAGATTTAGGTAAGTTAGTCACTTTGGTAGCCATACAGTTAAGCTTAACGATTAACTTTGGCTTCCACATGTATTACATTACTTTACATTACATGTCATTAAGCTGACTCTTTCATTCAAAGTGACTTCCAGTAAGTGCATTCAACCATGAAGGTACATGTGTGGTATGTTTAAAGTGCCATATAATGAAAAAATTCACGTTTTCTGGGATTTGCTGTGTTATTTTGTGTCTCTGGCGCTTCCACAAGCATACAAACTTGGAAAAAAAACTATCAATGCTGTTTTGAGTGAGATACAGGTTTCTGAATGCCCTCTGCCTTCAGTGTCCGGGGGAGCTGTTCAAAATCTGCACGGCTTTCTACGTAACTAGCTGAGACGAGGTGGCCAACCACAGTATGCTAGCGCTAGCATGCTAGCTCTTTCTCAGTGGCAAAACACTGCTACAGCACACACTAGTTCACCATAATCTACAAAAGAACTACTTACATGTCCCTGGCCTGCAGATATTCCACTAGTGTGCCCTTGTTGTCTACCAGCTAATCCTGCCTTGTACTGACCAAAGTTGGAGAAAGAGTTGCAATGCAGCAATGTGCGGTACAATAAAAAAAATATGGTGTTTTTTTGAAAATGTAAACCTATTCTAGTACAACCTCAAAATACAGTTATGAACCTGAAATGTGCATAATATGGGTGTTTTAATGTTAAACCATGATGTATAAATAATAACCAATTATTTGTATCTATTCGGCTTAGTTGAACTCAGTTGTAAAAACTATTCAATATACCTATGAAGTAGGGGTCCCTACTCGGTCTCTCTTTCACCTAAGGGGTCCCTGGCCTAAAAAATGTTGAAGACCCCTAGATTAGTTACCAGAATGCTATTTTACCACCAAAAAGACTTTCAGTTTTTTATAGTCTGCCAGCTCATTAAATTCTGCAGTGGTTTAGGCTCAGATATGTCAGTTTGAAAAGGGTCAGGTCTGATTTTCAATGTGTCCATGATGCAATGTATCCTTGTGTCATTTTTGATTAGAAATGTCTTTTGTATGTTATTGTTCATTGTAGTAACAGTATTCCACAGCATACCTGGGGATGACCGCTTATTCTCTATAATGTAGTATTCTAAAAAAAAAAGCCAACGTGTACCATTAACAAAAGTGTTTGAGTGAGACCTCTCCACCATTTTATTCCTCATTTTTTTTCTTTGTATGAAAACATCAGCCAAATACCGATTTAACAAAGTGCAGACCTCAAGATACCTTGAGTCTTGTACATTTGTATAAACAAATCTTTACTTAAGGGAGGGAATCTGCTCAACCACTTCTGTCCTAAAACCTAAAGTGTGCCAGTGTTGTCGGCACATGGGACCTGCACAAAAACTCTGCACCATTCGTGACAGCAGCCGTCCCAGCCAGCTCCCGCAGAGCGCCTTTCCTGCCTCAGGGAGACTTGGAGGTGGCTGAGTGATGCAGGTTCTGCCAGCGTGTGCCTGACTAGAGATGAGACCCAGTTTTCTCTGACACAGCCCAACATCTCCAGCGATTTCATTTTATCTCTTTCATATCTTGCTATCCATCTGCCTTGCTTGTTTTGAAGCTGAGCCTTTAATCTTTGCTGCCTCACACCCGAGCACAGAGAACTGTGGCACAAATAATACAATTTAAATAAATGGAATAGAATTGCAAAAATATCTGTCTGCCAGCTATATTGGTATCATTTTCTTGGAAATGTGTTTATGAGACATTGTTTGAGCAAAGAAGAAGTGGAGTATTTTAAATAGAAATGCATTTAGCATTTTATGAACTCCTCCAACATTGCTTAATTGTTGTGTTCTGTTTTACTGAGTTCCAATCACTAGTTACTGACATGTTTGTTGCGTTGCAGAGGGAGATGAAGGAGCAGCTGGCCACCCTGCAGGACAGTGAGAAGGGACACACCGAGGCCCTGCAGCTCCTGCAAAGACAACTTACTGAGACCAAGGTATTGAAACCTTTGCACCAGCAGCAATTATTCAGCTGCATACGGCTGCAACTAAAATCTTTTTCATTATCCATATACTGTAGTTTATAGAAATGTCAGAAAAAATAGTGTTGGCCATAACAGTTTCCCAGAGCCTAAGGTAAAGCCATGCTTTATCTCACCAACATTGAAAACTATTCAGTTTCCAATGATATGAAACAGAAAAGCAGCAAATCTTTACATTCTGCGAGCTGGAACCAGGGGATTGTTTGCCATTATTGCAGGATTAGTCTCGCATTGCCAGACCTCTCCCCACAGCGCTTTATAAGCAATGGAGTACGGTCTGGCTACACCGTATATCCATTCTGGGATAGGGGAATTGTAGTTTTTTAAACTAGATAGTGGAGATGGCGGATGTCAGATGTTATCCCAGCATGAACATCAGTTGAGTCCTTGATCAATTGACCGACTAATTGTTTAAGCACTAATTGTCAGAAAGGTCTAGACCTGAAACAATCTGTGGTTTAATTGACTAATTAATTGACTGAGCAACTACTTTGAATAGCAATTAAATG
The DNA here is from genome assembly GCA_026937815.1 of Etheostoma perlongum. Taxonomy (NCBI): domain Eukaryota; kingdom Metazoa; phylum Chordata; class Actinopteri; order Perciformes; family Percidae; genus Etheostoma; species Etheostoma perlongum. The sequence goes on along the minus strand of CM049374.1, from coordinate 27,370,500 downwards.
CCATGTTTTCAAGCAAAAATCTCAAATACCGTTCCAGCTTCTCAATTGTGAACATGCTGTTTTTTGTCTTATTTGGTAGTAAATTAATAGTAGTAAACTAAAAGTGATAGTAAACATCTTTATGGCTGCAACTAAAGATTACTTTCAATACTGATTCATCTGCTAATTATTTACTCTATAGAACGTCAGAAAATGAATAATGCCCAAAGTGACATCTTCAAATGTCATGTTTTGTCTGACAGTTGAAAATCCAAAAACTGTCCTTTTAATATCATAAAATACTTTTAAAAAAACAATCTAAACAAAATGATTTAACCATCAACCAATTACAAAAATCATATAATAGTAATCATTTTCAGCTCTTATCTTTGGGTTTGGACTGTTGGTTGGACAACAAAAACGATTTTAGGACGCTAGCTCGGGTTAACATTTACAACAATTAATCAAGAAACAAGAAAAGCATGCGTAGAATTCACATTTTGGTTTACAAGTTATTAGTTATATACCAACAAATAGCATTGAATATCAGACGCATCTTTATTCAACAAGACAGCCTTGTTTGCATCTCAAGCATCCAAATGAGACAGTAATACTTTAGTAAAACAAGTCTGAACGAGGAGGAAATAAAGAATCTTGTGCAGTCTTTCAGTCACTGATTATCCATCTTTTCTTCCAAACTGATTTGGACCGACAGTTACATTCCGACACGTAAAATTGGTTTATTGAGCGGCTGCTTGATCCTTGTGACCTTGTTTTAATCCGCGAACCGCATGTGCGTCCACTCAATATATCAGTCCTTTACCCTCCACACACACACACACACACACACACACACACACACACACACACACACACACACCTCTTCTCTATCCTGTAGTGACATTGAAGCTATTGACCAGGGAAGGGTCCTTGGCAGAGACAATGTCGCAGCCATCAGCGTTGTTTGTCATCTAGGGAGCACATTTCTCTTTCTCCTGTTTTTGTACCTGCTGTCCGATGTCACAGCACCACTTGTCTTTTTGCCAGAGAGAGCCAGACCCTGTCCATTTTAGCCTGTCCATCAACTGACTCTTAACTGCTAGATGTAGGCTTTTCAGCCGCCCCCACTCCTCATTGGGAATGAGCTGATCTCATTAGATTTACATCCATTTGCACTGAGTGCTCTGCTTGGAAGAGAGCCACACTGTGACTTTATTGATGCGTTTAGGTAGCTTAGAACAAAACGTCTCCCTGCATATTTTCATCTTTCTAAATTTTAGGTTGCCTAAATATTTTTTTTTTCTGTGTTTTTACCTGATTGTCAAGAGTACACCACCTATTTAGCTTTGCACTATAACATTGTCAGACGTGTGTGTGTGTGTGTGTGTGTGTGTGTGCGTGCACTGTGTGCCAATTATTAGGTAAGTGAGTATTTTGACCTTGTTGTCATTTTCATGCATATTTTCCAATTCCAAAGCCATATGAACTTAAATGCTAATTTGATTTAAGCATTATCTGGTAATGTGTTTAATGAGGGGTGATGAGGCCTATATAAAGGTGTGCATAATTATTAGGCAGCTTCTTTACCTCAGACAAAATGGGACAAAAAAGAGATTTAACAGATTCGGACAAGTCAAAAATTGTAAAATGCCCTTCAAAGGGATGCAGCACTCTTGAAGTAGCAAAGATATTGAGGTGTGATCATCGAACAATCAAACGTTTTGTTGCAAATAGTCAACAGGGTTGCAAGAAACGTGTGGAGAAAAAAGATGCAGATTAACTGCTAGAGACTTAAGAGAATTAAACGTGAAGTTACCAGGAACCCATTAACCTCCAGTGCCCCCATATTCCAGAAATTCAACCTACCTGGAGGGTCCAGAAGTACAAGGTGTTCAGTGCTCAGGTAAGAGAGGCTGAAACACGACCACCACTTAACATGAAACGTCAAGACTGGGCCAAGAAATATCTGAAGACAGGTTTTAAAGGTTTTATGGACAGATGAAATGAGAGTGAGTCTTGATGGACCAGATGGATGGTCCTGTGGCTGGATCTCTAATGGGCACAGAGCTCCACTTAGAGTCAGACGCCAGCAAAATGGAGGTGGGGTACTGGTATGGGCTGCTATTATTAAGGATGAGCTAGTTGGACCTTTTCTACTTGAAAATGGACTTAAAATCAACTGCCAAAACCACTGCCATTTTTAGAAGATATTTCTTCAAGCTTGGTACAGAAAAAAAGACTATATCCTTCAAGAAGGCCATGATTTTTATGCAGGACAATACTCCATCACATGCATCCAAGTACTCGACTACGTGGCTAGTCAGCAAAGGCCTTAAAGATGACAAAATAATGACATGGCCCCCTTCCTCACCTGACCTCAACTTCATTGAGAACTTATGGGCCCTTCTTAAATGTATGATTTAAAGTGAGGGAAGACAATCCACCTCTTTGAACAGCATCTGCGAGGCTGTGGTTGCTGCTGCACAAAAAGTTGATCATTAACAGATCAAGAAACCGATTCCATGGATGGAAGGCTCGTGACAGTTATTGAAAAGTGGGGTGGCTATATTGGTCACTGAATATTTATTGAAATGTCAATAGTATTTATTTGTACATTTTGAGGTTTATTCTTAAATTAAAATAAACAAGTGAGATGGAAAAGTTTTAGTTTTGCATTTAATTGCATAATAATTCTGCACACAGATATTCTCCTGAGAAAGCCAAAACCCATTTTTCATTTGTTAAATATTCAGATTTGAGGTAAGGGTGGCTACTTTGAATAACCTAGAATATAAAACACGTTTTCAGTTATTTCACACTTTTTTGTTAAGTACATAATTCCACATGTGTTCATTCATAGTTTTGATGCCTTCAGTGAGAATCTACAATGTAAATAGTCATGAAAATAAAGAAAAAGCATTGAATGAGAAGATGTGTCTAAACATTTTTGGCCGTGTGTGTGTTTTTTTTGTTTGTGTGTATGTGTGTCTACTGTAGTTCAAAACTGAGAAAAGAGGACAATTAAATAAGAATAATAAATTAAATACTAGAGATAGGCTACAAGTCTGTCTATTCCCAAAGTGTACCTGTAAACACACTTTGATGTGTAAAATCAGTGGAATTCCCCTGTAATGTTGTTGTGTCTCAGTTCCAAGGAATCAGTGCAGCAGCCTGACTCATTTAAACTGAATGTGTCCTGCTTGCACTGCAATTTGAGTCCTAGGCTCGTGGGTGCTTGGTCTCCGTCTGAAGGATAGACATTGTTTCCTATTCGCATTCCCACCGGGGGATTCGCCACATAATCACATGCTTCCCTGAAAGGTAGCCAGTCTCCTGTCTCCAAGGGCTACAGACACCCTCTTAGTGCCATCATGGCCTGCTGGGTCAAAGCAGCAGACATGTCACTGAGAGACTGATAGCTGGGCTGCTGCAGTCCTCCTCCTCCTCCACACTATTGGTTTTCAACACTTAACTAGGTAGGAGGGCTGGGGATACAGCCCACCTTAATGTCATAGCTCTCATGCTTGGAGAGAAATAGTTGTCTGAAAAGTTTCCCACAGGCATAGCGAGAATACCTGCCACCAATCTTTGAGAGAACAGGAGGAACATGCTGTTTGAAGGGGATTGATTGAATTTTACTCAAGTGTAATTAAACCTCAGATCACAGATCCTACTATAAATGCTGAAAAGATCAGAGTAATGGTTGAAATTCCTGACAGAGAAAATAAACTAGTTTCACATAAAATTCTTGTTTTGATCAATTTCACTGTGATTCATTGATATTCTCTTGTTCTAATGTGCTTTTTAAAGGGCAGATTAATTTTTATTTTTAATCTGTGTAAAAACGTAAGCTCAACTTTTTCAGTGAAACGATGACTGTTTGGACACAGGGAAACTTATAACAAAACGCCTGAATGTAGTCCAGTCTTTGCTTCGGCCTGTAATAGTTTGCACTTCTCTGCCAGTCCACCAGTCTTGTAGTCTTGCAGACTTTATTTTCTCAGTGGAAGGTTGTACACACTGTTCAGAGAGCCACTTAAAATCAATACATGTATAAGCTGAATCAATGAATGAATGTTAATGTAATATTAACACAATTTAGAGCACTTTGCTAGTCCTTGAATTGCTGACCCTTGTCTAATTAAGAATCAGGCTATTGTGACTGAAACACTCCATAAACCAAGCTAACTAAAGTACTACGTCTATTTCAGAGTTGTGTAATGACAGCTATAAATAGCCTGGCTGAGGGTGTAAACACTCTTTTGTCTCTTTTTTTTGTCCAGTCCTCAGCCAAGAGTCTGCGCGCCACCATCGGCGACGCATTCGAGCGCCTTCACCGCTTCCTACGCGAGCGCCAGAAGAGCATGCTGGAAGAGCTTGAGATGGACACTGCCCGCAAGCTGGACGACATTGAGCACAAGATCCAGCGCTACAGCCAGCAGCTGCGCGACGTCAAGGAGGGCATCCAGATCCTGCAGGAGCGCCTTAACGAGACGGAACGACACGACTTCCTGGAGGGAGTAGCCGTCACATCTGAGAGGTGCTTCACCTGCTCTGAGTTTGCTAAAGCAGTCCCAGTGTCATCACTGCAGTCCGATAAGAAACTAAATGTGGTTGTAAACACATTATCTTCAAGAAGGATCAGGTTTTTATCAACTCTTGAAGTCTTGCATCAACATTTTTGCCATTACAGTTGTTATAATAATAGCCTACAACATGCCAAATGTGTGTTCTGCTGATGCGAAATATAAGGTTGCTTACATTTTTATAGAAAGTACAGATTTGAGCAACAGCATCAGATAATCTCTGGACAGATGGTGTATTAGGCCTGAATAAACCAGCTGTAGGGTTTAATCTGGAAGAGGGGTATTTGAGGACGATTTAATTGAAGAGTTTAATAGCTTTAGAGCTGATTAATGAGGTTGAAAATCGAGCTTGCAAGAGTGTTGGAATTAAACATTATGTATCTTTAAATGTACAATATTAACATTTTTTAAGTATTATTTCATCTAAACGGGAGGTGGATGATATCATGTCTGAGAATAGATTGTAAATGTATGTAAATATGATGGAAAAGCAGGTATGATCAATGTACATTTCACTTAGCTAGAACCAAGGAAACAAGTCACACTTCGGCAAAGGAACACACTATCATTCAAAAATGTTACTTTTGGAAAACACCATGAATGGTACTTACAGAAACATTGTAATATTAATTTATTTTTGTTCCTCATTGTCTGACAGTACACCACAAATAACCAGATGTTTCTCCACAAGGTCTCCTTTACGACATACTTATTTTTAGGATTTCAATGTGGTAAACAACTCGGTCAATATATCGTCTGAACTCTCGGACTACATGTAGGAGTGCACTGAGTGATTCATGTGGAGGTTCATATTGAATCATACTGTAATGGTGTTAGAGCTGGACCACTTCTCTCACTGATACGTTCTTCTATATAGTTGGAGATTTATGAAGCCGTTTGTCAGCTGTTTAATTTCAATAATGGCATATTTCAAAGACACAAATGAGAATAAGCATGTGAAACATTGACGTTGTGGGTTGAACAACAGACAGTATTGTTTGGGGGAAGGTGGAAAATTGGATTTAGGCAGTTATTGATCTGTTTTTTTCTGTCTAGGATTAAAGGGAAGATACATGAGACCAATCTGACGTATGAAGACTTCCCGACATCCAAGTACATGGGGCCCTTACAGTACACAATATGGAAGTCTCTCTTCCAGGACATCTCACCAGGTATGTGAACATGGATGGATGTAACGCAAACATGTTGCTCAGTAAATATAGAGCGTGTCATTTAGTGTAAAACACTGCAGGTGATAAAGGAACGGTTTAACAAATATGCTTATCTGCTTTTTATGCTGAGAATTAAACCAGAAGATTGATTCCACTCTCATGTCAGTGTGGTAAATATAGAGCTACAGCCAGCAGCGGTTAGCTTAACTAATCATAAAGGCTGGAAAAGGGGAAATGGCTAATCACAGAGAACAATGGCTTGTCCAAAGGTAACAAAATCCACCTACCAGCATCTCAAAGCTCACTAATGTAATTTAAACCTATCTATAGAGCGCATGGTGTTAAGTGCGTGATGCTGGTGCATTTAGGGCCTGTCAAACTCCACTTTGGCTAGTTAAACAGCACGTTGTTTTGATGCAAAGTAAGGTGCAATAGGTTTAGGGGTTGTATTTCTCTCTTAAATAATCATAGGTCTGTTTTTGTGCATAACATGAATACAACGAATCAGAGTGTCATGTCCTATTCCCTGTAAAAGCCAGATGTGCCTGCACTGTGTGCAATGCTATATAAACAGCGGATTTGGGATATTGGAGAAGTGAGCGATTTTCTGCTGAAAAAAAGGATGCAATCAAGCGCGAAGCAGTAGACTCTCCGCCTAGGGCTTCGAGTACCCTGGCGTGGTGACGGATATACGGCGTATGACTATCATAGAAAAAATAAAAAGTAAATAAATAAATTAAAAAGTCCTCATGGGATTTGTTTTTAATGCACTGGGTATAACCACCAACGTAATTCCACCTACCAGAGGCAAAGTAGGGCAGGTCTTTAACCGGGGTAACACAAAATGCAAAACGTTTTGTCAGTTAAATTCACTTTAATGAATGTATATATTGAAACATGAACATTTCTCCCACCCACATCTGCTATTAATCAAAATGTTAATTGTCTGCGGATTAACCACAGGGCTGCAAATGTAACTGCAATTCGTTCATCACTTACTATCTGAATAATGTGTCATTCTAATAGCAGGAAAATAATGCGCCATTGACTTTAGAACAGGTTTTTGTTGGTCAATGACACACAGTTGCTCTCTGATGTCAACACGCCAACAATGCTCCTGACCACACCTCATTTTAAGACACGCCCATGTTTGCACAGATGGGCGATTGTACATTTGCTTCTTTGTGGGCGCTGGGTGTGAAAAAGACAATGTTGGTCTAACACTAGCAATGACTGTGTATGTGTAAGACATAGCCCATAATCTCTCCTGTTTTTTGTTTTTTTTTGTGATATGACTCACAGTTATGAGCCAGTGTATTCCTTGGCCAGGTGCCAATGTAAAACCACAAATTGTTGTTTCTTTAGGAAGCTTTAGAGATGCTGATAGGAGGATTTTGTTACTTTTGGACAAAGCCATACTTTGCTGCTCTCCCATGTTTTCAGTCTTCATGCTAAGCAAAGATAACCATCATCTACTAGCTAGATGTAGAATTATGTTTAAAATAACCGACAGATGGGAGAGTAGTATAAGTCTTTTAATCAACTCTCAGCAGGAGAGCAAATAAACCATATTTTCCTGTTGCTTTAAAAACAAGTTGACTTAATTTCCTTCAGTAGCTGAATGTTTGACACAGAAACACTGAGTGCAGGAACTGATCCAGCCCTGAATTAGGATTGCTGGGATGCTTTGTGCATTTTTTTTCTCCTCAGATGAAAAATGGTAGTGGACACAGAGGGCGGCGATGTCCCTCTGTGTTTGACAGTGCCAAGAGGAGCTTTTCTCCCTCTGCCCTACAGCCATCACTCTCTCATAGGAGATTATTTAAAATAATGTGCTGAGGAATTTTTTACTCCCTCAATCAAATCTCCCAATTTAGCCCGCTGTCACCGAGGGGAGGCCAGGCAGTTGTTTTTGCCTCCCTCGACTGGCTGCCAAATGGAACAATTGGTTACAATCCATCACCAGCGGTTGCCAGAGACTAAATAAAGACATTCTTCCCATCGTCCCTCATCCCTCGCTGTCACTGATGGGTTAGCCAATATAACTACCAGGCGCTGTGCTTTTTTCACCCTTCTCATGTTCAGCAAGAAAAATGGTTTTCTTCGTTGATGTGTGTACACTTGCAGGTTTTGCTGTATGACACAAAGAGGCACTTAGGTTATGAAATGTTAATGACTTGATTGTAAGGAACACTGGAGATGTCATTGACTGGAGAAGGCATTGTCCTGTCCGCTGGCCGGGCGCCAAACATTTCACCTCCATTTATCCCAGCTGATACAAAGAGGAAGATAGAGAAGATAGAGGAACTGAGCAAAGAGAACAACCTGTTATTGTTCAGCCTAATATTTTTCCCTTATAAGCAGAGATGGGTGCAAATTCTCCCTCCCTGAAACCGCATAACTGCACAGTGAAAGAGCCTCCTATGCTGTCATTTGTGCTTCACTGTATTATTTGTATTCTTCCTGTGGTCTGATATTGCTCAGCTTGAGCTACCATATCAGACTCTTGAGGGGACTTTGAAGATTCTAGTTTATGCATGAAGGTAATAACATCTCATAATAATACACAAGTCAGCAGTCATCATTTACCACAGGGCATGGCTTTAAACACCTCTTTTAACTCTGGCAATACTGATGATGTGTCTACTGGGTTGTTGGTCTTAAAGTGTTGGTTCATCCAAATAACAACAAAAACACATTTATTTTAGTGTTATGTTGGCATTGAGATAATTTTGGTTTTATGTGTTTAAGTTTAGAGATGTCTTTTGTCTTTTGAAATTTTTGCCACCACTACAAAACAATAAAAGTGAATGGAGTTTAGTATGGAATTCAGCAGCATCTATTTTCATTGACAGTATCTTTACTCTGGATAATACACAGAAACTAACAGACATTTTCAAAGCTAAGGCATAACATGTTGATGATTGTTTTGTCTTTTCCTACTTTCTTATACTGATGACTGGCCTGTGTGTCTCGGCTGTTTTCTGTCCAGTGTTAAATCTAAAAGTGAGATAAATGCGGACTCTTTGTGTTAAAACTGTCTCTTCCCTTTTCTCGTTTTCCTCAGTGCCAGCAGCTTTGACCCTCGACCCCATCACAGCACATCAAAGACTGATCCTCTCAGACGATTGTACCATAGTGGCCTACGGGAACCTCCATCCGCAGCCCCTGCAGGACTCCCCGCGGCGCTTTGACGTGGAGGTGTCTGTTCTGGGCGCAGATGGCTTTTTGTCGGGCGTCCATTACTGGGAGGTGATGGTGTCGGAGAAGACCCAGTGGATGATCGGTGTGGCCCATGAGACAGTCAGCCGCAAGGGCAGCATCCAAATCCAGCCCAGCCGCGGCTTCTACTGCATCGTTATGCACGACGGCAACCAGTATAGCGCCTGCACCGAGCCGTGGACCCGCCTCAATGTAAAGAGCAAGTTGGAGAAGGTGGGGGTGTATCTGGACTACCACAAAGGCTTGCTCATCTTCTACAATGCCGATGACATGTCCTGGCTCTACACCTACCGGGAGAAATTCCCCGCCAAGGTCTTCCCCTATTTCAGCCCTGGCCAGAGCCACGCCAACGGCAAGAACGTGCAGCCGCTGCGAATCAACACTGTACGCCTTTAAGAGCTGCACACAGATGTGGTCATGATTGTCCTGACAGATAATGCACAGGACTTGTGTAGGTTTTGAAAAGATGAGATAAGAAATGAGTTTAAAAATGTTTAATAGGGTGTTTGAAATGTCATTTATTTCAGTTAAGACTTGTGATTGATGTTGCTCTTAAAGCAACACTGTAACTTTTTCCCTCTTCTGTAGTGAGTTGTAGGTCCAATGAGACAACTCGTAGGGGGACCGAAGAGTGAAAAGTTACATAGTGTTGCTTTAAGACCTGAGCTGTTATTGTTGCGTGACTTGAAATGGCCATAAGACAATGGCCCGCACTTCATTCCATATCTTTGATTGAAAAGATGAAAGGGATTAAAGTCCCAGACCCACCTTGCACACACTCCCAGGGGGCAACGCTCTCCTTATCAATCTCCCGACTTGTCAGACTTGACATCCCCTCTCTGTTCAAGCAAGAGGACACTGACAACTGGTCACTTGTCTTCTCTGTGCTGTACAGTTGGCTTAGCTTTGTCTGTGGAATGGGATTGAAAACACTCAGCTCCCTTTTTGGCTTTCGTTTGGCCAGCAATCCACCCTGGTCTTGTCAAGTCTGTCCGCGCTTTCCCTCCTGTCTGAAACCAGGATCTTGGTTTCTCCTGCAGGTCACAGCCACATGTGTCCGTTCAGTCAAGTATGACTTGATTATCTAGAACAAACTAAAGGTATCAAAGTAGTTTATAGGCTGCCAGTCCGTATCAACTGCCCAGCCTACCCCACTCGTGGTGGAAAGGTGTTTGGAGGTGGAGTTTGTCCAGAAATATGCTGCTACTGGTTGGAGTAAGGACTTGCATGTTTTTATGTAGAGTATCAAGGGTTAAAAGAAATAAGTCTATCATCATGCTAATGATAGACTTCATGCTGATGATCCAAAACACAAGTATGCTAGCCATCAGCATTCACTATACCTGTGGGTTTTTTGTCCACTTCAGTGTTGAATTCAAATTCTTTTCTGCTTTCAGTCATGATGTTTGATCATTTTGTCTTAAAATCAAAAGAACATTACATTTTGTTATTAATTAATGCTGTCAGAGTAGATAGCCTCGTGAGGCGGAGATCTCCTAATTGTAAAAGCATAATTTCTCAGATCTAAGAGGTTAAAGATTAATTATTACTCAATTATTTTTACAGAGACCATCTGCCTCTCTTATCATATAATTTATGTAAATGAAGTCAAAGCTATGTTTTGGAAAATTATCAAGAAAAATGATGATGGATGGATGGACTCTAGGGGTAAATATGCTATTCCTGTGTGACTGGCATTCCCAAGGCTGTCACTGTGTTACATAATTAAAAAAAAGACTGATAATTCCCCTCCATGTTTATTTCTTCGCCCATGTGCCTCAAGTGCTCTTGTTCATCATTAGTTGTACACAAGTCCTGCAGAATCTGCCTAAAGGCGCTGAGACACCAACCCGATTATCATCCGTCGAACTGTCTGGCGAGGACAGTGACTCGAGTCTGTTCGGTGTGTTCCGTGTCGTCGTCAGTCGGAGGAGCCGTCGGCGTTCATTTTGGCCGGTTTGACTTGTTGAATTTTTTTGACCTCAGGGAGCCTGAACTGATCAGTCCAACTGCCTGTTCTGCCGACAGTTGACCGCCGGGTTGGTGTGTCAGAGCCCTAAGAGGCTCTGGTCGCTCAGCTAAGTGCAGCATATTGAGGGCTTTGTCTGTGGGTGGGTGGGCTTGTGCATGGGTATCTATGTGCAGCCTGGCTCAGCTATAATTTTAAATCCAGCTTTGGTTGTGCTTGATAAAGCCTATCTGGCCCTCCGAGCAGAACCATGCAGAAAAAATAAAATCACCTCACCTTTCCTTTGCCACTGTACATCTTAGCATTTGTGTGTGTTGTCTGTGTTGTACATTTAAAAGAAAATTGGGGCAGTGCCCTTGTTTTTGTAGGATGTGATTCCGGTATGTGCAGTATGGTGCAAACTAGGGTCAAATGGTGAGCATCTGCAAACTATTCTTGGTATTTGTTTTAACTTGTTCAGACAGATCTGCAGGAGCAACGTGCAGATCTACTAAGTTAAACAAAACCTGGGACAGGTCTTTTTCCTGGGATTTACTCAGCAAATGTATCCAGATAACTCTGTAAACTTGTTTTGTGAAACAGGATTTAAGTTATTTGTGGTTTAGACAGCATTTAGTCATTTTACTTCTCTCTGATTGAGACTCTATTTATTGTCCTTGAGAAGTAAAATCCAACCAGCTGGTGCTTCAAAACGCATGCTTAAATTTGACCCAAGTTTGCTGTGTTGCGGACTTCAGTGGAGTCTGCTTCGTTTAAGACGTTCTGTTTGAATATTAAAGAGATTATTGTGATGTGATTGTTGGGTGACTGGTGATGGTGAAGACGCTAACTGTTAATGAAATGATTTATGATAACTATGACACTTTTAATGATTATTATAATGTTTGTGTTTTTGATGATGGTCGCTGTGCACCCATCATTGTGTGAACACACTCTAGTGTGCTTTAGCTGCAGCTGAGGTTTGTGGGAAATATGTTAATGTTACAATAAATTACTGCTGAAATTAACCAGTCTCTTTATCTTTGTTCTGGTTTGGATGTGGATCAACACAGAGGCTGTAGAGCATCAATAAGGATTTTCCCCAAAATTTAAAGTCTGTACACAACTCTGTGTGGCACTTACTGGGATCATGTTTTCTGCAGATAGATAGATAGATAGATAGATAGATAGATACATAGATAGATACATAGATAGATAGATAGAAGCTTCATCCCGAAGGAAGGTAACACTTAAAGCACTAAAAGAGTCTGCTGTAGCAATGACTAAATAATCTAATAATATAATATAGTCTAATAACTCACAAGCTCTGATGGTTCACTGGATGATTAAACAAGAGAGACTAAGAAATAAAACTACATAAAACCTATTTTTTTCAGATATATCTCACATCAGTTATACTAACCTGTCATGAACGTGTGATAAAACAAACAAGTCAAACATTTATGTCATAACGCTTCTTTTAGTGTCAATCGGTTTTGTCATGACAGGTTAGGGTTAGGGCTCATGTGTCATGACAGTGTCATCTCACTCTTATGTAGAAAACTTCAAGTAAAGTGTTACTTTCCCATCTTTGCTATTTTGTTAAATGCTGGATGGTTTTACCTCTTCGGGAATGTAAAACTAAGAATCTACAGCCTGGTAGCAGCACTAAGGCTGTCTACTTAACATTAGCTAATTAGCACTAATAACTGTAAAAGTACAACTGAGGCTGATGAATGTCATTAGTTTTGCAGGTATTTAGTCATAAACCAACATATTTGACAAATCAAAACTTTGATCTACTGGTGGCACTAGATGAAAAGTCAGAGGATCACCTATGTCACAGGGACTTCTCTGGGCACCATATCTGTACAAACTTTCAAGGCAATTATCCAATTCAGATTCAAATCACAGTGGAGGCGGGGTGTGTGGCCTTGACCAACTGCCCCTTTGCTCGTTGAAAGCCATGATGTCTTTCTCTCATGGATGGGCCAAGTTCTCTGGGCGGGCAAAGCAGAGAAAGGGGAGGTAACCTTGCCCCTTACCTTAAGGTTACCGCCCCTTTCTCTGCTGATTCGGCCCATCTGAGCTTTCATTTTCTCAAAGGCAGAGCCGGATACCCAGGGCTTGGTTTACACCTATCACCATTTCTAGCCACAGGGGGACCATAGGCGGGCTGGGGGAACTCACATTAATTTTAAAAAACCTCATAAAGTGACATTTCCATGCCATGGGACCTTTAAAAATATATTTATATTCTCTCACTCCACACCTCAGCACGGTGGTCTGACAATGCAAAACTAGTTTACTGCTGACACTAATGTTATGCTTTAGTCCTTAGTCAGAGAGTGAACATGATCTATCACTATTACTTTGAGAGCAAGAAAATCAACATAGTTGAAGCTGAAACTCTCAAACTGAAACATATGTCCGGGAGGCAGACATATTCTCTTCAAAATGTAGGAAGGATTGCCTCGGCTTGTCAATACCGGCTCCAGTTCAGTAAGAGTTTCATGCCAGACATTTTAGTTGTGCCAAACTCTCAGCCCTGCTAAGCCATCCAGCTGGGAGGTGAGAGGGTATGCGCTCTTTTTATTACTGTTCTCTATTTTGGCATAGGCTGAGGCCCTGGCATGTGACATGATGAATAACAAGATGTCTGCATGGGTTCAGTGTTCCCTCACTGCGGGTGAGACGCTGCATTCAATAGGTCCTCTTCATTTGCCATCTGTGACGCATTTGAATGACTGGTTGTTAATCTGGTTGGAATAAATTAAAATACAGTTTGAAATCATGATTAAAAAGTTGATATCTGAATCATACGCTACATCAGAAACACAGGAAACATATCTTTTTGTGTAAATTTGTACCCTGCTGTTTAATTATTTCACTCTGAAGTCTTGTTGCATCAGGATTACAGCTGTTCCTCAACAAACTGTGCCGTTTGAAGCCGGTTATTCACAGCAGACCCTCAGGACCTTCTTCATATCCTCAGCTTTGATTTGATATTTTTCTCCTCTCACTCCTATGATCGAGACATTTATATCCGAGGAGAAGGTGTCCAGTCCATACTGTAATAGACATTTTTACCTGAGGGGAAAGTGTTCATTAAAACGTCACTGAGCTCTCCTTTGAGAGACCTGTATCTGATTCCAGTCTGATGTGGCCCACCTGAGGCCGGTTTGTAATCTTGTAATATTTTTTTTAATTCTTGTAGCCTAAGTGACGTAAAAAAAACAAACAGAAATGAAGGCTCACGTTTGCTATCACTTTTAGTTAAATAACAAGAACTGCACCTACAACGGTAGTGGCACAAACCACCAGATTATTATCCCAATTCTTAAATTGGGATAATAATCTAAATAATTATCCAATTTTATTATACATGCTTTAGGAATATGTCAGGTTAAATATTGCTTGGGGTTAATGATTAAAAGCAACAATAAAAACAAACTGGTTTTGAAGCCATCTTCTGAAATAATTAGTCGATTCATTAATCAGTTTAGGGACAGAAAATTAATTACCAACTATTTTGGTAATTAATGTTACCAAAGCATCAAAAATACCAAACATTTACTGGTTCCAGCTTGTCAAATAAGAAGAATTGCTGCTTTTCTCCCTTTTATATTATTGAAAATAAGATATATTTAGGTTTCGGAGTGTTAGTTGGATGACAATATTTTGTCATCATTCTTAATAAAAAATAAAGCTATTAATTACTGTAGTTGCAGCCCAACACTCCAGTTTCCTGGAGGATGTCTAGTATTTTCACGATGATGGAGTTATCATATTGCACTTCTCTTGGACTTTCTTTTTAATTTTATAAGCATTCAAAAACATGTTCAAACCTTTGAATATACAGGAATACCTACAAATTTGAGTTACTTTAGCATTCTGTTGTAAGGTTTTTTGTCTTGTTTTTAGCTATAGATACATTCTAAAAATAAATATTACCTCTAAATATCTGTGCTGTACAATTTATGAGTCTCCAAAATCATCTGTCTGGGAGCAGTTAAATCATGTGTGGGTCTTCTGTTAAAGCAATACAATTAAACACCATTAGGAAGGAAATCACATCAACTCTCATACTACCATACAGCTTCTTGATATTTCTAATGACATTTATGTAATTAAAACATTAAAATACATATCCTCAATGACAACAAAAAAACATTGCACTCATTAACTTTTTCTGAAGCAATAATTTGCCTTTGGATACATCTGGGCTGTATCTCCATCTGTCCCAAACTGCATGAACACATAACACATAAGGAACTTCTAAGGCCTATAAGGCCTTCTTGTTTAATCTTGCCCAAGTCAGCGTGTGCTGTGGTTTGAGTATTTTTCTGCACAGGTCTCTGCACTTTGAAAGAGGAGGTGTGCAAGCCGTTCACTCTGGCCTGAGGCTCCGTTAAAGGCAAGACAACCAAAAAAAAAAATGCTTTCTTTTGTTTCCTGAATCCCCTTCATCCTTCTCCTGTTACTTCCCAAAGCTCATCATTTTCTCTCTAAATTGTTGTTGTATCGCAGTGCCCTCTGGTGTTGACATCTGTGTTCCTGCTCACCAACAAAGTTTTTGCTTTCCCCAGGAAAAAGGGGAATCATTTATTTTCTATAAGTATAAGTAACACAATGACACAGTGTATGATTATTTTGATTGTGGGTTTCATACACTTTCTGTAATAAAACATCTCAAAGCAAAAATCATATCATATTGATGTAAATAAAAGTATGGAAATACTGGACTAACACTTGACAGCTCAGGCTTCATGGGTCTTTCATGTGAGTACATGGCAGCCATCTTTCAGTTACTCCAGTTACACTGTACATCTCTTTGGACCATTTTACAGGAGCAGTAGGCCACTCATGTCTGTCCATTAACTGTAAGACTACTGTCAGCAACCAGTTAGCTTAGCATAATTCAGCATAAAGACTTGGCTCTGTCCAAAGGTAACAACATCCACCTATTGTAACGGCACCTCTAAAGCTCACTAATTAACATGTTACCAAAAGAATTAATGAATGTTGAACTGTAGTTAAGGGGAACTACGCCTATATTAATTTAATACGGTGGCCCTGACAGGCCACAACACGCAACATGTTGTGGTTTATTTGCTTGTGTTTTCTTATTGTTGCGTGTTGTGGCCTCTCAGGGTGTTGCTGGCTGTAGCATTATGTTTAATGAGACATGCGGTTTGATGGTTCAATGAGATTTGTATTCATTTTTTGGCACATGTTTCTCTAAAAATATTGTGTTGCTGGCTTTTTAAAAATCCATCTTGTATGGTGGAATTGGCATCTGAAACGTAACAAGGGGCCCCGAATGGACGCTACTGTTTTTCCACAATCCAAAAAAAGGTTGGAAACCAGCAGTTTAATATGAAACAATGCTTTGTTTTTTTATTGTAAAATCTTACGGCTAAAACATAAATGTCAAAAAAACATAGTGGAATAAAAAGCAGAACATCCATTGGAAATGTCATGGAGTCAAAGTATAAATGAAAATAATAAAGTAAAGTACAACTACATCAAAATTGTAGTTAAGTACATTACTTGATTGCTTAATGACTTTTCACCTCTGAGGAGTAGTTCAATCCTTTGAAACCAGCAGATTTAAGTACAGAGACAACACTACAAAGGAAAATGAAAAGAATCTGTGTTACACCCTAAAGTCATTCAGTATTTATTATACAATGCTTAATGCAAGCTTTATGTGATGCAACATCAGCACACTTCATATTATTACTTTAAAAACACTGTTTGCCCCCAGATTATTCTTATTTACACTCAAGAGGCTCATTTTATAACCCATTGTGCAATGACCAATGGCTGCAGATTTTAAAACTCTGAACAATAAAAACAGGCTTTCCAGACATCTGATTCACTCTGCTTTAATGTCTTACTGCCAAGCACGCCTCAACCTGCCTCCTCAGCACCTTTCAGCAGTTTCGACATTATTCCTCACATGTGAATAGCTGCTCAGAAATGTATATTTATACTTTATTCAAGCCAGTGTTGACAGGTAGACCTGCTGTCTGCACACATGCAATATTAATCTGGTGATCCTGTTGCAAATTGCCTCCAGTCAGCGTCCACTTTAGCTTCTTACCTGTCTGGTTTTATACAAGTGTTTCATTGTGAGCGGGGGATGTGTTGCTTGTGTTTGCTACACCTGATTTTAAAGATTTAATACACCACTCCAGCAGAGTCTCTATAGTCCTGATCAGAAGAATGTTCACACTGAGGTTCAGAGGCAGCACAAAGATGAAGAGCACACCCACAAACCCTAGCATTACATTAACCCCCGGGCAGGAAAACCCCCGCTGTCCCCACCCACTTAAGCTCCTGTATTGTGAGTCCACATGTTTCTCTGTGATAAATGTAAGAGGTATACCTCTCTTTGTCTTTTCATGCTCCTGTTCAGACAAACAATCGGGGGAGATGAGGACAAAGTCTCCATGGTGATGCTCTGACATCTGCACAGTGTTCCAGGAATACGCTCTGTGAACATTGCAGCTGCTCTCTGTTTTCTCTGGGTCAACACACTGTGCTGGCTCTGACTTCGACATCCCAGGGTTCACAGGCTTGGAGGGCGCAGACAGCGCTGGAATGAGGTTTTTCCAACAACTATCGCCATTATTGTTAACTCCATGTTTCTGTGTGTGTGTCCTTGCCATGTGTGCAGGGTCCCAGTGTTGTCTGTGCAGGCCCATGCTGGTGGTCAGGAGGAGCAGGAGGAGGGAGAGGAAGGCCATGCCCCAGCATGGATTCACAATGCTGGGCATGGGGCTGAACAGGTTGGGCAAACACCTGATGAGAGAGTTGGTTGTGTGCAAACAGGTAGCAGCCCACACTTCCTCCTGTTTCCATCGCCACCTGACATTGAGGGCAACAGCAACCCACACTGACAGGCAGCAGAGGTAGCTGACAACACAAGACAAGCCCGTTTCTTTGTCTTTGTTGTCTTTGCTGCCCTCCTCCTCTTCCACAGTTACCTCCACAACATAACAACGTTGTCCATCTGTTTGACTCACTGTCCTGTGAGCGACAACAGCGTGAGGCCACAGCAGACTGGTCAGAGTCTCCACAGCGATCAAAGGTGTGGTCAGGAGCAACACTGCACCGTATGTGTGGCTGAGAAAGAAAAGGAAGCGCAGGGCAATGACGTCACCTACTGGGGTCAGCTCAGTCAGCCAGGACTCCAAGATACAGAAGAAACTCAGAAAACCTGTAGGAGACAAAAGATAAAGTGTCAGTGAGTTAGGTGTACTCAATTGGATTAGAGCAGGGACTCCCAACAAGAGTGTGTGAAAAGAGGTGAGCAGCTCAGCTAAAAACTAAATAAAAAGAGTTGTTCCTGATACTCACCTGTGACCAAGAAGTCGGTAAAGACCAGTAGGCAGCAGCAGCAAAGCTGACGGGACTGTAGGAGGCAGCCAATGAGGGTAGGAAGAGGAGACTGCAGGCCAGTTTGCATACGCACAACACCAACGCTTCTTCCAACACACCATCCATTGCTGCAACAAGATAACACAAACACACAGGTTAACGTATCGAAAAACTGGTTTTCTTCTTGCCCCGGGGTGGAGGACTTCAGGAATTCCAGGCACTCTGCTGTCAGAAAACCCCCAACAATGTTAAATCTATCTGTATATAATGTTACATGCTCATTCCAGTGTGAATCGGTCTGCCCTTTGGTTACAGATCAATATTTTTGTTGTTTACATTAGTAGTGAACCCTGGACCAGAGAGCTGTTTAAAGTCAATCAAAAATGAGGAAATTCAGGAATAAGTTCAACTGTCAATATTATATTTAAATCTATTTCACAATGTGATATTTAAAACCAGCAATGAAACAACAAATGTCATGAAACTGCTCAGTAATGTGAATACACGTTAAAATGTGCAGACTCTTTTGCTGTGTCCTGACTGTAAATATGTCCACCTCCTGACCCTGACATTGTACAATGAGACTGGTTCAACCTGTTACAAGTATTCCATTATCTCTTATTACATGTTTACAGTAAGACAATTCAAACTACATGCAACAGAAAACTATGAGTCTCGAAGTTGAAAACTGCTGTTGAGTTCATTAGTTCTTACCTGGACTCACAGGAGCCTTCAGAGCAGCATGTCAATATGAGCTTCAGATGTTTCATCTGTTCTCTTCAGCTTACTCTTTTGCTCCGCCCTCATGGAGATAATGACCCCCCCCCCCCCCTTCCTGTGCTCCCTGCTGCACCTGGCCTGTGTGGAGGTGAGAGAACATGTGCGTTTTCAGAGGGTGTGGCGCTGTTTGTGCAGACCAGAAAACCTGTCTGACAACTAACAGTGAGAGATACAAAATGCATGCATGATTGTCAGTTTGTATGTGTGTGTGTGTGTGTGTCAAAAATCTAAATAAACTAGTTGACATCTGTGAAAGGTATACTGGATAAAAGATCTTTCATTTTCCCTGAGAATGTACAAACGTTCCTGTGTTACACCTTGTTCAAAATACAGTATGCTGTTTTAAAGGATTCAGCAAATACACACATGCAGGGTGTTTCAGCAGGATTAGACTGTAGATCACATTATTGTTTAGGCATTTGTAGGTTGTGAGTAGAATTTTGAAATGGATCCTAACCGGGAGCCAGTGGACTGTCAATTGATGATTCATGATGAGCTGCAGCAGAGAAGTTCGTTTCTTTAAAATGACAGTCAAATATTGTGTGTATAGTAGTGAAGTTTTAAGACAGTTTTGTAAGTACAGGGTGAACAGTGTGAATGTAAAATGGTTGTATTTAGCTGGAATGAAACTAAGTACATTTACTCAAGTAAGGTACTTACCATGTCACTCTCTACTTCTACTCCACTACATCTTAGAGAGAAATATTGTAGTATTTTACTCATTTATCTGACAGCTTTAGTTAGTTACTTTACAAATTAAGATTTTTGCACACAAAACACATGCAGTTTTTCAAAATACAATGTTTTATTAGAAATGAAAATGCCCAACAATATATAGACCTACAAGTCCAGTTAAAATGACTAGAGAATTACTTGATTGACAGAACTGTTTGGTTTCCAGTTTCTAAAATGTGAGGATTTTTCTGCATTGAGTACTTTTACTATGTTTACTGTTCTGCACTCAATAACTACTCTACCCTCTTTTTTATCCTCAGTCTGAGTCATGTAACATTTTGCATTTCCTATGAATACCTAAATATAAATTTGAATATGTGTGTGGGTGTGTTTGTTACTTGTACAGATACAGACACAAATCTACGCACACAAAAATATTAAACGCTATACAATAAAAAATCAACGGCATCACAAACTACAGGCTCCAAAATCCCTTAAAACAGTTTTCAACCTGAATTGAGTGTTTAATCCAATTTATTGCTATGGTTTAATCCAATCATTTTGAAAAGGCCAATAGATAATCTCAAAGTGCCTGGTTTAATATATATATAAAATATAAACAGATGTGTTTTAAGTAATGCCTCATTTTCAAGCGATAGCTCATGTACATCTCCTCTGACTTTCAATCATGAGTAACATGTTCAACAGCTCTTTCTTGTGGCATCAGTGCCATCTCCTGCTGAGCTCAGCACAGAGCATATTAGCAGCCTGTCATGCTGCTGCTGAGCGGATTACACATATTTACTGTACATAACCGTTGTGACCTGACAGACAGACGGACACATGGCTTACGCAGCTTGAAAAAGAAACACATTATTCTCACTATGCACATGTAATACTGGAGCTCTACAACATAATACGTCATATTAATATAGGCCTACCGTAAAATAAAGTGCGACCACAATAAGTCAGGCTCACACATGCAATAGGCTACTATCAACAGCCTATCACCGTAACTGTCATTACACAGGGAAACCGTGTTGAATGTGAAACTTCCCACGCATGTGCACGGTTTTATTCAACCCCAACATCTGGAAGGAAATGTCATCGTTTAAATTAGAAACCAGAAAATGGGTTAAAAAATCAGTTTGAGCTCAGTGTTTTTTAGACGCCTGCAGCACCCAGAAGTGAACAGCAGGCGACCCGGAAGGTTTGAAGTCCGACTGAGAGCAGGCAGAGAGAAGAGTCTAATTCTTTATTAAATAGCTATTTCTTCCCTCGCTTGGTTCAGGTACGTTGGCCGCTCGATGCAAATTCTCTGCCTCTTCTTTGCTCTTTTTTCTCGCACATTAGCTCTCATTGTGTCGCTTCGTCACCATTTCTGTTTAGCCCATGCAAAAGTTGTATTTAAAAAAATAAAGAAGAGTATTTGCAGCGCAGAGGTGACACTGCTTTCCTTTCTTCTGTCGTGCAAATAAAAGCTTTCCCTACGCGCCAGTATTAACATCGACATTTGCGTTTATGGCTCAGCAGCAGCAGAGCATTCAGCGAAAGGCATGATGATTGTTGTAGGAAGTGTCAGTTTTTTTTTCCCCTCCTCGAGCCGGGCTATTCAAACCTGCAAATCAAAGTAAACAATCATTGTACGCTTAATGCAAATACGCACATCCCGACGCATCGTAAGCGCGTTTAATTACATCTGGAGAATTACCTCCTAAATATTCGGATCTGCAGAATATGGCGTCCAGTGCTTATAAAAATAAGACAGGGCTGCCATTTTTGTTTTCCTTTTGTCTGAAATTTTTTAATAAACTGTCTGAGAATGTGGGAGAGGCGGCGGACTGAGCGAGGCGTTGCGGGAGGATCGTTTCTCTCAGGAGGAGATGCTCTCGTTTTAAGATGCTCTTGTTTTAGGATTTAAAGATCAGATTATGTTTCTTTTGCTTTTGAACTGGCGATTAACTCAGCACAGCGTGTACAAATTAGGACTAAAAGTTAACCCCAACTTTAGTTTCAGAGATGGACTTGTATTTTTCTCTGGAGGGGATCTCACAGCAATGATCCGTTTTCTGTTTTGTTTCACTGATGCTGTTTTTGAAGCTGAAATATTGAGATTTAGAAATAGTTTTCTGTCTGCAGAGTACCTGCCCCCTGCACGTCATTATGGTAACACTACTGACGATCTGTAGGATCTTTATAGCACCATAGATATAGATTCCTCTACCCATGTAGGCCTAATACTAACAGGCGGTTGTTACAGAATCAATAGCATAGCCTAAGTGGGCCATATTGCTTCAATATCACTTTCTAATATCCTTTGTAAGGGCTGAATGTACATTGTAACACTTGGTTTTGTTGATTAATAAATGATTAACTAATGTCTTATAGATCAGTAATAGGTACGCCATTATAAGATGTTTTGGGTTGCCTCTGACTGATGTTTTATCTTTTAAGTCATTTGCAGTTAGTAATCTTATGGATTTTGCACTTCATATAAAAGACCACCAAGTCTTGAGCTATGTTAATAAGTTATTAATAAAGGGTCTTTAAAGCCATCAGGTCAGCAGTTGTATGCTTGTACTGTAAGTGGATGGATTTTGGTCCAAGAGATTCTTTTACAACCTGAAACAACAAAAGTTGTTCTAAAAGGCGTAAATGATCTATAAAACATCAGTAAACAATGTATTAACCATTAGTTACAAATTACAACCCTTTAGCGTCTTAGAAAGTACCATTACTTCCACAGCGCACCTGATCAACTACTTTGTAATAATGAAAACATAACAAAAAAGGGACCAAAAGTTTTGATGTACTGATTTAATAAATGCCTTGATTGAATGCCAAGAG
The DNA here is from genome assembly GCA_026937815.1 of Etheostoma perlongum. NCBI lineage: Eukaryota > Metazoa > Chordata > Actinopteri > Perciformes > Percidae > Etheostoma > Etheostoma perlongum. The sequence goes on along the minus strand of CM049374.1, from coordinate 27,347,902 downwards.
TCAATCCATAGAAAATCCCAAACATTGTTTTCTTCCAGCTTCTTAAGCAAAAATGCAATGCTTTTCTTTGTCATATATTATCGTCAACTGAAAATAGGTGGGTGTTAGACTATTAGTCAGAGAAAACAATACGTTTGAGTACATCACCCTGGGCCCTTGGAAACTACATTCTTGACTATTTTCTGACATGTTAGTGTCAATATGAATAAACAACTGTAATAATCAAGAAAGTACTCAGCAGATTAGCCAACAATGAAAATAACCGTTATTTTGCAGCCCTAAAGAGCTCTGATACACCTGCATCAGAACTACTGGACGTGGAAGTATTTTTCCTACTTGCTGGAAATACTTCAAATCCTTTTACATGCACGCATACATATTTAAACTGCATAGAAAGAAACTCAGCTGCATTTATGCAAAAACATACACAACTATTCTGGCAAAAGTTTAATACTAAAGTGAGTCCAAAAGCAATGCAGTCTGGACCTTACTCTACAGGTTGATTCTAAAGGCATACATCAGCATACAGTATAAATGTACAGCAATACACAGTAACCATAAGTCATATACAGTACCTCCCTGCCATATAATATTAAAATAGTGACACAAGGATGTCCAGCTGCCGTCAAACTCCTGAGCCTGCTCTCTCGAGACAGAAAGCCTCCAGGAAGTGAAACTGATCCCCACTGGCATCATTAGAGAACTATTTTGTGGGGTTTACTGTACGCTCGTACCCCTGAACGTATCGTTTTTGTTTCTCTTGGCTCACGGATCCGGACTGCGTTATGCCTCTGCTAAGCCAAACAGACTGAGGAATGGTGAAGTGTGCCAAAGCACACAATGCAAAATGTTTTAAAGAAGAAACTTCATACGAGGTTGAGAAGAGAAGCTATGGAAAGAAAAGCCTTTAGATCAAAACTTCAGCAGCAAGCAGCTCTCTCTGAGAAGGTTTCTGTCCATCTGGCCAAACAGTGTGTGCTCTATTGCATTCCATAGAAATCAAATATTGTCATTTAAAAGAGTTCTGTCATCCTCTTATTTTGCCATAAAATAGAAAATAACTACTGTGTTACTTACAAATAAGTCTGGTTTCTGTACAGCATCTTCACTAGTTATTCCATGTTCTTTATATTCAGCTTCATTACTGACCTCTCAGCTTTTGACCACGTCACTCAGGTCTCGCTGAACACTGAGGTGAGACTCAATGTTTTTCTGTTGCGGCCCCATGTGACGAGGAGGAGACAGACGGATTAGGATCTGAGCCACATCACTTTTACGGTTTTCTCTGATAACCTTTTTTGGAGAGTTTCCTAGCTGTTGTAATCATGTCAGAGCCTATCTATGAGGCAACATGCTGTTCTCGAAGTCTTATGGTTTGAAAAGCTGCATTACTCACTTTAACGTCCTCCTTTAACAACAGACACATCCTTTCTGCCATCATTTATCAGAGATAAAGCACTGTGTAAAGAAACAAGGTCTCCTTTTGCGCTTTTGGGAAAGGGAGAGAACTAATACATAATTTTTCTGAAAACACACTATCACAAGACTGTGACAAGTTATCTCTAACTATCACGTCAAACAGTCAGCTGCTGCTTGGGCGGAGAACTACTGACACAAGTTTTTAACCACTGTTTTGTACTCTAACAATAGATCTTCACATAAGTTGACAGGAGGCAGTTTTGTTAGTAATATCTTAAAATAGCGGTTCCCACCTAATAAACAAAATAAACCTGAGGGGTCGCAAGATGATTCAAATTTTCCTCAAATTGTTCCCTTTTCATGTGTAAATTACAACTCTTAACGTCCTTAAATTAGAAATAAATAAAAATCAATCACCTATGATGAGGAGTCACAAGCAAACATTGCTTTGTTTAAGGGGTCCCAAGCTAGACTACAAAAGTCTGACTACAAATATGTACTCAATATACATTTCACTGATGGAAAGATGGCTGCCCTCATCTTGTTTATGACCCTTTATGTATTTATTTCAGGATGGCTGAACCTCGCTTTAACAATTCCTATTTTTGGCCTCCACCTTCCACTATGCCCGGCCAGGTGAGTGACTCTGGTATTCACACCTATTTAGCATCACATCTTTTGACTGGCTGTAGCTAAGTTAGAGGAGCTTGACTAACGCAGCACTTCAACACGTGTTTTTTTTTCCACTTGACAATCCGACCGGACGTGACATTAGGGCGTGGCAGTATCGAAGATTCCATTTTTTAATTCAATATTCAAGATTGTGACTTAATTTCGATCAATTTTGATTTAAAATCGAAATTGTGACACCCTTAATCTATTGTGATTGATTAATTAAGTTTCTTTTTTTACACTTTTGCATGGATTAAAGACAGGAGATATAACATGTTAGTTAGTGAGCTTTAAAAGTGCTGGTAGGGGTTATTGTTTACCTCCGGACAGCCAAGCTAGCTGTTTCTAGTCTTTGTGCTAAGCTAAGCTAAATGACTGCTGACTCTAGCTACATAGTTAGCATACAGGCATGGAATCTTCTCATTGAAAGGTCAGTAAAACATAATTAAGCCTTTTTGTCAAAAGATCAACATATTCCTTTAAAACTGTGGTTCCTTACCTGGGGTTCTCAGGGTTAATCTGATGGGTCACCAGATGATTAAAGGGATAAATTAAATCAATCTGTTAATGAAAATGTTTTTTTTCTTCTAAGTTTAGCCTATTTTCTTGAGAAATACTGGATATTATCTTTTCTGGCCTCTAAGAATCCTTTAAGTTAGATACATCAGAAAAAGAAAGTCCATAACCTGTGATGAGGGGTCAGAAGTAGATGTTGCTTTTTTTTAAGAGGTCGCAAGACAAAAAGGTTGGGAACCACTGTTTTAATTCTGCGTTTAATTGTTCAGATGTTTACAGTAAGGTCGTTTTGGGTACAATGTCATGTGTCAACCTCTAGAGGGAACTATCGTCTCATAAAGTGACACTACCTGAACTGATGGCTGTTTTCTTGTCACAAATGTTTCCTGGCTGTCAGCTGGATAACCTAGTCTTGATTAATAAAATCAAGGAGCAGCTGATGGCAGAGAAGATCAGACCGCCACATCTGACCGCTGCCTCAGCCCCTTCCCAACAGCAATTACTGGCTCCCCCCCATCCAGTCGGATGGCGGCCAGCACGGGATGTCCAAAGCTCATCAGATGCCGGTTCTCCATAGTCCGTCTCAGCCTGATATTGCCCTGCACGCCCGCCCCGCCTCCAGCTCAGTCACAGGTACTCCTCACCTGGCTCACTAGTTCTCATTCTTTGCCAGTGGTGGAAGAAGTATTCAGATCCTTTAAATAAGTAAAAGTACTAATACCACACTGTAAAAATACTCCACTGCAAGGCAAAGTTTTCCATACAAATCCTTACTTAAGTAAAAGTATGTAAGTATTATCAGAACAATGTTAATTTAACAATTTATTTCTCATGTGAAATCATATAAAATAAAATTTTATTGAATCATAATCGCTCAGTTCCTACAATTTACACATTAGAACAGTCCTCATAAGAGCTCTACCTTCTACCCCACCACATCATCTTTAATGATGATATTTAATGGTTCCGTCAGCCTTTTTCTTGCAGCGTGGAGGATGTGCGCTATTGCCTCTGTAGATTGGTTGGGACGTTTGGCAATCCGTAATGATAGCTCCACCTTGCTAGGTAGTGAGGATCAGATGTAGTCCTTGACCAGTCGTTCAAAGCACTTCATCACTACAGAGGTGAGTGTCACTGGGCGGTAGTCATTCAGGCAGGCTGGCCCTGCTTTCTTGGGTGATGGTGGTGAGGTGATGGTGGACCTCATGAAGCACATGGGGATGACAGTCAAACAGGTTGAATATTATTGTGAGATACATGGTTTTCACTGGACACAAAAATGTAACTAGTAACTCAAGATTTCAGATAAATGTAGTGGAGCAGAAGTATAAAGTTGTATAAAATGGAAATACTCAAGGACATTGAATTGGTATCGAAGTACAGTACTTGAATAATTGTACTTAGTTACATTCCACCACTGCTTTTTACTGATCTGCAAGATATGTATCCATCCTGCATCATCAGAGTTGGTTCAGCTTCTCTCAGTTCCCTCTTCCCAGGGCCCTCTTTAACAAATGGGAATTTCCCTGTACATTTTTACCAGGTCGGATTCTGGGGGATGTAAACTTGAATCTGGACGATAAGGCAGCTATAAAAGCCAGAGGAATATGGGAAGACTGGCATCTGCGTCAACTTATAGACCATCCCTCCAGGACGAACCATGTCTCAGGTAACCACAGTTTGTACAGTTGGTACTCCCTGTTGCTGTAAAAACAAAGAAACATAGAAACAAAGATTATCGTCTTGATCAGGTCTGCGGTTTGTAGGCTTCATTCATCATTAGTTCTGGAAATAATGTTGGGAAATTTGGACTTTTCTGTACTGCACTTATATGTAGAAGAATATACACTTAATGGAAAATTACTTTTCAAACACCGCTAAAAAGGGAGTCATGTTTGCCAACTATCCTACCGTACGTCCATTATATCTTATATACTGTATATGTTAGCTGTTTATCCATGTAGTTACAGTTTGTCTGTGTTTGCATGATTGTTTCCCTTCATATATGATATGAATTGGCAATTTTGATGACAACTTATTTCAGTCCTGTCTTCACTTTTGCACCAATCAGGTGTGGCGCTGGCATCCAGAACAGGCAACCTCAACGCTTCAGAGATCATCACTCCCACCACGCCCACCTCGAGCAGCCACAGCAGGCTGGGCGGAGCCCCCACACCTCACCTCATCTCAGGGTTAGCCTGCAGCCATGGGATGGAGCACGGGAAAAACAACGGGGGCCTTGTCGGACTCCTCGGCCCTCCTCCAAAGGAGGAACGGGGGCGTAAGAGGATCAAAGCAGAGAATGGGTCGTCTCTTTTCGTGGTGCCCTACCCGATCCTAGCCTCAGGCAACGACCAGTCCTGTGTCACCATCACTGCCAAACAGGGAAAAACCTACAGGTATATATTTAAGGACTATATGCATAGATAACCAGTGCAGTGCCTCTGACTCATTCCTCACAATTCCAGGAATCTAGTAAATCTCCCTCTGTACTCTGCAATATGGTTAAAGCTACAATATAGAATAAAAAAGAATGAATTTAATTTAATGTCCCAGATATTTACCAAACACAGACCATAATGAGGGAAAAGGTACTCTGATTATTAACTTGGGTAAAAGTAAAAATTATAGCAAAATGAAAACTATACAAAATACTCAATAAGAAGTAAAAATATTCAAAATGTTACTTAAATCGTCTATAATAAGTAATTTTATATTAATGAATCAGATGGCATTTGTGAAGACATTTCACTATTGTACAGCTTGTTTCTGCAGCCCTGCTAGCCAAAAACAAATCGCTTCTAGCAGGTTTAAGTAAACATACATTCCTTAGCAGGTAAATATATATAAATATCAAAAGTACTCACCATGCTATTATACATTAAAATGAACTGATTATGTGTTTTATATACAGTATAATAAATGTATCTGCTAGTAACTATAGATGTGTTATAAATGTAATGGAGTAAAACATTTAAAGTAACAAAGTGGAAATACTAATAAGTAATAGTTAGAAGTACAAGAATTACTTACTTTTCACCACTGACGGACACACATAGAGAGGTTTAATTGTGTTTTTAACATCGTTACACAGATTTGAGGTTTTAAACGTGAACAGATGTGCAAATAGGAAGCAAATGGAAAGTGCTAAAAACTTTATCAGAGTCAAAAGTGTGACGGGCCACACTTGGTCTTGCTCAATAATGAGGACAAATTTGCAATTCAGCTTGTATTCTGGGCATTCATGTGTCTCTCTGAGGGTGCACTTTATGTCAAGTAATTTTTTTGTTTATATTAAGAAATGTATTAATATAAAAAGTATATAATATAACGTATTTATATATCCCCATGTCACAAATTTGCATCAGGGCGCTTATGTGTGTCTTCTATCTGTGTTGCTGTGTTTTTGAAACAGGTGTAAAGTTTGTCCGCTGACCTTCTTCTCCAAGTCAGACATGCAGATCCACTCCAAAACGCATACAGAGATGAAGGCTCACAAGTGTCCTCACTGCACTAAGTCCTTTACAAATGCATCGTACCTGGCACAGCACCTGCGCATACACCTGGGCGTCAAACCTTACCGCTGCTCCTACTGCGAGAAATGTTTCCGCCAGCTCTCCCATCTGCAGCAGCACACCAGGTCAGATCTCTGACAGTCAGTTTTGTCCTTTTGTTGATATCCACCAAAGCTATAATGAGCATAAGTGTATTCTGTAGTTAAACCTGCTTCAATAACATCATTTATATTCTAAGCTGGAACAGCCCACTAGGACTATTAGCCCACTAAGCTGTGGTGGAATATGATTGTAATTAATATTGCATATTGCAGTAAACAAATGGTTGCTATGTAACGCTATAGGGGAGTGATGGCCTCCTGAGAAGAGAATGAAGTCACCCTCCCTCTGTGTATTTTGCAATTCATTGCTGTTCTTTGTTGTAAAAGCCAGTCTTTTTTTCTTCTAAATATTGAGGACAGCCCATTTAAACCACAATTTAAAAAAATTGTCTAAATTAAAAAATTGCCTAAATTGCCTATATTGACCATTAAATGGTCCCCTGACTGCCATTTTAAGACAGACTTGAAAAACCGTGAACTTATTCTATAAATAAAAAAATTATAAAATGAAGCACCACAATCAAAATCGTTGAACTCTCAGGAATTATTGCATCAGTCAATACTACTAGAAGTGAGAAAATTTAAACTTAAATTTGATATATTTTTTGTAATTTTGGTTGACTAACCCTTTAAAATTGCGTGAACTTGTTGTAGTATTAGGAAGTGGTGTTTAGGGTCCAGTCAGTTAGGAAGGGGTGTGGTGGTGCTCTAGTTACCACAGTTTCTCCTTCTTGTTTACTCTCTGCTGGCCAGCATTTGTCGCTCTGCACACACGCCACTGAGTAAACCAAGACAAAATTTACCTTTTAATAGTGTTACATTTAATAAAGAGATTTTTTTTTGAGTTGTTTTGTTATGTTAGTTTTGAAGCTTCTTGTCTGACCTGTTTGAAAAGTGTTTTAGTTGCTAATGATTATATCATATTTCAGAATCCACACTGGCGATCGGCCATACAAATGCGGCCATCCAGGATGTGAAAAAGCTTTTACTCAGCTATCTAATCTGCAGGTAAACATGAAATGTATTACCTTCGCCATCTGTTTTACAGCCTTGACCCTCCACTGCTTAAACTGTGAGCCAATCGCAATGCTGCACGAAAGTGACTCCGTTTCTGCGTGTGTTTTTTTTGTTACTTCCCCTGCTGAAGTCCCACCAGAGGCAGCACAACAAGGACAAGCCCTTCAAATGTTCCAACTGTTACCGTGCCTATTCAGACTCTGCCTCGCTGCAGATCCACCTGTCTGCACACGCCATCAAAAACGCCAAGGCCTACTGCTGCAGCATGTGCGGCCGGGCGTACACGTCGGTGAGTTAGGTCCAATTTAAGTTTTTGAAATCTTAACTACCTACAGTGGAGATGATTAAAAGTGTTGTTGTTTTTTCTTCAGGAGACGTACCTTATGAAACACATGTCTAAACACACAATGGTGGAACACGTGGTTTCCCATCATTCCCCCCAACACAGGACAGAGTCTCCCACCATTCCTATACGGATCTCCCTCATCTGAGCTCCTCACCCGTCTATCTCCTGTCCTCCCATCAGAGACGTTTCCTGTGTATTCTGCGCTCTTCTGATGGACTTTGAACCCATAAATGGGTTCCAAAAATGTGCCAGATTGTACAAGTATCTTGTGAAGAAGTGCTCTTTTATTGAGTATATCCTCCTTTCCTTTCTTGCTGACCAGATAGTATTATCGGGGACATCCAAAGATGACTTCTCAGCACTTTCAGGCCTGGCAATGACAGGCCTAAAAATGTCTTTTTCTATTTGACTGAATTAAAAAAATACAAAGTAAGTATTGCTCCAGGCAGCTACAGTACATAGAAAGTCTTTATAAACATTTTTGTGTTATAACAAGATTACATTGTTTTTTTTAAATGGTCCATAACTTTCTTTACTCAAGTCATTGCAAAATATAATATTTGCATCAGAAATAGTCTTCCGTTAGCTGAGTGGCCAAGTAAACATACAGGTGAATTCTTATATAATGTGTATTCATGTATATTGTGCCACTTTTTATATCAGTGTTTGCAATCTTTCAACAATCATGTGGCCATGACGCACTCTCACCCTGTTGCCAACATCAGATGTGTGACTCACCTCACTCACAAGATGGATGGTTGGATATATTTTATTTTACATATAAGGTTTCAAAATATGCTCAAAGCTTAAAGTTTAAAAAGTGCTTTAGATCATATTATGTTTGATAAAAAGACACTAAAAACCACACAAAATCTGATTTGAAACTTTAATTGATGCAATGAATGTGAGAGAGTCTGCTTTCAAGTGCTGTTAAGTACAGGAAGTGACTTGAAAATGTGCTTTTGTAAAAGTCAAAACCCCCTGAAAATATAATAATCTATATGCATTTATTTTGCCAAATTCACCACACTATTTATAATTATGATGTTCATATTAAATTGAATCATGCACTCAGTGCTTTTTTGTCCACGTTGAGTGTGCAAATGACTAAATGTTACACCACCACTCTGCTGCTGCTGCTACTGTTGCTGCTTCACAGACAAATGTGTTACTTTCCTGGAAAACATTTATGTGGTCACTCTTTTTCGTTTGGCTATATTGTGTAACAGAAGCATTACACGTCTTTGAATACTCATTTTACCATTGTTTTATTAATGAAAACTTTGCCATTTTATATGAATTTAAGCCTTAACTTTGTTACAACTCTAGGGTCCACGTTGTTGTTTTATCACTTTACATTTGCCTTTTACGTCATAGCATGATCTATACTGTAAATAAACTATATTAGCTGTCAACCTGTTTTATAATAAAACATTCTATAATTACAAGTAATGGTGAAAAAAACTTTTTTGTTTTCCTCGCTAGGAAATAATCCTAGTAAAGTGATTGTAATGTAAAACAAGATAAACAATATAACAAGATGAAGGCTGCCATTTCAGCATGCCTTCTTAATGCTGATGAATAAAATGCTTCATCAGACCTATGGTAACACGTGTTGGGTTGGTCTTGTCACTCTTCACAAGGCTTTTGAAAGCAGTGTCTGGTTGGGGCCGCTTGTCACATTTTAGATGTCTATGAGTTGTATCAAAAAGAGAGATTTCCCCTTTAAACCTCTCAGCTGTTTGAGGACAAAGAGCTAAAACTCAAGTCAGATCAGAGAAAAGTCTAAGAACAATTACTGTATCAGATCTTTGTGTTTACTTCTTTTGTACCTCACTTATCTCACGACCCCTCATTTATTTATCTTGTGACACTTTGCAGGGGCCCGCCCCCTAGGTTGGGTACAACTGAACGTAACTATCTAACGTATGTAATGTACTGTATATAAACTAGCACCACCTTGAGCAGCTACAACGGTAACATGCTGTTTACACGTTCTTTTCTCTGCTTCTCTTTAGTCGTCAGATTCATCTACCAACCCTCATAGAGCTGGCTCATGTTTGCCTTGGACTAGCTCTTAGTTATGCCGTTATAGTTTTAGACTGCTGGGGGACTTCCTTTGACACACTGAGCTCTTCTCTCTTTCCATCTGTGTGCATGTCCCAGAATGCTTCTTACTAACTTCGCTCTGGGAAGCTTATTTCCCAGTCCTTATGTCTTCTCGCCGCACAATTTTCCTTGGATTAGGGTGGCACCTAAATTGTGGTTGCAGCTGTCGCCATGGTACTGCTCGGCACCTGCTACGCCCTGCTTTGCCCTGCTATGCCCTGCTACACTCTACTATGCCCAGCAGTGCCCTGCTACACCCTGCTATTCCATAAACAACTACAGCTACTATTTTGAGTCATAGTTCCATTATCTTTACTTTAATTCCCACTGTTCATCATACCCCCTGTTGTGGTTTGGGGTTTTTGTTTGGGTTTGTTTTTCCCTTCTTGCCTCCTTGTGTGTGTTCTCGGTTTTCTCCCCAGTCTTGTGTGGTTGCCTTTGTCTTGTGATTCCCCGGTAAGTGTCTGTTTGTTCTGCTTGCTGTTTTATGTTGATAGTGTTGTTTCCTGTCTTGTCTAGTCTTGTCCAGCTTTGCTTTGTGCTTGTCTAATTGTCCAGCCCCGCCCTAATGTGATTCACCTGATGTCTCACCCTAACCCTCCCTTCACCTCCCATAACACCCCCAACCGACACAGTCAGACACCGCCCACCAAGAGCCTGGGTCTGTCCAAGGTATCTCCCTAAAAGAAAGATTTCCTCACCACTTGAGGTTTCTCCCTAAAAAGGACATTTTTCTGCGCCAATGTTGCAATAAAGGCTTATTACTCTTGGGGGAATTATTGGAATTGTTGGGTCTTTGTAAATTGTAGAGTATGGTCTAGACCTACTCTATCTGTAAAATGTCTTAAGATAACTCTTGTTATGATTTAATACTATAAAAAATTTAATTGAAATTGAATTGACTGTTGATGCATCAGTAATGTATTTTATTATTATCAGGTAAATGTTCTGCAAAACAAGTAATTTTACTTTTAATACTTTTTAGAAGCAGATAATACAGCAAATAATACTTCTTTACTTTAACTTTTTACTTGAAATAAAGTATTTTGACATTGTGGTATTGGTAGGGACTGAGTGCTACTTCCACCACTGTCTATTCTTAACCGCATACAGGAAGCTCAGTAAGCATCAAAACTCAAAACATCTTTGTGATAAAGTGCACTCCAACCAAAAAAAACATGTACTAGCTAACTAAAAAAAAACATGTACGTGCCATGCGCTCAAATAACTCAATTCTAATCTTTCTAAAATTTTTAAAATCTTTTTTTTTTTTAAACACACGTACAAATGAGCACAGAGTAAATAAAATGCACAGGAATGTTTGACTACTAATGAGCTGAAAGATAAAACAAAAAAAGCAATAACATGCTATTACCTAACCTCATTTTTTATTTTGGTGAATCTTATTCCTTGATTTCATTCCAATTGTATTTGGTGTTTTTTTTTTTTAAAATAACTTTGTAAACAGTTTTTGAAAAGCTAAGTTATCTTTAAAATAGTACCAGTCCTACAAATAGAACATCACTGCTGATGATTTTTTAAACCATTCTGTGGTGTTTTGTTTTCCTTAAAGTGTTTTTTCCTCTTATCAAACAGCCATTTTCACACCATGCAATAATAAAAGTCAATTAGAGATTCTTGAAACTTCAGCTGTGTGTGTCCAGCACAGTAATGTTATTGTTCTGAGGTAACATAGTGCAGGCTTTGAAACTCACTCTGTACTCTATTTGCATCAACATGGAAATCAATATAGACCCGGTTTTACTGTATGCCAATTGATGCTAATAGAATTCAGAGAAACCTCAAGTTCTCCAGAACACTCTGAATAAATGGTCAGCAGGAATATAATGTATAAATTAATTGACATTTTAGAAAATACTTATATAAAGATAGTTATGTCTTTCACAAGTCAAAGGTAACAGGCATAGTAAATATGTGGGCTACTGACTATTTAAGCGTATTTATTTAATCTTTTTTTGTTGAAATTTGGGATGATTTGACATATTTGGGCCTCATGCAGTTATTTTAATAAACCATCTGAGAAGTTTAGAGGGACAATGTTTCTTTATGGAACTGCCAACAACTCATAAACCATTATGATGATGAAACAAGTGATAAATTTCTTGAACTTTTTTTATGTACAATCTTAGAAACCAATAACTGTAAAGTTAAGTTAATGTAGAAGGGTAACTCCCACTGAAATGTAGAGAAGTAGAAGTCATGCAGCAAAGAGAAATACTTAAGTAAAGTACAGGTACCTCAAAAGTAAGTGTACTTAATTGCTTTCCACCACTGTCAACAACCTACTGGAGTTGTTCACTCAGGTTTATCTGTGACTTGGTTTACAAACTCTTGGGAAAAACACAGGTCTTTAACTCAGCATAGTGAATTATCTTGATATGTTTTTGAGCAAAACCTGATAATGACATAAGATCATAGGCTTCCATTTAGGCATTCAGGATTTAGCAAACCTGCATGCTGTAACGGGCCCCAGGTTTAGTAGCCTACAGTATATTGTCAACTTGTCTAGGGCTGTTTTAGGCTGTCTGTGTCTGCCAGTGAGACTCCTGTCTACATGCAAGCCATGTCACTCTCATTTTCTACATTCATGTGAGCCATGATCGAGTGTTCTCAGAAAAGATCACTCAGTGGAGCTATCAAAAAGCTTTCATCATACTGTGCAGTGCCACACCTTCTCACACAAGCAAACGCTCACTGAGATTAATTGCCCGGCATAATGGGTAAAGGTTGTTAGTATTTTTCTCAGCTCCATTTGATGAATTAATGATGATAACGGGCGTGTCTACATCCATCTAACTTGTGGAAGTGGAAATCAGGCTCGTGCATGTGGGTGCTGTGTCTTCCGTCGCACACATAGCTGTCAAAGACGGTTGTGTGCAATATGTCTGTCCGTGCGTCGACACAGTTTTTTGTTTCTTGTTCAAAATTTGTTTATCATTAGGATAAAGCCCTTGAGGTGTCGTCTTCGAGTGGGTTTGCGCATGTGTGGCGACATTCAATTAGCTATAGTCTAGTATCCTTTGGAAATATTGTGCGTCAATCAATTGTCTTATAGGGTAGCCTTTTCTTACTGCCAAGTTGTGAGATGGACACTCGAGAAACATCTGCAAAAAAAGGAAAAGAACAAAAACTTCCTGGGAAACACCCACCCCGCAGCCAAACAAGGCGACACCGAGCACTCTTTCTTTACCTGTAAACTGACACCAGAAAAGAACTTTGTTATACGCCTTCTTGTTCCCTTTGTACCAGGTTGAATTATTGGCCTGTGAATATTTTTGGACGAGTTACGGATGTATGGGCGACTCACAGGTAAGTGCGCTATCAACACCATTTTGTGTAGGCTACAATATGTTGAGAATATAGCCTAAACAATATCTCTTTGGTTTACTTCATATCAAAGTGTTCAGTTTAATTTGAGTTTGAAGATGTGCCACTGCGAGAATTTTTTTAATGGTGATTTTAGTCTGGTTATAGGATAAGGTGACCAGATTTCTCAGACAAAATCCGGGGACATTTTCAGCTCAGAAGCGTAAATACCTCCAAAACACGTCATGTTTTTAATTTTTGTAAAACTTAAAACGGGGACACTAGACCTAGAGCTGAGTATCAGATACAATATAAACTATTGAGGAAAGATTTTCCTTTGACATTGATGCAGTATGAAACAAGATCGCTGCAGTCGGCAGCAGAGAAACAAGCTACAATGAAAGTTAATAATATAATTGTCCAGCTTGTATTTACGTTCATAAAGTGCTCGTTTTGCTGCTGACAGACTCAGATTAATATTCTAAGTGTCTGATAACATTATGGAAAGGATTTCTAAGGAGGCTGACCTTTCTGTTAAAGATTAAGATCCTTTTTAAAACATAAAAATCCGCGAAATTGTGTTCGATAACCCCACCAGACTCCATGTAAATAATTTGTGATTTTAGCATCGTAAAATACGGCTTTCTAAAACATCTCTGAGCTCTGAGCAGCGCTGCTCGATCGGCTCCGTTTGGTCAGAGTTTTCTTTCTTTCATTCCAATTTTGGGTCTGTCAGTCACAGTGAAAACCGGGGACAGATCCAGCCGGGGACAGGTCACCAAAATCGGGGACTGTCCCCGGAAACCGGGGTCTGGTCACCCTATTATAAGATCCCATAGCTTACATTATCCATTTGGCCTACTATGTTACACGTCGGTAAAGTTAGAAAGACATTAACAGATTAACTTCGGGATCAAGATCTCTATAGTGAAATCTTTTTTATACATTTTTTTATAAATCACAAACGACGCATCTTTCCTACCATAGTAAGGTTAACAACGAGCTACAAACTCATTTTCATCCAAACGAACCGTCATTCAACCTGGAGAAATAACATTGGTCTGTAGCCGGAGAAGAGACGGCAGTGATTAGGGACCGTCTACAAACAAAACACCAAAAAGAGATACAAAAATATTCATTGATTTAATGATTAAATAAGATAGTTTCTCCAAACATACCTCAATTATTACTTGTCTAATGGTAGTTGTACTACAGCACCTACTTTAAAAAAAAATAAGCATATTTATAACACTGAGAAACACAGAGTTTGAGCTCCCTCCAAAGATTCTCTATTGGGTTAAAATACTGTAGTGAGAGCCTACAGGTGACAAACAGCATCACCATGTTCTGGACTTTATTTTCTGTCCTTTGTCTCCTCAATACATGGAGGAACCTTTCTTTTTTTTGCCAAAACCATTTAATGTGTCATACTGTATACAGAAAAAGTAAACTGATGCATTCCCAATCATCATTTTGCCTTGAGAGCGTACGTCTTGCAGCGTAAAGTCTAGACCAGGGGTCTTCAACGTTTTTTAAACCAAGGATACCCTTAACTGAAAGAAAGACGGAACAGGGACCCCCTACTACATATGTTATATTAAATGAAGTTGCATACAATAACATAGGGTTGCCTAAAACCTTTATACCCTTTTGTATAGAACTCTAAGCTATTAAAATAGCATAACAGCTGTTGCCATGCTTTTATAAATCATGTTTTAGTGTTAAACATACATGTGGCACAGTGAATACTTAGGATTAACTGTATCTGTGGATGGCTATCTTAGTGACTACCTTACCTATCCCCCAGTAAGCAATGGGGATTGATATGTGCAAATAATATGTTGGATTCATGCCAAGACTTTCATTTTGGAAAGAACAATAATTTGGAGGCCCCCTTGCCTTGACTATGAGGACCCCATGTTGAAGATCCGTGGTCTAGACCACATCGTCTTTATTTACAGTAAAACAGCATATTCAGTAGATCAAAAGTTGATGGTGGACTTACCGGTATACAATGTTGATGAACTTACTGTGTAATGTATTTTGTAATTTAATAGAGATTTGATTTATTGAGATCTCCATTAGCTGGGACTATAGCCACAGCTATTCTTTCTGGGGTCCGTTTCAGAGAGCAGCATGTGAACCTAATCTGGTCGTTAGCAGGTACTCTTTCATTTCCTCATTCATTCAGTCTGTATCAGGCGCATTTTATCACAGTTTGTCATCTGCATGAATAAAAAAAACCCGGGTTGGTTAACTGTATTATGGAGACTATAAAACAAACTCAGTTTCCCATCTCAGGGTAAATCAACTCAGAGTTCCGGGTTAGACTCAGTTTGTTAACCCTTCTTCCTGAAACGGGCCACTGGAGTCTGCCCAAAACTTGTGCATCTATAGCAGTGCATAATTACATTAAGCAGTAACTATAACTAAACAAAATTCAATGCATCAAAGAAA
This sequence comes from Etheostoma perlongum, assembly GCA_026937815.1. Lineage (NCBI taxonomy): Eukaryota > Metazoa > Chordata > Actinopteri > Perciformes > Percidae > Etheostoma > Etheostoma perlongum. The sequence goes on along the minus strand of CM049374.1, from coordinate 27,332,423 downwards.
CAATAACACAAATAATATTGGAGAGACATAACATTTAACTTAACACAACACACATGACCTAGTTTAAATTATTCATTCATTAAAAATCTTTCTTTTTTTTTGTTGCTATTCACACATTTTGAATTTGATGCCTGCAACATGTATGGAAGGAGTATGTTTACCACAGTGTTACATCACCTTTCCTTTCGACAACACTCAAAAAGCATTTGAACTGAGGACACTAATTGTTGAAGCTTTGTAGGTGGTAATTATTTCCCATTCTTGTTTGATGTACAATTTCAGTTGCACAACAGTCTGGGTTTTTTGTTGCTGCAGGCCAGTCTAGTACCACACTCTTTTACTGTAAAGCCAAACTGTTGTAACACATGCAGAATGTGGCTTGCCATTGTCTTGCTGAAATAAGCAGGGACATCCCTGAAAAAGACGTTGCTAGGATGGCAGCATATGTTGCTCCAAAACCTGAATGTACCTTTCAGCATTAATGGTGCCTTCACAGATGTGCAAATTACCCATGCCGTGGGCACCAATACACCCCCATACCATCACAGAAGCTGGCTTTTGACCTTTGCGCTGATAACAATCTGGATGGTCCTTTTCCTCTCTGGCCCGGAGGACATGACGTCTATGATTTACAAAAACAATTTGAAATGTAGACTCGTCAGACCACAGCACACTTTTCCACTTTGCATCAGTTCATCTCAGATGAGTTCGGGCCCAGAGAAGCCGGCAGCGTTTCTGCACTTTTTTGCACTTGTAGATGTAGCGACGAACTGTCTTTTGGGAAGTGTTCCTGCGCCCATTTACACAATGATGTCGGTTTTTAATGCAGCGCCGCCTGAGGGATCAAAGGTCATGGGCATTCAATGTTGGTTTTCGGCCTTGCCGCTTAGGTGCAAAGATTTCTCCAGATTCTCTGATTCTTTTAATGAAATTATGGACTGTAGATTATGAAATCCCTAAATTCTTTGCAATTGTACACTGAGAAACATTGTTCTTAAACTGTTAGACTATTGTTAAACTGCTTGAACAGTTGTTCACAAACATCTTGTCTTTGCAGTGTATACAATTGAATATAGGTTGAAAAGGAATTGCAAATCATTATATTATGTCTTTTTATTATTTTCCCAACTTCAGCGGAATTGGGGTTTAGAACCAGTTTGTTACCCATTCCAGTGCTGACTGCAATTCCTTATTCAAGCTCTCAAACGTGTATCCCAATAGCTTCATCTCGTCCTCCGGGGTCCCTGGGACCCGATGGACGAGGCGGGAGTAGTGGAACATACGTATAATCGCATAAAAATAAACGAGGGTCTCCAAGACCCGGAGGGCGAGGCCACGACAGCAGTTGACATGAAATGAAAAAGGCCCCGGGGACCTTGAAGCACAACACCCGGCTAATACATATTGTAAATAAACTAAAGTCCCCATGACGCAAAGGACAACACAAGGGTTAAGTGTCTGTGTGTGTCTGTGTGTGTCTGTGTGTGTGTGTGTGTGGCTTGTATTAAAGCATTTAACATTCGAGAAGTTTGACTTTTATATTGTTAAAAATAAAAATCTTTTAAGGTAACAAAGAAGTATCATTTTAAAATCCATAACAAAACTCTGGTTTATCACCTCCAGTATCTAAAAATGTTAAGAGATTGCGCAGCCATACTTGGGTGTTCAGATTTGAACCAACAAGCTTGTGCGTAGAATCATTTTGAAAACCTCTCCTTCTCTTGTCTCAGAATTTTCCATGAACCTACAGCCTCCCTCACTTTCTTCCACAAGAGAGTTCACGGTCTGCTGAGCTCAGACGCTGGCGTTTTTCAACAATGGGGTATCTAACATCTTTTTTTTAAATAACTTTTTTGTTTAGGCTATTGTGTAATACAGTTTGGAATTTTCTGAATTAAGATTACTTACTGTTTAATCTGTCTTTTTTTTCCTGCAGACATGTTCAGAAGACAAAGAGTGTTTTGAAATGTCTGCTTTACATCCCTATTACACTCTGTGCTGTCTACTTTATATCTCCGTGTTTGAGGTGAGTCTGTATTTAAATGTAGGAGACACCACATCCTAGGTCAATTCATAAGCTCAAATCCAAACTTTACATTATTAAAATTTGGCTGTAATTTCTGTTTTTGATATCAGACTTTTAATAGGCTACCTTCCTATGGACAAATGCTCTTTGGAAAGTGCAAAGATGCTGTCTCTGGACAACAGTGTGGACGCCAGCCTCGACCTTTGGTAAGACCATTACTACCTAAAGTTTTGGCTGCAGTGCACATACAGTGTTGATGCTGCCGTTTGCACACCGTTCAAAAAACACAATATCCAAGATTTTACTTTTTATAATATTTCCAAGGAATCGTTTGACGCATTGAGAAGCCGTTTAATCACATCAATCAGAAAAGTCTTTGTCAAAAAAGGTAGTATTTCAACAGCATGTTTTCATTTGATGACGCATTGGGGTCATTTTTGGATATTACATATGGGAACTTTTTAAAGACTAAATGATTAATTAATTAACCTGGAATATAATCTGCAGGTTTATCCATAATGAAATTCATTGTTAGTAGCAGCCATCAAATTTAGATTAACATAAGTCAGGTTACCCTTCCTGATTTGAAAAACAATATATAGTTACAAATAATACAAATACATTTAACTAGTGTATTTATTACAGGATATTACTAGCCATAGAGTCAAATGTACTTGGTCACAGTACTCTGACAACTAAACTAGACGACCGAGAATATACGCATTTTACTTTAGCCAAAGATTATAAATGTTTTAACTGATGCTTAGTTTTACAAACTGGAAATGTATAAAGCTTGAACACTTCCTACAAACACATGCAGCAGCAATGACCTAGAAAAGCACAACCTTCATTGGTTAGTGTACAAATGGGCGGGTTGATAAAACAATGATACTCAGCATCGGGCTGAGGGCTGGGTGGCCATGATAACACTTGTTACTTTGCCATAGTAGATTATTATTTTAGATTATTATTTTTTACAGGGGAAAGTTTAATTTTACTGGACAAAAAGGTTCTCTCTCATCTCTCCACACAGTCAGCACAACTGGAGGCTATGTGGACTAAACTTTTACAATCATATAATTAAATACAATATCTTGAGGGTTCTCTAGGTACGGTAAATAAAGCACACTCGTGTGTGTGTTTGTGGTCACAGACATTTCCACACAGGGTTTTGTTGCATGAGTGCATTTTGAATGTGAGGTTACAGTCATGCTGAAAGAAAGAACTGTTTAGAATGAGTGATTTCAGTCTAGAGGAATGTGTGAAACGAGTCCTTCTGGCAGAAACTATTTTTTTAAATCCTTGTATTCATTTTTATCACCACATTGCTAGAAAAACAACCAATGACCTCTTACGTAAGATTTTACAGAGTCCTCAACAGATGCCATTTGAATATGTTGGTTTTAAACTTTCACTTGTCTTGTTTTTTAGGTCCAGACCTGATGTGCTAACGTGTACATCTTGGAAAGCCCCCATTATCTGGGAAGGGATGTTTGATCCTGACCTTTACGATCAGAAGCACAAGACTGAAAAATCCTCTGTGGCTCTTACAGTGTTTGCTGTGGGCAGGTTTGTTTTCACATCAATACTGAAATACCTGTTTGGGAAAAAAAACTGTCCTAGATACTGTCAAACTGTCACACATAAAAAAAACATCCTGGTTTGGAAACAATTTATTGTAGAGCATTTTTGATTATCTGTGATAGATGTATTGCACACATTAAATGACTTTCCTCAGGAATTAGTCTGCTCATATTACTCACATATTAAAAAGTAAAAAATAAAACATGACATTATTATTGTCTCCACTTCCACTAAAGGTACCTGGATGCTTACCTTAAGAACTTCCTGAACTCATCAGAGCATCACTTTATGTTGGGTTTGCCCGTAACATATTATGTGTTTACGGACGTGCCAGAAAAGGTGCCAGACATCAAGCTTGCTCCTCAGCGAAGCATTAAGGTTATCAAAGTAGAGAAGAGCTCCCGGTGGCAGGATATCTCTATGATGCGAATGAAGACCATATCAGATGTCATAGAGTCAGATATTCGCCACCACTGCACGCACGTCTTCTGCTTTGACGTTGATCAGGTATTTACTGGCCGATTTGGCTCGGAGGCTCTGGGAGATTCTGTGGCTCTGCTTCATGCCCACTACTACCACCTTCCAAAGAGGTTGTTTACCTACGATCGGAACCCAAAATCCAAGGCATACATGCCAACTGGGGATTTCTACTACCACGCTGCCATCTTTGGAGGCTCGTGGAAGAGAGTAAAAACGTTGACTGAGGCCTGCTACCAGAGCATCATGGAGGATAAACAGAATAATGTTGAGGCTCTGTGGCATGATGAAAGCCATCTCAACAAGTACATGTGGCTTCACAAACCAAGCAAGGTGCTCTCACCAGAGTACTGCTGGGACACCAGTATCGGCTACAGGAGTGACATACGAGTCACACGACTACTGTGGGCACCAAAGCATTATAATACACTTCGCACACCTTAGTGTATTTTAGTCTTAAGTGCAAAATCACCTCCTATATTTAATAAGTGGCATTCAAAACTGACATCTGACAAACGTGACGCTCTCAGGTTCCCATGCTCCCTGGCTCTTTGTTTTCTCAGGGGATTTATTTGCATATCTGCAACTGTGGATTTCCTTTGCATAGTTGCAGTGCTGTTCTACAAAATAGCTTGTCAGTCCTTATTTGTGTGTTTATAAGAATATCAAAGTTTTTGCTGTGTGTGTATCTGCACTGGTTGATGAAAGTCACATTTATGTGTCAGGCAGTTTGTTTCCCAATTCCTACTTTTTTGATGAATAATGCTTGAAGTTGAATAAATCATTCATTTAAACAGGTTGTTTTGCCTATGAATTATAGAAACATCATAGGCCCGTCCACTTACTTATTCAGGAAAGGAATTTGCTGTTCTTTGTTATCTGTATCCAGTGTTATAGGCTCGTTCAAGATGAGCCTCGCCTGTAAAGGAGCAGGCAACAATAGCAGGGGGCGGAGACAAAAAGCAGTCAGTCTTCAGCCATTTCAAACAGTCCGCAGTCGGTACAAGAAATCGCATCCTGTTAAATCAAAGTTCAACTTATGAAAATGTTATCAGACCCATGAATCGGTTTATTAGCAGTCTCCATGTGATTTTGCCAGTGTAGCCTGTTTCAATGCTCAACAGGCGATCTGTTGCTGATGTTAATATACAACAGATCTGTAATCTAATTGTATTTAGTCTCTAAGACCACTAAACGTCACCATCAAATAAACGTTCAAGTCAGACAAATATCAATCAAAATCTTTTTAAAGTTTATGATAAAAAGTGATGATGTCCAGCATTGCTAACGACTGCCTACAATGCAAAGCAACCCAGAAAAAGGACTTACTAAAAAGAGTCTGACAATACACATTTGGTAAAGCCCTAGCAATAGAGCAGCTTTAGGTCAAGGAAGCCTTGCCTTTAGTTTATTTAGAGATACGGGTTGAAGGGAGTAAAGAACACCAAATATAGTAATAAATACATTATGCCATTACTACATCAAAGACAGTGGCTTCATTTTGTTTCCCAAAGATGTAGATGTTTCATGTTGTTTAATCTGACTTCTTTTTCTTTTGTGAATTAATTTTCTTTTTTAACTTTTTGTAAACTTTCCTAGAAGCCAGTGATTTGAATTGATTCCATTGACAAATTCCTAGAGCTTGATCAATAGTGAAAGTTAATTTTTTTATTTTTTATTTGCATTTTGGTGTATTTATGTGTATGTTTTTTGTAATCTGAAATTCAATTTTATCAGGAGAGCTTTAAATGTATTGGTGGGGATTGATGATGACTGACCTCTTTCTACATTTTGTACAAATGCAATGTATCTTGTAACCTTTTCTGGTAAACAATAACTTTTTAAGCAGATGTAGATGAGTGTCATTCTTGGCATGTTGGGACACATTTACTGATGCATGAGTTGCTTTTCTGCAAGGACAGCATTTTGTTTTTTAAGGATTCCAAATATAATAATTTGAAAGACAAAGTAATCAAATGAACATTTGTAAGAATCTTTCAAAGAGAAGTATAATATCCCAAAGCACCTTGCCCCAGATATGTTTCCCTAGGAAAAATGCATTTCATTTAAGTTACATAATGCAATGGTACATTCATGTTAAACTCCAATGAAATTGTTGTTTTTTTTAAATTGTTTTCTTTGCTGCCCTGTTGCAGCCAGGTGGTCTGACTACCAAAAGCCATTCCTGAAAGTTATTTTGTTTTGTCCAACAAGTTGCCCTTGCTGCACTTTAGAGATGGTAAAGCAACAATAATTAAGATGATTTAGTTTGGTTTGTGTTTCTGGTGCTGTTTATCGAATATATGGTAATATGGTAATATGTTGTGGAGTAGTATTGTTGTATATATGTTTGAGTGCTTATAAGATGCTAATCTGGGGGCGCAATCCGATGGTCTAATTGTTCCCTGCGAAGTGGACTGCCCAGAGTATCCAACCATGTTAAGGAGAATTCCGTTTGATTTCAACATGTAGTTCTGTTGTTTGAAAATTTGGAGTGCTGTCAGTAGCAAGAAAAATTAAAATAATCTGTGCTGCCTACACCGTGTTATCCTCCTGATAGAGTTAGCACCCAACAGGCTTAAACAGGGCAAGTTTTACACGTGCTTTTAGCTTCTAAACATGTTCACAATGTCATTACAAGTGCCTACCCATGTGCAGTAATTCCTTCCAAGGGAACAGAGAATCTGACTGCAGTATATGTGACAGAAAGGCATAAAAGTGGTGTTAATCCATATCTCTGTTTATTTTCATATTTTCCGGTGAAGTCCACACTAGTCAATTGTCAAACTCATACAATCCAATATTGCAAAATGTATTTTTTCCACAAAAAAACATTTGCCATTGTTATGTCCTTAGTAATGACTATGTAGAAACAGGCTGTAACCTGACACCACGGTTAAGCCAGCAGAGCTACAAGAGTTCAAGAACTATTGAGCATGTGCATAGGTAACTAAGCAACAGTGGGCTCTTGAACTGTGGTGTCAAGCTGTAACCTGTACTGCACAGATCCACCAACCAGGAAGAGTTGGCAGGACAATACGGGTGCCATTGTCCCCCGTCCACGCAGGCCAGGGTAAAGACTGTAGTCCCTCTAAAAACAAGATACTGCTCTATAGCTGTTTTAACTGTGTAAGACAAAATGTGCACTGCTGCTGCTGGTGAAAATAAAAGTATATAAAGACCAATTTAAAACTGAAATCGAAAGTGTGTCTGTGTGTGTGTGTGTCTGTGTGAGTGTGTGTGTGTTGAAGCCTGGGAATTGTAACAGATCTTTGTGACACTCCAAAATATCTACCATAGATAACCTTTCTTGGTCCATCTCAACTCAGAAGGACTCAGTATTTCTGGCTTGCATACAGTTGCTTGACTCCAAATGCAGCTTGCCTGGTAGGCTGAACGCTTTACATGCTGCAGCAATGCTGCTTGAGAAGGAGGAATGGCTTCATATGGCCTTTGCTTTCTGGCAAACAAGACCAACCTAGCTTTATCTACTCCTGCTTCGCTGGATCTGTCATACATCATGACCACAAACCTTTCTAAAATCTTCAGGTCGCCGTCATCCATTCTTGGAGAGTAATGGCTGAAGATTTCAGAAGCTTTGTCCAATATATTTCATGTTTACCAAGTAGTCTTCTTCCCTTTGCCATGGAAGGCTGAAAAACATCACAGCCAGTGAATGCATGAAAGAAGAGAATACTGCTGCTCTTCTCCCTTTTTGATACATTGATAGAGGTCATGTACAGGGATCCATCTAAGGTTCATTCTTTGGCCAAAAGCGAGCCACAATTGTTGCAGACATGCATGTCCTGAAGTACCTTCTTTGGCTCTAGATGCTGCATCGTACTGCCTCGTAAAACCAAGCATGCATGATGCTATCCCTGACAAGTAGCTGAAACATCCAATCGAATTAACAGTGAGCACTATTGAAGAAATTGGTTGGAAATCTTTTGAGATTTAGCAACTGTCTATTCAGATGTCTTACTGTGTTAAACAGACCAAGAGGCCAACTGGTCAAATGACTGTTCTTAGTCTAAATGCAAACAATATATCTACAGTACATATTTTATTTAAAGCTACAGAGCTGTGGCTCCCAAGATCATTTTAAAATGAACAGTTACTAGATTATACTGTGGTTTCATGATAACAACTGGCACCATAGTGTGGTGCAGTCATCTTGTCTTTATATGTGCAAAAGTAAAAACAAGATGAAAGATCAAACCCATGATGGAAACTGACAGTTGAGTGTGGGCTGTTTTCAAGTTACAAGTCTGGCATTTAAACAGTTAAACTATGAGATCTGGATCTGTCCAGAATGTTGTTGTGCTCAAGATAAATTTGACAATTAAATTGTAAGGGAAGAGAAAGGGAAAAAGTGTAATAATTTAAAAATAAAATAATTTCTGTACAGTATATACATGTTGCAGACAGACAGAAGATCTCAGGAACACATACTTTATGAGCTGCTGTGGGCTGCGGTGAGGGTAGTAGGTTACGGCTATCTGCTTGCTCTGAGTATTGTCCAATAAGCCCTGAATTTCACACGTCTCAGGCATCATCGCACTAGGGATGGAATCAAAGGTCATTTAGTGGCGTTTTATTTAGCAAGAAAACATGTTTTGCTCAAATTCCAAATTGGGATTAGGCTGACCTTGAAGTCTGCACAGGGAGGGATTTAAAAACCTGCATACGGTTTGATGTTTTCTTCAGTTCCTAATAAAACAAAATGTCAAATTGGTAAAAAATGAATTGGTCTTTCGTTATTAGACTGTATTTGGCCAAGGTGAATGCATGGCTCAGCAACGATGGTTGATCAGTTTTTGTCAGTCAAACAATTTGCTCTATAATACAATATCTCAACCATTAGATGTATTGCCATGACATTTTAGCACGTTATCATGCTAACCTCCTGAATGCGAGTGTGTCAGGACATGCTAATACTAACATTAGTATACAGCTAAGCCATTAGCTAATTACATTTGCAATTAGTTACAGTTGAGCTAAGTTCTCCTAAGGCTGAAAAAGTACAGCTGAGCCTGAAAGGAAAATTGGCAATGTCTGCCTGGATTCCTCTGATGCCACTCTCAGGCCAAACTTTTAATTTTTTACCCAACTTGTAAAAAGGGTCTAATAGCCAAGTTGCAACTCAATTTTTAGCTATGCTAGCGGCATGGCTCTAGGAATAGCAAAATGGCAATTTTGGTTGGTTGGTCCACCTCTTTGATTTAAACTGAAATATCTCAACAACTACAGTGCTGGACGGATATTTTGTACATACATTCCTCCTGACTTTGGTGATCCCTTGACTTTTCATCTAGTGCCATCAGCAGGTTACCATTTGTGGTTTTTAGTGAAACAACAGTTTGATGAATTTCCACTGAATTGCTTCACACATTCATGTCCCCCTCAGGCAGTGGCGGCGCCAGGGATTTCTTAATGCTGGTGCTATGGGGTTGCTCAACGTTTCAGTGAGGGTGCTCTGAAGTTTAGAGTTTCCCTTGACACACGTAGCCTACACACACGCACGCAGATACGCTCCCACCTCCACAGCGGTTTATTAAGCAAGCGAACGAGAGGGAGAGAGAGATTGATGTTTTTCATGCACTAAAGTTGCCATGAAACTCTGATCGGTTAGCCCACCGAACATATTTCAAATACCAGCCAACAAGCCAGGTTTACACAGTCATTACTGCAGCTTTCATACAGTAGATTATATTCAGTCCCTCCAGGATTTCGCGATGTCGTGATTGCGCCAATTCAGGCAAATTCAACCAATCACCGTGACTTTGGTGTGACCTGCAATTTTGACCAATCACCGCAACTTTTCCGCAAATTTGACCATTCCCAACAGACCCACGTGCCAGACTTTGTTTCAGTATGTGAGTATGTGAGCCAATGACCAAGCGGGAGTGAGAATGGGTTGACGTCACATGTACGTGGCCAAATTCATTTCCTTGTTTCTGATATGAAGATGAGTTGTGTGTGACTTGAATATGTCACATTCACCAACAAAATGTACAGCAAAAGGCCAAGCAAAACATCTCAGACCGTCCTGCCAACCTGTATACTGTATCTAAGTACTAAACTAAATATGCCACTGAACCTGTTTCAAACACGTTTTCAGGGCTATAAATAATTTTGATTCTGTGATCCATTTATTCAGTTCAATCCTAACGGCTCCAAATATCGCACTCTTCTTCTGTGTAAATACGTTACTAAGGAAATAAGGTCAAAAGTGTAATTATGCACCCATTGGCCGAATAGTATCCCCTGTGTTTGCGCCACGTTTTTGTTCTGAAAAAGTTTGTTTTATTAATGTATTTATTTGTCTTGTAAAAAATAAATAAACAATGAAAATATTTTTTTTACACCACTGCAATTTCTTGGGGGTGTTGGTGGGGTGCTATAGGAATCCTAGGGGTAGCTAGAGCAACCTCAAGCCCCTCCCTGGCACTGCCTATGCCCTCAGGATGAGTTATAATTACGTTGATTACGTAATTACGTTGCAATACTTACTGTTGACCACAGTGTTTTTGTTTCTCGTCTTGAGCACAGTGTGGGTATTAAAGGCACTGTACTAGAGTGGTTTAGATCATTTGTATCAGAGAGAGTGTTCAAAGTTAGTTTTGGTGGCTCTACTTTACTCGCAGAGCCACTGACATGTGGAGTTCCTCAGGGTTCTAGTTTGGGGCCGATTCTCTTCTCCCTGTATTTGCTTCCCCTTGGTTCCATCTTAAAGAAGCATCACATCAGCTTCCATTTCTATGCAGACGACTCACAGATCTACCTGTCTATAAAAAGCAAGGGTGATGATTCCCTAAAAAGACTGCTTGATTGTTTTTATGACATAAAAGCCTGGGTGGCTTTAAACGTTTTACATTTTAATGAAAGTAAAACTGAAGTCATGATATTTAGACACAGTAGTTGTCTTGGCGCCTCCCAACTGGACCTGGGTACCCTGACACCCTATGTCAAGTTCATTGTGACTAACCTTGGTGTTAAAATGGATAGTGAGTTTCTAGAGAGAGAGAAGCAGATCAATTCCGTTGTAAAAGCTAGTTTCTTTCAACTCAGGCTGCTTACTAAACTGAAGCCATTTTTATCTTTTACTGATTTTGAGAGGGTTTTACATGCTTTTATTACAACTCGCCTGGATTACTGAAATGCTTTATATGTAAGTATTAACCAGGCCTCCCTCTCCAGATTACAAATGGTTCAAAATGCTACTGCTCAACTCCTTACCGGCGCTCGCAAACAAGATCACATTACTACCTTTTCTTGTCCCCCTTCATTGGCTACCGGTTTGCTTTAGAATACAGTTTAAGATTCTGTTGTTTGTTTTTAAAGCTCTTTATGGTTGAGCCCCAGCGTATATCACTGACCTATTGAAGCCGCACACTCCTCTGAGGTCAGCTGACCAGCTTCTCCTTGTTGTCCCTAGAACGCGGCTGAAAAATAGGAGAGATCGAGCGCTGTCAGTCGTGGCCACAGGGCTTTGGAATGACTTGCCTCTGCATGTCAGATCACCCCCTAGCCTTCATATTTTTAAATCACAACTTAAGACTCACTTTTATTCATTGACCTTTAAACCTGCTTGAGAGTTGTATTCTGCATTTCATTTTTCTAGTTTGTTATTTGTTTTAAATGTTTGTTTTGTCATTCGCATATTTATAATCATGTTAATGTGCAGCATTTTGGACAACCTGGTTGTTTTAAATGTGCTTTACAAATAAAGTTGGATTGGATTGGTTGATGATTTCTTACACGTTTGATCTGGTCAAAATGTTTCTAATACTTGCTTGTGTGTGGACTCTTGTTAAGTTGTGTCAATCAATGCAACAATTTAGTTTTCTAGTGTCTGTGAAGCATTACAGTCTCACATGGTTGCTGGCATAGCTACAAACTTTTAGCCGTGTCCCTAGTTAGGGTCTAAAGGTTAAAGGAGCTTTACAATGGCCAAACTACAACAGCAGAGACTCCGGTATAAAGATCAAGAAGACTTAACTGTGCCCGGTACCTCAGCAAAGTGGAGTGACTGCATGTTTTGCAGGCAGCGTTTCAGAACCGCTAGCTGTTTGGACATGTGAAGTATTTTGTTCCCAAGTATCTTGTTTTCCATCTCTAGAAAATCCACCCTTGAGATCAAAACAAACATATCTTTGTTGTCAATCAACACACATAGTTAAATGTGCAGTACTCATGCAGGACTCAATGTGTTTCATCAAGCAGTCAAGCGTTGATTGTGTAAGTTCAGCACCTGCATTGGGACAAAGAAGCTGTAAGATTACTGTCTTTCTTGTTGTGCTCCTCTTCATTTAGCTGTTGTAGTAGCCTTCTCCTCTCAACAAGTAGTTTCTCATTTTCCGCAGTAATGCTTATGGTAAGCTCTTTTTCCTGAAAAAGTAAAAGTATTTGAATTCCTTCAATTCATCATCCAATTACACATAATCTCATTAATTAAAAAATATATTTAATAATACTGGAATTACACCATGACTTAGCATCTCCTGTGATCTTATTACCACAGTTTAACATTAACCATGACAACCTGTTACATTGGTATGGAATTTTAAACAAGAATGACATTCAGTTGCCCTACCTCAAACTTATTAGCTTTCTTTTGTGTTAAGTAAGACAAAGCTGCAGTTTTACCTTTGCTACTGAATGGGAACAAAAGGACAGTTCTCGCTCTAGAGTTTTTATCTTCTTGTCACGCCATGTGGTTTCATCATCACATTTTTGTTTGACTTGACAAAGTTTTGCCTTGTGCTTTTCTTTCATTTCATGGTATTTACTGTAAAGTAGATGGAACAAAATGACTTTGGTGTTTGTTCATACATAGAAATCCTATTGGCTTAAATAAAAAATTACAAGATGTATATTGTGTTTTGCAGTTTTCTTGAATTTGTAAGCTTTTTAGCTGACGGCAGCACCTTGGGGCTGTTACCTCCGCTCTTTGTCAAGGCATTTAAGGGTTTCACAGATCTCCTTCTTGAGCTTCTCACACTCTTGGGTTGTCAACAGAGTCTTCTTTTGATAATGAGGATACTCCTGTGGGAGAAACAACAGTTTGTAGCACGTAGTACATTATGATCATGCTGGCACATGCAAATTATTGTATGGCATTGTTTACTATAAGCTTAACGTGGGTGGTAACAGTCGCCGCCTTTTACTGGCTGACAGTTGTACAATACAACCATATATATTTGGTACTGGCTGACTGGCAGTAAAAGGCGGCAACTGTTGCCACCCACGTGTTTAGTTATACACTCACCGGCCACTTTATTAGGTACACCTGTCCAACTGCTCGTTAACACTTAATTTCTAAGCAGCCAATCACATGGCGGCAACTCAGTGCATTTAGGCATGTAGACATGGTCAAGACAATCTCCTGCAGTTCAAACCGAGCATCAGTATGGGGAAGAAAGGTGATTTGAGTGACTTTGAACGTGGCATGATTGTTGGTGCCAGAAGGGCTGGTCTGAGTATTTCAGAAACTGCTAATCTACTGGGATTTTCACGCACAACCATCTCTAGGGTTTACAGAGAATGGTCCGAAAAAGGAAAAAACATCCAGTGAGCGGCAGTTCTGTGGGCGGAAATGCCTTGTTGATGCCAGAGGTCAGAGGAGAATGGCCAGACTGGTTCGAGCTGATAGAAGGGCAACAGTGACTCAAATTACCACCCGTTACAACCAAGGTGGGCAGAAGAGCATCTCTGAACGCACAGTACGTCGAACTTTGAGGCAGATGGGCTACAGCAGCAGAAGACCACACCGGGTGCCACTCCTTTCAGCTAAGAACAGGAAACTGAGGCTACAATTTGCACAAGCTCATCGAAATTGGACAATAGAAGATTGGAAAAACGTTGCCTGGTCTGATGAGTCTCGATTTTTGCTGCGATGTTCGGATGGTAGGGTCAGAATTTGGCGTCTACAACATGAAAGCATGGATCCATCCTGCCTTGTATCAACGGTTCAGGCTGGTGGTGGTGGTGTCATGGTGTGGGGAATATTTTCTTGGCACTCTTTGGGCCCCTTGGTACCAATTGACCATCGTTGCAACGCCACAGCCTACCTGAGTATTGTTGCTGACCATGTCCATCCCTTTATGACCACAATGTACCCAACTTCTGATGGCTACTTTCAGCAGGATAATGCGCCATGTCATAAAGCTGGAATCATCTCAGACTGGTTTCTTGAACATGACAATGAGTTCGCTGTACTCAAATGGCCTTCACAGTCACCAGATCTCAATCCAATAGAGCATCTTTGGGATGTGGTGGAACGGGGAGATTCGCATCATGGATGTGCAGCCGACAAATCTGCGGCAACTGTGTGATGCCATCATGTCAAAATGGACCAAACTCCCTGAGGAATGCTTCCAGCACCTTGTTGAATCTATGCCACGAAGAATTGAGGCAGTTCTGAAGGCAAAAGGGGGTCCAACCCGTTACTAGCATGGGGTACCATGGCCGGTGAGTGTATATTACAACTGGGAGTTGTAATATATAACTAAACCTAATCCTGCTAAATATCCAATTGCAGTATATTGAATAAGAAATTACCTTACACAGTGTGTTTTCCTTGTTCTGAGGCAGCTGTAGTTGTGTCTGTAGCTCTTTGTCGTATTTCAGATGACAGCGAGTGTTTTGACAGTGCTGCAAATCTGACTCTTTTTGCTTCCACACCCTTCAAACACACACAGAAACCACTAACCTATGTGTTACTGCAACATTGAGAGTTATTGAGAGTTGGAATTAGGCCCGCATGATTCGGCGAAAAATATGAATCACTTTTTTTTTTGCTTAGAATTGATATCACGATTCTCTGCCATGATTTTTTTGACCATGACAAAACAAAACAAATTGGCAGTACCAAACATACATTTTCTTTGGCACCTATAGCACATTGCGCATCACCACAAGCCTGTAAACCTAGAGGCTTCAATGAAAAGATGCATTGCGCTTGGGAGCACTTTAAAACCTATTTTATACAGTCTATGTGTAAAACTCACAAAAGAAAGTAGTAGTGTTTGTTATGCAGTTGGCTCGTGAAACTAAATGGGATTCAAAGTCATTGAAAAAAGATTAAAAAAAATAAATTAAATCAAAGTTATTTCAAAAGTAAATCTTGAACGGGGGAATCAAGATGGCAATTTTATAACAATCAATCATGCAGGCCTAGTTGGAATGCACAAAGTAGCTGCTGGATGTTGTATAGAGGTAGAATAGCCTACTTTTGATCCTGAAGATTGTTTTCTTTGCTGCAGGTGGTTGCTATAGGGTTATCCAGGTCATTATGGGAGGTATCCAGCTGCTTCTTAAGGGAATGTATCTGAAACAATAAGAAAAGGTTTTGACATCATGTAATAAGAAACAAAGACCATTGTAGTCTGTTCATGAATTTGTCTTTAACATATTCAGAATCTTCTCAATAATCTTTTAATATTTTGAATCACTCACTTCTAACTCCTTCTCCAAAAGGCATCTGGACTGAGCGCTGAGCTTACTTTGTAAATCCCTGCAGATCTCATTGCTCTGAATCAATTCAGTTGCATGGGACTGGAAGCACAACAAGATCAACATTCTGACAAGTGTCAACTGCAACTTCATTTCATGCATCACGTCTGTGATTTCTTTGCAGAGATATCCATGCACATGTTTGACATATAAAATCCAGCTGTGCATGATTTGGTGATAGTTAAAGCAGATATAATCTTATCATGTAATGCTCAAGGATTTTCACAGTGAGACTCACTTTAGCTAACTCATTAGCCTGGTTAGCCTCAACCTGCACAGTGAGGAGCTGCTGCTGCTGCAGAGCGGACTGCAGCCGCTCCACCTCCCTCTGCAGAGACGCCACCTGAGAAGCATTATGCAGATCAATGTAGATAGACTTAGACTTCTCTTTATTAATCCTTTTGGGATGACTCCCGCGAGGAAATTGAAAGTTCCAGCAGCAGTTTTAGCAAGAAAAAAAAGAAATAAAAATAGATAAAAAAGACAGTATAAAGACAACAAAATAACAATAATAATATTAACAACAATAAGAACATTCGTCAAGTAAACAAAGAAAAGACCATAAATTATTATTAAAGTGTGAGTGTTGAGTCCAGTGTTAAAGTGATAAAGTGACCAGGTGTGTATGTATGTATGTCTGTATGTGTACTGTATGAATGCATGAATGTATGTATGTATGTATGTATGTATGTATGTATGTATGTATGTATGGTCCTCTCTGCCCTATTTCCTCCTCCCCCCTAGTGAGGAGTTGTATAGTCTGATGGCATGAGGGACAAAGGAGTCCTTGAGTCTGTTGGTCCGGCACTTGGGAAGGAGCAGCCTTCCACTGAACCGGCTCCTCTGGGTGCTGATGACGGTGTGCAGGGGGTGGCTGGCATTTTCAGTAATGTCCAGCAGTTTGTCCAATGTCTTCTTCTCTGCCACCGTCACCAGTGAGTCCAGCTTCATGCCGACCACAGAGCCGGCCCGCCTGATCAGTTTATCCAGCCTGTGGGTGTCTTTCTTCGATATGCTGCCCCCCCAGCACACCACAGTGTAGAAGAGGACACTGGTGACCACAGACTGGTAACACATCCACAGCAGTTTGCTGCAGATGTTTAAGGAGCGCAGTCTCCTCAGGAAGTACAGCCGGCTCTGTCTTCCTGTATAGGTGGCTGCTGTGTGTTGTCCAGTCCTGTTTTCTGTCCAGCCACAGCCCGAGGTATTTGTATGATTCAACTGCCTCCACCTCAACTCCCTCTAGCAGGACCGGTCGTGGTCTTGGTCTGGACCTCCCAAAATCAACAACCAGCTCCTTCGTCTTAGAGGTGTTGAGCTGTAGGCAGTTAATGTGACACCAGAGAGCAAAGTCCCCCACCAGACTCCGATACTCCTCCTCCCTGTTACCCCTAATACACCCAACGATGGCTGTGTCATCTGCGTACTTCTGTATGTGACACAGCTCTGAGTTGTAACAGAAGTCCGAGGTGTACAGGGTGAAGAGAAGAGGGGCCAGCACCGTGCCCTGGGGGGCTCCAGTGCTGCTGACCACAGCGTCAGACATGATGTCCTTCAGCCTGACGTACTGTGGCCTGTCGGTGAGGTAATCTCTGATCCAGTCTACCAGATGGGGGTCCACTCCCATCCTGATCAATTCGTCCTGGAGTATAGGGGGCCGGTATTGAAGGCACTGGAGAAGTCCACGAAGAGGACCCTCACTGTGCCGTTCCCCTTATCCAGATGGGAGTGGACCCGGTGTAGCAGGTAGAGGATAGCGTCCTCCACACCAACATCTGGCTGGTACGCAAACTGCAGGCGGTCCTGGGCGTGCTGTACTTGAGGTCTGAGGAGGCTGAGGAAGAGCCGCTCCAACGTCTTCATCAGGTGTGAAGTGAGTGCCACCGGTCGGAAGTCATTCAGCTCGCTGGGCCTGTTCTTCTTGGGAACTGGAACGATGCAGGATGTCTTCCAAAGGGTGGGCACTCTCCCTAGCTGCAGGCTAAGGTTGAAGATCCGTTGGAGCGGCTCCCCCAGTTCTGCAGCGCAGGTCTTCAGCAGTCTCGGACACACTTTATCCAGGCCTGCTGCTTTCCTGGGCCGGAGCCTCAGCTGCTCTCTGACCTGGTCTGTGGTGATGTGGGGCGGGGATTGTATTGAGGAGGAAGAGGGGGGGATATTGTGGTGTTGGGGGGGAGGTGTGTAGAGGGGGGTATTGCGATGTTGGGGGGAGGTGTGTAGACTGGGGTGCGGTGGTGTCAGGGGGGAGGTGTGTGGAGGGAAGGGAACATTGCTGCGGTGAGGGTGGGGGGGGGGGGCAACGGCTGGTTAAACCTGTTGAAAAAATTATTCAGCTCCTTGGCCCTCTCCATTGTCCCCCCTGTAGTTCTGGTCTTTGTGTTGTGACCTGTGATAGTCCTCACACTTTCCCAGACCTCCCTCATGTTGTTCTCCCTCAGCTTCTGCTCCACCTCCCTCCTGTAGCTGTCCTTAGCTTCCCTCACACAGTGTTTCACCTCCCGCTGTGCTGCCTTCATGGCCTCCCTATCCCTGCTCCTGAAGGCAGCCTTCTTTCTGTTGAGGACAACCTTAACCTCCTGTGTTACCCATGGCTTGTTATTAGTCTAAATGTCTGTTAAAGCACAGGGTCCACATTCACAATGCATTTTAGAGGTTTGACTGATGGGAGTTTTATAATTTCATAACAATATATATAGGTGATACATTTGTAATTGATCCATAACAAAAAACTGATAAAGTACACCAAGTACAAATAGCAAAAGACACTTGCGTTGGCTTTTCGCCACACTGCGCTGGGTGCAAGATAGGGCCCTGACTGTTTCAGAATTAGATGTAATAATCAACTAGATCTACAATGCATTGAGAGGATTACACTGTTATGACAGTTTTCTGTATATCAGTGGCAGTACACTTGAGATAAAAGAAACACTATGCAAAAACAATCAAATACAAA
The DNA here is from genome assembly GCA_026937815.1 of Etheostoma perlongum. Lineage (NCBI taxonomy): Eukaryota > Metazoa > Chordata > Actinopteri > Perciformes > Percidae > Etheostoma > Etheostoma perlongum. The sequence goes on along the minus strand of CM049374.1, from coordinate 27,313,866 downwards.
TAAAATCAAATACAATTATGTGTCTCAGAACATGGCCGACATTTATAATACCCATTTCATTTTGAAATATTTTCTTCCTCTTTTCCACAGAGCACTTTCACCCCATGGTTAGCTACACTAGATATAGATGTGCTAGCTGCTGGCTGAGCCAACAGTAAAGCCATTTGGTAAACCGCAGTCTCCAGTGTTATGATATTGATGTTGTGTGTCATCCTTCCAGTACTGTAAATGTAAGCTTATTCTTTTACTGAAAGTCAAAGGTCTACTGCAAAGATTGTGGAAAATAAAAAAAAAATCTTGAATGTGATGTTATCTCACCATAATGTGTACCAATAAAATACCTTATTCCAGCAGGTATCTTACCGTCTGCTGCAGCGAGCTTTTCTCAGCATCCAGGGTGCGTACCCTGCTCCTCAAGGCTCTGATCTCAAGGTCCAGACGATCGGTCAGCTCTTTGGCCTTTTGCAATTCCACCATGTCTTTAGAAATAAAGTCAGATAATGCACTCATCGGATTATAAATAATACATGTTAAAGGATTTCACACATTCTTGACTATGAAATGCTGGTCGATTGTGAGTATTTTAATATGCTGCATACTGAAAATACAAACTCTGATAATTTAAGTTTTTAAATTTTTAATTTATTTAACAAAATGTGGTGGCTGAGACGGTTCAACACAAATACAAAAGCCACAACACAAATGCAAGAGCTACAACCCGAACGCTAAAAACACAACCGTTTTTTTAACGGAAGTGAGCCTCCATGGAGTGTCAGCTGAGAAAACAAAGAGTATTTCCAAATCTACATGCACAGTTTATAAACTGCCTTCTGTTTTGTAAACTGTGTCCACTGAGTTGTAAACTGTGCGCACGGATTCACAATCCATGTCCTCGGATTTTGTTTTTTTCTACACAGCAGTGAATGTGGACCATTCTGCTAACCTAGCAGAATACTCTCCAGAGATTTAAGCTTTTTATTTTCTAATTTTGACAAAGTGTTGTGTTGTTGTAGCTTTGGTATTTGTGATTTTTTGTTGTTTTGTTACTACAAAGCAAGATTTGGCGTTAACGAGTTAACTTTAAGTTTCAACCCAGGGTTTTCTTTATCACAACGGTGGATGAGTTCTTACCAGGCTCAATCGGCGTGGTAACTTATGCTGAACACTTAACCTGGTCGGGAGCAGGTTATGTTGGAGACCAGAGATCAACCCGTGTAAAAGCACCGCCTACTGACCAATCAATACTTGATTGATAACAGCGTCTGGGAACACTGTTCCTAGAAGATCAGTTGGAGCTCAGTGCACGGTTAAAAGTTAAAACATGTAGAGACCGACAATCCCGTTAACATTCCCTGATAAAGATATAGTTTTTCAGCAGAGGGAATTACATATAGTACTGATTATTTATTTAAATGGAGTCTGGTGGGTTTGGTGATAGTGATTATGCCTTTAAATTAATAAATATAAAAAGATTCAAATGTTAGCCTATGGGATTTTGTATAGGCTATAGGTTGTCTTCTTGAGCTGTGCATTGCCAATGTGCACATCGGTTTGAATAATGTTTTTATATTCTATATTATATATATTTATTTTCTCTCACAATCACTTACCACTGCCAAGGTTGCAACTGATAATGTAATAGGCTAAAGCAACGACAGTTTATGGAAAGGACAACTGTAATTATGGTCAGATCTTGTGCCTCACCGTCATGACACAGATTATGCAGGACCACGGTTGTTAGGTTAGAAGCTAGGTACATTTTCATGACTATTTACATTGTAGATGATCACTAAAGGCATCAAAACTATAAATGAACACATGTGGAATTATGTACTTCACAAAAAAGTGTGAAATAACTGAACACGTCTTATATTCTAGTTTCTTCAAAGTAGCCACCCTTTGCTTTTTTGATAGTGCCACAAACCTTTGGTGTTCTCTCAATGAGCTTCATGAGTTAGTCACCTGAAATGGTTTTCACTTCACAAGTGTGCCTTGTCAGGGTTAATTAGTGGACTTTCTTGCCTTATTAATGGAGTTGGGACCATCAATTGTGTTGTGCAGAAGTCAGGTTGATACACAGCCAACAGCCTATTGGACAACTGTTAGAATTCATATTATGGCAAGAACCAATCAGCTAAGTAAAGAGAAATGTCTTTGGTTCCAACCGGCGTGTCTTTGTGCGACGGAGAAAAGGTGACCGGATGGATTCTACATGACTGGTTTCCACCCTGAAGCATGGGGGAGGAGGTGTGATGGTGTGGGGGTGCTTTGCCTTCAAAATTGAAGGCACACTGAACCAGTGTGCCTTCAATTTGGCTACCACAGCATCCTGCAGCTGGACCATCATTTATTTTTCAACAGGACAATGACCCCAAACACACCTCCAGGCTGTGTAAGGGCTATTTGACCAAGAAGGAGAGTGATGGAATGCTGCGCCTCCACAGTCACCGGACCTGAACCCAATTGAGATGGTTTGGGGTGAGCTGGACCGCAGAGTGAAGGCAAAAAGGCCAACAAGTGCTGAGCATCTCTGGGAACTCCTTCAAGACTGTTGGGAAACCATTTCAGGTGACTACCTCTTGAAGCTCATCAAGAGAATGCCAAGAGTCTGCAAAGCAGTAATCAGAGCAAAGGGTGGCTACTTTGAAGAAACTAGAATATAAGACATGTTTTCAGTTATTTCACACTTTTTTGTTAAGTACATAATTCCATATGTGTTCAATAATAGTTTTGATGCCTTCAGTGATAATCTACACTGGCGGCTGTGGCTCAGTGGTAGAGCGGTTACCTGCCAATTGGAAGGTTGGTAGTTCAATCCCCCCCCCTGCAGTCCCACGTCGAAGTGTCCTTGGGCAAGACACTGAACCCCGAGTTGCCCCCGATGCTGTGTCATCGGAGTGTGAATGTGTGTGCATGTTTATCTGATGAGCAGATGGCACCTTGACAGTGTATGAATGTGTGTGAATGGTGAATGGTTCCTGTACTATGTAAAAGCGCTTTGAGTAGTCGTTCAGACTAGAAAAGCGCTATATATATATAAATACAGCACATTTACAATAGTCATGAAAATAAAGAAAAAGCATTGAATGAGAAGGTGTGTCAAAACCTTTGGCCTGTACTGTATATGCCTCAGGGTGTTCCTTGCCTCACACCCAGTGCATGCTGGAATAATCTCCAGCCTGTATGAACAGGCTAAGCAGGTGTAGTCTCCTTTGTGGTCACCCAATATAAACTCAACAACATATTCTTTGTAAACAGACTCACCATATTTCTTCAGCTTTTGTACTTCCTGTCTGAATTGCTCCACCTCCTGTTGAGCTGCCTGCAGTTCAGGCTCTAAAATACACAAACATTAAGAATAAAAACAAAGATGCTGGCATAGTTTCTTCCTCAATTTAGAGCGGTGAAAATTGGTGGGAACTTCGGTTTTAGTTCAGAGTCTGTCTGGATATTGTATGATGGTTAGAAAGAATCCCGCACACTGACCATTACGCATGCAATTATTTCTTTAGAAAACAAGTTTTGGTCTTAGACCTTCATCCTAGGCCTGTACTACGAAGCAAGATTCGGCGTTAACGAGGTAACTCAACCCAGGGTTTTCTGTATCACAACAGTGGATCACTTGTTATCGGGTTAAATCGCCGTGGTAACTTATGGTGAACACTTAACCTGGTCGGGAACAGGTTATGTTGGAGATGACAGATCAACCTGTGTAAAAGCACCGCCTACTGACTAATCAATACTCGGTTGATAACGGTTTCACCGTTCCTAGAAGATTTGGTGAAGCTCTATGCGCAGAGAGACAGAGAGAGAGAGACAGAGAGAGAGAGAGCGGTGCCCTCATAAAAGTTAAAACATTTACAGTGGGGCTCGAAAGTTTGGGCACCCCAGATAGGCTCATAGTCAATCCATTGTCATTAGCCTAATATTTTTCTACACTTAATCAGAGAGGACACAGTCCATTCAAAAATGGATCATTACACTGGTTAAATTACATTGTAACAGTCCATATGCACATGTACAATCAACTGTTCCTGAGTAAAAACATCAATTTAACATGATATTGAGATTAAATTCATCATTAAGGCCTTTTGGCGATAGTGGATAGTTGGATATTTACTTTGCAGACACTATAAAAACTTAACATAACTTCTGAATGCTACTAATATACAGTATGTACTGGGGATTCTGCTGAAAGTTTGTGATGTTTTCTTTTCTAGGAGTGATGGCAACCTTGATTTATTGAAATATGATTTCCTAAAAAATAGAGGCAATGTTGACATAGTGGTGATTGTTTACTGTGTTATCACTGTGAGAAATCTCTTTGAGAATGACACAGTTTGCTTGCAAGTAGGTAATTGATATCTCTCACCATAAGCTCTTTGAGTCAAATGAGCAGACTCCAACTCATCAGTCAAATGCCGGATCTCATTGTGGGCCATGGCCAGCCGGCGGGAGCCCTCCTCCAGATCCCGCTCCAGGCGGGAACATTCCCTCACCATGCTACTTGCCTGGCCAGCCAAATGCCTGGCCTCACCCTAAAGAGAGAGGGAACGAGCAAACTGATCAAATGACCCAAGTTTAATTTGATAACCCTATTTTAAAGAGAACCCCGATGCATACAAACAAGAAATGTTCATAAATGCATGCAAGAACAGACAAGAGACCTTGAGGAGTGCACTGGATCAAGATGCATCAGTAGTGTAGTATCTTGAATTTCTCCTGACATGCAAGGTTCCCTAGCTTGAGCTGGCAACAAAGCCTAATAACACTGGAACAAAAAAAAAGTTGTTAATGTTTATGCTGATACTGCATGTTTTTTGCTGAAACATGCAAAAAAAATTCTAATTCAAGCGTGCACTATAGGATACACAAAAAAAGAAGTAGGCGTGGCTTATAGTTCCAGATTCTGTAACTGACCTGAGTGCAGTACTTAGTGTTTTGTTAGTATGCTATGCAGGAACATTACTCTAGATAAAATGACATACAGGAATAAAAGTATGCTTGCGCTGGGAAGCTTTGTGGAGTCCAAAGAGTCTCTTCCATGGGCTCTGGCTGTGATGTGCTGCCCTCTTGTGGGAAGACTGTGCAGTAACATTAGATCACATAAAAATAGAATAAGTTCTTTTCCCAGAGAGAAATGTATCTGTACAGCATGACCTTTTAAGAATTGACAAAAAGGTTCTTCCTCTAACCTGGTGTGCACACGTGTTCAGTGCCTGGGCTTCAGAACCCAGCGGGCTGGGTGTGTTTCCATCATCCGTCAGATTGTTAGGATTCTCAATCATCTCAAGTAAAGAGGCTCTCTCCACCAGGAGATAGGCCACCTGTTCACTGGGGCTGCTGTGAATCAACTCTGTGAGACCCTGCTGGTACAGCATCTTAGCCACCTCGCTTATCTGGGCATCTATCACAACAGAGAATGATGACAGAGTAGGATTTCTAATGCTTTAAAATCTGAATTTCTGTGGACTTGGGGTGTCTGGGGTCTTGTCTTGTCTGGGGTCTTGTCTCAAGAAGGCAGTCAGTTTAAGTCAGCTTTGTCAACATGTCTTGTGTTCTTCAAGGATAAAGACTAAAACTGGTTGGTCTGACAAAACAGTACGTTTTGTTAATTTTGCTTTTCTGCTACATTCCCACTTCCCAAGGCCCCTGTATTGTTAATCCCCATCCAACTACCAGACCTTCTCACCTGTCCCAGCCACCTCACTCTCTCATTCACCTGTTCCCACTTTCCATCATCACCCCTGCAATATATAACTAGCCCATTTCCACTCATTCTCTGCCAGATTGTCAATGTTGTGACTTGCTGTTGCTTTCCAGCCCCTTATCCTGCAACACGTTTCCTGTTACCTGGAACGTGACTCTGTATGTGTGCCTGTCTGCCTGCACCCTTTAACACTGACCCATTCCCGTGACTTTCTAGCATGCCAGTAAGCTTATGTACATTCATTTTATCAAAAAAATCCCTGACCTGTCCCTGTCTACCATATTGTCAGCATTTTCCTATTCCTTGTTGCCTCTTCCTTACCCGCTGTGACAGTTGGTTTGGTGTAGCCTACATCCAGTTAACCGCTCCACCTTCATTAAAGAGCAACACACAGCCACTTCCCTGGGCTTTTGTATGGAACTATCCGGGACACAGTGGATGAGTGAGTCCCAACGGGGCTAACTTTAAGAATGACATGTCTTAGAAAATTTTCCATCAAGATAGGACAGCTAACATGGCTTGTGTTGAAGAAAAACTTGTGAATGATACCGTAAAAACTGATAAGTTGAAAGCCTTCAATGTATAATCCCTGCAATATATTCTTTAAATATGTAATCTATTGGGAGTGGGGAGGATATACAACAGTTTTAAAGACTTTGTCATAGTGCAGATAAAGATCCAGAAGATAAAATGTTGTCACTACTTCTCATGCTGTTAGATTATTCATATTTGTAGGTAGTGTACACGTAAAAATGTCCAACCTTGAAGGGATATTAGGCGGTGCAGCTGCTCCTTGAGCTGATCGTTTTCGCCTTGTACCTCCTGAGCCAAAACATCTTTGTGCTCTGTAAAGATTTGGATCTGCTCCGAGGACTTGTGTACCTTACAGACAGAAAGTGGACACAAACCTTAATTTATTTTTGCTCTTCTTGACAATTTCTAATGTCACTGGTAATTCAACAGCAATAAATTACGACGGTCATATCTGCTAGGTGTCATAAGCGCTGGGTGTCCAGTTCCCATGTCACACTGTTCAGACAACTTCTTGTGCGCTGGAAGGCACTCCATTGCAAACACAGCTTAGCCTCCTTAGGGGAGTCAAGAGGGAGTCCCTCCTCACTGAACCATGTGGCAATCTGGTCCTGCTCCTCCTAGAGATGGTATGGGTGATATGTGGACATGGTCACAGTCAAACTACCTTATCTCATACTTACACATAGCTTACTCTCTTGCATTGTTGAAGCAGAAACTGAATTACATGTTTCCAATCAGTCTCTACATGGCTAGTGCCTCAGAGAAAGGGGGGTGACGCTGCCACCAGATGAGAACCTGGCCAAACAGCACTGCCTTTCAAGGGCAAAAAATCATCAAAGATTCTACACACCCCCTGCCACAGTTATTCTCTCTCCTGCTCTTAGACAGGCAGTAGCCCTGAGGAGGTGGTAAGGTCAGCTGAGAGAATCATTGGGGTGACGCTGCCACCAGATGAGAACCTGGCCAAACAGCACTGCCTTTCAAGGGCAAAAAATCATCAAAGATTCTACACACCCCTGCCACAGTTAGTTCTCTCTCCTGCTCTTAGACAGGCAGTATCGCAGCCTAAGCAGTAGGTCTCTGTGCGGTTCTGCAACAGTTTTTTCCCGTCTGCAATTAGACTGTTGAACTGAGATTAGATGGAATATAGAGTATGTGTACATATGATGTATATAAGGGTATGTGTGGGATATGTGTGTGTGTGTGTGTGTGTATATATATATATATATATATATATATATATATATATATATATATATATATATATATATATATGTGTATCTCTATGTTTCTCATATTTTTAAAATGCTAGCTATCTTATTTATATGTCGTATGTTTACATTATTTATAATTGCATTTATTTTAGCTGCAGATGGGTTTCTATCTCTGTTTTTATGGTGGTCCAATGCAATGTAATTTTGCTCTTCATTGCACTTCCTGAAATATTTTTTGGGAATGACAATAACAAAATCTTGAATTTTGTAATCTTAATGTGAATATTTTATGCGTGAATAGGATATAATTATTAAAATATGTATTTATTTTATCTCACTCTGCCACTTCAGTTCACTTCCTGTAAGGGAACATGATGATGCTAAAAAAATTAAATACATAAACAACGTTTTAGGATAAGATGAGGTGATTATCAACCTTGTGTGTGTTTTTTTTCCTGGGAGTGATGCTGCTTCCATGTTACATCTCAAGTTGTCAAAACAATCCTTATGAATGAAGATATGTATCTCTAACTCTGAACTAGAGTGAGATAACTGACACTCCTCTCAGCTGAGACTAAAGTTGTTAGCACATTTTGGGGGAACAGCTGTTTCTCTCAGTGGAGACAGCTGGCATTGCCAATGTGTTTCAGCCTATAAACTAACTGACCACACTTGATCCTGTGTATTAACGTTCACCCCTTAAAAGTCACATTATAATCACATGCTCTGCAGCCACACTTGCTGAAACCCATAGAACTTTGTTTTAAGTTAAGATCCCAAAGTCAAACTATGCAGACTACCAGTTTGACATCTGAAATCAAGCAGATGATTTTGTGTGATAGTTTTGACTTGACTAAGGTGATGCCTTAACCTTATACATGAGGAAACGTAACTGTATGTTGAGGGGTTAATGTAATTTAATCACCAGCTTGCAGAGATAAATTCAACTCTTTGACAGTCTAAAGTTTTAGCTGGCTAAAGTTTAGGTTTGATAGCGACTAAGTTAAGAAAAAGTAGAATGTGTTCGGTACCTCTGGTTGATCCATTTGTCCTACGGTGGGAAATAACTTTCGACCGTAGTTTATCAATCACATCCCATTACAGCTTGACATTTTTGTCGCTTTTTCAAAAAGTCCGAGATCGACTGCGAACACCGAAAATCAACTCACACTGGCATCGAGACAGAACTGACTGCGCCGAAAAGATTCGAGTCCGTGTCCCCGTTGTCCAATGGTAATGCCTACAGTACTCACTCACTCAATTACCTATACACTTTGAGACGTATAGCCACTCGAGACTTCCACGTCAATACCAGTGAAAACGTGATAAGGGTTGAAGCTGAACCAACAGTAAAGTATAATTGTCTGTGGTGCGAGGTTCCGTTACTTGTATAAACTCACTGCTCTTACGCGCTAAAGGATTGTGGGCTGTCCGTGCGTCCTTGAAGGGGTCTTGTGGGACCGTTAACGGTGTGGATAGTTTAGATTCACTGGTAAACATTAGTAAAAAACATTCTTTGGCTTATTCTAGACTAAAAGTACGGGATACTGGCAGTGGTTGAAGGTAACTCATCGCTTTTAAGTACATTTATTATTATTATTATTATTATTTTTACATATTTTTAATTTGAGGGCTACTTCGTTTTTATGTATGCATTATTGTTATAGCTTAAAACCATTAAACTGAGGTGTATCTCACCTCTGCCTACTGTATATTACACTCATAGTGGCCATTCCCCCCCCTGCAGAGTACTTTAACTTTTAATACTTCAAGCACATGTTACTAATAAACTTATTCTGGTACAACCTCTAAATACAATTAAGAACATGAAAATGAGCATAACATGAGCACTTTAAGTAAAGAGTCTGAATACTTTGTCTATTACTGCTTACTGGTTCATTAAAGAAATATTACTCATAATTTGGAACAGGCATCCATTGTTGCTGCAGCTTGTGTTTACAAGTGTGTCTTATACACATGACAACATCAATTTTGGAGACTAAATACACATGTCTGTAGATGCAATCAATACAAACAGCATTAAAATAGACAAGGATATGATTTTCAACTTTATTGGATAGTTGAAGAGGCAGACTGAAAACAGGAGAGAGAGAGAGAGAGGGGGGGGGGTTGACATGCAACATGGATCATGGCTCTAATGGAACTGACAACATTACGGTTATATGGCATGTTCATGATGTGTGTTGTGTAGTTATGTTTTTTGGGAGATTCAATTTTAGATTAAACACTTGTGTGTTGGGTGGTCTGAGATTTCCTGCACATTTCCAGTTAAAATTGGGCAGCAATCAGTCATACTTCCTGGCTTTCAATCCCCTCACTCTGAAAATACTGTGATGGTCTTCATGCCAAGCTACACTGCCGGAAGAACAGCATTAGTACATGTGCAGTGTTGGCGCTAAAGTGTGGCAAAATATAACCATTGCCCGTTCACATATCTACCACTGTTAAAGTAATGACAATTGAGTTTTAATATGTGATTATATTTGTCCTTTGGTAAAGTCAGAATAACAGATCATTACCTCATCATATTTTGTTCCAAATTTCAATGCAGATTGGATGTCGGCAGTACAGCTTTTGAGGAAATAAGGGATGTTATTTTTAATGTTGAGTTGGTTGGTCCAGACCACAGATTTGAGGGGGAGGGCAGAGAAACTTTAGAGGAAATGGGTGTTGAGAACTCCTCCTATATCTCCCTCCACATTCCTCATCTCCCTTCTCTCAAAGTTTGGAGCTAAAAAGTCTCGGAGGACAAAAAGAGCAAAGTGGGAGGATAACAACAACTGGGAAAAAAAGACGGTCAAGGGTACAGACTCAAAGGCACTGACGCTGAAGGGTAAGGACTTCATCTGGGTAATGTTGGAATGAACAGAAATGTCATTCCTGGATTTTCACACAGTTCAGTATGATGTAACTTTTGCCTCATGATAGGATACTTTTCTGTTCTTCCACAGTGCTTGCAATTTCTGTGGTTACTTTCATTCGTCTCTGCCAGTTACCTCAAAATGTTACATAAACCAGATGTAGTAGTATGTAATCAAACACATGCCTCTCTGAATTGTTTACAATTTAACAGCAACTTTGGTTCTTCTCTATCGGCCGAGCTTGGTGGGAAAGACAAACGTGCAAGGCGTAGAATACCCACTCCTAAAAGGGTACTGTTCAGTTGTGGAACGGTAATTTGGGAAAAGGAAATGTCTACATTTATTAGATTTTCCTTTAGTCCTACATTTAGGCTTGTATTTGAAAATAGATTTAATGCATTGTGAAACCAAGCAGCAGTCTCTCTTTCTGGCAACAGAAACAAATGTACCAAATGCACAGTTTAGATATTTTAGACTTAACTTTTGATTGGCAAAATGAAATGCATTTGATTTGTGCATTATGCCCTTTCTAGATTTAACAACATATTTGCATGTATATAGAAAAACAGAACACACGTTTTTGAATAATTCCTCATTTTGTTTTTATTGTACGTAAGTAAGCCACAATGCAAAAGTCTGTCTTTATTTATTTTTGTAAGTAGTGTTTTTATAACTGTATCTAGGGGAACTTAAACCAAAAAGGAACAGGACTTACTTAATAATGAGATTTCCTCTTTTTGTGTCCTCAAAAATGTCTCTGATGGAAAAAGTTAATCAAATTGTTGAGTCATTCATCACTCTTATTCAGAGTTGTTGTCACTTAACTTATATGCCTAAGCTTTCTTTGGTGTGGGTAATTGGAGAAAAAATCATAGTTTGTTTTTACATTAAACCTAAATGACAGATTCTCATCTTTTTATACTATGTATAAAGTTTGTACCCAGAGTCATTATGTTCTGATCCTCAGAGACTGGCAGGCACCGGAGACATGCTTGTGGCCTAATAAATGGGCAGAGGTTGTCTGTGCAGATGCTGATATCCATGATAAGGGTAATATGATAAGAGTTTCCTCAAGAGGCAGATAGAGGGTCCACTGTCTTCAGAAATCTGCCGGCCATTTTTTTTTTCTTCTTTTCATTTTGTTTCTTCTTGTTTTATGTACTAAACGTTACTATCCTATGTCTTTTTTTACTGTAACTCCAACCTGCCTATTGGATTGCAGATGGAAATTAGCCCTTGGGCTACAATCTGGCACATTTAAGTGTACTGTTGTGCTTGTTCATCAATGTGCATTGTCCTGAATTAATAAAATAAATAAATGACATGGATAAAATGACTACAGAGCTGGTTGGTACTATTTGGAACAACCAATAATAACATAAAGGGATTTTTACAGACACCATCCTATGATAAAAAATAACACAGCTGGGTTGTTTTTATGCAGGATACCAGACTTTTCCCTCATCTCCAAGCAGCCATGGTCTTCCTGCTCATATTCGTAACTGTGCTGCATCTGGTCGCCTTGGCCATGCTCCTCGTTGCTACCCTGGAGAAGGTAATACACATGTAAACAGATGCCTTAACTTGTGTTGTCGGCTTAACCAATTGGAATGTTGGTGGTTCAATCCCCGGCCCTGCAGTCCCATGTCTGTCCTTGGGCAAGACACTGAACCCCGAGATGCTGTGTCACCATTTTATCTGATGAGCAGATGGCACCTTGTACGGCAGGCCACAGTGTATGAATGTGTGTGAATGGTGAATGGTTCCTGTACTATGTAAAAGCGCTTTGAGTAGTCGTTCAGACTAGAAAAGCGCTATATAAATACAGCACATTTACATTGTCTTTCTTCTTACATTAGATGTCACCATTTATCCCTAGGTAGTGCAAAAAAAAGAAAAATGCTGCACATCATCTAATACTAAATGTGGTTTTGTGCACTGTGACATTCTGAGAAACTGTCTTTGAAAGCTGATCCAAAACTATTTCTTTCTTTCTGCAGTCCTGGTGGATATGGGATGATGTAGAAATCACAGATCTCTGGTATAACTGCTTCCATGATAATGCCACCAAAACCTGGATGTGTGCTGCTACTAATGAAAGCGGTAAATGCAGTATTTCTCTGTGTGCTTGCCTGCATACATGTGCATTCTGGTTTGTTTATTCACTGGTCATATTTTGCATTGTGTTTTGCTTTTGACTCAGTATTTTACTCTCATTCTCTGACGTGCTCTCTCAGACTGGCTGCAGTCTGTCCAGGCCCTCATGGTCCTTTCTGTGGTCTTCTCCTCCATCTCCTTCCTGGTTTTTCTGGGTCAGCTGTTCACCATATCCAAAGGAGGACTCTTCTACTTCACAGGCCTCTGTCAGGCCTTTGCAGGTGTTTGAACTCTAATTCTATAAGCCACATACAATTTTGTCAATGAAAATAAAAAACTGACATTTTATAGTTTTCACTCTTTCAAGGACTATCAAAGCTAGAACATTGCAATCTTATCCCTTTGCAAAACATTTGTTACTAAATATTTAAGTAGACATCTTCATTCATCCCTAATGTGTATTTACTATGACTGTGATGAGAATTGAAACTAAAGCTTTTTAATGTCTTGCAGGTTTCACAACCTTTGCTGCTTGCCTCATCTTCACCTTCCACAGAAAGGAGATCTTAAGTGAGTCCAGAGATCTAAGCAAGGGACGCTTTGGCTACTGTTTCATCCTGGCGTGGCTATGTGTCCCTCTCCTCCTGGTTAGTGGAGTCCTATACGTCCACCTGCGCAAGAAGCAGTGACCAAAAACAGAAAGAATGGAAGAAAACCTCTTAATAAGAGTGTGATGCTCTGCACTTATTTTGTACAATTCTGTTATATGGTACAGTATGCAGGATAATTATGTCATCATAGTGGCATCTCTGTCAGTGAGACACATTGTTGTTACTCACCTGATCGAGAAAACTCAGTAATGCTGTAAGACACAAAGCTCTTGTGTTAGACAAAGGATTCTGACATAGAAATATTAATTAGTTAAAACGTGTGCTTAATGTATGATTTTGATTACATTTTTTGTATTTTGTATATCCCTGTGTTTACATATTAAAAAAGCAATACACCTATTGTTGATGTGATCTTTATTAAAGAGCATTCCTTTAGGGCTAAATCAGCATAAGGCCTGTTTTGTTCTATATTAAGTGCTTTCTTTGTAACACAGTGCATGTGCAGTCCTCACATATAACACTGTGGTTGCAAAAGGGTGTGCCATCTTTGTTATTTAATCACTCTTCGCACCAATTGTTCACTTTGTTGTAAGTATTCTAGCACTATTTCTACCGAATAGTAGACAATTGTTAGTAGGACAATTATTGGGATGCATAACACATTTTTTCTATAGGTATTACCAAAGAAATAAAAAGGAAACTGCTGTCATTGCACCTGATACTTTTAGATGGGAAAATACAGTGCCAACAAACCTACTTGTCAGGCTAGACCAGTCCAGAAAAGAAACTGGGAGGTATACAGCAACCTCTTAGATAAAGTACACATGGCAATATTTTTGCCACACACCTCACACATGTTTAGAAGGTGTATGACCTGGAACCAGAATATCATAGACTATGATTTCATTTGATTACTGCAGATGTGAAAATCAGAGAGCCACAGTAGGATTGTTAAGTGTGTGTTTCTGAGCAACCAATTGATCTGTCAGCTGCACAGAATTTCTGGAATCTGAAAACAAGGTAGGTAAGAAGGAGTGGAAGCGTTAAGATGACATGCAGGGGAGGGAACATAAGAGGCTCCTGTGAACTTTTGAGTAATACTTGAGCCTGAGAGATGAGACATGCTGCCCAGGAGGTGAGTTTCACATTGTGTTGATATTTGTGTGTTTCAACTGTTATTTTTTTTTCAGATACATTGATCACTTTCACTGATTTTTTTTCTTATGTCAGCATGAGGTGGGGTCAAAGGCTGCTGCAGAACATAGAATGTGCTCAGGACTGAACTTAAGAACCCTAAATTGACTTTTCTCAGAAGGGATCGTGGTTGACTTCACTTGTTCTCAGAGACACACCAAGCTGTGGTTATGTCAAACTCCCAAGAGCAGAGTCTCGATGAGGATGCAGAGTTCTTGCCGGTGAATGAGTCCTCCCCAGAGTTCCTGCATTGTGAGAAGGAGCGTCAAGCTGTCGAGACACTCCTTAATGCAGGACCAGAGGCCTTTTACAGCTCCATCGGCACAGAGCGCTCCCGGCTGCTTCCTGTCGTCTGAAGAAGTCAGTCAGATAACCAGCTGGGCTCAGGACTACCGCTTTAATCCGCTACAGGTGCAAAGACAGGAGAATGGAGTTGAAGGCAGCTCAGAGAAGGAGGACATCTGTTCCACCTACTTCCCTTCCTACTCAGACACACCAGCCCCAAACCTGGAGCTGGGCTGGCCTGAAAAAAGCCCCTGGGTGCCAAGGGGAAGCGTTACAGTCCACACCAGTCCTCCTGCTGAGGGAGACCCTCCTGTCAGACAGATCATCAGACGGCATTTGCAAAAGGCTGGCCAAGTATGTAAATATAATCTTTATGGAGGAACACATTTCTTCTTATGGGTAAAGGTGGAGCACATCAGGACTTTACATATTTAATTTGTTTTAGGCTTAATACTTTCACAACATGACATTTCAGAGAGAAATTTTGCACTTTGTGTTCCACTACATTTAATTGGTGTCTTTAGTTTAAGATTTTACCTGAAAAATGTAGGATAAACAAAAAATTAAAATACACTGCTTTGGTTTGAACTCTTCAACAGTATATAGAGTCTTCAGAGATGACATAACCTGCAACAGCTACATTAAAACACTATATTATAGCTACTATAACTACTTTTACTTTACAACATTTTGCTGGTAATACTTAAGGTAAATGATATGATTATTTTCATTGTTAGTGAAACACAATCTGGGTATGGCACTAGTTAGTGAAACATAATAAGAAAATAACTTCCATTTTGCGTAAGCGACTTTCTGAATCATGCTGTCCATTACAGGCTCAGTGACATTTTGTGTATTACGCAGGTAATTGCCATTGTGACAGACAGACTGACAGATGGTGCAATAATTGGTGATTTACACAATGCTGCCTCCCGTGGTGTCCCCGTCTACATTATCCTGAACCAAAGATCCATTCAAGAGAACTTCACACTCAATAGGCTCAGGCATCCGGTGAGTCACCTCACCTCCTGCAAATTAGCACACACTTAGCAGCCAATCGTCTGTGTATGTTAGACATGGGAATAAATATACCAGAGACTTTATTTTTTTCCAAAACCAAGCATCACCAGTCAACTATATTCAACACATTGTGTTGTGGGATTCTTTCTAACAAAGGTCACATCTCAATGTAATTGTCATTTAAAGACTTGACACACTGCATACCTACTCTAGATAGACATTGGTTACTTTGACATATTGTCTTAGGAATGTAACACAATAGATAGCTGGTTAAACTGGTCATATGTCATTCAGTGGTATCTGTGTTTCTATTGAGGGAGGAAATATTATGCCTGATGTTGAAAACAAAATTAAATTGAAAAATGTTCATGAATGCAGTACATGCAATTAATGAACATAGATTCACAAATGAACAGAACTTAAAACGTATCTGATGCAAAATTTTTAGCCATACTATCTGGGTATGGCACTAGAGAGCGCAATGTTGGTTGGTCAGTCGACCACAACTACTAGATGGATTGGATTTGGTACAGGTACTCATGGTGCCCAGAGGACAAACCCTAGTGATTTTTGTGAACCCTTGACTTTTCAAAGGCAGCAGGTCAAGTTAACTTATCAACTTATCCAGTAAAATATCTTAAAATCTACGAGATGGATTGGCACAAATTTTATTACAGACATTCATGGTTCCTCCAGAATATATCCCAATGACACATCTCAACAAGTACTGGTTTGATTGCCAGTAAAAATAGTGCACATTTATGTTGCTCCCACGATGACTTGTAATAACTTTTCATATACAAATACTTTGGTTTATAACTGAATACCAGCAAAACTAATAACACTCTCATCAGCCTCTGTACTTTGTGTTTAGTGCGAACTATGTTAATATGCTACCATTGTCAGCATTGTCACAGTGAACATGTTATCATGCTTATGTTATCATTTAGCTCAAAGTACCTCTGGAAAGTACAGCTTGAGCTCCTAGCATGGCTGTAGACTTTTGTTTATACAAACCTTGTGCATGATACAAGATATTACACGCTATTCTCTCTCCAATAAACACTAAGTTTAAATCTTGAGTTTCAACTTAAGCTTGTGGTCTGCCAGAATATGCAGGTCCGTGTCCTTGGGAGGGAAAACTTTCTGTTCGAGGACGGGAAGAATGGTGGTTGGGGAAATGAAAGACAACTTCCTCCTGGTGGATTTAGAGACAGTAATTCACGGCAGCTACAGGTGAGCAGTTGTGTCTTTTAACTCATTTTATGTGGATCAAACACACTTGAAAGTGATGTAACATGCTGTGTTTGCAGCCTCACATGGACAGACGCCCACCTGCACCGGCAGCTGATCACTGTTCTAAGCGGCCCAGTTGTTGATTCATTCGATAGGGAGTTCAGGATCCTTTTTGCTGCTTCGCTCCCCATCCCAGACACATGGAGGGTTGCAGGTACTCGTGTAGGCCTAGATGTGACTCATCAGCTGAAAGACCACTCAGATCTCTGGTTTCAAAGGCATCACCATTCGGAGTCTGAGATCACCAATCCTCCATCCCCATCTGCTGAGTCCCTCCTGGACTGGGAAGCCATGGGGGTTATCCAGAGAAACAGCTGCTTCCCTGACAGTCCACTTGACCAACACGAGGAAATCATGACCAAGGAAATGCCACTGCAGAGCAAAATGATGTTTGATAATAATACACCCATAATGGATGATTTTACTAACAATGGAAACCAATTTGTGGATAAGAAAAGGTACATGGATTATCTTGACTTAACCGATCTAAGTTGTCTTTGGCTCAAGCATACAGTATACATATTCACTTTTCCATTTACACAAATAGAACTTACAACTATAATTTACCTTTCACTGAATCTTACAAAAAAATAATGAAAATGTAATATTTTGTGCCACAGGTTGTTTGTATGAGTAATACTTTAAAGATCTCTTTTTGAATGACAGGGTATATGAAAACACTTTTTCAGTGAGAAACAATGTGCCAGATTCAACAACTTTCAAGTGAGTTTTGCTGTAGCCAATTTTGACATTATACTGATTAAGATTATTAGCTCTTGTCTTTTTCTGCTAACAATTTATTCAATCGTTTCTTGGTTATTTTCATAGCAACACACACCTCTCACCAATAGAGTTGAAAGCTCCAGAAACAATGAAGAGGTAACACCCAAAAGATAAAGACAACGTGTGCAATAATTTAGTATCAATGTCATATCTAAAAGATTTTTTTTTCTCCTACAGAGTGGAACATATAATAAATAAAACTAACTTCAAGCAACTCTCCATTGAGAAGAGCACCAATATGAATGACAGAACAACAACAATACTTGATGAAGCAATAGAACCAACATACAATATGATCCCAGTTTTCTCTTCTAAGAGAAGAGAACACTCAAGAAAGGAGGCCATTTTGGAAGCAGACAGCAGCATAAATGAAACTATCTTCAACATGGAGAACACACAATATTCAAGAGTAAGTAACTTGCCTTTCCAAACACTTGAGTTGCTGTAACCTTGAGCTCCTGTGAGGTGAGAAAACTGAGATGCATTTCTGTGCTCACAGAAACCTATCATCCTGAGGGTGCCGCAGTCTGGGAGCTTCAGCTCTCTGAGTGATATTATGAACAGGATTCAGCCTCAGCAGAGCACTTTAGGACTGCTCAGGAGAGGATCAAAGGCCGCTGTGTCAGAACTGAGCCAGTCCATGCTGACTCTGAGTGTACCCAATACAGATGAGGACAGAGGAGCCCCGGTGCCAAGGTTTAAGGCCGCTGTAAGTCTGTGAATTTGTAGTATTTCTCTGTGTATATGCTTGTGAAAAAGGAGTGATGGAGGAAGAGAAATTCCTTACCCAAATATGTTTATATCTCACAGAGATTTTTCTCTTTAAGTTGCTGAAGTAAAAGTAGCACTATAATCCTTTATCCTTCCTTTACTCAGATGCACATGATTTTAACGTTTTCAATCTCCTGATTCCTTGGCAGTGTTTCGACCCCGATCAAATGACACCTGCTCTTGCCCTGATGAAGAAGAGGAATGATGAGTTGAAACCTTTATTGTACAGAACTCCAAAACACTTTCTGCCCAGAGAGAGGCCTCGCAGCTCCAGTTATGCCCTCAATATGGACTGGAGGAGGTCATTGGCAGAGACAGAACAGGAATAAGGAGTGAAGAAGAAAATACAGTACATGAGAATAATGTTCTGTAATATCATCTTCTCACACTGAGAAAAGACTGCCAGGAGTGGATAATTACAAACAGTGTTGCAGTGTTAATTACCCAAACTAAGCCCAAAACAGGCTGTGACTCTGAGAATAAAACCACTGTAATATACTGTATATAGGATGCATATCAGTGCTATCTTTTGATTTGATGTCCCACTGAACAGCAAAGCTTTACTTTAGAATGTTTAAGTACATTAAATGGTTCTGTTAATGCTAGTATCAACTCTTCTACCCACTGAACCTCACAGAAAAATAAGTTATAGAACCTTTTGATTGAAAAATTGGAGTAAATATGATTTTATTAAGCCTTCAGCAAGTGGCAATACATGTAGGCTACATTTGTGTTCAATTTGAGTGTAAAAGAAAATGGTGCTGATGAATTGACAAAATATGTCACAAGGATTATTTTGTTCAGCATATGGTTTGGACATACTGGACTTAATACAACAATATATGGTATATTGCGAAAAAGAATGTGTGAAATAAATGTATTAAGTTTTAAAGCAAAACTTTGAGCATGTGCTGATAGGACATTAAATATCCACTGTAGAAGGCAATAGGCCTTTAGCTAACAGTGAAGACACAGAGGGCATGCCCTCAGTTTGTTTTCTGGGATTTGGAGGACTTGAAACACAGTTTACTCTTTTTGTGTTATAAGTGACTGATTGAGTGATTGATGGCTGTTAAAATGTGCTAGGGGAAAATTAATTGATTTACCCATGCAATATCCCCAGCAAGGAAACTAAGCGACGTCTGTAAAACTTTCATTTCAGTGTATATTTTAAAATGTTTAATTTGTTTACTAATCCCCAGTGGGGACATTACAATTTACACACTTTTGTTAGTAATCACACTGAAAATACACACACATGCTCAGGACCTATACATGCACTAATGGAGAGATGTCAGAGTGAGTGGGCTGCCAGTTGAACCAGCACCCTGAGCGGTTGGGGGGGTACAGTGCCTTGCTCAAGAGCACCTGGCAGTGCCCAGGAGGTGAATCCACACTCCGTACTTTTTGGTCCATATGGGGACTTGAATCAGTGACCCTCCGGTTCCCAACCCAACTCCCTACGGACTGGGCTACTGCCACCCCTAATGTATAGTATGTAGCGCTCTGCAATTCTTATGTGTGTGCAATTCTTATGTGAGTGCTCTCATAAATCTATTCTTTGATTTTGAATCAGCAGCAACCATGTTCCATAGGATTTTGAGTTATCTCGTTAATTCAGAAAAACAGAGTAATTTTTTTTCATGAACATTTAGAATCAAAAACGTTTTTCGCAGATATGTATATATGTAATCAATTCAGGAAAAAAACAGGGGACTATATGTATTTTTCACGCTTCCGTATATTGTAATCTATAAATCATAGACATAATAAAGATGCAACAACTCAAACACCGTGCAAAAATGTTACACACTCCAGTACAGTAGGTGGCGGTATGCACATTGTTTTGTGAGACCGCCAATAAAAGTGAAGAAGAAGAAGAAACTACGGAAGCACATGGTTACCTTCTTTAACTGACTATGTGGAAAATGTGTCGCTTCAACTCAGCTCAACTGGATATTTACAGTTTTCTTTTGTTTTAATCTCCAGATATTAGTATTGGCGTGGAAACGTGTTGCTTGGTTATCATTCCTCTCCTGTTTAGTTTGCTAACGTGTAGCAAACAAGTTTAATCATTTTCCATCATGGTGCGAGCTAAAAGGTAAGTTTGGCTAACGTTAAAGTTGGTCTCGCATTGCCAGACCTATCTCCACAAGGCTAAAGCTAACGTTAGCTAAAACCAGAGTATGCACGTTTGAATGTTTTAATGAGGCTGCTTAAGTTGCACTTCGCCTCTATACACCGTTTTATTGTGGTCATTAACAGTTAGGGGGACGTGTTATGGTACCCTTTTAGTTCCTTACATTTCCCATCAGGACCTACAGGAACTTACAATAATATAGATATGCCAGTTGTACAAACATCCTCTGAATGTCACAGAGCAGAGACTACAACACATCTGTCTCCTTTCTGTTATTGCACAGGGCTGTGAAGATACAAAGGCCAAAGAAGACAGAGCGATATGATGAAGATGACCCTGAAGCCTACAAAAACATGCCTGTCCCTGATAAGGTGATGTGTCTGGCCTGCTTTCTGCAGTGTTGTTGTCTGTACTTTAGGATTCTGTCGGAAAGCTACTTTGCAGCCGTACAGTATACTCTCAACTAGACACATGTGCAAATATGTTTATTTCAATACTACAATATACATGAGGAAAACCTCTAATAACAGAGGTTCAACAACCATTGATTATATTGTCATCCAAAGAGAACTTCATAATAATATATGAATATTGGTGAAGACAGGGCATATTAAAAATGTAAATGTAACTCATATAAAGCTGAGTTAAATGCTCATTCAAATATTTAAATATTTTGTCTACAAATGAAAGTGATTTCCCAAATTTTAAGGCCCACTGCTTTTAGGTTTTTTCCTGCATAGAGGAATCACCATTGCCAAAATGATAATAATTGAGAGAAAAAATAGCAATTAAAATTCTTTCCGAATGTGTTTGATAGTAATTTACCAATCAACTGTTGAACAAGCAGAACATAAACTTGAATTGGAGCGCTAATCTGTTTTACTGTCCAGAATCAGGCTGGGTCAGACTCTCCCGGGGATGTTAACGATAGTATGTATTTAAATATATAAAAATTATTTTTTTTAAGCAGTTTTGTTTGTTGGGATTTCATTTACTCAAGCATTATAGACACATGCAAAGATTTCTGTTAGATAAGACTCTTTGCCTTTACTGTACGCAAAACCGTTCATGTTTACTGTTGTGCGTACACCTCGCCCACCCTGGTTTGTATGCAGTAAAAGTATTTTATGATCATGGCTACATGATTTAAAAATAAGAGTGATGTGTACACTGGTATTTTTTGGGAAAGTTTTCAAAAGTATTACATTATTAGTATTACATTAAAGTAAAGTACATCAGGTGCCACCTCTTTATGATTGTCAGCAATGTGGCGTTTTTTTACATTGTTTTCCATTACAGTTTTTCATAAATACTTTACTATGAATAATGTGACAATGTTTTGATTATTGGTTCTGGTACACAGTATTGAATCTAAACTAGGAGATGGTAGTAATGTGGAAATGAAGGCCAATAAGTTAAAAGTGACAAATAAAAATAAGATTGATTGATTTCCCTGCTGTGCATCAAATCATCAACAAGAACTCTGCTTTGGTGTTGTGGTTATTATTTTCAGCAGTCAGATTTAAACTTCTATCCTCTCTTCCTTTCAGAAATCGTCACAGTACTCTAAGGACAACATCGATGAGTTTCATGATGAGAAGATTGCAGTAAGTTTACCTCACTAGTAGTTCTGTGGTAAGTGTATGTCACTGTTTTTGTGTCTAACCTTTCTTTTGCCGCGGTTTCTTTGCCACAGAAACTTCTTGCCAGTGGTGTTCAAATGGAGAGCGACCAGGAGGAACTGGATGATGAGGTGATGGCTTAGGTGTTTGGATGTACCTTCAGAAAATGAATCTGTTGTAGTTCAAGACCAAATTCAAGCTCAGCTGAATTTCACAGGAGGAAGTGATGGCCTTAGATGATTCAGAGTCAGAGGAGGAGGAGGAGGAGGAAGAAGAAGATGGGACAGACATGGAGAGTGATTTAGAGGGGAAAAAAGAAGAAGGTAAATGTAAAATCATCAGTTTATGTGCAGAATTTGGTTAACTGTCATACCCATTTAACTGTAATGTTGTCTTCCTCAGATCTTCCCAATGAAATGGCATGGGGCACCAAGAAGAAGATCTTCTATGACTCTGACTATGTGACCACCAGTAAGCGTCTTATCTCCAGAAATATGATTTAGGCAATTCATGTTAGCATTGTTGTCTTTGTGGTTATGCAACATTTAAATTGTGTTATTAAAGAGGGGAAATCGCAAGACGAGTTGGAAGCTGAGGAACAAGAGGAAGAAGAAGAGGCTAGAAATATCCAAAAACGTTTAGCTGCAAATCTGAGCGAGGAGGATTATGATTTAAACTTCTTTCAGGTATTTTTCTTATCGTAAATCTCTTCTGTACACCTGCAGTTAATTCCACATGCAAAGATAGAATGTGTTTTTTTATTTTGTTTGTTTTATGTGCCTAAATGAAGGAATTTGCTGTGGAGGGGAATGATGAAAACAAGACTGTTGAAAAAAAAGAGAAGATTGTGAAAGACCTGAAGCAGATGTCCCAAAAAGAAAAAATGAAACTTTTGAAAAAGGAGTCCCCAGAGCTGCTTGACCTTATTCAGGACTTCAAGGCAAAGGTACAACACAGTGATGCAACCAAAAAACATCCTCAAATTTAATAAGTTTAAATATATTTGCTTTGTTGCCACTGGCAAACATGTAATTGATTACGTTGTATGTGTGCAGCTTAATGAACTAAAGGATGAGTTGCAGCCCCTCGTACAGATGGTCAAGGACGGAAAGATCCCACCAGGAAAGGTGAGCACATTTAGCTTAATTTCTAGATGTGAATATGTATACTTTATGTCATTTTTCTAGTAACCAATGTATCAATTGAAAATGTGAAAAAGGGGGTTCCCTGCTAGCTCACCTGGTAGAGCGTGCGCCCCATGTTCCAAGGCCCAGTCCTTACCCCAGTGGTTAGAATCTGACTTGTGGCACTTTGCTGCATGTCCCCCATATTGATTCATCTTATTGAAATGCCAAAATGCCCAAAAATTATCTTAAAAAAATAACTGAATGTGAAAGAGGGAGATCTACAATCAGTCTAAGAGCAACAGCTCTTTAGCAGAATAGTATTTTATGACAAACCATCTATAGCATGTTTATAATCAAAGCAAAGTTATCGTTCTATAACCTGCTTAACCGGGGGCTCTATAATTATTCACATTGAAATTTACCAAGGCTGTGATTAGGTTAAAATGACTGTAATCACAACATCAGTTGGATTAATCATGAACTTTCTTTTTTATACTGTTAGATTTATTAATAAGAGAGAAATGTGACATTGGATGCTGCATTGTGTCGGGTAGCACAGAGAAACAAATTAATTATGTCATGTTGCTATGGCAATCTCTTATGTGAATCTGAATTATTTTCATCCTGTTTTCCAAAGGGCGCTGACTACCTCAAGACAAAACAGCAACTCTATCTTAAGTAAGTTTTAATTAAATTATAATTACATATTGCAGAATCATGTCACAGTCCTTCATTAAATGACTAATGATTCTTCTCTGCCCCAGTTACTGCACAAACATCAGTTTCTACTTGGTGCTGAAAGCAAAACGAATCCCTGTTCATAACCATCCAGTGATTGAAAGACTGCTCACCTACAGGAATGTAAGCCCACACACTGACATTAACACCTGCCACCAGCGGAAAGCAGTACAACTGCATCTATACTCGTATTTTGGACAGCATTCTGTTAATGCTAACATTGTTTAAAAATGGCAGCAATAACTATTTGGGCTGGAGCATTACATTAGTTACAACCCTCTGTCTTTCAATACCTGTCTGCAGCTCATCAATGAACTCGGTTCAGTAGATGCTCGGCTTTCACCTCAGTTTCGCAAACTGTTAGCTGGTGAGGAGAATAAGGCCAGCAGACCAGCAGAGGGAAAGAAAACCAGAGTCTCCAGTAAGAAGGAAAAGGTGAGATTTTATTTCAGGGTACCTCCATTCACAGATCTTGCTTTGAATCTGTTGCTGGACATGGAACTTAAATGGTAATAAGTGCACGTTTGTAGGATTCTGGAGAAACTATGCTTGAGGTTGAGGAGGACTCGGACTCTGATCTGGACGAGGAAGCGGCTCTGCGTTTCTACAGAGATGCGGAGGAGCGGTCGAAATTGAAGAGGAAGGGCAATGACACAGAAGCTGAAGAGTAAGTATGATTTGAGTCTTTGAAATGGCAGTTAGGACAAAATCAACTGGGGATCTGATAAATTGTCAATTTGTTGCAGGTTGGTAGAGAATAACGATGAGGAGGAAGATCCAGATGCTAAACGAGGAATCACTTACCAGGTAGAGTTCCAACAATTCACACACTCAAATATTAATATTTACAGTCAGATGCTCTCACCCAGACTAACTCAATATTCATTAATACCAGAACACCATCAGCTCAGGTGATCATTTCAAGATGGACTAAGACACTTGAATGATATAAATGGGATTTTATTTCGAATTTAGTCTTACAGCAGCATAGGGCTGTGTGTGAATTATTTTATTCCTACATGTTGGAAGCAGGATTAAAGCAAGAAATAATTGGTGAGCCTGAAATGCTTCCCTGGAGGAAACAATGTAGTGAAATAATTATTATATAAATGTAAAACTGCTCTCTGCCTGAATTCAGGCATGGTGCCTGATAACGTCAAGGAAGATTTGTCTTCCTGTAGAAGACAAATCTCGAAGAGGATAAAATGTATGTTGTATAGTGTTTTGGTTGTATGAGGATAAGATGAGGCTTTATTGTCTCCTATAGAAGAAACTCGTCTTGGGCAGGGTGCATTTGGAATCAGATCAAACTTACAAAAAGTTTTTTCACCCCCAATACAATTTATTATATGGAGTACCTCACACTTCAGGTATTCTATGTAAAACATTGTCATATAACAGCTTTTCTAATTATTTGCCTCTACCAATTCCACAGATGGCCAAGAACAAGGGGCTCACACCAAAGAGGAAGAAAATTGACCGTAATCCAAGAGTCAAGCACAGAGAGAAGTTCAGACGGGCCAAAATCCGTAGAAAGGGCCAGGTTTGTATTACCCATATGATTGTGATTATTTTTGTTATCACGCTGCTAACGTGCATTAAAAGCTTATGGGAAACTATCTGTAGGCTCACCAGTTTACATCAAGAGCATAAGTTGATATGTCAAACATATTCCCAAGATCGATGTTGACACGGTTTATACTCAACAGGTGCGTGACGTGCGTCGGGAGGACACAAGATACAGTGGAGAGCTGTCTGGTATTCGTGCTGGTGTCAAGAAAAGCATCAAACTTAAGTAATCAAGAGAATTCAAAATATGTTGCCAAGTGAAGCCATGGGGTTGAAAAATTACCAATCGACTGTACTTGTAAATGTTTATTAAAGGTGTGTAGTAAAGCATGCCACTGAATTATTCTTTGTCTTTTGTAGAAAAAGACATCGTCAAAATATTTGTTTCTGTTCTAGATCATTGTGCAATGTGAATAAACATTCAATAAACTTTCAATTGTATATTGTCCATGTACAGCGACACCCTTATAATATTGCGTTCCATTTGTTCTCGTAAGTCGGATTTTCCGAGGTCAAAGTCTGAAACGCCCCCTGAACTCAGGCTGATCTCGGTCCAACATGGCTGCTCCGTGTACCAACAGCTGTGAAAGCTGTAGTAACATACAGCACTTCTGTGTTATTTGTGTCTCACTAAACCAGTCGTACACAGTGTTGTCCATGTTCTCTGTGGACATGTTACGCTTGTTTGTATGCCAAAAAAACAGCGTACTGTGTTGTTATAAACTGGCATTGCTAACCTTGCTAGAACTAATGAAAATCCGACTTGTAAATGGATTCAACTCATGTGTGACGTCAATTCTCAGCTTCAGAGTTCTTTTTTTAGAGTACATTAAAAGTACAAGGGAATGCATGTGTTTAGTTATTTTGTTATGCAACCAAACAGCATACTGAATATACAGAAACTTATCAGCAGAACAGGCAAATTAATTTAAGTTAAACTTAGGATCAGGTAAGAGCACAGACAACAACTTACAACTGTGCCATTCACTCAAACATGCAGTATACATCATAACTGTCAGCCTGCTTGTTGAGTTATAAACTTGTTGTGTGCCGATGTTAGGTTGCTCACTATCCTCTCTTCTATCTCCACCTCATTCTTCACATCCTCTTCTGTGACCATCAGCTCAGCCTGAGTGTCACGGGTCACCACCACCACGTAACCCCGTCTAGAGTCCAGCACGTTGGCCACTACTGCCTGGTGCCTGTAGGTGTCCAGAGCTCGCCGAGCCCTGTCCAGCAGGATGGTTGCATCCGTCTCAAGCTTAAAAGATATGACAAAAGCATGAGGTGCCCAGTCCTTCACCAGCGGGGAAAGAATCTTGGGGACCATGTTCATGCTGAGCTGAAGAGAAGAAAAAAGGATTATTAAAGCACATTAATACCAAAGGTTAAGAGTTTACAGCCATGCTAACAGCTCTATGAGGCTGTCCTGTGGAACAGCAGTGCTTAGAGCTAAATGCCTAGGCCGACATGGCCATCTCTAGAGCCACGCTGCTTGTATGGCTAAAGAAAGAAGTCTTGCAAGTACATTTGTTAGAATCTTTTTTACTCACTTGAAGAGGTCCATTGGAAGACTGGATTTTGTGTTCAGGCATCTCAGATGCTGGGATATAGAAATCTGACACCGCTGCAGCCAAGTAAAACATGGCCTTGGATCCTAAGTGCAGAATAAGGAGTTGAATAATATGATGGATAAGAGCCACGGTTTAAACCCTTGAGTAGTTGATAATCTGTACCTATTGTGCCGAGTGCCTGTGCTGCTGCTTTGAGTAGATGCAGATATTCTGACAGAGTGCTGAACTCAATGGGCAGAAGGAGTTTGCCTTCTTTCACTTCCTGGTATCGCTTTAGCGCTTTGGCAATGTTGGGAAGCACCTGCTGGTTAACCACCACTTCACCAGAGTTACTGGATGCTCCTTCTCCACCTCTGAACTTCAGGGCATCCAGCATGTTTATGGTTGAGAACATACGTGTGTAGGGATAGAGGGAGCGATGCCTGTGTAGGAAAATGACAGCATAGCCCGAGTCTATGAAATACTCTGCTGAGGAGGCTCCTCGTCTGCCGCTGCTGAAGTTATCGAGAAAGCGAACCGTGCGAGACTCTAGGGGAACTTTGGTGCCTCCTGATGTTATGAGAACCACCTTGCGACCGGCTGCATCATGATGCCTGGCGAAAGTAGCCATCTTCTCTTTGACCTCCTCAACATGGGAGGGAACGGCAAATTCTTCAGCTAACTTCCCATCAATGGAAGATATTCTGGGTTCAGCCATCACCTGATGAGAGAGAGGGCATCATGAGGAAAGAGGGTTTTGAAGTAGCACAGTAGTGATGGACATTAGCAGTCAGAATGGCAGACGTTGAATGGGGAACTTTTGCACATCAAAACCCATTTAGCCTGCCTGTTTACCCTGTTATAATGTCTTTTGTTAGTCTAGAGTGTTAAATTTGAGAAAATAATTGATGTTATGAGGGATATACTGTAGAATCAGACACATCTGCAGTCTAGTAAAACAGGGATACGTGTGGAATAAACATTTGAGAACATATGGTCAGCTTAAGAACCGTTTTCTTTTCTTTTTTAACGAAGTGCAAGAAAGAAACGGAGCATGCAAAAAGACTATCGATCTGCATTATGGTTAGTATAGGACTCATATCAGAGAGAAAAATGTGGATATTTTAGTTTCCACAGCATCAAATTTGACATTTTTGTTGATTCTATCTCTCACTGTTGCCACGACGTTATGGTACCTCACAGTAGCCTTTTCATAGACCTTACAGTGAACTTAACAGGTCAACCTCGACCTTAACAGTTTGCGTAAGAAAGGTGTCTTTGCAATTTAAGGACAAATTAATTAATTTTCTGAATGTATCCATAAATGTTCAGTAATTTGACAGGTGAGAAGAACAGGAGCAGGATGAGTCCTCTTCTCTCCTTTGCAAAAGAACACATCACGTTACCTCCTGCTATGAAGCGATATGTGCCACCGTGACAAACCCTGAAACGAACAAAAACAACGCGTTTTATCACACTAACACTTAAAGATAAAACTGCAAAATGCCCTACTTTAGATTCCGAAGGTGTTGTCAAAGATGTATAATAAGAAGATTGCATAGACAGTTAAAGAAAGGAAGGTTGTTCAGCTTCACAACTTCTGCACTTCCTGAAACCACTGAGCTGAATTATTTGGTCTTAAACACTGAAGAAAACCGCCAGCGCCCCCAGTGGCCGTAAACGGTACCACCACCACCAATGGTTGGTAGGCAGGCAGGCAGGCAGGCAGGCGGATGGATGGATGGATGGATGGATGGATGGATGGATGGATGGATGGATGGATGGATGGATGGATGGATGGATGGATGGATGGATGGATGGATGGATGGATGGATGGATGGATATTTATTGATCCCGTGCTGTATTGATTATTGAATATTGCAGCAGCAACAAATCAGACACAGCACACATAGAAAATATACACGAAATAACAAGATACAATATAAAAATAAATAGTTTAAAATATATACAAGTTGGGAATAAAAATACAAATTTACAACTGTTTAACTATTATTGGTAAAGCGGTAGATAACATAAATATTGTATGTAAATATTGTTCAAGGTGCATTTAGTGCAGTCATGATGTCTGTCTTATCTACCACTCAGTGATGAAGTGTTAAAAGTTGTATTGCCTGTGGTAGGAATGATTTCCTGTAGCGGTCCGTGCGACATCGAAGCTGTTGGAGCCTCTTAGAGAAGGAGCTCCTCTGTTGGACCAGTGTGGGGTGGAGAAGGTGGCCGGGGTTAATTAATGATAGATAACAGTTAATTCAGTGACCTCCTCTCCACCACAGCTTCAAAGGTGTCCTGTTTGCAGTCAATCACGTGGCCAGCCTTCCTGATCAGTTTGTTCAGTCTGTTTGTGTCGCTGGTATTTTGAGTCCGATGAAATAATGTGCGTCAATTACTTTTCTCACTCTTAAATGAGGTGTTATTATCACCAGTGGCGCTCACAGACTACCAAAGGGCACTAAAGAGGACTTGGTTTTTTTATTTCCCTGGAACCATATACAAAGTAAGAAAGAACTAATTAAGAATATGGTCTATTTTTCTACACTCATACACTTATCACACTTAATACTTATAGGCCTATTTCGTCGTCAAATTTCGATTTGCAATCAAAATTGATATGCAGGTTGCTCAACATTTACTACAAATTTAACATGCTCTATATTTTTATTATTACTATTATTTTTATTCTATAGTTTATTAGGCCTATATTCATATTTCTTTTGGAAATTACTTTATAACTTGATATGAACACATACAATACAATACATGTTGCTTTGTTGCTTTACTGAGCAACAAATACTAAATATTTATATACTTTTGGAGAGAAATTATTGGCTGGTGTGAAAAACCTGCACAGAGTTTTATTGGAAATTATGTGGTTTAAATAAAGTTTAGACCAGGGGCGATTCTAGGATCAGACCTTGAGGGGGGCTCAGCCCATATTAAGAATGTGACACGGATACAGTGCCTTGCAAAACCCACCCTGCTAAATCAGTTATTTCACTGGATAACAATGAATATATGTATTTTGTATTAAAACAGAGGATTAATGCGAAATGTTGAATATATAAAAAACACTATGAAAGTCCCTTTACAGATGACCAGAATCAAATGAAATGATGATGAGGTGTAAACTAAATATATAAATAAAAAATGTAACTTTCCTTGACTGGGTTACAGGTGCATAGCACCGCCAACAGCAACACAGGATATTAAACCTGTTTCTTTAAACCTGTAATTGTTTTCCCTCTGTCATTAACAGACAAGTTTGCAACCTTTAATTAGAAAAAAAATACGTTTTTATTATTATAATTGTAGGGGGGGCTGAGATCAAATTTAAGGGGGCTTGAGGCCCCCTAAGAAGGGTCTAAAATTGCCACTGGTTCTGATTGATTTTATGAAGCCTTTTACCTTTTAGTCTCAGATTAACAGCGTTAGTGATGTTTGTACAAAAACTCAATTTCTGTGTTTCAGTCACCTTAAACAGAAGGGTATCATTGCTATATGTTTTGATGTTAAATAAAACAGCAGTACCCCTGATCAACCCACAAGAGGTGCTGTTGTCCTTCTGAATACACGATCACATCACTTCAGCATAGCTGCTTTCTCTCATCCTAGTTTGATTAGGTTGACTTACCTGATTAGTTTTCGCACATTATGTTGATTTGTAACCTATGCTCACGTTTATAAAATTTTCTTTTACAAAGACACTTTTTCTGAGACACCACCAGTTAAATAATTTATTAGTTGGTTCAGGTTTAAATAAACCCACACCTGGATTGTGTGTGTCTGTTCAAGAGACACTTAGTTATTAGGCTAAGTTAGTTAGTTTGGAATTGGAAAAGATGCCTAAAACCTAAAAACAAATGGCCAAAAGTAAATACAATACAAAACAGCTAAGCTTATAGAATATTTTAAATCAAATACGTATAGAGCAAATTTAGTTTAATTTAAATTTTTGTTTTAATTTAAAGTTTAGTTTAAATAATGAACCTGCAAATTGTTTGTTTTGTTAATGAGCAAAGAGCTGCGTAGGTTTTTATATAGAACTTTTTTCCTTACCTAATTGTCAATATTATGTGCCTACAGACAGAAGCTAATTGAGCTCTGCCAGCAGACTGAAATGACCTAGTTAGTAGGCCTAAAGCAATCTTTCAAGGCCTCAACAAAAAACAGTTTCACACTTTGTCATGAGCACTGATAATACAATTAGGGGGGTAAGTGAACCATCCCTTATAGGATCTTTATTATTTCTATATCAAATATCATAGTATAATAAATCATGGTAATATAACTCAAATATAGCCTCCCACATAAAATCCTATAGCTGTATTACAGGAGGTAAGAAAGAAAATGAAGACAAGGTCAATATGAACTCACGAGACCACTGAGGACCAGGGCTGCCGATACCATTGAGAACACTGAGGTCATGTCATTGGTAAAAAATAAACATTTGGGGTATGTAGTGGTTTTTAAGTAACCTGCAGTTTGCACTGTACAATTATAGTTAGGCATGGTTTGTATTTACAAGACAATACAAACCAATAAAAACTCACTGTTTTGAAATGGAACTATAGGCTAAGAAAAAATAATAATGAATGAGTTCAGTATTTCACCTCTAGAATTTATAAAAAGCATTAATGGTGTAGATAACTCTTGGACATATACTGACTATATATATATATATATATATATATATATATATATATATATATATATATATATATATATATATATATACTGTATATATATACATATATTATTTTTATTAATGGTACCACTTAAGATAAGGCACACTTTATAAACCTATTTATAAGTTAGAACTAATGGCTTTACTAATGGCTAAATCATAATTAATTATTTCATTCATCTTTCAGATTAATGGCTTAATATACAATATGTATACATAGGCCTATGCTATGTGTCTGTGTGCGTGTATAATTTTATTTTCTACTTTTTACTTTATTCAGCTTTTTTTGTGAGGCACTTTGGGTTATACAATGCTCCCTAAATAAAGCTGATTTGATCAAATGATTGATTGATTGATAGACAAGCTCGTATGTGGGTGCACCATAGACTGTACTTGCACACGTAGCTGTTTCCACTGCGGGCTTGTGCATTTGACCGCGCGCTAGTTTATGTGGCGGCAGGGGTGGTATGAGAAAGAGAGAACCTTCATGTGCGTCATCCATGGATGTATTAGGCGTCGTCGTATCTGAAAGTAGTTCCGGGCACTTAACCCAACGGGGGAGAGTCCCGGATGTTGGCTCGGCCGCTGAGAGAAAGGCGAACGGGAGAAGGCGGAGAGAAGCTGAAGAGGGACGCCACGGCACTGCACGCACACCGGTGAAGCTACGACTGCGGCGCTTCTTTGCACAGGACAATAACGTCAAGAGCACAGGACGCTCCTGGGGAGCCCCCGCTAGCTGAAGAAGAGGAGGTGGAAGGAAGGGGTGGGGGCAGTTACTCTTAAACTACCGTCAGGATTACACCGAGAGCCACCGTCACATCAGCTTTCACCCAGAAGTAAGTGAGCTACACGGGCATGGAAGTTGAACTAAGGCCCACGAAATGGACGACTTTAACGGGGAAGTGAGCTGCACTGAAGTTCTGGGGATTGAGCCCGGTGAACAGGCCTTGGCACACAGCTTTCCGCTCGCTGTGACGGGGCGTGCGGGGGACACGTTTTTCTCACAGAGCCAGTCAGTGTTTCTCTGTGGTCAGTGTTTGTACATCCCAGCCGTGTTACTGTAACTCTCCAAGTTGACAGCTCTTGCGTTAGCCTGCTAGCAACGCCGTGCAACCGGTGACAACTGACAGGGCAACTTTGACAGCTAGCTAGCCAGTTTTGGTAGCCAGCTAACTTTAGCTGACCGTTGTCGGCGCTCTGTCTTGGGCCAGGACTAGCTAGGTGTGTGTGTAGCTATATATGTTTTCCTTTCATTAGGTGGATAAAATGACCTGTGTGTGTGTGTGTGTGTGAGAGAGAGAGAGAGAGAGACATACACACACACACACACTGTCATTTGGCTTTCCTGCATGCTCTGATGGTATTTGACTCACAGCTGTTGCAGTGTGTTTTCTCGTCTGTCAATCGTCTGTTTCTCAGGCGGCCGGTAAATTCCTCTAGAAAATAATGTTCCTCGTAAAAGTAGTCGATCTTTATGAGAAGACGCAGGTTTGTCATGTGGCTGGACAATCAACAAGTGCAAAGTATGTTTCAGGGTGATTTTATGGGACTGAATTTAATCTCAGGACTGTCTTTGCCTCTGGTGGTTGTATACCCTTGTGGATTGCCCTGAGATGGCACAGACAGTGTTGCAGTTAAAATATTTGGATCTTTGAGACATTTCTCAGGGCATGCTTCTCTTTGCTTCGATGTTCCACCAGAGTGTGTGATCGCACAGGGCAGGTAAATCATTAGTTAATGCTACGACTTTAAACTAAACAGCTGTGGCATTTGCGTGCAGCTGTACACAAAACGATGCCCTTGCTTTATCCTAACGGCCATTATTAAAGGATGGATGACTGAACTCTTAATTTACCCCGCTGTCAACTTGTGCAAGTTTTATCAACGAAATCAGTTATTTCAACGATTGAGGTGCAGATTATTAACTGTGCATCTTATACCCCCATGCTTCCAAGTTCATTTATACAGCCAGCATAAAAGGTTGAATGTATGACTAAAACATAACATTATAAATCCCCCCTGAATATCTCAACCCTGCCAGACCCTGTGCTTCAACTAACAAAATGCCCATAGCGTTAGTCAGCACCCACAATCAAAGGTCAGACCTGGTTTGCTTCTTAATCACCCATCCTTTAAATAGCAGGCCTACAGCGAGCTGTCTGGATCGAGGCTATGCATGCAGCTTTAGAAAGACAAATGGTGTTTGAGTTTTGATGTTACTCCATCCAGGTAAGCAGAGCCAAGGTAGCTTCATTTATCATATTGTCTAGAAATTACTAGTTCAGTAAATTGCCCTAATGCAATATATTGCAATGTCCCTAGCTCGGTCTAACACTGAAAGACATCTTACCTCCTTCATATGAAATACTTAAATCCTTGATACCCTTTATGAAATTCTACTTTTTAAATTTTTTTAGAAAGAGTGTTGTTTTAACACAGTAGTGGAATAATATGCGTAGACAGAGGAAGTTACATTTTCAGTTGTTTGCTGGCTGGCTGTTAAAAAAATAGACCTAGAGTACAACCGATGCATGCTTCTTCTTTTTTTTTTTTTTTTTTTACAGATTGCGTGCAGAAATATGAATCACTGCACACATTGAATAAAATAGTTCCTTAGAGCTTCACTATAGCAGCTATCAAATTCTGTTCAAATTCAGTTTATAAGCAATGTGGTTATTCAGGTTTTTTCATGACTGGAGATGTTGTGCAGGCTCAGACTTAAGATCTTGTTTATGCATGTTTTTGGTGATTTAGAAGCCTTTTTAGTGGTTGTTATTTGCTATTTTACATCAACTCATATTGAGCAGTTAGTGACTTATGTTTCCCTCATTTAAAACAACCTCAAGGTTTTGATGAATCTATTTAACATTTGAAAAAAAAAAAATATAGAGGAGATTACACATCTGTTTGTTCTCACACTAACCATTTAAAAATGTGAATGGGAGGATGTGATACAGCTTCTCTTTAATGTTTTAGCCTGCAGTGGTCTATAGAGAAGTATTTTGCCTAATGGTTTAAAAACACGACACCTACTTCTCCAAGGTCTTCCTGTGTTTTGTGTGTGTGTGTATGGTGCCAGTAGCACATTCATCTATCATCTCTGAAGAAAGATTACTTTATCATCTGTAAAGTGTATAATTTAATAGATTAAATGGAAAAGTAAGATGACATGCGGCTAAATTGGATAAGGGTCAGCAAGCTGTTGTAGTAGAGTGAATTAGAACAGGTTTCTACTTTTTAAATACAAGCTTCTCATTTGTAATTCAGTATGTGGCCCTGTGCCTAGCCCCGTCTCACTGAGAGGCTTTTTAATTTCTCCCCTTGTTGAAGTGATTATTCAAATGGCCATCCGTGAGATGCAGTTATCAGACTCCTGGTGGTAGTTGAGCCTGTGGCAACATGAATGCCCATCACAGCCCCCCTCCCCACCACCCTGTGTTGTTGGACTGCACCCAACAGGTACTCTCTGTAGCAACCCATATTAGACCGCCACATCTTACCCCTCAAGCTGAAAACCTATTGTGTTATTCGATTGGCAGATGGCAGTTTATTCATGAGGATGTCTGATGTATTTTTATTGGCATGGGGTAGTGGTGATGCTGTTGGTCAAAGGCCTCTGGTGTTTAGTGTTTTACGGTGACTTATTTTTGGTCTCAATCCAAAGTGGGCTTGTTTTCCTCTTTGCTCTGACATGTGAAGTTATTTTAGGTTGGATATTTCTTTATTTTTTACTTCATCATTGCCCATCATCTTGTCCTTCAGTACATTTTTCCCCTTGGATTGGGCTAAACACCAGGATCTTCCTTTTACTTTTCAACAGCTGTTAACTCTGCGTGGAGGCTAGAACGTTCTCTGATGCGGCTCAGGCCAAATGACTGGACCGTTTTCGTTAGAAATTTCCCCACAAACTCTGAATACATCCAGTGTGAAGTTTTGCTCTCATGAAAGCCGTGTTGGTGAGAAGGGACTGGCTCAGTCTTCATTAGCAATGCCGTGCATCACTAGAATGCAGATGAGCTATGAAGCCATTCATCTGCTGGAAATGCCTCCCTGATTCCAATTTGAATCTTGTTTGCAGTCACATTGTGTGAGCCCACTTCTCCATGTTAAAGAAGTCTCTTTTATGTGACAGATCAGAGGGGGATAATTGCACTTAAGTGAACCTCATTTAGTGCTGGCCAGAGCAATTACTGTAACTGCAGTTCTAGGCGTTTTTGGGGGCCTGGAGCAGCTGTCATTGCGTCTCTGTAGCTGAGATATCAAATGGTGAATAGAATGACATTGGCATGGCATCATGGGAATGGCAGATCCTTGGGTGGATTTTAATCTGTTTATGCAGGTTTTTACTCGGCTCCTTTTTTCCATCCATAGAAAAGCGTAATTAAAAATGACAATTAGTAGAAATGCACTATTTTAGTAATGATTGAAAATAAATTATTCTTAAGGTGAAAAAAGCCAGTACTCTTTCTTCAACC
Organism: Etheostoma perlongum; assembly: GCA_026937815.1. Taxonomy (NCBI): domain Eukaryota; kingdom Metazoa; phylum Chordata; class Actinopteri; order Perciformes; family Percidae; genus Etheostoma; species Etheostoma perlongum. Next base: position 27,277,543 of record CM049374.1, on the reverse strand, counting down.
CCCTCCCGGGTTTGAGGGAGATGTTATTAATGTTATTCAGGAGCCAAATTTTGAGTTTTGCTCAGCTGGATGCTTTAATCTATTTTTTGCTGTAAATTAATGAATTTTTAAAGAGCCCCTTGCTGGATATGGGTGGATGAGGGAATGCAGCACTGGTTCAGTTTTCAAACAAGTCTCTACTCCACTGTCACCCCCACCCCTTTACCACCCTCCCTCCTCATGGGATGGAGAGAGTGAATTTACTGAGGCACAAAACTTTCATTTTTTATCCATCCAGCAATACACTGCCTAGTCCCCCCCCCAATATTGAGATGAATCTGTCAGTGAACTCGTCCCATATGCTCCTATTCAGGTCCTTGGTTGGAGTTGGATGTAGACATGAATTAGCGTGAGGGAAGTATGTGATGTTTAATTCAACTGGTTTGCTGACTAATATTATCAGCACATAATACATGCTCAAATACATGTTTAATCTGATAGTGTTAAGCCATTTATTTCCCCAGTCTGATTTTTTTCTACACGAGTACTAGGGGAACTACTGTAACAACAGCAGGGCTTGCTGGGTAAGTTTAGAAAGTGTAAGAGAAAAGAGTGGTGGGGGTTGGTGGTGGATTGGCGGCTCTTGTAGCGCATGGCGGTTTCTGTGACTCATTCCAGCCTTGTGGTAGCTAAAAGGCTAATAAATGTTGCGGCAAGTCTGTTATGAATGTTTGGTTTGATTTTATCTCTGCATTAAGTTTAAGTCTAGGTACTGGATGAGGTACGTGGCCAGAAGTGTTTATGAAAATAGAATATCTCAGGGGATTTTGGTGCACTACATGTGCATACAAAGTCAGTGCCTACAAATACTCTCCATTGAAGGGGTGTTAATGTGGTGGTTAATGACACGTAAAAAGATTTTGGTGTAAATGCACTGCAGTGTTATTTGAGATTTTACTTAATTGGGTGCCAATCAATAACCAAGTCTTAAATGAATAAAACTGGCTTGACTTTTAAATGCCTTGAAGGATTTCATAATTTATTATATTGTGTCCTTGAGTTTTGATAGGCCCTCAGTATCAGTAAAGTTCTCTTAAGCTTTTTTGTTCTTTACTTAGTAGAAGCAATTGATATGCTTATATGAGTCACACTCTTCAGAGACTTTCCAGCTGTGTGCAGGAAAAGAAGCTCACTAAACTGACACAGCTAATGTAATAAGACCAGGGTGTTATTTGTAGTATTTGGTATCTGTTTTAATCTTTACAGTGGCTCCGGAAGAATACCTAAAGACTTTTAATACAGAAGAGATGGGGCCTTCTGTCAGTTTGGAACAGGGAAAATGTGAAATTAAAAATCGAAGCACCAACGACTTTCTAACAAACGCAGCTTTGTTTGCAGATCAGCAGCCACGGGGCTATTCTTTTATGACATATCATACAAATGGGGGCAACAGCTCCTGTACTAAATCCCATTGAGAAATGACAGTTTAATAACATTATATTACCAAATGCTAGATTCAGCCTCCTTCTGCGACCTGCTTGCATTTAATGGCAATTTAGAGTTGATACCATGACAAGTGTAGCGCCTGCCTTAAACCAGACTTGATTGATAATATGATAATCTCACTTTTCTGTGAGGCGGTGGTTGGAGGTAGGTGGCCTGCGTATAATATTTATGGATAACCACTGGAAATTGTGAAAAGTTTACAGAACTTCAGATATGCAAGAGATAGGACTGTGTTGTCTTGTCAGCCACAAATTTACAGTCGTGGAGTTCTCGTTTTCATTTACCTGCTAAAGATGGTCTCCTCTGTAATTTGGTACTTGCTTGTTTACTGCTTAACTACTGATATACATAAAGGAAGTGTGCAGTGCAAATTGCAGTTATATTGGCCTTATAGGTTTATTGTGCAGCAATGTAGTAACGGTAAAGAACTTCTCACATGTTGGAACAATCTGCAGACTCGAGAGGAAATTCAGAGAGGGTCAGGTTTAATTCACAGTTCACAGACCTAAGCCTGCTTAGTAGGGTTAAATAGTGGAGTCTTGAGAATGTGGTTTATTCCCACATCTCAAGTTCATCCTCTGCTGACAGTAAAGTGGTGGTATACGGATCATTTATCATGAGTGTCAGTTGATCAGACCTGGAGGCTTTGTAGCTTCTCAATATGTATTGTAATTTCAGACAACGTTATTGTGGGCCGGTCTAGAAATAGCTTCATGTAGAAGTTGGGAGACAGTGTGTGCTGTGGTGTATGCGACTCATGATCTGTAGGGGAAAGTGCCAAGTTTTGCAGATGTGGTGTTGGTGGGAAGAAGCTGTGGTGGATCTGTTTGACCCGATGATACAGCACTTTTTCTTCTTACGTTATTTATGTCTCATTGTCCTTTGCTCGGCAGATTTGTATGTCAAAACCTCTTTGTTGTCGTCATTTGTCGCTTTTTTGGATGAAACTTGATGGATTATCCTAAGATGTAGTACTTGGAGTCTCCATCTGTGATTCAGAAAACCCCCAACAGAAGCCAAGGATTCTCTCAGTGGAGTTGGAGGAAATGTTGATCTGTATGTGGACCAGGAAACCCACACAAATGATGACTCGCTCCTGCCCCATCATTTACACCCCAACCCTCTTTCTTCCTCTTACACGTAGTCAGTCTCTTAATTGTTTTATTTTGTCCTCACTTCTTTTTATTTCTCTCTCTGCCATACTCTCCTGTGCTCTTCACTTAGCAAACAACACGTCCGTAGAGAATTCAGAAGAATGCATCTTGTTACTAAGATGAGTCATACTTCCTCTTGCCTGCATGCCTTTCCCTCAGGGTGGATGAATGAGAGGGTGGAGAGGTTAGCTGAGGAGGCTCAGTGGCTGAGGCGACGTGGTTTGTGCCAGTTGCCCAATGTAATTAAGAAAGTATCGGTGTGTTGGTCACAGGGCCTGAGTCGTGCACATCCCTCCCTAGCTCAGCCCCCTGTGACTGACAGCTTTGACCAGGCTGAGTCACCACCTTCAACAAGTTACTGTTTAGAAATCTCACAAACCCCACAAGGGCTGATCTGCCAAGGTGCAGTGGCCCTGGGAGGAAAGCATGGGGCCTTGGCTCTGGAGAGAAAGGCCCCTGCAATCTGAGAAGTCTGCTTTACTGAAGGAAATTTCTATGGTGGGATGTAAAGACTGTGGAGCAGTTTACATGCACTTACTAAGCTTAAATGTTCCTCAGGAGGCCTGAATACAATATAAATGTTTGTGGGTAAAATTAAGGTGCAGTTTATGTGTAACATTTCAGTTTTCTGGTTTAATTTCCCTAAACTTCTGCATCCAATTTTACTTGATATTACATTGTACCAAAAATGCACAGAGTTGTAAGCAAACTTTAATGTATTTATTATAATACTAATAAAATGGTATGAGTACACTATTAGCCCCTTTTAGCCCTAGCTCCGTCTCTGCCATACCTGCTCTGCTTGGTCCCCTGCCAAAATCTATGACTCACAGGAGACTGAGTGACCTACTTTTTAGTCTTCGATGAGTGCCAGAAGATCTTTAATTTGCAAGGCAATACAGTGGGTAAATATAAGTCAATTAAAATGCACTTAATGCACCCATTTTTGGATTTAAGCACCTAAAGGCTGTGTCAGCATGGCAACAACCTCAGAGGAATCCCTTCATTATCACAAGGAAAGAAGATATGTAGTAAACAGTTGATATCGCATTAGAAGCAAACTGAGTTTAAGGCCACACTGGCTCTCATCAAGCTAATTAAAAAATATAACTCATTTTAGTGCGCTCATAATCCAGCAATATCTGTGTGCTTTTATATTGCACATTCCCAGTTTATCCATGTTGTCAGAGATTATGGTTTCTACATGTAGACAAAGCATTTATCTACATGAATCAGTGAAAGTCGCCTCAAGGCCTAGTCAGTTTGTTTTAGTAATGATAGTTTTGGCTGTACTGGCAAGGTAAAGTTTGAACAGTTGCTCTTAAATATTACATGGATTAAGAGGGAGATAAAAATGTTTGGGTACAGAAGCAGTCTCTTAAAAGCCTGGCTTATAGTTTGCCTACCTCTGAAAAGAAAACAAGGATGGGATCAAAGGCCATAGGATCACTCAGAAGGTTTGAGCTGCGTTTTGATTGGAAAAAGATGCCGCTTTGCAGTAGATGGAATTTCCACTTTTATCGCTAATTGCCGTTTTTTTTGGTTGTGTTGTCTCTCATTGAAGCAGAAACAAGCTGTGCAGCTGAATGCGGTGTCTTGGCTGCTCTTTTCCCTTCTACAAGGCTTGGCTGCTTTGATATGTCATTTTTGTTTTAGTCTGCCGCCTTCGTCTTGACATGATTGGCCCCGCTCGCTCCGACCTCCTGGAAACCCCCCGGCATGCCCGCCCCAGGGTGTGTGTTCAGTCATTTATTCGGCTTCCTCTAAGACTGCCATGCCTTCACTTCCTTCTGTTTCCCTTCCTCCTATTAAGATGCAGAAGGCAGAGCAGTGTTTGGTCTGAAAGGCTTAGTACTTGGGGGCGGGGGGGTTACTGGTGTACTGGTGTGTACACTGGGGGGTTAGAGAGTGACTGTGAGCGTGGGGACTTTAATGACTTAATGTGCACTGTACAGCCTGGCAACACTCCGACTAAGTTCTGCAGGCGGCTCACAGTGCTCTGACTTCTGCGATTTTGTGTGAGTCCAGTCAAGGAAAGTCAAAATGATGCTCTGACAAAAGTGGCTAAAATTGGAGAGGAACAAATGATCAAGTCTTTGATTAATGCTTACTGCTGCTTAGGTCTATGCCTGATAATCCCTATTTAGGCATCCAAAATGACTTCCTTTTTGCATTTTCTCATGTTTTTGCTACTTTCTAAGAGGTCCCATACATTGGTGAACCACTTTCAGTGTGTTGCAGTTTAAAAAGAGGGGAGCGGCTGCTCCTCACACAACAAATTCAGAGAGAGGTGACTGTTTTGGCGGCCACGTGCTCGCTAGACGATGCTGGCGACTTTTTTTTTTTTTACAAAAGTCGCAAGATTTGTTGCTAGTCGCATGACAGAGAGACTGAAAGAGATCAGGGAAAGGAAATACAGCTGAACAAATGCATGTTTTAAATAGCGTTAAAAATAATAACGAAACACAATGTGTGTGTCGGCCGGTGTTGATTGTGTGGCGCACCGCAAATACGTTTTGAAACACTTTATTCCTGTTGGAATGGAAAATAGCTAAACAGCTCAATCATTGTCACTGTATTGTTTGTTAACTTGTTAACGTTACCAGTTAACGTTAGCCTGTTTAATGCTAACTTACTTAACAGCTCCTTTTCATCCACGTTTTATTTGTTGGAGGAAAAACTAAACATCTCCATCACATTTATTCCTTTTCATCCACTGTGGGACATACATCTCCATCACATTTATTCCTTGGCAACATGCTATACATCTCCCTGTGACATGTGGACCTTGTCTAGCAGCTCCTTCAACTTAAGACACCAGCTAGCTGGACCCAAAAAGGGTCACCATTTATTTATTTATTTATTTATTTATTTATTTATTGAAGGATTGCACTCTTTGTTTGGTGTGATTGATTCACCTCTAGTATCTAATCTTTTTAGATTAATTTAAATAAAAAGGTTGATTGATCATGTAATGATTTTCAAAACATTCAAAACTGTTACTGTGTTATTTCTGTTTCATAAGGCAGCATTAAAATAGTTAATGCACAATAATCGTGAAACCGTGATTATTTTTCAGACTATGATCGTACCAACAACATTTGTAATCTTTGCATCTCTACCTGTACCACATGTAGAGGGTTTAATCAGTCGCGGTTCGGCTGCGGCTTATGCAGAGATTCAAGGTGTCCGCTTTATTCATGTAGCGGCCGGAGAAATATGCGCAACAAAACAACATGCTGGAGAGCCCCAACCTGTAAACACATGTTGCAGCATGGCTCAATCTGTCACGGCTCGGCTGCGACTCATCTAGAGATTTAGCGTGTCCCCTATTTCATCATTTACATTTAGGGTAGACAGCAATGAGTTTTTTGGCCAGATGATCAGTTTTTGGCAAGACACCTGTAGACGGTGAACAGCAATCAATGAGCTTTGTATGGATTCAGCTACTTCCCGCGCCCACTGCTGTAATGCGCATGTTTGGGGACACATGCACAGAGAGATCTCGATTTATAGACAGATGTAGTCTGTGGTGCTGTTGAACTATATTGCATTAAACAGAGAGGTGTATACGTGAAAATGTGTTGTGGCACTCAGCCTGATGTCATATCAACCTGAAGTCGATTGAAGAAATAGTTTGAAGTTTCACATCTTTTCCTTGATCAATTGACTTGACAAATTGACTTAAAATACACAAACACACCAGCAAAATCTTTTTTTCAGCATTCAAGGGGTTAAACTCCATAACAATTTACTGCATTTGACTAGTAAATAGAAACTCTAGAAAATGGAGCAAGGATTCAACAATATTTGGAAATACAATCCCATAGTTGCATAGCAGGTTTATCATGTGGCATTCAATAGAAAAATGGCCTAGGTAAAACAATTGATAAAGGTTCTTATCAATTGTGTCATATGTGTTCAAATACAGTGCGTTAGTAGTAATGAAGTTGATTTCCATGATCTATAAATGTATCTATTTTCATCCTGATGATGCAACATTTTGAGAATATGGATCTGAAAGTCTTGAATCAAAAAAAAAATCCAAGTTCTCATTTTTAATTTCTCTATATTTTATTTATCTGCCGAGTATGAGTCAGAGTTGACTGAGTAGGATTTTCCTTGTCGATATGATGAAATAAATGCATTTATGGTCCATAGCTTGCAGGTCATCGAGGCTTGTGGTCAGTGGGGAACAATACAGGTGAGGTCAGGTCTCTCTCCATGGCACATGATGCACCACTTTTACCAAGGGAGTCATCCTAAACAAAGACTCATTTGAAAATGAAACATGCACTTCTTTTCCCTTTTTTGTGGTTTTGCTCTTTTTTTAGTAAACTGTGTGACATTTAGTCATTGCTAATATACTATTTGTGGCTTTTCCATTCATTTTGAATGGCGGTAGTGCGTTTAGGCTGCAGTGAGTTGAAACCGACTAAACTTTGGGAAGAAAACGCAACCCCATGTCACACTGCGGTGGCCAATCATGTAACAAGCAATCAGAGTTGTCAGTGTGTTTTTGAGGTGGTGTGAGAATCCTGTGTAGTTTTAAAACGCAAGCACCGAACTGTCCAGGAGTTTGTGTAACAGCTGAATGTTGACTGCAACAACAAAGCACAGTCGATTTGTCACGCTTGTCTATCTTTCTCCTTAAAATCAAGCTGCCTTCAAGTGCTGTTTGAAATGTTGAGATCTTTAAATGATCAGATGGAAAACAATAAATGTGAAATATAAAGTTTACTTGTGCCACATTGGAGGGTTAAAGCACACAGCGAGGCGTCAGACAAATGGGCCGTTTCGGATCGTGTTTTGCTGGTCTGAACGCAACTTTAGGCTGCTGCTTTGGGTTAGTTAAACGCAGGTCTTTACCTTCATTTTTCATTCCCCGGAGAGTGAAAAAGAATTCAGAAGAAATATGGTATTCTTGAATTATCATCCAGCCATAGCTGTCTCAGTATTGACTGAATAAAATCAAAAGGGCCGTTTGAGAAACCATGACTTGCACATAATAGAAGATGGCTATCGGTCTTAGCTGTGTGAGACCTCAGTGGGAATGGGGGCTGATGGCATAGTAACATAACGCGAGTCTCGTCCTTCTCAGCTGAGCAGACTTGATTGGTAATGCACTGGGAGGGGAGCAATGTGCTGGAAGGTAGACTTCTGTTTTTCAATTTGTTTCCTGAATATAGATATATTTAAACTGAATACTGTGCAGCATAAATTCTTTCTGGGGTAGTATCTTTGTGTTTGTTTGTGTATACGTGTGTGTATGTGTATGGCCTGTTTAGGAAGCCTGCATTTGTTTGCTGGCTGTGTCTGGGGCCCAAGGTGGAGCTCTTTCTGTCAGATGAGTGAAGCTCTGCAGAGGCAGCCACTGGGAGTTCTGTTTCATCTCCTCTCATACTGCTCTAAAGCAGACATGCAAATCTGCTGTAATGAGCGCAGCCTGTGTGGTGGTATGGGAGGGAGGGGGAGGGGGGAGGCGCGTGTGAGGAGAGGGGGATGAACTCAGGAATTTAAAGTAGAAAAAGAAAAGGTGAGACGCCGACAGCCGAACCAGATAGCAGAGCACAGAAATGTAAGGGGTTTAGGAGAGGGTTATGTCAGGAGCGTTGGAAGTGACAGAAAGTCTTCCATCTCAAATCAAACATTCATTAGCCCGCTGCGCCTGCTCGCTTTCCTTCGCTGTTGAAACATCGAGGTAAAGATGCAAATGGTGCCACGTTAATTAGCCTTATCTTTTACACCAGCAAGACGTGGTGTGAAAAAACAAAACAAATGGCGCATCACCATCATCACCGTTAGCAAATGTAATGAGGCTTTTGTGTGAATTCTGCTGAAAGTTTAGCATCCTAAATGCTTGTTGTAATTTTGTGGTTTGTGAATGTTTCACAGCTTACTACAAAGAGGAACATGTTAATTTATCACGGCAACAAAACGTTTTGAGTAACGGTATCTCGCGATAAAAAGGATCACACAGTTTCAAGATACAATCACACAATTTTAAGAAAGTTGATTCAGTTTTCTATTTGTAGATTCTTTAACCGTCCATGAACTGGATACTACTGGATCTACTGATTTATGCCGCTAGATAAGTACAGTGCTGGGTCAAAACCAGATGCAAATTTAACATATTGCAGTTTGGTTTCCATACTGGCAACTGATAACTGAGGATTATGATAACTGATAACTGAGGATTATTTCACCCGTGCAAGTTATCCACGCTGCAGTTTGACTGAATTGAAAAGCGTGAACCATTAAATCAAAATGGGTCATGAATAAGGTTGGGCATCGAGAACCGATTCCTACTTGGAATCATTTAAAAAAAGAAAATTACGATTCCAATAGAATCGTTTCTTTAATGGAACCGTTTGGAGGATTTGGTTTCAAATCTGATCATCAGATGCAAATTTAACATGTGCAAGTTTTGGTTTCCATACTGGCAGGGGCTTGTGTTGCAGCCACGGAGCACAGTAAGGGGCACTCTAGTGTGGCTTTATTTTGAAATTTGCGAGCCAAAACATTTTGTCCTCAATTTAACACTTTGCAACCCACCATTAATTTGATTTATAATGTATTATACCATGTATACATCGTGGTATTATTTTTAGAGCTGCAACAATTAATTGATTAGTTGTCAACTTTTAAATTAATCACCAACTTTTTTGACAATCGATTAGTCTGTTTGAGTAGCTTTTAAAAACAAAAGTGAAAATTCTTTGATTCCAGCTTGTTAAATGTGAATATTTTCTAGTTTCTTCTCTTCTATGTGACAGTAAACTGAATATCTGTGAGTTGTGGACAAAACAAGACATTTGAGGCAAGGCAGCTTTATTTGTATAGCACATTTCAGAAACAGGGCATTTCAAATTGCTTTACATAAAAATGGTTAAAATAATACAAGTTACAGTGCAGTACAAGCAATTAAACATTAAAGAGCAGTTAAAAACAGTCAAAATAAAATCCGAAAATACAAGTTACATTGCAGTGTAAGAAATTAAACATTAAAGTGCAGTTAATATTAGTTATATAGTGTATAAGCCGCTGTCCCACGCACGTTATCGGAGCGCAATAACCATTTTGGGGAAACCCAAACTTTGTTAAACAGTAAGGTAGGCACTCTATACAGGCAGAAGCACATGTCTTTACCATATCATGCGTCCACCACGGGCCCCGCAGGATCATGTGACTTTGTACTCTGGTTAACCAACCAGAGTGGAAGTACTTCTCTTTACACTGCAATATAGTTGGCAAACTTGTTTCCATCCCAAAAGGCACCAAAACATCCCAAAAGGCACCAAGTTACTCAGTTTACTTCAATATTTGTTTTAACAAACAATAAGGATAAACATTTCCCCTTTTCGTTGCTTAATTGTTTAGAAATGTTCATAAGAACAGTCAAATCACTGTCTAATCAAATCATTTTATTTTGCTGATTGTCATATAGTTTCAACAAAAATCAACTTCAGTATAAGAAATAAGCAATCATTTAAAGAAAGGCAACGTAAAAAAGAAGTCTTCAGCATTGATTTTAAAAGAGCTGAGAGTTGTGGCGGACCTGCAGTTTTCTGGGAGTTTGTTCCAGATATGTGAGGATGTCATCTTGGGCGTATGGGGAAACACTGATCCACATTTATTCACAATTTTCTGACCTTTTATAGACCAAACAACTAATCGATTAATGGAGAAAATAATCAACAGATTAATCGACTATGAAAATAATCGTTAGTTGCAGCCCTCATTCTTTTCTTATGTGGTATTCTTATTTTCCCATTAAGCCGCTATTCTATAGCAATGTTGTCTTCTGCTACGGACATCAAACTTCATAAAAAATAATGCTTATTTGAAGGCTATGTATTGTTGTATGGAAATTAGTCATATTTTTGTTTTGACTTGACTTGTTTCCTCCGCTGAATCAGACTGCCACATGTGTTAGCTAATTTGTGATTTGTACCCAAATAATGCCTGTAGCAAATCCATAATTTGCCTTAAAGCCTTTCTTCAGAGGCACCAAGAGGTTGAGTGCCACTCTGTTTGAGTTACCATTAAATCTTCTCTTGTCAGTTAGTGGAAGCCAAAAACATTAGACTCCAGGCCTAAATCATGTGTCTGCTGTTTTATTCCGGTAAATCCTCTGGATTTGTGATGACCTATTGTGGCTCTTGTAAGGCAGTAACCTCACAGGGATGAATCCATTTTTTTGCCAGAAGGTACTTTGACTGCAAAGCTTAAACCAACAATGACTACTGCTACACCCCCCCGACCTCATCCACACCCAGATAAATAGTAACATTGTCTCCAGGTAACCTAATTAATTGAAATGATCTGGAACGGAGCAGGGTAAAGAGAACAGGTATAGACACCGACAGATGTCCGTTCCACGTGAAAACAAATTCCTGGCCTGTCATACGGCGCTGTAGACAGCCGTAGTCTCATGTTTTACCCCCCTGCTCTCTTATTGATTAGCATTAGACGAAAACCAAGCTCAGAATTACCATGGAAGTCATCTGGAGAATGCCCAAGGAATTTAGTAGCTTGTATAAACAAAGACAATTCCTGGTGATGTAAGACATGGCTGGTTGAATTCAACAGCTGATTGGAGTGCTTACATACTGTATTCTGCAACACTGCGTAGACCCTTTCAGTAGTATGTTCCCTGCATGTGTATGTGATTTATTTTTATCAAGCAGATGTGGTGTGTTTGTGTGGGTGTGTGGTTACAGTGTCGTAGTAAAGCAGAAGATGGAGCACCAAGAAAATATGAAACTATTGACCTGTGGCTGCTAATCGCTTCAATATAGTACATATTCAGCAGCACATGTTGTGCAACTAATGCAGGCTGTATTATCACTTAGGGGAAGGAGCATGGATTTATGGCAGGTGGCCACCCCTCAGCAATATGCCATGAAAACCTTCATCATAAAAGCTTGCATTCGGTAAAATTATTTCACATACAGCTTCACTCATGTAGCACCAAGTGTTTGTGTTACATGTTAAAAGCTCTGTCGCAGTAAGAGGGGGAGAGTATACATGCTGCATGTTATAAGTGGGCTGTGTTATTATCTGCAGGTACAGTATGACTCCAGCAGCATTTAAAAGAGCCTGTACGGAGGCGCAGTAAACCTGGGAAATGGGACATGAGGAGTCAAAGAGCAGCGCATCAACAGCTTAATGATGTAGAGGGATCGAGCTCCGTCAGGCAGTAAACTCTTTAATATGCTGTTAATTATTTCTGAGAGATTGAATATTGATTAACAGCAAATGGTTATTATAACTCCAGCTCCATTGCCATTCAAAATGAAGACAATTTAAGGTTTTGCGTGAGAGGAACATCTAAGAAATATATTAAAGTTATTTCCACTCTGTTTTGAATTTAATTTTAACTTTGTACTTTCTGGGTTTGAAAGTGAGTGTTCTGTCTCTGTGTAACCAGTGTTACAGCTCCTTTTCTTAACCATAGCTTCAGAGCTGCCAATGCTGATCCACTGTCTAAATTTAAAATTTATGACCTGAATCCTGTTCTGTGTAGTACTCAGAACATGCATTGCCCACCCAGGTAATTCCTTTAAATCACGCTTGGGTAATTCTAGCATACATGAAGCATGAAGCTAATACACAGCTGTTTCTGAGAGGGATGACATGGACACATTGAACAATGCCACATTATGGCTGAGTTCAATAAGAGAACAAAGAGAATGTTTTATCTTTAAGAGTCACAGCAGTATATCGCATTTATGTAGACAATTAAATATGACCAATTCATTAGACCTAACAATCTTTTGTAATTCTCACCACATTAGAATATTTGAACATGCCCGTCACTGTGCGTCCAGAATAGGGCTGTAACTATCTAGTGATAGACCGATTAATTGGCGGACCGATTTAATGCCATTTTGAGATCGGCCAATGCCTGTGCTCACAAGGCAGATAAACAAAAAAAGGTAGCCTTGTCATTGTGACTGCTGTAGAACAAAGTTAGCTCTTGTGGCCCTGCTGTAATATATACATTACCGGTCAAAAGTTTGGGGTCACTTAGAAATTTCCATACCACTCAATTATAGACAGAATACCAGCTGATCTGAGTGGGTGGCTGATCTTTAATGCAATATCTACATTGCCTGTTATCAGCAACCATTCATCCAATGTTCCAAAGGCACATTTGGTTTACTAATCTGTTATCATGAAAAATAACTAACAGAATGTAATCTGTAATAAAACTGCTGCCCTGGTTAAAAAACAACAACAATGCAACTGATCTCCGCTAGTACTCTATTCTAAGTGACCCCAAACTTTTGGTATTGGCCAATGACAATAAAACATATCTGTTAAACTATTAATCTGCCAATTATTTTCTCAATTAATCAGTACATGTTTTGATATACAGTATATCGTGAGAAAAGCCTGAAAAATATTCAGTTTACTATCACATAAGGTTAAGAAAAAGCAGCATATCATCACAATGGAGAAGCCGGAACAAATAAATGGAAAAAAATGACTTGAACGGTAAATTGATGATCACAATAGTTGCCAAGTAATCTTCTATTGATGACTACACTTTGAAATAACTACTTGGATAAGTTGTACTCCCAAGGAGGTCTAATGCTTTCCTGGCTATGAGTTTTCTATGTACAATGGACAGCTTTCTTATCCCAGGAAAACGGACCCAAACACTTATGCTTTCTAATTGCTCGCCTCAGAGACTGGCTCAATATTTAACATGGACGTTGAAATAGATCTAGTGAATGCAGATGAGGACAGGCCCTTAAGATTGCTACCAAAATGCTTGCCAGTGCCTTAAGTGGTCTATTTGTGATTCAGCAGCAGGATCTTGCTGACTGCCAGGCTGGTGTGGAGTCAACCTCCCAGTGGGAGTGGGTTAATGCGGGCCCCCAGGCCTTGGGACTGGGGTAATTGGGTTTGCATGGTTTGTGTCGGGGCACCCCTGCCACCTCCAAAACAAAGGCCGCCTCCCAGGCAAGCTGTTAGGGACAGAAAAACCAACCCCTCCTGATCACTGCTCTGATTCACAGCAAAGACTTATTCAATTACTTGAATGTTGTACGTGTTTTTTTTGTTGTTGTATTGACCTGCAGATCACACACCGAGCTGAGGGCCTTGTGCTTGTGAGTGCTGCCTTCATCTGCCTAGATCTAGCTCTGCACCTTTATCTATCTATACACCCAATTCACCAAACCCACATTAACATGGAAAGTAGCTGAGTGCTGAGAGCATCTCTCTAATATCTCTAATATCTAACACCGCTGCATCTATTCACATCTCTCTAGGATTGACTGTGTCTGTATTCAGGGGTCACAAACACTGTTGCTTGCTTAGTGGCCACCCAGACAGCTTGAAGCAGCTCAGTTGATCCACAGCCAACTCCCAGATCTTCCACTACTCTAATCCTCTGTCCCTCTACCTGCCTGTGTTTATGCATATCTGCAGCAGCTGGATGCGTTTTCTCTTTACTACATACTTAGAAGTCCTCTGTTTGTTTGGCACTGACTAAAAAGACAAAGGTGTCTCTTTTGCCTTTTTAATGTTCAGCGGGTTTAAAAGAACTCAAGGTTTAGGTTTGCTTTGTTGACAACTCTCTCTCCTCAGCGTTTAGCTGCCCCACAGCCACACTCCCAACTGATTGGCAGAATAATTATGGACTTGATTTGTTCAACCGCAGGTGAAGTGGGATTGAGGGAGTAGGGGCGCAGAAAGAGCATGAATGTCATTTTTCTTTTTCTTTTTTTAAAAGTGCAGCTGAGAGGTCTGCTTGCCTGCATTTTAAAAGCCAACTTTAACACAACATAGCCCACTAATAATACTGACACATAGATTTCTGTAAAACATAGGCACTCTTGCACATTCTGTTAGCAGCGAGGAGGCCCCGGTTGGTGTCCAGCTCTGCTGTAGGCTGCAATAAGATGAGCAATGTGCTGAACCGTGTGAGCCGCGAGGCGATAATTGACACATCCTAAAAATGCAAGTAAAGACTGGGTTATTAATGCTTTTTTCCTGAGGGTGGTTTCAGCGGAACCATTAAGCCTTTAATTGAGAAGGAAGACTGACATTAAAAGCTGTTGCCTTGGTACTGCCGTTACATTCTTTTTGTTATTTAATGAAGATGAGGCTTAGGGTAGATCACTGCATGATTACAGAGCTCACGTGCAGTCACAATACTCGGACACACTGCTATTTTGGTTTGAGAGATCTCAAAAATAACTCCCTAAGTCCTTTGCCTCCAGGGCTGGAAAAAGTGAGGAGTCTCACTTTGACTGAAGGGCAGGTGAGCAGACTTCCCACCCCTCCCTGTTTATCCCCCTTGCAATTGCTAGAAAAACAAGGGCTTCTCCCACGCTGGATATAAAGCTGTTGATATGGAAGGTATGACCCTGGTTTCGGTCGAGAGTAAAGATGCCAAAGGCTTGTTACCAGGTTACATCACTGTTGTTGTTGTGAGTGCTTGTGCCAAGTCTTCAGGCATAACAGAGGGAGCATGCTTAGCAATTCCCCTCCCATTTGCCAAGTTACCATCACACTACAGGAAGATTCTTGTCATAATAAGTTGTCTCTCTCTCTTTTCTCTCTCTCTGTCTGTTTCTCTCTCGCCACACACACCAAAGTCTTGCCAGCATTTAACAATCAGTATTGTAAATATTTATTGTGGTCTGTTTGATTCATAGTGACATTTATATTTATGCAGGATTCATCATGTCTACTGTTCTGAGGTAGCATGACTTAATGGTTGTCTGTGTAGCAGAGCAGGCACATGTTGGAGTGTTACCCATGATGGATGCATGACTGCTGTAAAAGGGGATTAATTACAGAAATTGCAAATAAGTGCAAGATAGTAATGGTCTAGTACCTATCAATGGTCTTGTGTCTAGAAGTGGGATGACAGTAATGCACAGGTATTTGAAGGGAAGTTCTAGGTAGGCAGCTAGGTGTTCTCGGTAGATAATAAAATAGGCCAGCTGTGGTTATGGTTATTTAATACTAAACTGTGAATGCATTATTGTCTATTTGTGCCTGAAAATGGCAAATCACAACCTACAGGATACATACAGAAAATTTCTCTCCTAACGCTTAGTTCAATATAAATGCTCGGATAACTCGTTTTGTTGTTGGTGAAAAACAGTATTGACCTTGTAGTTGAAAAAGGAGCCTCATGAAGTCCGTTCATTTGCATTCGGAGATCGACACTTTTTGACTTGCGAGATGGTAGCGCCCGTAACTTAACTGCTAAAGTAAGTCGTTCAAAACCTTTCTTTTTAGTAAACTCTTTGTACAACAATGCTCTCAATGCCCAAGTTCATGTGTAGAGCCCCTGGTGATACTTCGAGCACATTTCATGTTGTGTCGAGCCTTCTTAATGTTTTAAAAATAGTGATTTTGATGCTATCATAGTCGTGCCCCTAGCACTCCCATTCAAAAGACCATTTGTCTGAAAAACGAAGATACGGTAAATCTTAAAAGTGGGGCTTCCGTCCTTATTATGCTTTTAAACTAAAGTTTGACTCTGGTACATTCACAAAAAGATCCTAGGTTGCGTTTTGGCGAGAATTATGCTTTAAAGTAGGCTGTCATTGGTATATCTGAATGACAGCAGTGGCACCAACAGACCTGCAACATAATAAATCCAATAGGTTCCAAACCCCTTTACATCAGAGTCATGACAGCACAGCTATTTTCTAAATAATCAAATTTTAACTTGCATATTGCAAACATACTGTATATTTAAACAAAACCTTTTGCTTAAAACACACAGCCACAAACACACACATAAGCGTGCAGCAAGACGCATATCGTCAGCAGGTACACTACTTAGAATACTAGAGAAAAAAAACGTATCTTACTTTTTTCTGTGCGCATCATTGCTGGGGAAATCAATTCCTTTGACCTGATAAGGTTCTCTCTCTGTCAAAATGTCACAATGTTATTGTTGACTATTTGCTGGAATCTTTGATATAATCATCACCTCGGCCATATACATATACATAGTGCCGCTATATGTTTATCGGCTTCAGTGTCACTCTCACTCCCGGTAGCACTTGTGGCTCTACCGGTCTCTGCTGGTTGGGGAGGCATCACTGGCCGGGCAGCTTTTTGTTGGAGCACTTGCTCCTTTTGCTATTTATTTATTTATTTATTTTTTGTACGAGTCACAACCAGATGGTTTCTGTCAAATGGTTGTACAGTGTACTGTAGAGTGATGGTGGGCGGGAGACGTGCGGGACACCGATTGGTCATTTTGATTGACACACATATCTCACCAATGGACTACAAGAGGCAACAAATTTAGGGCCAAACCGCTCCAGGCCGTAGCCTAGTCTGCCTATACACAGCAACCAAGGAAGTCATTATTGCTTTTTTTGTGTCCTTCAAAACCCTAGCAAAATGTACAAAAATCTGTGAGAAATGGCATCAGCTGACAGGAAGTAAACTTGGACCGAATCCATTGCCTTAATCCAATATAGACCGTCTGACTAATGACAAAGTGAAATATTCCAAAAACATGCAACCTTGCGTTTCACTCCAGTGTCTCCAACCGATTAGAATTAGCTTTATCTACTGTCTTTGTAGATTTTTGTCCATTTTGATGGACAAATGCACCATTACAGGTTATTAAAAACAGACAGATATTCCTTCCGTCAAGTTTCTCTCCATTTTGTGATGGCTCAAAGTAGCAGTAGGGCGTGAGCTTAATCAAAGTAAACTTTAAAACATCTTTTATCAGGAGCCCGGCAACATTGATCCATCCTTGGAAGAATGAAAAGCAAGAGAACAAATAATATTTGTATCAACATATTTTAAATGTATCACAAAAGTGTGTATATATAACATATATGTATATTTACTTTTTTTTTAACATTAAAACAGTAATATTTGTAAAAAAAAAATTTGTATTTAGGTCTTTTATATTCCTTTCACATGAAATCCCATGCATGCAAAGATGGTAAACCCAGGTTCAACTCTCATTTAGCCGTTGTTAACAGACATAAGGCAATACTTAGTCATTTCTGTTTACACAAAAGGTCAAAAAATGCAGTTCCTACATGTCCATGCTAAATGATGTGATATTGTGTTGTTTTTACATAGACTGCACATTGGACTTTAGATTGGAATAGATCTCCATTTTGGGAAATACACTTGCGCCATTGCTGCGACCAACCACCAAAACATTGTTAAAGAATGTAACTACTACCACAACAACAAATTTGTATCCTTAAATGTCTACTTGTGTTCTGATTGAAAAACAATCGTGGAGTGGTGAGTAGGCAGATTTGAACCCTAACCCTAACTTTGGAGAGAGCCAGGCTAGTTGTCCCCCTAGTTCCAGTCTTTATGCTAAGCAAGGCTAATTGCCTCCTGATTCTAAATTTATACAGTACATAACACACCGACATTAGAGTGGTACTGTTCTTATCCGGCTCTAGGACAGAAACATAAATGTATTTACCAAAATATTATTTTGGGAAATACCTTTCTAATACCTGTTCACCTAAGAGACGTAAAACATACACTTTTTAGTCATGTTTTAAGCATATGTCTAGTCAAAAAAAAGAGGGGGCAATATGGTTGAGAGCACAAGTAACCACTAATATCTGTTGAGGAGAAAAGTCTTTGTGTTGTCCTTAGTGATTGCTGTAATGAGTGCAGGTATAGTCACAAATGCCCCTTTTCTCAGGTTGAACAGTGTCAGACCTGCCTGAACACTTGTCATGAGCAGGGTCGTGGACTCATATCAAATAAGCCATGTCGACTCATCCACAATGACAAACATAGATTTCCCCCTCCCCCCATACGTATACCCATTTTTACACCAAAGTAAACACTACTTCTGATTTAGTCCTGTCTGTCTCTGCTAGCAGTGGGTCACGCTGTTTTTCCCCTGCACATTCTGGTTCTATACACACTCAGTTTACAGGTAAACTGATGTGTATGCGGTTGGCCAAACACAGTACAAAATCATTTTGTTAGGTTTATTGACCTTACATTATTAAACAAAAATGGCAGATGAAAACATTAAGTGTGCATGCTGTCTGTTTTGGTTAGGCTTCTTATCATTAACATTTCCTGCGTGGTGTCTTGTCATGTCTTTAATTACTGCTCCACTGCATTGTGACAAGAGTGCAGTGAGCGTATTATTGTATATTGTATATTTTGTGGGTAGTTTATCTCAAATCTTGATGCATGTGGTTTGAAGTAGTTGCTTGTGGGTTTCTAATATGTCGAGTCATTTTTAGTTCTTTGAGGTATGAAGTAATAAAACTGTTTCCCATTGATTTTGATGTTGTGGGTCTCAGAGCTTTCAAACAGAACTATAACACAATTTCTGGTATCCTAAAAGTAGGCAACTTTTGTTGATCGTATTTAATAACATTTTTAAGTAATATTTGCAAAATCTGAGAATTAGTCGAGAATATATTACATTCAATTAATTATGATGTTGCAATGTAATTATTCCAATACAATTACCCACATTCATGAAACATTCATACTTTCTACATGAGAATTAAAATGAAGTAGATGGTTATTATATGAAATGTTGAAGACAGTTAAGGGCCATTCATTATAGTATATTCAATATCACACTTATTACATAAAATATAAATTTCATCATGGGCCATGCATTGTTAGCGGTACTAAAATGTTAAGTAAGTACATAGATCAATTTTGCAATAGTGGAGATGGGGAACAGCACTGATTTTTATGACTCAGTTACCGACTTGCATCTCCGTATATTTCCCTAACATCATAAAGTTGACGTAATCTGCTGTGCTGTGTTGAGTAATCCCTGCTTGTTACGCAGTTTGTTGCCTCATTGGAGATTCTTGAATACAAGAGGGGGCTGGAACATGTATAATAACCATGCTGTCAGTTTGATTGAACCACTTCAGCCTTAGTAGCTGAGACGAAAACACAATCACTGATGCTGTCAGTGCTCTGTTGGCAACAAGGACGTTGAGTAGTCCTGTCAAGAACTTGGTAAATTAAGATGTTTCAAAAGTGCTTTCAATTTCTCGTTCAGAACTAAATCTTCCATTAATCCCCTGAGTATAAAGAAAATGTGAGTGCTGAATAGAGAATGAATTTGACCATCTCCCTCTCAGTCCTCAAATACTCCCACTGCTCTATTGTTAAAACAAATTAAAGTCGAGAGAGAAAAAGAAGTTTTCTCTTTTCGGTGAGCCTTGGTGCCATCACTGTGGTGCCCTTCACACCCACACCTTCGCCTACTGCTTCTTCTCCCTTGGCTCCTCTTCTCATCTTTCCCGCTTCCTCAGTATTCATCTGCTTACCCCCCGACCTGTTGGTGAACATATTCAGACAGTCCTCCCTGACGTGGCAACAAGCTGAGGCTTGTCCCTGCTCTCACTGTCCCACTGCCTGGCAGGCTAATGAAGGCAGCAGGGGGGCAGCCTTACTGCCTGCCTGTGATGCGCTTCATCATTCCTGCTACAGCCCAAGGTTCTCTAATTAAGACACTGACTTGGCCTTGCCGATTAAGTAGCAGCAGGATCATTAGCTTAGAGGGTCAAATGGCAAGCGTCTGTGTGTAGTGGTTGGAGCGCCTTTTATCAACCCCGGTCACAGTCAGCTCACCTCCGGTAGTCACCAGAAGGCTCTTCTTGCCTCTTCCCTTTTGATACCCCCATTCATACTGAGCGTTTGGTGCAAACATCTACATCAAGAATTTATACAGATCCTTACACTGAGCTGCCAGTTTCCAGGCACCCCTAACTAAATCTAATAAAGCACTGTTAGATGAGTGATTATTTAAATCAATGGTCATTTTGAAGGCTGTGTAGGGTTACAACTTATTATTTTTACTATTGATTAATCTGCCATTTTCTTCTGAAGTAATGAATGATCAGAGTTGCTCAGAGACAGAAGTGATAGCTTCAAATCTCTTGTATTGTCTGACCAGTGGACTGTCAAAAGATATTCAATTTAATAATAAAATATAAAACAGAAAAAAGCTGCAAATTCTTATTTCAGCAAAACTGAAAACAGATTGTTTGGTATTTTTGCTGATTGAAAAGATTCCTTGACTATCAAAGTGACTGTAAATTCATATTATTTTGATTAATTGTTTCAGCTCAATTGTATAGACAAAACTGGTATTGCATCATCGCCAAGGCCTCGTCCACTTCTGGGGGATGGAAAACAGAAGATCCTGTTGACAATAGACCTTCAATGCAATTTGACGTGCATTTCCAATGCAGAAAAGCTGTTGCGTAGCAGGTTACCTGAGGCTTTCAATTCACACTGAGATTTGACGCATATAAGAGACATGAATATTCATTGTCAGTGCGGTAAATCCCTAAATGATGCTAGTGACAGAAAAGCTAACAGTAGTTGCAGTATAGTCACACAGTATAGAAGCATCATAGATGTCTGGAATAAATTATCGGCAACTGTGTTGGTTCATTGATCCACTTAGACAGGGGAAGACGGAAGAGGCATGACGGTGATCAACCTTAATTTATTAAAGTATCACGAACGCTTAGGTTTGGGCAAGGTTGCTAAACAATTATCAGACATGTCTATTAACCAAATGTTTGTCTAACAAGAAATAACTCTATACAAACATGTTAAAATTCTGATCCTGTGTGGCCAGAAAGCTCAGTTGGTAGAGCGGTCGCCTGCAACCCTTTGCTTCATGTCATCCCCCCTCCCCTTTCATATCTTCAGCCGTCCTGTCAAAAATAAAGGCTGAAAATGGCCAAAAAATATCTTTTGAAAAAAATAATTCTGGTCCAAATACACTTCAAATTGCTTTGAAGTGTAAGCTACGTGGCTTTGGCGATGACACAAGGCCGGTCTGGTTTATGGCATTGTATTCAAAATGGTTACGGTAACTCAAATATACACTAATATTGTATGCCGGTCCTTTGACTGGTACTGCAGATATTCAAATGAATGATAGATAATAATATTCAAAATCAAATTTGTTTTATGATTCAGTAGTTTGCTGTTCAAAAAAGAAAATGACTGCCATTTGCAGCTTGTGAGTCACCTTTTATTTTGGTTATAGGGTGGAGGTATTTTGTGTTTGATTGGTTTGTCTTGTCAGTGATGAGGAACTGTTCTCCACCATTAGGCTGACTCACCTAGTCACTTAGCACGTCTGCTCATCTATCAGTCTGCTCATGACTGCAGAGGTTGGGAGAGTTACCTCAAAGCCTTTGGTGTTTTCATCCAGGCCTCTAACCTGCGAGCAAACATGGTGCAACTGTTAATGTAGGAGGAGTAAAAAAAAAAAAAGCACACTGAAAAGTAAATAACCAGCTCTTTGCCAAGTGGACAGATGAAAGTGAAACTCTGCTTAAAATCTTTCTTTGAGTATCAAAAGGTGTGAAACTTGGCCATAAAACATTGTTTTTGTTTAATTGGATTTATGAATTATTAATAAAGAGAAGTCTAAGTCTAATTAGAACTGTTGTGGGCAACTTGATTTCTGTCGGTTACAGACAGATGTTTAGGAATCAAAAAAATTTTTAGAAACTTCTCAAACCACCCCTGAAGCATAATAGTCTTTTTCTGTTGTCTGCCTTCAGGCCCATTATGTTCCAGGCATTCACCATTTTGCCAAAATATAGCTAAATACGCTTTAATTTTGTGCTATCAAAGCTTCATATCTCAGCCAGAAGTAGCATGTTCAGTGAAAATGAGTTTTAAACACGCTGATCATACAGATGGGCCGTGCAAGATCGGATTATGCTCTTGTAGTGGTGAGAAGCTTGTTCAGAGCTTTTTTTCAATACAAACCTAATAAAAGACATGCATTCAAAGTGACCACAGCTACTACTCTCCATCACTATATATTGGGTTGGAGAAGCGAGCCTGTGACCGGGAGGTCGTTGTTTCAATACACTTGAGCCTTGAGCATTCAGCTCAAGGCTCAATGCTCCTTTAACCCAGAAACAAAGCTGCTCCAGTGGAGCTGCTCAGTTGCCAGCAGATCAGACTGTAGTGTACTGGGCAGCTTCTAGGTATGAATGTGAAACTGAAGGTGACAGGTTCTCATTGCAAATGAGAATGTGTTCTTAATCGGTTTACCTGGGTAAATAAAAGTTAATTTAAAAAAAAAAAAAAACACAGCCACCCTTCAATTTTGATTCTTAATTGATACAATTTAAGTGGAGTATCACTTAAAAATAAAGACAGGAAGTCAAATGAAAGATGAAAAAGAAAAATGCAAGAACTTGGATTAGAAACTTACAAATGCAGTGCCTGATGAAACCCAACACTGATTATAGGGGAAGGTTAAGACCAATGCTACACCCCTTTTTAATGATATCCCTCAACTGGATTTTGTCTTTTCCTTCTCAGAGTTTTGTTTAGATGAATGAAGAATGCCTTGATCAGCTGCTGGGCACTAGCTAACCCCCGCTGGGAGGGACCAATTGAAAGGGACAACCACAAACTTGCTTGTGACCATTTGCCCAATTTTGAAATTTCTTACTATTCCTGCTGCATTTTATGTCAACAGCAGATGCCCCAAGAATTATGTTGTATTTATTCCTCGCCATCTTTTTAAATTGTTTATTTATTACAGGGACATTGCATATTAATATACATTTCTGTCAATATGCCAGAGTTAGCCAGAAGGCTGTTTCATCTTCTGGACTTGTTAATAAAGTCAAATAGATAATTTGAGATGTAAATATATTAAAATATATATTACACAGAATTAACACAACTAGGAGTCAATGTCTTTTTAAGAAATTATATTTCCCAAAAATGTTTAGGATTAATCTCAAGATACAGTGTTTGACTTATTTAGTACCACAGGACTATTTATGCCCAGTCTGACAGCCTGAGTGCACACTCAAATACACACACACACACACACACTTGTGCGAGCATGCTTAGTCAAGAGAAAATCCCTCAACTTGGTGAGGATTACTCATCTCCAGCCTGTTCCCCTTTTTTCCCCTCAGCCAGATTGCAGTGTCATCCTGCTTAGTTTTTTTCTCCCTCACAGATCCTCGTGTTCACCTACGTTTGTAACTCTAGGCCTTTCTACTCTGCCCCTCTATTTTAAGATGGGCAGGCTGGGCAGTGTGCCGAGAGGGACAGAGAGACAGGCTGTTGTGGGCTGCACTCTGCACAGCCGACACGCACAGGGCCAAGCACGGTTTGCAAGACGACACTGGCTGGCTTGTTTACTGCAGTGGCTCCGTTTGAGGGAGGAAGGGTAGGAGACAAGCAAGCTGGCAGGCAGGGAAGAAGGGAGAGGGGGTTTACTACCCTCAAGAGAGTCGGAATTCCTCCTGAGCCATTCCCCCATTTGGCTGGCAGTTGTGAAAACAATTGCCTGGCATTTACTCTCTCCCTCTGTGCAGATGGAGTCCCAGCTATGAGTCAGCTTTGAGAACAGCAAGTGGTGGAGAGAGTGGTGGGCTTGTGATCTGCTGCATAGTGAATATAAACATACTTTACAGAGGCACGTTTTTTGATGTTGGCCAAACTGTTGAGAAATGCTTCCTCGCTTGCATTTCTTTTTGTTCTCTGCAGTATTTCTGATATGCATACATTTTATTTCCAATGTACTCTGTGCTCCTTGTAAAAAATAGCTGACTAACAAAGACATGTCTGTTTCCTGTTTCTCCAGAGTTAACCTACGGAAGATGTCATGCTGATGTCTTGAGCTGAGGGAGACTTCATCCTTAGCCTGTCACTCATCCGTGTTAGTTATTCCACACCTGGTCCAGCCTCCACCAGTTACAGAGCACCAACAGCAACCACCTCCGACTCCACCTTTTCCCCATCCCCCTCCTGCCCAGCCTGCCGTCACCATGACGTCAGAGCTGGAGAGCAGCCTGACCTCCATGGACTGGCTTCCTCAGCTGACCATGCAGGCAGCCATCCGCAAGGCAGATGCCCAGAATGTACACGGGCCAGGCATGGGCAAGAAGAGTACCCTACTGGATCCTAACACCACATTGGACCAGGAGGAGGTGCAGCAGCACAAAGACGGAAAGCCGCCCTACAGCTACGCCAGCCTCATCACGTTTGCCATCAATAGCTCGCCAAAAAAGAAGATGACACTGAGCGAGATCTACCAGTGGATCTGCGATAACTTTCCCTACTACAGGGAGGCAGGCAGTGGATGGAAGGTGAGAAAATGAGACATCGGGCCTATGTTTTAAGCCAATATAGAAGACATAAAAGTTTGTTGCCATCATGATGATAATAGAGTTGTGTTCTGGTTGTAATGGAGATTCTGACTGAAACGGACACTCTGATTTCATGTCAAACCAAATATGACACACTATTTTAGTGCTTTTGGTATTTACAGTGGCAGTTACTTATATCAGTTTATTCACTCATGGTAATCATTTTTTGACCTTACATTTTGTAGCAAGCTGTGGACAGCCTTTGTACAAGAGTAGCGATTGATATTCCTTGCCTGAAATCATTGTTTTGTGGTTAAACAAAGTGAAATGGCATTGGTAATCACCATTGTCAATTCTGAGAAAGCTTACAGAGAAACTACGAGGGCGCCAAATCACACTAAGTCCTCAGACTGAAAAATGGTGCAGCCCTGAGAGAACCATATAAATTGTAAAACCCTGGATTAATATTCAGAGAAGTGGCCCCTATCTGTGCGAACACAGACTAAATAGCCCATTCATGGGTGGTATTATTCATTGCAGATGCCTTGATAGGAGAAGGCCATTATGTAGAAGAGAGTCTGTGCCATGTCATCATCTCAAGGAGCCCATGATATACCGAGATGAAGCTATGCTGATTGCCTTTTAAAGGGCCCAGATGGAAATTGATATTAGAATGAGTTTTCCAATCAGTCGGCGTTTATTGGAAATAGAATCTTAGGCACTGCTTTATTGCAGTCAGACAAGATGTATGAAGCCCATTTCCTGGGGTGTGTGTGTGTGGTGTGTGTGTGTGTGTGTGTGTGTGTGTGTGTGTGTGTGTGTGTGTGTGTGATGAGAAAGCATGTGTTATTATAAATGGATTGATTTTAGCTTTTGTGACAAGGCCTTTTGTAAGGAAATTAATTGTTTTATTTTGCGACCTGTTTCCTCTTTACTTATCCCTTTTTTAGTTATGTATGTGCTGTCAGTCTGCATGTATTCCTGCGTTGAGTTACAGGCATTTTTACTCACTACTGAGGTCAGCTCTGCATTTTGTATACCGCCCACTTTCTTTAGCACCATATTTAAATTCATTGCACGCTAACGGTTTTCTCTAGACATCAGCACAAGGGAGCAGCAATATTTACTGCTATTGCTTTAAGGTTGTTTAAGTGCTCATGTTATGCTGTTTCCTTTTCCTTTAATGTATGTATATATCTTTATTTACTTTTGTTATAGGTTTACAAAGTGAAAAAGCACAAAGTCCACCCAAAAGGAACTTACCATCAGAACAACACTGTTTTCACAAACTGCTCCAAAGCTCTATTGTAGTCCAGCCTTTACTTCCATGACAAACGTGCGTCTCTTTGTAACACATGTTATAATGCTCTCCTAACTGCTAGCGTTGCATGGCCTCATACTGTGCTTCTGACTGGGTGTAGTGCTTACCTAGCTACTGCACATGTGCGACTCCCAACAAAGATGGAAAAAAAGTGTGATGCCTCACTCTGTAGCTAAAATCGAGAGCTCAACACAGGGTGAAAAGAGGAGCTGCAGCAATGTGCATTACAACAAAAAAAAAAAATATATTTTTTAATTAAACCAATTCTAATATAACCTCTAAATAGAATTATGAACCTGAAAATGAGCATAATATGAGCACTTTAACAAATCCAGTTTCAGAGCATTTAGCAGTCTGTATCTCTTAAGATAATTCAAATATGTGAATATTTCTTCATATCCAGAGAGCAGCTTTGAGCTTATGTGGGTTGAAGTGGACTTGGTGAAGTCTTGCACACATCCACAGACTTTATTGCTTGGAAATATGAGGGTGTGACTGACAATCCATCATAAATGACTGTAGATAAGACACATTTATTTGACACTTACATGCATACACCTTTTATACATTTTAGAGTGGGTGTCCTCAGTGGGAATCTGACAGGTACTCCTGGCCGGGTTTGATCTACTCACTGAGTTACAGTCCCACTATAGATGTAGCAGAGAGGACTTCATGTGGCTAATGTGTGTGGCTGTTTATGTGCCTTTGGTTCTTTTGTTGTCATGTGGCTTTATCGTGATATCAGGTGCTGATTTCCCATAGTCAGAAAACACGTGTGGATATTGTTATGTAATTAAAACATTTTGAATTCCGAAAAATAATTAATGGCACTAAAGATTTGGAAATGTAATGGAATTAATAACAGGTTTGTAAAGTATCACAAGAGCTGTTAAAGAAAATGTGATACTTTAGATGTAGCCTACATGCAGCTGCTCTACTGTATTTTTAGTGACTGTCTACAACCTATTTGGTAGCTAACCAGTGAATGAGTTCAATCCTCTTTAGGATTAACAGACCAGATCAAATTTCCAATATTAAAAGTAAGCTTGCAGTTTTTAACAAGGTTGGATCATTAAAGATGATTTCTTTAGATTCACAATTTTACTTTGTACGCAAAAAGAAAATTTTATGCAGGGTTGTTTTTCGTTCACAGCATTTGTAAAGGTTGCATCATATGTAGTACAGTTGAGAAAATGTGGTATGAAGTGGTTGCAGAAAGGTTTTGAATTTAAGGGTTAATTTGAATTTAATTCATTGCACTTTATTTCACTATAGGACAATCCATTCCGCATCAATACTGCATTCCAGTGAGTCCTGTGAACATAATGCACTAAATTTAATATGTAAATCCATTAATACTTCTGCAAAAACTCTCATGTTTTGTGGATTTAATGAAATTTGGTAGACCGACGGGTCTAAAATCAAAGAACAATTGATCCACAGAGATGAAACCAATAGAAATACATTTTTAGCGTTTCTTTTTAGTGTTGGGTGTAATCTAGATTTGACGTAACTGGAATGATGCCGCGGGGACAAGAGCAAGTTATAGAATTAGTCAGCGTTGGTTACGAGTGACGCTCTTCAAGTACTTTCTAGTTTAGTAAAAGCTTGCATAGATTTTGCCCTAAATGTGGGCTGCAACTGTAGAAATACCCCTCACATTTAAAAGTGTGAAAAACCACATCACTCTAACCAGGATGCTGTACAGCACAGGAAGCACTAAAAAAGCGGTTTGAAGGTTGTGCTTATAAGCTACAGCCTGCGTCACAGTTCTTTCTCAGTTCTTGTTAATGGGGGTGTTTTCCCTGTCATGTTTTTTTTTTTTCTGAGAATCTAAAAACGCATGAAATAATGCGTGTAGAGTATTTATAAAATATTTGTATTGCATAAGACATTTGAATGGAATCCAAGAGTACTGTTTCCATGCCCGGGGCATTTGAGCTAGCTCCAGTAGCCTTAGGTTTGTTCCTATTTTTATTAATTTTTTTATTTTCTTACATCACACAATTTTGATTTTCATCTAAGCATGTGCAAAAGTCTTCTCTCCTCCTAAAGTTTCTCTCCTAATCATAAGGGGAGAACTTGTAGGAAATTGTATAATTCGGTAATATTTACACAGTAGTAACGTTTCCCTGTTCTGTGACTATTACTATGGTGTGAATCCACCTATAGTAGTGTGTGTGTGTGTAATAAGTTGGACGCAGGCATGCCTGGGTGGGGCGCATGGTGGTTGGATGTGCTCCTCTGTCAGTCTCGGGAATCTGGGACTCAACGCACGCATGCGTCTGTTCTGTACGATAATGCAAGACAAGATGAGACCGGGCTAATTCAGGGACCAGCAACTCATTTAATAATCTCAATAGAACTCCATTAGCCTGCGCTTTCACAAACAGATAATTCATCGAGGTCAAAAAAATGTGAACGCTGCCTTCGAAAGTGCAGAATATGTGCTCGGCATCTATGAGCAAGCAATTAGATGGTGCTTTTCTTAACACCCTCTCCAGCTCTCTGAGGTATTTTGATTCATACATTGCAGGTCAGTGTTAGCAGCCTTTTGTATACTGTAGCTTCCGTGTCCTTCTGTTCCTTGTATGGCAAGCGTGGCTTATTGAACATCTGCCAAATTCCTTAAAGTGCTCAGATTTTGCTAATTTTCAGGTTCATAATCATATTTAGAGGCTATACCAGAATAGGTTTATGTGGTTTAATTTTCAGAAAACACCATATACAGTATTTGTTGTACTGCAGATTGCTGCCGCTCCTCTTTCACCCTGTTTTAGCGAGTCAGTCACACTTCTGTACCATCTTTGTTGGGAGTTGCACATGCGCAGTAAGTACTGCTCGCTTGTCAGTTGCAGAGCATGAGGGAGTGCCATGCTAGCAGCTAGGCGAGCATTATAACATGTTACAAAGTGACGCACGTTCGTCACTGGAGTAAAGGCTGGACTACAATAGAGCTGTTTTGGAGCCGTTTGTGAACAGTGTTTTCTGAGATGGTAAGTCCCTTTGGAGTGGACTTTGTGCTTCTTCACTTTACCCTATAACGTGCACAAAAAAGATACATAACACAATAAAGGACAGGGAAAAAGCCAAAAATCATAATATGAGCACTTTAAGGATATTTCATATACTAGGATTAAAACAATATTAAACATTTCCTAGAGGAGTATAGGCTTAACTTGCAGCACTTGTCTAAAGTGCAGTATACTGTTTCTATGTGGTACTGATTATAACTTATATCTGTTGCTCAAGTCCCTTCTATTTCAAAGCCATTACAGGCAATGTAAAGCCGGCCCTGGATTGCTCCTCTGAGATTAAAAGGTGAATGGGAACAGTGCTCTCCCACTCCAAGGTCCGAAGAACGTGTCTTTCTTTCCATCATGAGCGCTGTATTACTTATAATGTATGGTCATTTTCAAGATTTAAGAATCTACTGTATAAGAGAATTCATGTTCATTCATTCATGAATTAGGTATTAAACCTTTTTTTTGTATTTTTTGCTATGATTAGTAATAGAATGAGTGAAATAAGAGCTGAATTTGGTTTTCAAGTCTGTTATCTGTCATATTCTCAAATCTCCCTCTTCATGGATGCTTGCGTGCCATGAATAGTGAATCAGCTCTCACTTTCGCTACAACTTTGTGGGGCAATTGTTGCATAAATGATTTGCAGACGCGTGGCTTCAAGACACTTCAAAAGGACAGTTGCAGGGGTGGGGGTTCCCCCCTAGTCTACATCTACGTGGATGTATCATGGTGGGCAATAGCGCAGACCAGTCTGAACAAACCATACTGGTTAAGAGTTTATTAAGGTTAGTGTGAGTGTTGATGTGTCAATTAGTATTGGTCAGTGTTTTAGATGCTAAAGTCTCTGGGGGAGCTTAAAGTGATGGGGAACCAGTGTCAAATAATGACCTGTCTGCATTATTTGTTGAAAGCATTAAATTATAAGATGTTTTGTGCAGTCTGGTGAGATGTTTTTGATCAAATCAAAATGCACATCATGAGAAGGATACATTTTTTTTTTTTACTTTTTACATAATAAATAAGCATTATGTGATTTAAACTCAGACTGTAAATTTCCAGAAGATGTATGAAACCCATGTGTAATATATTAAACTAACTTATCAGAAAGGTCATGCAGTCAACGCATTTGTTACCTAACAGTATATATTACAATAAATACATTTGAGCAAATATTTTATTAGAAGTTAAAGTTCTTTGTTAGGCCTGTAACAATTATTGAATAATTGTCTAATCGAAATAATTTATTTTTTCCAACATAATTGCCAGTTCATTGTTTAACCACAATTAATTGCTAACATTAGCTAAGGTTCTAATGGGTATGGCTGTTCAAGTATGGATGGTAATTGTCAGTTTTATGTTCATTTAAGAAAAGAATACAATGTTTTATGATCATAGAGGCGAGGTTTTCTTCATAGGTTGTACACCTGTGTTACTACATTATCTGGGTCACAAGTATGATATAACCAAAAGATGTATTCTGGGATTCATTCAAAACATTTTGCAAAAGTAATACATAAAGAAATATTTTAAAATTGGACTGAAAGAGACAAATTAATTGCAATTATTTTTGAGACCATTAATTGTACATTAAAATTTGAAATTGTTACAGCTCTATTCTGTTTAATATATCTAACTATTGACTTTGATATCTGCAAATACATTCCCTGTATTCATGTTTACTACATTTAAGCTCTCACGTGTTGCTCCAGTAATACCTTTATACTGGAAGGGCTGATTTAAGCAAACAGAGCTCCCTAATGGATCTGCATGGCCCTTCTCTCAGCTACAGCTGAGTGCAGGCCATCAGAAAATATGAGACCCTGCTCACGAGTGACAGTTTGTGTGATTTTTCTTTTCTGGTATATTTTCTGTTCAAAAACTGGTCAGGAACAGTATTGGGTAGAGACTCCACAGATACTCTGAATTGTTGACCCCCCATGCTCATCTCCACTCCCTGTAGGCTCACTTCAGGCAAAGTGTTTAAATTCCCCTCTGCATTTCTTCCAGGTGAAGAATGCCAAAGAAAATGTGGAGCAATTCTCAACCAGTTTAAAAATGCTTGAAATGTTTTCTCTTGAACTTTAACTGTTGAGGAGATTGTTGCTACTGGCATGATTTTATTTACTTTTTTTGTTCCACACCTGTGTACAGAAAAGAAAATTAGCTGAAAAAGAATGTAGGCTATTGTTGATTGCCTAACAAACATTGAATCTCCCACTGCATTTTCACTGAGGCCCATAGCTCTTACATGATCTTGTTAACAGGGAAATATAGTTTTCGTCTGTAAGTCATCCAGTGTTCAGAGATGGGGCACAGAGCTGCCTTCTGCAGGGGCCCTGGACCTGGCTTTGATCCCATTATAAAATGCAAATACACAGTACCCTAAACAGATCAAAGGTTCAACTTCCCATTGGATCTAAGGCTTAATAATAGCAGCCTGGAGCAGTTTTCTATTTTTTAAGAAGCGATTTGGGTAGCTACTCATCCTCCAGGACATTATTTACTCTGGAGATAATGTTCCTGCTTCTGACTAGTGACTAGCCACAGCTCAGAAAATCCCTGCTCCTGTTGCTTATTTAAATAAGATTGGTCAGGTATGAGAATTTGTGCTTCCTGCCCCTATCTCCCACCTCAAGCTTAGGTTTGCACGGCCTGAAATCTGAAAGTGTAAAATTGCTTCGGTGCAACACCCTCTGATACCTTCATCTACTTTCTAAGCCTGTATCATCATTACACCGTAAAGCAAACATTTAAATGTTAAGCACTTTCCTGATACTGAATTTTTCAGTAGCACATACATATTTAGAGCGCTCCTCTGTTCCTTTTGAAATCAGCCCAAGTCCAAAAGGATCCTTTTGATGAAGTTTATAAATTTCTCTTTTTCAGTTCAACTTCATATGACCCTTGGCTGAGATGCAATATGATGAGGTGATAGAGCAGTAATTTTGTCTCATCCTGGATTGCCTGTTAATTGTAGAGACTGCAAAAGTGGCTGCGTACTGGCCCGGCGCTGACTTTGTCAGGTGGTGGGAGGGGTAGTGATTCACTCGGCAGCCAGTTGATCATGCTGTGAGGCGAGTTCCCGTGTCAGGAAGCTCCAGCCTGGCCACCCGCCCACCAGCCTCACCTTGCACCCGCCTACCAGCGCCCCACCGCTCACGCTCTGGCCCTTTAGAGTGGGCGGGGAGAGCAGGCTGGCAGGCCTTGGCACAGATACATTTTGGCAGGAGCTGCTGTCCCCACACTCCGCTGAGTGAAGTGCTGACTGCAGTGCAGAACATAAAAGGCCGGAGGCTTCTATCGCTTCCTCTTGTGGCCTGCAGGCCTGTGTAGAGATGTTGGCTTCAATTTTACTTGAAACTGTCTTTCTGACAGTCATTGCTATGGCCTCTCAGTTCAACGCCTACATATATGGCTTATGTTATCATTTTAAACAGCCATTAATCCTTAACATCTTCCTCCGATCTGCTCTTTTTGCTCATTGATACAAATACAGCAGCGGGTTGTAAATGCATTTGACCATGGTCATCAATAGATTCAGTGAACTTCCGCCTCTGTGATAATGAGATCTGTTAAAGTCGATATGTGACTCACAGGCTGGGGCGCACCACTTGGGCTGCCATGTTTTTTTCTAAGAATCATTTATAATGCAGAAGATACTGGACAATGATGGGCTCTTGATCCCTGTACACATTCTTAGTCACAGCTTTATGCCTTAAAAAACACCTAATCAGCTGAGGCAAGCTCTTCAGTTAGTAGTTCTGAAGAAATATGAGAGTTAAAGGGAGTAGGATCTTTGTCAGTGTAGACATGTCTGTTGGGTAGCTAGTTCCTCTTGTCCTCTAGTTAGTTATGGCTTGGCATTTATCTCAGTTGGATAGGAGTTTGATTATGAGAACTCCCGAGTAGCTGACTGGCATAAATGAAACCCATCGAACTCTTTAATAACTGGAAAAGGGGTCAGATCTGTATTTCTAGGTCTTTTCCAGAGCTGTCCATTTATGTGGTGACTGAGATCATCACTTCCAGTAAGCCGTGCGTTTTCTTTGTCACAGATATGTAGCTTGTAGTGCAGTTGGGCAAGAAAAGCATACCCACTGTCACAGTTAAAATTATGAACTGGAATTTGTAGCACATTTCAAAACAACTCATAACTGGAAAAATCATTACTAGTTCTTAGATTCTTCAAAGGGCAAGATTAAGGGCCATGGGGCTCAGAAACTCTTTAGTCATCATTGTGTGGCTATAAAGATTTAGACAAAAATAGCACTTTGTTTTCCCTGTGTTTTTAACTCAATTTTCCCGGTGAGTGGCCTTTTGCCCTCCATCATTTTTCTACTTAGTTTGCTGTAAGCTTTGTGTAAAGCAGTGTATGTACGGTTAGAGCTTAATATTGCTGAGAATGTCTGTGAATTCCACCCCCTCAAAAGAAATCAGGAATGTTTTCATCATTTAAAAATGCCTTTCTATACTATATTTATTCCGGTGAAGATTAAAACGCCAAACTGTAAATTTGAACTAATACCAATGAAGTAGAAATTAAGTTTGATTTTTACATTTCTATATGACATGTAAAAATGACATTTTTCATCCTCAACGGATTTATGATTATTTAATCAAAACAAATCTGTTTTTGTCTTGTTTTTACAATTTAATATTAAATTGCAAATAACTACAATGTGAAAACAAAGTAACCATGTTCATGGTCATAAGTTAGCTAACTTGGCTAACTAGTTTACATGACATCCTCCGGCCATTAAAAGGGTGCAGTAGACACAAGCTAGGTTGAGCCAACACAGTCCGCAATAAATCTTAATTACCTACACTTTTGCCTTTGAGATAATGAACACTATTTTTCTTTGAAATCTGTCCATGTTCACCAGTGACAATGTCTCTCTGTTGTGCTTAAACACGAGAACAATGCTCTCAGTGAACTCTTATCTTGTATTCTGGAAATATTCAACCCGTCCTTGTCTATTATTTTCTTGTACCTGGACACATCACCATGTGTGCGATTTTAGAAGCATATTGTCTTTACAAAATGTGTATCTCAATATTAACTGCTGTTCTCTGTACATATTTGTATGCAGTCTAACACAGTTAGAGCCTCCGGATGCACAAGTCAAGTGATTGGTTAGGGTAAAATCAAATCCTCCCCTCCAGGAAACTGCTAATAAGAAGCTAACGTCAGACTGAATAATGGAGTTGTACTATAACGGCTGTTCAGTCTGTATATCAGTATACCTTTGTTGACATTGGAATCACAGATGGTGCCTTGTAACACGGCCTCTTGTGTGGCCACTGATTTTTGCAGAAGAGGGGTACACTGATGAATTCTGTGTGCTATAAATAGATCAGTCCTTGGAATCTGCCTTTAACACTGACTATGCCATGTTAAATTCATCTAGGCTGGGTTTGACTGGCTACTGCTGCCAGCTTTGCCTGTGTAGAAAATGTAATTTTAGAAAAGTGTTAACATGGTGCGATTTAATTTTAACAAATATCTTTTAGTACAAGTCTGATTGATTTGATTTTTTTTTTCTCCTGGCCTTTTTAAAAATATAATTAATAGTATTCATAATTAGGGTAGCCAGCTCTCCCTGAAGAACAGTTGCCTCCTGTGAAGCATGCAGCTAATTTATCTGCCAACACTGTATTGTAGCTCACATGCAGCTTTTCCTTTTTGGTAATGAAAGGAAAAGAGGCTGCAGGACTAATTAGCAGAGGCTGAAGAAGGATCTTTAAAAAAAAAAAAAAAAAGAAGTACTGCATCCTGAGACTGCTGATAGGGTCAAAGGTCTGTAGCTTGACTGAGGTAAGTTCTCCACTGAATATCCACTTACTCCTAATTTCCACCGGTTGTGGAACGGCTGCTGATCCACTTTGGATCGGCGGCAGAGTGATTGGGTTTCCATTAAAGTCAATGTGTATATTTTCACTGACTGCAGAACGGCTGTGTTCCGACTCCGTCCCAGCTACGGCGATCCGCAGCCCTCTGGAGCAGATACGCATAGGTTCTATTTTTGCCGGATGCCTGAGAGCTCCGCAGCAATTCAGCACACGGCAGATAGAGCATGACAGAAAGTCAAGCACAGAAACAAAATAAAACATCCAGTTAATTTTCAAAATAAAATAGGCCGTGCTCACGGCAAATCATATTCCCCTGCACTACACCTTGAAAACACATCACAAAGTTGTTTCCCCTCTACTCCTCTGGATGGAAACAAACTGTTGTTGGTTTTGTGGTTCTATTCTATATGAATTTGCAAGATCTCGTGGGTCCTCAAGACTTCAGCTGGCAGTCATTGCTGCAGCCGTTCCACAACAAAATCCAGACCTGGTGGGTATTGACGGACAGCGGAGCCGATCCGCAGCCGTTCTTCAACCAGTAGAAACTAGGAGTTATAGTGACAGCCATGCTGCCTTACATCCAGACTTTAAGCCATTCACGTCTTATAGAGATAGAATTTTAAAAGTCATACGCTAGCCCTGATGATTGCCATGCTGATGAAATCTGCATGGCAAGTAATTATCTTGGAAATATGTCTGGCTGATGTTGTTCCATTTCATCTTTGTTTTAATCCACCCTCTCTCTTCTCTGGCAATTATTTAACCCTGTCACCTTCTGTGTCAGCCTCCAGCATCTAATGACTTCACAGCTCTTTACAATCCCTGCCTTTTTGGAATGAAAGGCGAGCAGCCTTGAGTCTCTATACGACTCTGCTGCTGCCTACCATTAAATGCTACTTATTAATAAAGATGTCATAATGGCAGAGGATATGTAGGGAAGGGTTTTTTATGTCCTTTGCCTTGTCAGTGAAGCAGGATGGCTGTCTCTTATCCCGGAGAGATATTTGATCATCCTGCTGGTGCGTCCTCAGTGGGGTCAGCAGTCTGTGAGAGGGGGACAGTGACACAGCTGTGGAAGCCGAGTGGAACCAGTGATGGATGACATGCCAGAATGGGCCACGCTGCCTTCCCAGGCGCCTGTGTTGACAGGCATGGCTCTCCAACTCACATTCAGCATCAGTAGGGCTAATCATGGGTCATGCCGGCCACAGATGTGACACGTGAATATCGCTCCTGTAATTGCTCATTTGTCAACGTCACATTCTCTAAGAGCTGATTTCAGCCACATTTTTTAATAGAATTTGCTGAAATGGACCAACATAAAATAAACTAAATGAAATTGCAATGCATTTCCCACTTTGACGTCTCATGCAGATTTGCCATTAGGAAGGTTCTCACATTAAATATTACCATTTGCTGTTGTTTAAAGCAGCTATATTCAATTATATAACAGAAAACTGGTTGCCAACAAGTTTGCTATATCAACTTCAAAGGTGGTATTATGTAATTTATAGATTGTTTCCACTGCATCCAAGTGAAAAATAGGTTTATAGCATGTTTATCTGGTGGTAGTATTTTAGCAAGACATAGGCTAAAATAGATTATGTAGCCAAGGGCCACTTAC
The DNA here is from genome assembly GCA_026937815.1 of Etheostoma perlongum. Lineage (NCBI taxonomy): Eukaryota > Metazoa > Chordata > Actinopteri > Perciformes > Percidae > Etheostoma > Etheostoma perlongum. The sequence goes on along the minus strand of CM049374.1, from coordinate 27,240,959 downwards.
TTTTTCTACAGATAAATATGAAAGCTATATTCTGTGTTTCTACAAATGCAATGGCTCCTTTCTTGTAGTATGTAAATTGTTTTGTGAGTGTGTGTTTTGTGTGTGCTCACAGTGATTATAATCCGAGCCCTGGCTGTAAGCCCTTCAGCCTGTGCTACACCAGCCGCAAGGCCACAGCCTCTCCCCACCAGTTAATTGCATCTGAATTAGTCCATTAATGTGGCCGTGTAGAGGGATGAAGGGGTGCACGGAGGTGTCTGGCCTCTTTTGACCACTGCAATGTATTATTAATGGGTCAGCAAGTCTGGCAGCTCTGCATTAACTTGGCTAATGGACTGTAGGGTGGGTCTGTGATTTTCTTTCAGAAGAAAATCAAATCTAATACATATTACAGAAGAAAAGCTTCTCTTAGTCTTTTTTTTAGAGTTTGTTAGTAAGAGCAGAGCAGTGATTTAAAATGAGACGTTGCTTCTTGCCTTTCCTTTGTGGATTTGCTCCATGCTGACAGGTTACTGTGAGTCCAAGGTTACTGAGTCATCACCCTGTGTCTGTCATGGACATGTACTGTAATGTACTTTGCTAATGAAAAGCTGTGAGATCAGATTAATACAGATGATGGTAAATGGCTTACCTTTTTCTCTGCTTGTGTAGTAGCTGAGTGTATTCAAGAACCTGGGGATGACTGAAGTAAATGTAAGAGTGAGTTGCATGACAAGAACACAACTGAATGAGAAAATAAATCCCTTTCTCTAGATGATCTTCAATTTTGCTACTGATGGCCCAACAATTTTGGGTTGCAATTCAAATTTAACTTATTTATTTAAAATGTAATAACTTGTAACAACTTTTTTCACCAGTCATTTTCCGTTAAGCAGTGTCCATGCTGTCTTAAAGTGCAGCTAGTTTCCTTTGTGTCTTTAGCTGCAGACTGTTGTACGTCCCGGTGTTGGAATCCTTTACAGTGAAATACAGTCATACTTTATGCCGTTTAGCTGTTACAATTTTATCCGTGTTTAAGCCAGCTAAAGTTACTAGCTAACAGCAGGCTAACGTTACCTTAACTAGCGTCATGCCCTAGGCTGTTTTTAAAAATTGCATCACAATTCTTTTTTTATCTCAACCAGTTTTAATCTTTACACATTTAAATTAATTTGTAACCGATGCATTGTTACATCCCTAGTCACCATTTGTTTCTCAGCAGTCAGTCACAAGGATATGACTATGCAAAGATAGAAGGTTAAGGAATGCATGTGACTGTTTTTATTTATTTGCAGTCTGATGGTAACATGCGTAGTGAGCAGCAGCATTAGCTCTATGTTTGTGTAGACATGCAGAAGAAATATAAGGTCAAAATGTCTGTTTTTCCTGTCCTCAATATAATGTGTTTTTAGTAGGACTTCTGTTCTGTTTTGCATTTTGTTCTTCAAACATCACATTGTATGGTCTTGGTATAAAGATGTAAAATTTGGTTCTTGCTACTTAAGCCTACAAAGAAAATAATATACATGGAAGAAGCACACACAAGGCTTCCTGTGCTGTTACTTAATTTGTCTTACTCTTAAGTGGACAGTTGGCACTACCCCGTCACCATTAGTAGCTGCAGTCAGTTCTTCATTGTTAGTGGGCACTGTAGTCAGCAGGCTGCTGTGAGCCATTGTCAGAGGATAGCATCAGAGGCTCTTCTTCTGGCTGATAATTAAGTGGCGCACTGACAAACGGCTTTCATCAGATCCCTCATGTGGAACTGAGAGCATGCGAAGGCTTTCAGGGAGGATAAACCAGAGGACGTCACTTTGCCTCCAATCTTTCATGGCCTTGTGCTGCCTATGCAGTGGAGGAGTAAGGGAGAGAAAAAGAGCCCTGTGTACTGTAGCACATAAGAAAAGTGCAAGCCTGCGTCGGTCAGACAACCATACTCAATGTACAGCACTGTGCAAAGCGGCTCTCTTTGCTGATATTGCCAAGCACACAGTATGTGCTATGTCTATTTCTCCAGTATCTGTCAATTATTTGATCCTCAAGGCTGATATAACTTGTGATAACCTTAGGCGCTGTGTGCATAAGAATAGATAGACTGAGTTTGAACCGGAGTGCGCTATTGCGACTATAACCCCCTTAAAACGTAAAATGTCCCATCACTACAACCTGTTCTTACTCGTCCCCTTTAAAATCAAGGATCAGTGTGGCTTTTTTTTTTTTTTTGCAGGCTCCTCATTTTTAGACTTTAGTGTGTGTGCACGTGCCAAACTGTAAAAGAAAACGGTTGTCTGCTACCTGTATAGGTGCATTGCAAACTGGTGTCTGTATGCTCAGCCAAGATGGTTTGTGAACTAACGTTGGCGTATCAGTAGCTAAAGTAGAGGGCCATGGAGCTGTTAACAGGATCATTGAGATGATATGGCATGTTGTGATTTACCAGAAATTACCAAAAGTAGAGAACTACAAAGCAGTTACCATTAAATATAATGTATTTAATGATCAGGTCATTTAAAGATTTGCAGTGATGTAGCTGTTAAATAAATGTGAGCTAAAGTAAGTTGGTTTTCTAAGTACAGATGCATTTTTTAAAAGAAGTTCATTCCAAGCATAATACTGAATAAAATATGTCAGTTTCACAGTTTAGCCCAAAATTCTCATTTGTTAAGTTGAAAACCAAACAAGTTATTTGACTAATTTCATTTTTGTCACTTGTCATGTAATTTTATATTTTTTGCATCAGTGGCCCTCTAGAAAAGTACTAATGGGCCCATTTGACCCCTTCCCAGACAATCACACTGGGCTGATTCTTGATTTTCTGTAGTGGATGTTGCGGGTTTTTTTATTCCCTAGACTTGATTTTAATCTTGCCATGTCTCGACATTTTTGTTCCAGCCTGTGTTGTATTGACTGGTTTACTGTTTATCTATGTCTATCACTTAATCCTGCCAGCTTCCATAGAGGTCTGTGCCCATCATCATTTCTGTTCATTTCTTCTTGGTTCATCGCCAGTGACAACCCTGTTGAAGGTCAGATGTTCTGAAATAATCCACTTAATGGAATAATGCTGCACCGTGCAATAGTGTAGCAACACCAAAGGTTGTACAAAGTGGTTTGTGTGCGGTTTGGCTCTGAGCGAGAGAGTGAGACAGAGTGGGAGAGGCACAAATATCGGCAAAACAGAGGCCGACAGTTCTCTAAAGGACTGTGATCAAATAAGGCTCATGTGAGTGGCTCAGGGCTTTTGTTGTAGTGTGACCTGCCATTCAGTGTTGCATTAAGTGAATTTCCCCCCCACATCTTTTCAAATCTTCAGTGACCACCTCCCAATTTATAAGGGGAATGCTCAAATTCCAAACGTAGCATTCAAGTAGAGGCTGTAACCTTGAGTGCACGTAGAAAATAATGCAGAAGATGTTTTTTTACCTTGAATTTCTGCAGGTCCATTCCAAGGTTGGCCTTACAGCAACAAAGCAGGTAGGGAAGGGAATGTGCCTGCGTGAGATTGAGTTCAGAACATTTATATTGGAGCTTTTGGTCTCTAACCCTACCTCCTTGGTGCAGCATTCATAAACTTTGTTTATGCCAATAGAGAACTATAGGGATTTTGTTTTGGCTCAGTCTATTGTCTGAGCTCTATAGGATGCAGCATCCCTGTATTGCCCTTCAGCAAAATTATTTGGCCGATATAGTTAGTTTGCTTTGCTTTTTTGGTATCAGAATACGCAGGTAAGCTCAACATCTACTTTTACTTTGTTTGCAGATTTCTTTGGTTAATGTGTATCTGGCTGTAGTTAATATGTAGACAGCATGGTCTAATAATCTGTAGTTATCAGATGTTTTATGCTGTAGATGTGTGTTAGCTTGCTTGTATTTATCTATAATGTCTGAGGTGGCATTCTTCCACTGATGAAGCAAATTTTGTACCTGCAGCCTCCCCTATCTATCCCATTTGCCATTCCTGCAGTTTGAATGTATGGAACCGGCCTCTGGGAACCTGTGGAGGCTGATACAAACTAGTGACCTCAGTAGTCATCTTTAATTCTTTAATCTCTTTAATTATAGCTCTTCAAAAAACATTTAGTAAATAAAGTCCAAGCATTTCACTATTGCAAATGTTCTGAAAGTTCTCCTGATAACATGTTCTTTTTGAGTCCACACAACATGTTATGGTTTATCAAGCTAATTTCTTTCTTGCATGTATTGCCCTCATTATATGAGCCTGCCAGTGAGAAATGGGTTTAATTTAGGCAAATGCTCACAGTCGGTGGGGGGGGGGGAAATACAATTTCCCCAAAGTGTCATCTCCTTCTGCGCAAATGGCTGTTGAGTTTTAATTACTATAATACCTCAATGTACAACACAAGATGACCTGGGTCTATATAGCAAAAGTTAGCAATCATTTTGATTTTTTTTTTGATTGCTCAATTTATTTTTGTCTTTGCATTATGGACATCAGAATCGGATCAGAATCAGATCAGAATCAGAATCAGCTTTATTTGCCAGGTATGAGGACACATACGAGGAATTTTTCTTTGGAGCATCGTTACTCAAACTGTGCTTACACATACAAAACAACCAAAACAAAAATATACACACTAATATACACAATATATACATACTCTAAACAGAAACAATATAGAGGCATGAGTGCAATGAAGAGATCAATAAAGTTATTTAAATGTGGAGCATAGTGCAAAGGATACTGGGATAAATAGTATTATGTTATTATATTACAATATGAACAGTATTAACATATGAACAGTTATGTATTAGGAAATGAGAGTGATGAATAAGGTCCTGGGATATAGTGGATCCCAGAAACCTGAAGGATTCCACAGCAGACACAGGGCTGTTGAGTATGGTGATGGGGGGAAGAGTGGGGGGATCTTCCTGAAGTCCACGATCATCTCCACAGTTTTGAGCGTGTTAATCTCAAGGCTGTTCTGACTACACCAGAGAGCCAGCTGATCCACCCCCCTTCTGTAGGCAGACTCATCACCGTCCCGGATGAGGCCGATGACCGATCGTCAGCAAACTTTAGGAGTTTAACAGATGGGTCTCCTGAGGTGCAGTCATTGGTGTAGAGGGAGAAAAGCAGTGGGACATAGATATATATTCCTAGCATGGAATAGCAGGTTATTATATTTATGACAGATTTCAACTCTGCACTTATTTTTTTGCAGCAGACAAGTAAACAGTTTGTTTAATTAAAACTACATACAGGTCAGTAAAGTTTAGAGTCTGTGGCATTTAAAACCATGCCAACACATTACTACTAGATCCCAAAGGAATCAGATCAAACGCCTTTTGAAGATAGTTTAAAAAAAAAAAAAGAAGTTGAAAATCATTATAGTTGACTCCATTGTTATTTAAGTGTGGGCTTTGGGTCTTTGGTAACTTTACTAGATGTGAGACAGCTTTGCGGTGAGTGTTGTCGGACTTCTTGAGTCTGACAGTATGTTTTCGGTAGGGGAGGGGCCACTGTAGCCAATAAGGCTTAAGTAGCACTAAATAGAATTTAAAAAGGCCTTTCAGTAGGGAGCTTAATGTTATTATTTTTTGTCATTGAAACCCAGGGAAACCCACTTACCTACTTTCTCACGATTTTTATGTACATGTTGTGAATGTGTGTGGTAAAATAAGAGGTGAGAGTGGTTTTAAGTGTTCATAAAGTGAATGCAGCATCCGGCACTCCTTCATCAGTCAGTCAAAAGAGCCTCGTTCTGATGGCCTTAGGGTCACCAGTTTTCTTAGAGCTAACAGGATTAAATGTCTAGTGATTGCACCTGTACGAACATACCTTTCTCTCCCTGTGTGTATGTGTGTCCAATAAAACAATAGATTTTTTTTTTAAGCAGTGCCTTGCTGAGCGCATGCAGTGGCATCCCACATGCCTTCCCACACCCACTACAAATAGACAGCGAAGGTGCTACATTCCGTGGCTTCGGTGCAGATCCCCGAGGCTGAGGAGTATGTTCTGTGTTGGTGGGCATGTCACAGGGTCCATTTAAAATAACAAAAGGCCTAAAAATATGTGTGTGTGTGTGTCTGTCTGTCTGTCTGTGTGTTTACTGATTATTACTGTCCCCCTTTCTTTAAAATGTAATGTGCAAGTTCAGCTGCTTCTGTCCGTGGCATTAAGTGGCACACATACTTAGAGACTGTGAAGGGAAAATGGTTTTAAGTACTGTCCCCCTATATGGCTTTAAAATCACAGACCTTCCCTCTCAGACACAGCCCTGTATGGAGATATTGCGGTTCTCCTTACTCAAGTTGAAATACATTATAGGTTTACTATTTTTAAAGTCGCTGCAATCAAATACTTGAGAACATGTATACGGTATAAGATTTTTTTTTATTGATAATTTGTCAAGGTGTTATTTTCAACACTGTATTGTGATGTGTTTTGTAGGCCTGCAAAAATTATTTTCATCATCCAAATTTTTTTAAGTTTTATTGCCATATGCACAGAAAGAAAACATGTTTCCCTGTGCAATAAAATTCTTCCTTTGCTGTCCACAGAATGAACAGAAACAACGTAAAATCTACAATGTATACTATAAATATACAAAGTAAAACAATTTTAAAAGGCTGAATGGGAAATCTTCAAAGTAATAATAAACAGTGCACATTTAAATAGTGCAAGTAATGAATGTGCAAACTGGAGAAATGTAAACAGTCGAGTACAGTTATGAGGTGGACCAGGAGTGTAAACTCCAATCTGCTGTTTAGGAGTCTGATGACAGCAGGAAAGGAGAAGTTCTTTAGTCTGGTGGTCCTGCATTTAACACTTCTTTACCTCTGTGCTGGGGATGGGTGGGATCCTTCAGGATGGAGGCAGCTCTCCTGTGGACTCTTCGGTGGTAGATGCTATGCAAAGCGGGCAGTGGAGTCCTGGTGATCTTCCCGGTAGTCTTCACCACTCTCTGCAGGCGTTTGCGGTCCATAGCAGTAGTGCTGCTGTATCACACGTGATGCAGCTGGTCAAGATGCTCTCAACAATGCAGCTTTAGAAGTTGCTGAGGATCTTAGGCGACATGCCAAACTTCCTCAGCCTCGAATGTTATTCACCCCGTGGTCTACTATGACATCAGTCACTCTTTTTAGTGATACCTACGGTCCATGTTCATTAACACATACCCAGCCCAAAGGTCTTTCTGTCTTTCTTTCCATTTGGTTGGCTGTTTTACATACTCATTCATTCCATCACCCACTCATTGGCCAGTTCTTTTTCTCCGTCCCACCTTTCATTCATAACAGATTGTGACACAATGTCACCTAAACTAACCTTGCCACACCACACTGAGCTTGAGTCTGTACATCTTTTTTATTTTCTCCCTAGACTTGTTCTTTATTGGAAATGTAAATTAAACTCGGGAATAGTTTTAGTTGGAATATTTGCCTTATGAGCAGGTCCTGCAGCTTCCTGACACCATTCACCATTGCCTATTTTCGAACATACTGCATTGCTAGGTAGAACGCTTTGATCACAAAGACGGCAAATCCAGCAGCATTTAAGTTCCCTTATTTGGAGTTGAATCTTAATACTTCAAGAGCACCTCTAGGTCATTTCATACTCACAGTTGGAATGTTTCAAGTAAACTCACAACTGCCTCTTGTTATTTGTGTTAGTTGTGGTAAATTTAAGAGTGGGCCATGTGTTGGTTGGTTAGAGCCCCCGCGCACTAGAGGCATAAAGTTGCATGAAGATGGATTAATGTGGGAAAGCCAGCAACCTACAGGAGCATTGATTAATTAACGTTGGACCACAAAGTGACTCTTCCTCTCCCTCGGTTGCTGGTGTTCATCCCTATGTCATAACCGGTATGTGTGCATACGTGTGTCTGTCCCAGTATGCCGAGTTTGCTCCCTTGGGTCCCTGACGGTGTGCACAGGGTGCCTCCTCCTCCCCAGCTGTGAGGAGCAGGGCTCTGACATGGCCTGTCCCTTTAGCTCACTCTGAACGTTTGACACGGCAAGCACAGAGGTCAGCCTGACCTACTTTCCCCTGGCGGCCCTTCTGCTGAGCTGCAGCGCTCCTCAGCGGGGGGGGCAGCGAGGGCGGAGCTGCTTACGCCTCCACTGCTGTCCTGGTGTGTTAAATCACCGCCATTTCTTAGGAGACACGTGTGTGTGTGTGTGTGTGTGTGTGTGTGTGTGTGTGTGTGTGTGTGTGTGTGTGTGTGTGTAGGAGGCATCCCACATAAACACACACACAGGCTTGCACAGAGGTTTTCTATGAGGAGCTCTGTGGGGGTTGCAGGTAGATGCTGGGCAGCACTTGGGCAGGACCCCTGCAGTGAGCTTTGTCTGACTCAGTTTGTGTATCACTGTTCACACCCTTTGACCTCTTCCACCTACTGCGCTTCCATCTGTATTGTAGATCCACTTATACCCTAATCCTCAATTTAAAGCCTACTCTCCTAAAGCAAATACTTTGTACTCACACAGACTTATTATGATTATAAATCTAAGGAGCTGCTGCTCAAATGCTGACATATTATTTATATGTGCAGCAGTAATTGGCCTTAATTTTTCATCAGCCTATCGTTGTCTTGCTCTCCCCTTTCCGTCCTACTCGGCAAATACACTGTGATCTATCAAATGCAAAGAGTGTCGCTGTCACCATGTTTTCTTTTTCTTCCTCTGCTGCCGTTGTAATATTTTAAAGTCCCCTTTTGTTCTGGTTCATTTCTTCGCCTACAAATAACCCACAGCCTGCTAGTTTCACACTACAAATGTGTCTAAAGCAGTGGGAAAAGTTTGTCTGACACAATATGGGATGTTGCGGGCACAGGGCCTGTCAGGAGTAGAAAAAAGCAGGCAGGCAGAGTTCATTAAAAAGTAAACCTCTAATGTAGCGGCAGGCCTTGGCTGCTTGACTGTATCAATGATTTAGGCCCAGCAGAAGGTCCTTAATGGATAGGGCCACCTCTCTGTGCAAGTTCAGCTGCTTCTGTCCGCCTGGCATCAAGTGGCACACATACTTAGAGACTGTGAAGGGAAAATGGTTTTAAGTACTTCCGTGTATATGGCGTTGTACAGCTTGCATCACAGACCTTCCCTCTCAGACACAGCCCTGTTAGACATGTCTCAGGGTTTTAAAGTAGCATAGTAGCTGGCTAAATTGAGAGCCTGCTGTCTGTTTGTCACCATCCACTATGCATGATCACATTTTGCACATTGTTTTATTTAACTGAACTACTTGTAAAGTTGAACTGTGACAAACTAAGGCAAGGGACAGAGTGTGGCTGAAAGGAAAAGACCTCTGTAATGGTGCTGTCACTGTGTTCTGTGTAAAGGAGTCAGACTCGGCCTAGGATGAGGAAGAGCATCTATGAGTGGGCAGGCTCTTTAGTAGTTAGGGTCAATCAGTAAATCCGTTACTCCAAGGGCCACCAGATCACCATTACTTTGCCTGTCTTATAGCATTCGGGTTCATGTGTCAGGTCTATGTGACTTTTTCAGATCTGATTCTAAAGATTAGCGTTTTCTGCGTCACAGCATTGCACATTCTTACTTGGAGGGAAAGTGGCTTTATCATGTGGCTGGATTACATTCAGACCACATAAAGTTCTGATCGCAGTACAAGCCTGAGTGCTTCCATATCTAGTTTTGGAGATCCGATAGCAGTGTGACCAAAGCATTTTGTGGTTAGAGACCTTTCCATAAATGTATTCTGGTGTGTAACAGAGGTTGTAATGCTAGATAATGTTTTGTGTGGCTTAAAACTTAAAATAAACTAGAGCTAAAACAGTTGTTCAATGAATCAATTAGTCAATGGACAGAACATATATTTAATTATAATCCAATAATCATTGCATTTTCAATCAAATATGAAGATGATTTTGAAGATTAGCTACTTTTAATACTGTCTTTAATAGTTTTGAATTGAATATCTCTAGTTGACACAATGTGCTCTCTGAACTTGTGATGGACATTTTTCCCTCTTTTGACATGTTGTAGACTAAATTATTAATCAGTTAATCAACAAATAATTGACAGATTTATTGATAATTCAAATAATTGCAGGTAAGATAGACACATTTTAAATCTTCTTTTGAATCTTCCGGTTTTTTTCTTGCTTTTACACGACTTGTATGAATATGTGTCTCTTATTACCCCTGCCTTTTATATTTTGTGCTGTTGTCTTTCTGTATGGATTCAATTCCAATTGTGTGTGTGTGTGTGACTGTGTGTGTGTCTGTGTGTGACTGTGTGACTGTGTGTGTGTGTGAGAGAGACTCCACCCTGAGTGCAGGGCTTGGCCATGGTTTAAAGGACCAGTTTCCTTTGCTGCCCTGCAAGCTAGCCCCAGAGTCTTAAACGTGAACTTGATGTGAGTTGCAACAGAGAGCTGATGTTGTGAACAAATTTTGTCTCATCCATTTGTGTAACGTGACTTCTTTGTGAAAAATCATACTGCATACTTTTTGCAACCTTCTTTCAAGCCTATGGGGAGGATTGTTTGAAACTCAAAAGATAGAACTTTGGGTTGAGTTTCACATTCAGAAAATGTTCCCTTCTGGCACAAGAACAGGATTTAGTTTTGACTATGGCGCCAGTTTTCCCCTCTAGATTATCTGTTGTTGAACGGTGTTAGACTACTTTTGGATTGCATTGGCATTTCAAAGTGATTTAACCAGAGAGATTGAGAGAATTACAACGAAACTGCCATTATCATCCCTCATGTGGTATAATTGCTTATACTGTTGAATAAGCAGCTCTCATTTTTTGCACTTGGGGGTCTCTCTCTCTGTGCCTCTCTCAGGCTATCTTCTGCATCCGTTAAACTCATCAGAGAATCCTACAGCTTTTTAGTGCGGCCATCTGTCAATACCACTCCATAAAGTGGAGTGGAGAAACGTGTGCATCCATTGGTTTTTGTAAGCCCTCAGCTGGCCTACCTCCAGCTGCTTCTGAGGGCCTTGCTGTAGCTGGTTAACCCAGGCCTGGAGTATTGCTCTCCAGCCCTTGTGGCTACTTCAGCCCACCTCGCCTCCCCAATCGGGAAGCTGGATGAACCTCCCTCTTCACTGCTGTGGAGTAGCTTGTAACACTGTAATGAGTTAACTTTCAGAATGATCTACATAATTTATTTTCTGCCCACGCAGGAGCTCGCTGGAGCATTAATTAATATCAGGCCCTGGTATCAGCAACCATCCCAGTGTGGGATTCCTTCTGGCTCCTATTTTTGGCACCCAAGGAACTCGATATGTTGTGCAACCAGAATGCAGTTTGTTGGACATTGATGAAAGATATTGGTTCCTGGTGGCTTTGTACACAGATTGCGCTCCTGTGTATATGTGTGAGAAGTAAAATCTGGACACAGTAGCAGGCCAAATCTCACGCCACTGAAAGGAGCTGACCTCGATGACAGGAGCTACGACTAAACCTAAATGATACATGCCAACAAGTTGTTTACCCTTGTTGCTGCTGGCAGCGATGTTCGCCACACTCAAGTACTACAGACTTGTTTGTGTAATCTGATTTTTTTTTTTGATGTGTTAACTCACCTCGCCACCTTTCTCTTTCTGTCTGTTCTCCCCCACAGAACTCAATACGGCACAATCTGTCATTGAACAAGTGTTTTCTCAAAGTGCCTCGCTCCAAAGATGACCCAGGAAAGGTGAGACTTTTAATACATGAATTTGATTATAACCTCAGAAGAATATATGTAATTATGAAGAGAGAAACAAGTACAAATACAAGAATATGTTTTGTTTAGTTTGTTTGTCAGCTGACAGAATCCACTGTTACATTTATTTTGGTGTGTTAATGCTTTCTCTGGTAGAAAAATGTTACCTTTGAATGGCTGCCAGGACTCTGACAGTCTGGAAATGCATGGTATGCTCGTAATCTATTATGACCGTCCCACCCCCACAAAATTGTATTTCAAATGTAAGGAGAGCCTAGTTTGTTGGACCAACACAGACAGCAGATGTTGCTCATAGAAAAAAAGTCAGACTGGTAGAGATGGGGCCGTAACAGGTTAGAAGTCAGGTCATTTCCAGAATATTGCATCCCTGAAGTATTTACTTTATTTTTTACTTACTTTCTTCTCTGTTAAAGGGCATATAGTCCAACATGTTAATTTGACATTTGAATCTCAGTAGGACCACCGAAAGTTGCTTTATCAACCCGATTTACATCACAATCTGTAGTGACATCAACCTAAGTAATGTACCCTGTTCTACTGAGTAGTTCATGAACAAGAAGCCTATAGACCTATTAATCTGATGGCATGCAAAGGTCTAACCATATGTAGCCTAACCCAGATTTTATCCCAGCACTGTTGGAGCATACGCTACATATGCTTAGGGAACCACACAAATAATTACACACACACACGCATGTACACAACGACACATGCATGAAGAGCTACGCCTAGCTGTGTAGAGTATGGGGACTGAATGCTAATTTCATGTTTTGCTGTAATCCTCTGATATTGACACTCCTGGGAGCTGCTCCACTAAATACAAAATAATCTATTGCTGTATGGATCCCATTCCAAATGCATGGCCAACATGCTCGCATCCTTAATGTTTAATTTGGAATTTTCCTCACTCCCTTCCCCCCGAAGACAACTTCAAAGAGGCGCTAGCCGCTCTTGATATGTTGCATCAATATTGTAATGTGGCAGGAATATGAGAACTGCTGGTTGGGTGAGATAGGAGAGTCATGTCGCTCTCTGCCTGACTCTCTCTCTCTCTCTCTCTCTCTCTCTCTCTCTCTCTCTCTCTTTCTCTCTGAGATGGTGTTAGAGATGACAGTTGGTATTGTACATACACACCCTGTCTACCTTGGAGGTAGAATGCAGCCTCTGAAGGCTACCGTTAAAAATCCATATATATATAATATATTGGTCTCATACTTTGGTCTGGAGTTTCCAGGATAACCAATGTACTTGATGTGTTTGTCCTTCCTATATTTACACACAAAAGGGGAACTAGATGACTAAATGCATGTTAATGTATGAAAATGAGCTGCGTCATTTACGGGAGGAGAGCAGGTGGAGTACATCTCTTATCAGGATCTTTTTTTTTTTTTTTCAAACAATCTTTACAGCCTCCTTTGTTTTATGGCTGCAGAGGATATTGTGGCTTTGCCCCAGACTCCACAGGCACACTTTGCTAGGCATTTCTACAGTATATTGCAAGATAGTTGTGAATAATTTACAGACTCTTTATATGTTTTCCTGCCAACTCTCTTGGGGTGGGTGTAGGGAAATGCAGAAACACCCCTCCCATGAGAGTTGACTTAATGCCCCCCCATTAAAAGAAATGCCACCATCTCCTTTGTTTCTGTGGCTCCTAATTTTGAAACATCTTCATCTGTACCCCTGCATTTAACCCCTGCATCTTAACACATAGAGACGCATTTTCTCACCTTTACATACATTCTTCAGTTAAGCTTCTTGTAAAAACATGGGGTGGGTAATAAGGTTTCTGCTGCATTTTACTGTAGCCTACATCAATATGAGATGTTTCTTTATCTTTGGTGGATTGTGCTGTGAATTATTCTCTCCTCTGAGGAAAATGTTAATTGACCCCAAAGCCTCACACATATTAAAGCTTATAATTTTAACCCCCCTGACAAATATAGGCCAACCCTGGCTTTTCATTTTAACAATTGCAGCAGTGGTGTATGCGAGCTGTAAAAAAATAAATAAATAAAACAGATCTGTTGGCTTTAACAAGAACAGGCCATTATGCAGTAGTTATTGTATAGATACTTGAGATACAGCTATACAGCTATTTCTATGGCCTCTCCAGTTGTTCAAAGATTTTTCAAATTTTTTTTCATGGTAATAACATTTATTCTCTCTGCTAGGGAAGTCATTTTAAAGGTCCTGATGTCACTTTATCTGGACAATTCAAATTTTATCAGGGGTCACATGAAATATTAAAAATAAATTCAGGACTTGCTGGGCCTTAAGGTTAAAATATCTGTACTGTGTTTCTGTTGACTTCGAAAAAGTAAACCATTGGAAAAATAAATTAAATGGGGCTGAATGCAAAGATAAATAATGCAGCCTGGTTGTGGAATTGCAAGCTGCAGCCCCAAAGCCAGCCCTCTCCTTGATTAGCCTTGCTCAGACCTTAGAAGAAAGCAGCACGGCAGGGCTAGTGCTGCCTCGATTCATGGTCTGAGACTGTGGAGCCTTCATCCTTGGCAACAGTGCTCTGACTCAGTACCAGAGGCTGAGGAAGTACAGCTTCAGAAAAGGCTTAGCATTTCACCACCACCAGCTGCCCTCACCAGCCTCTCATTGAGAAGCAGCCGCAGAGGAGGAAAAGCCAAGCCTTTCTTTCTAACAGAGCCCACCCACACGCCGCACAAACTCCCAGCTGTAAACTCAACTAAAGGCTTTGGCTGATAGGACAAACTTCAGCAGATGAGGCTTCCGATTTCAAAATAATGTTATACCAAAGAAAGATCTGATGCTTCTGTACTGTCATGTCAGAGAGGAAAGTCTCAGTCCAGTGCATACATACATCATAGGGATGTCACACTAAAAAAGCAGTATGTTATATCAGCTCACAGGTCTTTCTTCTGTCTGCAGGGCTCTTATTGGGCCATCGACACCAACCCAAAGGAGGACGCCTTGCCTACACGGCCAAAGAAGAGGCCGCGGTCAGGAGAGCGGGTGAGTCTGATGACAGACACTCTGTATATTCCCAAGAAAACAAATTTTTGTACATATGCATATGTTCCTCTACTACAGCTTCTGCCTCAATCTCTACTTGGTTCAATATTCATCTTTGCCTCTGTCTCTCTGTTTTTGCCTTAGTTTTCCTTTCCTTTTGCCCTCCTTTCTCTCCCACACTTTCTCAACTACATGCAGACACACACATACATAAACACACACGCACGCTCACAGACTCAGTAGGAGTTCATATCCAGACTTTATGTAACTGCCTCTACAAGCTGCTTCGCTAGCCTGTCATGAAGTGGGGTCCTTATTAATAAACTATGACCGAGGCAGCCATTACATACATTACATTCTGCACTCACTTTTTTTAACAAACATCAATTAATGCAGAGCTGTATGCGTCGGCTATTCTGAGCGGGAGCTTTTTTCTTTAATTATGGATGAGTTTTGTCCAGCGCTACGTACAGCTACACAGGTTTTAGTGAGCTACTCAGATTGACCTGGCCCTGGGGCATCCCGACACAGAGCGCTCATCTACTTCTTCCCCACAATGTGTCCGACCAGAGGCTTTGAGGAAGGGAGGATCCTGTTAGTCTGGCAAGGCAGACTCCTGTGCGCACACGCCAATTCAAGCCATTGTCTTTACCACACAAGCACTGAGATTACATACAACTTAACATGGTCTTCATGTAGTTGCCCTGCAGCATCAAAATACTATCACATTTATTCACAAACATTCTTTGCTGCTGTGAGCTTTTATGCACACAACAAATGTAAAGGTACAGGAAGAACATTGTTTTTAATATGCAGCTCTGCCAACAGTTTCAACTAAAGCTCTCCTGATGCAGCTCTGTTCATTTGAGCATGACACAAAAGAATGTACCAAGTGAAGTGTGTTTTCTGTAGGACACATGCGCTGTGCTCACCCCCCCAATGCCTACAGGCATTCCATTAAGAGTCTCAGACATTGAAATTTAGAGTTTGTGAAATCTCATTTATGTTTATCATGAATTAAAAATTGTATTGTTGGCAGACAATCCTCTTACAGTAAGCAGTTTTGTGAGACAGGCATGGCAGAGTTATCTCTCACAACAGTGCGCCTATACAGCATGACGAGCGTGTGTGTGCGTGCGTGCTTATACTGTATGCGTGTTTAGGTGGGAGATGGGGGGGTGGGGGAAGGGAGGACTGTCTCCATCGTCTCAGAAAGCACAGTTCAAATGTGACCTAAATAAAGGTGTTGCTCTGTCAAATGACAATAGTTCTGGTTTATTTTTTTGCATTGTTCAGATGAATATCTATCTATCTGATCTGAGCAGAGGATTTGTCACAAATATAATACAGGTCTCTCCTTGCAATCTGCAGTGGGATCTCATATGTTTGATAATTAGATAGTATTGAATTTTATTAATTTTTTTTTGTCTGCCTCCACACCCCACCCCCAACCCCCACAGGCTTCTACGCCGTACAGCCTAGAGTCGGAGTCTTTGGGGATGGAGTGTATGATCTCTGGAAGTGCCTCTCCAACACTGGCAATCAACACTGTGACTAACAAGGTACTACAGCCAGCCATCCAGCCTCCAGCTCCAACACACACCTGGCTACACGGCTGCACCCTGACCCCACCCACTTCTCCAACCACCTACAGCACTATTCCCCACAGAGAGAGGAGCACTCTAGTGGAGGGGAGAGACACACACACATACACACACACACACACACACACACACACACACACACACACACACACACACACACACACACATACACACATACACATACACATACACACACACACACACACACACACGCTCATATGCCTAAAGCTTCTCTGCAATGCAACCCACACCAAAATACACAACTATCTGCACTGCAGCACCTTTTTCCTCTACAAAAACAGGCAGCAGGCTCTTGTTATCTTCAGCACAGAAATATGATGCTCATACTGATACTTAGCACTTTGCAACCTGATAAACCTTACACAGTCCCGTGCATATGTGCAATAGGATAGACCAAATGCTGCATAGGGTTTCTGTATTCGTACCTGTAGCAGAGGTTGTCACCCAGATTCTTGTTTCTCACTCTGTAACCACATTACGCTGCCAAGCTATAGGTGAGCTGCTGGTTTCTTTTGTTCTCTGTAGATTTTTTTTTTCTTTCTTTTAAATATATATAAAAGCTAGGAACCACTTGTACATCACAGAGCAAAGCTACAGGGATTGCTAGCTGTTAGCTGTGAGTGTCTCGTGCACTCTGAAATTTAAATAGGCTTTTTAACCTTAAGCTCTCATCCTCTGGGCTCAGCTCTCAGGTGTACTTTTAAAAAGCCTACAAGAGTTGCTTAATCATTTGCTGCAAGCATTACAAAAAAACGTTTAATGTTAAAAGTAGTGTTCACATAAAAGGTGTGTGTGTGAGTGAGACAGAGGTTTGAAAGTCTGAGCATATGTCGGTGTGTGTTATAACTTGTGTGTACATGTATGTTACAGAGTTTGTTTTGACGAGTATATCAGTGGCAATTAGCTTGGGCATGTTTTTATAGAAAATGTGCAGTTTGTCATGTTGCTGTAGCAGACATATTCATGGGCCTAAATGTGAGGAAAGTGGACCCCTTTTTTCTCTGTGATTGCTACAAACAAGCACTTGCCACAGCACCAGTCTCCACCAGCAGTGACTGCATAATGAAGCACCTAATGTAGAGAGCTGAAAGCTTAGAGTTTGGGCACCTGCCATGAAATACCTCCAGTCAAATAACTCAGAAGAAAACATGTCTGCTGTGTTATTTCAAGAACTGATGACGTTTTGTGACAAGAACTTGATTGTGACGAAAACTGTTACAGAGGTGAAGTGAACAGAAGACAAAGTGAAATAGCAACAGATCTGAGGCCCTAACTCCTAAGAGAGACCTTGTTTCTCCCTGACTTACACTGTAAACACATGACAGGCCACGCCTCTTTCGGTGCAGTGTGCCAAGCCACAGGAATTCCCTCTCTGGTTTTCTCTCTCCCTTTCTATTCAGTAACTCCATCATTCCCGCCTTCTCAGATAGACCAATGGGAGACGCTGGCAGGGCAACTACTGAACCAGCAGGAATCTTTTCTTTTTTTCTCTTCTGTTGGACATTCCTCACAAGATTGCCCCACTCTCTTTTTTGTGTGCTTTTCTCACGTAGACTCAGATTTTTCTCTCCCACCCCCTAAAGGTTGTGTTCTTAGGCGGCCTTAAACATTGGCATGAATGTGATGAAACTCTGGCACTGAAGTGTGATCATGAAGGGAAAGGGGATTGTTGGAAGTGTTGATGAATAGTCTTCTCTCTCTTTCTCTCATATCTCTTCCTTCTCTCTTCCTCTTTGTGTCTGTTCAATCTTGCATGCAGGGATTGTACTGAACACTAGCTGGCATTGTTGGAGACACCTGAGTCAATCTTGCTTTGATTTCATAATCCATGTCTCATGCTCCAGATTATGCTCCCATGTAAAAGACACCTCTGGCTTTTTACTTAATTCACTGCTAAGAATAGAACTCTGATTCGCTTGCCTGTACACAGTATTTACTGTGGAGCAGCTTCTGCCTGTATGAGCATGCCTGCCTGCGTGTGTGTGTCTGTGTCCGTGCTTGCTTGAGTGGGTGTCTTCACTCAGGGGACTTGGGTCTGCGTAAACCACAGAGCAGTGAGGTTTTGAAATCATCACTTTATTGGTAAGTAGAGTAAAAATAGATTGCAGTGAGAGAGGTTAAAAGCCTGTTTTATGACTTCATTACACAAAACATTTATATTTCTGTGGCGCGCTGTTTTTGATTAGCATTGTGTAGTATTGTGTTGATTTTGTAGACGTGCTTGAGCCTTTAGTCTTAGCTGCTCATTGAGAACCTTCACACTAATGAACACTGGAGCCAAGCCCACACTGAGTGGAGGAAGGCTAGAGTTGCCTAATGAGCTTCTCTTACTACCCCCTATTCTCTTCGCCCTCAGCCTCAACCCTCTTCCTTATTTATTTTTTTATCCCAGTATTTCTATCTTGTTCTACTAGTTCAGGAGCCAAGCTCCATATTAAAAGCTTAATATGATCGGACACCCTCACTCTGTATGTGTGTGTCCTGGAGTCGTACCAGCATGTCAGAGCTGCCTGGGTTTCCTTGCCTTGTTGTGGCCTCTTTGGTAGCTCGCTGTGCCTCAGCAGAAGCACAAGAGCCTTCAGTCCACTGCTGTTACTGAGAGACAGGGTGCTGGTCAGGTCTCGGCCAATCGGCCTGCCTGAAGGCTGCTGCCACTGCTGTCTCATTGTGCTGAACACAGACCACTCTGTTCCACTCACAGTGATGAGCAGAAGCCACCATGCTGCGCTCAGTCATGGCCGGACACACACAAATGCATGCACACACACAGATCTTCGAATGCCAGGCCCTCTTTCAATGCGATACCATTGTTGCATTGCTGCCATTCTTTTTTCAAAATACAAAACTCAACAAATGGACTATTCTCTTTGGGTATAATTATAATCCATTATCTGGATTATTCTTTTTACGATTGTTTTGTCTGATGGTGCACTTTATTTGGGAAGGGTGGGAAGGCTAAACCTGGTTAGACGATAATTAAGATTGTCGTCCTTAAGTGCTTCAGCTAGTTTCGCTGCTATATTGAAAGGTCAGTGTCTCGGCTGCACTGAAATCCTTTTGTGAGTTGTCCCAATCGGATTTGCGCTCGGTGAGCAGATGTGGCTGACGTCGCCAGTAGTGTGACCTTTAGTGATAGGAATGTCTCAGCTGTCTCCAGTCCTCTTCACACGTTCAGCTTGAACCCCTTAATGACTTTGTTGGGTGTTCAGCAGCATCCTGTGTTTCTTACCCACACTTTAAAAAGAAGTGAAAAGCAAGTACTCTGCTATTATGACATGTCCTTGCATGCAGCAAACACATGCTCATGCTTTACATTTCTATTCTAAATTACATTGTTTAACTATAGACCAACATTATCTCAGAGGAATGCTGACATGCTATACCATCAGCAAGAGTGGAGATGACAGTGTGTCTTTGAGAAAATGAGCTAATGTACATGTATGTGTTTCAGGTGGCGTTGTACAACACAGACCAGGAAGGGAGCGATAGTCCAAGAAGCAGCCTTAACAACAGCCTGTCTGATCAGAGTCTGGCTTCCGTCAATCTCAACAGTGTTGGCAGTGTGCACAGCTATACACCGGTAAGAACAAGGACCACTTTTCACATTTTTAGAGGTCTCATTCATTTGTAAATCTACATTTTGCATTGGTACAAAGAACAAATAAGGTCCTGCTGTAGCATCTTTTGCCTTTCTGTAAATATACTGTTTCCTTGCTGTTCTTTAAAGGATGCTGGTAATTCTGCTTGTCGATGTTGCAGCTCACAAATGTCCCTTAGTTTGATATTTGTAAGAAGGATATTTACAATATATAAATGCTGTGTAGTTGATGATTTGTTTAGCACTAAGCGCTTAGGCCAAATGATAAATTCTCATTTTATCCACATTTTTCAAGCTGTGGGGGAGCCACTATCACTAAATGAATGGGAATGAAACACTGCCAGACTTAGAAAGTGTACTGTACCCCATATTTCATCTGATCAGAAAGCCCCAGGAGGCTCTCTTCAGAGGAGCCAACAGTAGACAGCAATAGACCGAGGTTCAATGTGGACATGTGCTAGACTACAACATCAGGAAAGGGGTTAAGGGAAACAGAGAAAAATGTGCACGCTCCTGGAAGCCAGACAAAGAAAAGCGCTTCCTCTGATGTCCTCCCACCAGAGATGCCCCCTCTTTGGTGTGGTCCTCTTGCATCGTAGAGTGCTCACTGCTCCAGGCGCTGGGCATCGATCGTCTCAGCCTGATGGATGTGCTCTCTCTCACAGCCAAAGCAGCAGCTCACAGTAAACACTCTGGCTTTATTATCACCTCTTCACTCTTACCCAAGCCAGACAGTGAGCTGTGCACTTCAGCAGCCTGCCCACATCTTGGAAGAGGAAGATGTTATGATCAAAAAATTGGACGTGACCTTTCTTGTAATGCTAGCCCCACAGTTGACATGTCAGGTCCTGCTCTGTAAAATAGCAGTGGTTTTCGCATCGCTGCCCTTGCTGTGATGAATCTCGTAGACAAACTCATTGCTGAAGGGAACGCTGCTTGCTGTCTCACACCTCGGGGCAGTGCATAACATTGACTGCCTACACAAATGCATGGATAAATTGGCTGCTTATTTGTACAAGGTATTGCTATTGATTTAGTTTTAAATACATTTTGCTTGGCCACCAGAGTATTGAGTTTGTGTCCATTCGAGTTGGTTTGTTAATGTTATGTGAGCCAAGGCGGTAAACACTAACCTGTCTAAGTCTGTGTGATTGTTCTTTACATGCTGTGTGACTCTCTTCAGAAAGAAACATTATTACAGTGGCTCCTCAGAAGACTCGGACCGTCCTCATATTTGACTTGTGTGTTTGCTGCGTACATTTAAATATACCACAAATTTTGCATTAAATATTCTAGAGGTTTTCTGTTTATGCGGCGCCATGACCACATGAGCATTGTGGGTATCTTTTGAAAAGTATGTACAGTTGTGGTCAAAAGTGTACATACACTTGTAAAAAATCATAATGTTATGGCTGTCTTGAGTCTTCAATAAGTTCTACAACTCTTATTTTTCTGTGATAGAGTGATCGGAACACATACATGTTTGTCACAAAAAACAGTCATAAAGTTTGGTTCTTTCATAAATTTATTATGGGTCTGCTGAAAATATCACCAAATCTGCTGGGTCAGAAATATACATACAGCAACAAAATATGTCAATTTTGGTGATGTTTTGTGTCAATCAAATTAGCTTCATGTCATGGTCTCTTCACTTCTCCTAAGTGATTCTGATTGACTACAGCTGTTGACTTCTCATGAGCCCATTTAAATAGGGCTCATTTGACCCAGTGATTAGACTCAGCTACAAAAGCTACAATGGGAAAGTCAAAGGAACTCAGTGTGGATCTGAAAAAGCGAATTATTGACTTGAACAAGTCAGGGAAGTCACTTGGAGCCATTTCAAAGCAGCTACAGGTCCCAAGAGCAACCGTGCAGACAATTATACGCAAGTATAAAGTGCATGGAACAGTTGTGTCACTGCCACGATCAGGAAAAAAAAAAGCTATCACATGCTGCGAGAGGAGATGGTCAGGATGGTCAAGAGTCAACCAAGAATCACCAAGAAGCAGGTCTGCAAGGATTTGGAAGCTGATGGAACACAGGTGTCAGTCTCCACAGTCAAGCGTGTTTTACATCGCCATGGACTGAGAGGCTGCCGTGCAAGAAAGAAGCCCTTGCTCCAGAAAAGGCACCTTAAGACTTGGCTGAAGTTTGCTGCTGATCACATGGACAAAGATAAAACCTTCTGGAGGAAAGTTCTCTGGTCAGACGAAACAAAAAATTGAGCTGTTTGGCCACAGCACCCAGCAATATGTTTGGAGGAGAAAAAGGTGAAATAACACCATGCCTACTGTCAAGCATGGTGGTGGTAGTATTATGCTCTGGGGATGTTTTGCTGCCAGTGGAACTGGTTCTTTGCAGAAAGTAAATGGGATAATGAAGAAGGAGGATTACCTCCAAATTCTGCAGGAAAACTTAAAACCATCAGCCGAAGGTTGGGTCTTGGGCGCAGTTGGGTGTTCCAACAAGACAATGACCCAAAACACACATCAAAAGTGGTAAAGGAATGGCTAAACCAGGCTAGAATTAAGGTTTTAGAATGGCCTTCCCAAAGTCCTGACTTAAACCCCATTGAGAACATGTGGACAGTGCTAAAGAAACAGGTTCATGCAAGAAAACCATCACATTTAGCTGAACTGCACCAATTCTGTCAAGAAGAGTGGTCAAACATTTGAAGCTTGCCAGGACCTTGTGGATGGCTACCAAAAGCGCCTAGTTGCCGTGAAAATGGCCAAGGGACATGTAACCAAATACTAATGTTGCTGTATGTATATTTCTGACCCAGCAGATTTGGTGACATTTTCAGCAGACCCATAATAAATTTATGAAAGAACCAAACTTTAATGACTGTTTTTTGTGACAAACATGTATGTGTTCGATCACTCTATCACAGAAAAATAAGAGTTGTAGAGCTTATTGAAGACTCAAGACAGCCATAACATTATGATTTTTTACAAGTGTATGTACACTTTTGACCACAACTGTATATTATTGTATGTTTTAACATTATAGTGCGCTCCTCTTAGCATCAGTAGTCCCTGTAGCCTGTGGTGCACATGTAGCAGAACTGTAGCCAGCCAAAGTACTTTTACAAAAGTCTAT
The DNA here is from genome assembly GCA_026937815.1 of Etheostoma perlongum. Lineage (NCBI taxonomy): Eukaryota > Metazoa > Chordata > Actinopteri > Perciformes > Percidae > Etheostoma > Etheostoma perlongum. Next base: position 27,218,005 of record CM049374.1, on the reverse strand, counting down.
CGAAAGTTAATCTTTAAACATAATCAAATTTTGCACTCAATGTTGCTGTTTGTTTTTGTAAACCTTTAGCTTTCTTTCTCTCCTCATCTCTCCAGGTGACCGGTCACCCAGAGCCTGTGTCCCAGTCTATGAGCCTCCAGCAGCCCCCACAGTCCCAGTACAACATGCCAGACAGGGACAAGCAGCTCCTGTTCTCTGAATTTGAAGATCTCAGTGCCTCCTTTCGCAGCCTTTACAAGTCCGTTTTTGAGCAGTCCTTCAGCCAACAAGGTGAGTGGCCTCGTAGGATCATCAAGTGGAAGCTTCATTCATCAAGAAACCATCAGAACGATTTTCCTAATGTTGGTTTGTTCTTAACAGCTGGGGCTATAGAGAGTCTTTAGGCACTAATTAGGTTTACACTGAATTGAGCAGATATTCAACAGGCTGACTCGCCTGTAGTGCAAATCTATACTGGGTATTCTCATGGTCTTTTGCTAGAGTAATGTGGAAAAGGCCTAATTTAATATTCAGAAGCAGAGTCTGAAAGCTCAAATCTTAAATATTTCATTAAAGGTTGTAAAGAAATCTTACTACATTCATTTAATGGCTAATTCAGAATTGATACAACATCCCTCTTGCTTTGTATTTTTCAAATTACATGAAAGTTTTCAGTGTCTCGTCATGTTATAAATGTTTACTCATGTACCGGTAGGCTGTTTCATCAGAGGAGTGGAGGAGGTGACAGACGGCCCAAGTCCTCAGTAAATTTGTTGGATTTGAGGTTCATTTGTCATAATGACAGGGAATTTGTATAATATAATACATAGTAGCGGATAGAGCACAGCTTTCCAAAAGCCTGTGAGTCCCAGCAGAACAAAATGCATTTTTGCTTGTAATCTGATTGACTGATAAACAAAGAGCACTTGACAAGCGGGTTATGAGCAAAGAAGTTTCTGTGTATAACCTACTTTCACAAATCAAATGCATTTCATGCTGATGTTTTCAAAGAGTTCCTCTCCTTTAATCTATCATCTATGTTTCATTAGTTCAAAGTTGTTACCTTTTTTATGCGCATAAAAGTGAAATCTCTTAGTCAGACAAGCTCTAGCAATTAAAAACCGTAAATAATCGAGCTAGAGGATTTCACACTCTGCCGCTGTAGACAGTGAGCTAATTCACTGGCTTTGATAATAGGTAATGAGCTCGCATTATTATTCTGGTGCCGCGTTAATTGCTTTCTGTATTTCCCTGGTTGGACAATGGGCTTTCTGCACAGATAAGAGGTGCACCTTTGTCACCCCTGCAGTGAGTGTTACGTGCCGATTGTGGAGGTGCAGGGCTAGAGTCAGCTCTAAAAGCACTACAGTGATAGGTTTACTGTGCCAAAGCTGTGAAGGACGGGGGCCTCTTATGACCACTCCCTGCCACTCACATGATTGCAGTTGGGCGTGCAGATGTTCATGCTCCAGTCATGTCTGCTAAATAGCCGTCCAGCCGCACAATGAATTTGTCAAAGACAATCCAGAGCTGTGTAGCTGGAGAGGAGAGGCGACGGAAGCTTAGGCTCTTGAACCTCAGAGATGCAACTGATGCCGAGTCATTCCCTGGTACAACAAAATGGCAGCGGGTCTGTGTAAAAGTGTAGAACTACTTAAACATGGGAGACACATATCCCATTATTGAGAGAGTAAGATGTTGAGATATATGTAAGTAGCTATTTTTTTTTGTTTTATACATGTGACAACCCTGGCTCTGTGTGTTTGTGCATCATACAAATACACCTCAGTCTGAAGCCATGTGACTGACATTTGTGTTGGAAGTATTAGTTTCATTTCAGGGCTTCAATTAAATATATTTTAATATTCATATTGCCTTTTCTGTAGTTAAAACCGGTTCAGAACCTATTTAATTCACAATGACAATTAACCGAGAAAAGCAGTAAATCTTGAGTAGCTGAAACTAGCAAGTGTCGGCTTTGTCCTTGTCCTTGATTAACAATTAGTGAACAATTTCATTATCGATTAATTGTTTGAACCATTTTTCATGCAAAAACGCAAAGCTATTAGCATGTTCCAGCTTCTTCAGTGTGAGAATTTGCTGATTTTATTCCTTCTTTTTTATAATTGTATTTTAAATATTTTGGTGGTTTGTAAGACAAAGCAAGATGTTTATAGATGTCACCTTGGGCTCTGTGATGGTCATTTTCATTATTTTAAGACATTTTATAGACAAAGAAACATCAATTATTTGGGGATATAATTGCCAAAGAATCGATAATGAATTGTTATTTGCAGCACTATCAATGGTCAACTTTGTTGCATATGTACATCATTTTCTTTCCTTCGACAAATTTGCCTTTGACTATTTGTTTCAGCACTATTACAAGCTTTGTGTTGCTGTGTTTTGTTTCCCAGGTCTGATGGGCATACCGTCAGATTCCTCCCAGCAGACCCACACCTCCTGCTCCTATCAGCACTCCCCCAGTGGCAACATTAGCACTCAGAACAGCATGTCAAACAACCAACCCAACAGCCACCCCAACAGCCACTCCGCCAACAGTGGCCAGGTGCCCCTGTCCCATCCTGCCCAAGCCCACCCAGGCCACGGCTCGCCCCACGCACAGCACCTCCCGCAGCACGGCGGTCCCCACAGCCAACACACCCAGCACAGCCAACACAGTCAGCACCCCCAGCACGCTGCGCACTCTCAGCACGGGCAGCACCCATCGCAGCACCCGTCCCATGGCCAGCACCCACAGCAACACACGCCACACCCCTCCCAACACACGCAGCACAGCCAGCACCCTGCTCAACACGGACAGCAGCATCAGAGCCTCTCCCACCAGCCCCATCCTACCCAGCAACAGATGGCCTGCAACCCAGGTAAGACCCTCTGTCTGCCGTTGTCTTCGCCGTGTTGTTTTCTCCTCATCACGTTCATCACACAGACACATGTAAACAAAGACAACATGTTCACAGCTGAATATGGTTTTGTATCCGTCGTCATAAAGCATTTAGAAATTGTTATAGGTGCTAAACAGTAAATCATCATCTGATTTATTATCTGGGGTGTTGTGAGAACAAAGCAATGCTGCATCCAGTGATTTCAGCAGCTCTTACAGAGTTGACTGGCTCCTCCTAGTGGCCACAACACAGAGCTCAACTGTTTAAAAGCCTGATAAACTGTTATATTTAGTGCTACCTTCTCATTTATTTGGCACTACAACTGCCTACACAGCTATATGAAAATGCATCACCTGGTGTATTTCCTAACCCACAGTATATAACAATAACAGCAGCAATTATTTTGCAGTTGCCCATAAATGATGTAATTGGGACTAAATTTGTATTTGTCCCAGGGCTGAACTTGGTGTTAGAACCAAAATTACCTGTATCCTTCTAAGTCTCATATCTTGTAATGTTACAGATAGTATGCTGTGTGTGTGTTGCAGGTTTACTGTCTGACTGGTACCCAAATCTGGATGCACTGAAAGAAAGCTGTCGTATTGCTAGCAGCTATAACTGGGCTGATGTCGACCTTTCACCTTTCCAAGGTGCGGTTTGGACACTACAAATAGACCTTATTGCATTACCAAATAATGGTTACGTAATGTATTTGATTTATTTGTCCGATTTAAGATTTTTCTAGATTACAGAAGAAACAAAACATTTAAAGCCAGGAGCTGATAGTACAGTACTGCCCCAGCTTTTGATTGAGTGCTGAAGTGTTGACAATGTGGAGTTGATTACGAGTTTAATTAAACTGAGCTCTTCAATTAAATAACACGGCATTCAAGTTTAATTACCAAAACACCGAGCTCAGCAGGTCAGTTTATCCAATTACAGTCTAAGATTGCAAGGTAGGATGTTTTTTAAATATCACCCTATGAAGGTTACCGACATAATGAATAAATGTTGCAACCAAAAGTTTTTGCTTCGCGTTTGTAAATTAGTTTGTCATTTAATAAATTTATAGTCTTTGGACAGTCGGTGGTGCAGTTTCATACATTTCATTGTCACAAAGGCATTTTAGTGCTGCCAGATACTGTCACTCTGATAGTTACACTGATTATTCTGTTTATAAATTTGTGCTTTGTGTTCCTAAGGATTGAGAGAGAGTATGAGACAAGCGGAGTTGAACAATTGGTCCCTGGAACCCACCCAGATTGCCGACCTCTGCTCGTCCATAAACCAGTTTTTTGCTCGCACCGGTGTAATCCAGCCACAGGGGGCAGTGCAGCCTCCTGTTTGTCATGGCTCCATGCTCCCCAACAAACCCAGCCAGCACCTCAACACAGGTTAAACACCCGCTCCTTAACCATATGACCCTATTTATATTTTAATTGAATTTTTGTAGTTGTGAGTAGGTTTTTTTATTTTTTTTTGGCATGACGATTCTGGATTCATGATCTGATTCGGGACCAGTGAGTGTGTTTAAAGTGATATTTATATCATCATATAGCAGCTGTGTCTCTACCTCAATTGGGAGGGAAATAATCTACATCATTTGTCTTGAAAGATGTAGGCAATTACACTTTATTTGGTTTTGTTTCTTAGGAAAGAACATATAATTGTACAGTAGTTACAGTAGAACTTCAAAACACTTGCAATGTCAGTATAGCTATGTGGTCTTACTGACTGGTTTGAAAAAATGAATACACACGCCCATTGCCCGATGAATTTATCTCACTTACAGTTCATTTATCTAAAAGTGCAAACAGTCTATAGTCTTTTTGCACACGATGAGCTCTGCTTGCCCTCCATGGGAGTGGGTCACCTGTGGGTATCATCTCAAATGTGGGATAATTTAGAGATCCTCCTGTAAAATGACAGTACATTACAGCACAGAATTACACTGCAGGGCATCCCCCTAAAAGCAAGTTTTGCTCAAATGCATTACTTGAATGTAAGATGTGCATTGCCTGGTTTAATAGAGGCTTTAAATAAAGTTTTGTTCCGATTCTCACTTCAGGAAATCTCTACATGGACACCAGACAGAGCATGTCCATGATGGGTCCTCCAGGATATCCCCACATGCCACACAGCGCGGGACCCACAATGACAGGTGACATGAAGCCACAGAGAAACACATGATTAAAACTATTCCTTGCAGCACATTATGAAACCTTCTAATAATGGATTTTTATTATTAAACCCACTTCACAGCTTTTTTCTCACTTTTCTAAAAAAAGCTGGCTGGGTCTGACTCTCCCTTTCCCCTGTTCTCTCTCTAGGACACCATGCACAGATGAACCAGCAGCACATGATACCTACCAGAAACTTCCAGATGCATCGCATGCCAGCTGATGACATCCAGGATGACTTTGATTGGGACTCCATTGTCTAGCCCCTAGACCTCCTTTTGCAAAACAAAAGGGAGCGAGGAGAGAAGGTGGAAGCCAGGCTGAGCTGAAAGGCCGCAGGAGGAGTAGGAGGCCACTGTGGGTGGGATGCAGAAGAACATTTGACAAGCTTTGGAGAAAGATAGACTTCAGAGTCCTGACATTTTTACAAAAGTAAAACATAACATAGAAAATGTTACTTTGAAGACAATCATATTTAGTCGGACATGTTAAAGTGATTGCTTATCTACTTGTCCAGAGACAAGTAGAACACATTCATGTCTAAACCACATGCTCCTCAGCTCCTCAGCCAGCCTTCTCCCCGTCCCTAGCCAGCAGCCTTCCAAAGTCCGAACCCCTCCACCCAAATCCCTGCTCCGTAACTGTTATGTGATTTGAGCGACGTGTTCAGCTTGTAATTCTTCTCGTGTTGACATTGGCCTCAGCTGCCTCTTGGATGAGTTCCTCTCTTTAAAAAAAGAAAAAGAAAAAAAAAAGAAGTTTTATTTTATTTTTTGTTTTTAAGAAACACAGGCTGATTCTGTGAGTAATGTGATGGTGCTTGTTTGTCACATTTGGGAGAAAGTGGGCCCCACTGTGGCTGACTTGGTGGTAAAGTCAGGTTTACAATAACTTTGAACAGGGTGTTAAATGTTTAAGCAGGCTTGAAATTAAACCGAGAGAGAAAGGGAGTAAAAGATGACAGAAAGCATGGTGATCTGTTTGCATAGCCAACCAACGTGATCAGGCTCACTGCAACAGACTAGTTATGGGAGTACAGCAACTTGGTTTTCTCTGTATTCTGTCTCAAGCACTTCCAGATGAGTAAATATGATGGGTCTGAGAAGAAGGTGAAGGCAGGAATTTCTTTTTGTCTTTTTAAATTCTTTAAACCAAAAGTAACGTGAAGTTTTGGTTCTCTGTGTGCATCATGTCCGTTAATAATTGTTTAACGTAAAATACTAAACAAATTCACATTTTTAAGCTAGTTTTAATGGTAAACTTCATTAGTTTTAGGTGAGTAGCCTATTGATCATTAAACAAGCCACCATCATTCAGAGACAATGAAATAATTTGCAATAGAGTGTGATGGGCCAGTATTATCGGCTGATCATCTTATTACCAATATATCTGTATGAACATATACAGTATGTCAGCTAATAAGCAATAAGTTACTGTCGAGAAATGTCAGATATTTTTGAGATAGATTGATCATTTAGAAACGTTGTTCCTATTACACAGTAGGCCAGAGAGCACTGACAAGTTTATTTTGAAACTGTTATTTGATTTGATCCGCGAGTATCATGGTCACAATTTTAGAGAATCTAAAATGTTAACAAAAATGTATATTGGCCGATATATCATCATCCGATCTTTTTAAACCCTGAAATATGGGTATTGTTATCTGCCTCAGTAATCCAGCATCTGCTGGGCTCTAGTTTGCAAGAAAGTTTTCATTTAAATCTACCGTCCATGTCAGTGGGGTTTGGTATTATTAAAGCTATAGTCTGACATTTTGGGAGGTGAGAAGATTGTAGAGGAAATATGAAGATACACTGTAAAAAAAAAAAAAAAGGGGGGGGAAACTGGTATCCTGGCTCTGTCTGAGGTGAACAAAGTCCACCTACGAGCTCTTCCATAGCTCAAATGAGATATGAGTTAGCATATAGTTAGCAGTGCTTAACTCAAATCTCATTTGTTTAATTCTGAAGCGTAAAAACAAATAGTTGTGGTTTTACTGGGGGTTATGTGCCGGACTATTTCTATGGCTGGCTGCAGACTTCCTGGAGATATAATATTGTAATTACTGAGCTTTAGAGGTGCTGGTTGGCTGATTTGATGTAACAATTGGACAGAGTCATAGTAGCCATTTCTCTGGTTCAATCTTTCCCACTATAAGAGTGGTGTTTATCTTCTCTTCTAACTCTATGCAAGAAAGAGTATTAACATATTTCCCTTCCAACATGCCAAACCATTCCTTTAAACAATTTCTCTTCAAACTGTATGCAAACCATGTAATTTATACTAGTGACAGTAACAATTGAAACGTAAAGAGCCTGTGTGAAATTTTAAGAGTAATGGTTTTAAGCCTCACTGACTGGAAGCATTACTAGTAGACTAATAAAGTGTGTTAAAATAAAAAATCAAAGAAGGCTGTTAAAGAGTGTTAACACTTCTTTAAATGTTCTAATACTAATTCATTGATTAATGATCAATAGGATATGCATCAGATGTTTCCATTTGATGAGAGAGCAAAAAAAAGTTAGTTTTACTGCACGTTTCTTTGATTTGTAAAATAAGTTTCGTGCCTTTTTCCACCTGTACATCAAAGTTATATACAATCATAACGTGTGTGTGTGTGTGTGTGTGTAATTTCAGGGCTATGGTTGATTGCTCCAATCATCTCTATGCTATCTATGAGCACAAAAGCAGATGCACACAGTGATTTAAAGAGTAGATTTGAGACTTGTTTTTGTTTTTTTGTGTAAAGGGTTTCCAAAGCACAGAACCGGGAGATCAGCGGTTCTGGAAACCTGTCCTCTGTGTCCTGTAGCAAGTGGCTTCTCAATCAGACAGGTGCTGGACTTTAGAGACACTATGTTGAAGAAAAAAAAAAAAAACATGCCCTTTGCACACCTTCTGTTGATCTTAACTGTTTTTAAGATGCAAAGCACCTGCTTGATCTCTAAAGCTAGCCGCTCACCTACTCATTCTTTCATTTAGTCATTTACTCAGTAAAACTATCAGTTGTCACAGACAATGAACAGGATCATTTATCCTCTCTTTAATACTGATGACCTTCACATCTATAACACTGTGTCCTTGTTTAAAGGAATAGTTCAATATTTCAGAATTTGTTTTGAAGCTACAGCCAACATCCAAATCCATCTGCAAGTTTACTAGTAAATGTTTAATATCTCGTGTGTTTATCTGTAAAAAACAAATTACTGTACAAACATGACGTCATCTAACTCTTGGCAAGAAAGTGTATTTCCCAAGATGTCAAGCTATTCCTTTAAGATAATCTAACAAATAGGTCACAGTTTTGATTTCATATTTGGATGACAATCATGATTTTTTTTTTTTTTAAGATATTGCATAATGTCTTTGTTATTGTGAGAAAAGGCATGTTCAAGTCTCACATGGTCGTTTTATTGGAAGCTATGGAACCAGATGTTTCTACGTTTGAGCACATAAAAACTGGAACCAGTCCAGTTTTATATTGCAGATTGTCTGTTAAACTGTCCACAGCTGCCCCGTGCAGATGAAGTCAAATTCTGTTCTTTCAACTGATGATGAACTGCCATTCATTTTTATATTTTCCTGCCAATTGTACCTGTCCACTCCTTTTTCTTCCTGCTATGTTTTGTCTGTCTTTGTATATCAAATGTCCGCTGTATGTGGAGGATTTCCTTGCCTGTGATCTCAACTATGAGTTTTTTAAGTTTTGTTCAACTGCCAGAATTTCTTAATCAATGATTAGACCTTAGTGTGGGCCAAAGGACTGCAACTAAAGGCAGCAGTGAAAAAGAGCATCAATGTGTTTTCATTAGGACTCTATGGACCTACAATAGAGAACATCCTGTGAGTTCTTGGTTGGTGGAAAGGAGATGTGTGTTTCAGTTCTTCCAGGTGAAGATCATTAACACACAAGCTCCTATCTAAGCACAGCAGCCAATTGGGAAAACAAAAGAATTGAGCAAACTGATGTGGCTTAAAGGGGAAAAAGGTGAAGACAATGACTGGATCACAATTTTACATGTGTCTGTATGTGTGTGTGGATGTGGATGTATTTTGTGTTTGCTTGTGCGAGATTTAGTTCTTCTTCAAAAGACGATCTAAGTTTTTAAATACCGCTGGACATGTACCTGCCAGAGTGATGACTATTATTGGAGAGAAAAGATAAAAAGAAAAGCCTTGTTACAATATGGGAGAGAACTGCCAACAAGTACTGCTGATTGGGGCCTATTTTATTCAGTGCTGGTGTGTTGTGCTTGTGCATATGTCTTTTCAATCATCCCTTTTTTCCTCTCGGGGGGTGGGGTATCAAGACAGGAGGTGGGTCTTATTCATGAAAGACCGGAGCGAAAAGAATAGAGTATTTTGTTATTGTCCAATCAGATGGGTGACAGTATGTATATATCTATATTGTATATATCTGATGAAAATGCGTTGGCTTTTTGTGTGACACTACCTTTTACCTGTACTATGGTTCTACATTCAGTGTTTCAGTGTTGATAATATATATTTGGTTTGTGTTTTATTTTTCTGTTTTGTTTGATTTCGTCTTTGTCATTTCCTGTATATTTTTTTCTCTCCTATTTGTCCTTTTTTTGTTTATTGCACGGTTTATACTTTTGTTGTCCAATGAGGTGACACAGCTACTCTTTGTATTCGTTTAGTGCTGTAAAATAACTCGAAGTGTTGATACCACCGCCCACCCCACCCCTTCCCCTATATGCATGAATGGCACTTAAAGAAATAAAATATGGTAACTTCACTGTGGAATAACGTGCTGTTTGAGCTTTGTTCCTAAAGACTTCCATCAATATTACATGGCAGGATGATGTTTCAGTCTCACGTAATCAGAAGATGTGGCGGTTATCCAAAACCAGAGCATGGGGGAGGCTTATCTTTCTCTTCATTTAAATATCTGTCACAACAGTAGCAACTCTAAATAACATCTTAAAACAAACAAAAAAACCTCAAAGATAAATCACAGAGCACTCATTAAGGCAGCTGAAATGATATGTGTATACAGCTTTACAAACATGCACAACTTAAATATGTGCATATATACATATTCAGGCATTTCATAAGTAAGCTAAACCTTTTTTGCCTCCTCAGACCAAATTATCAAATTGTCTGGCTCCTTTTTAGTTCTGAAAAAAAACTATCCAACCATAAAGGTAACACATTTTTAAGATAATGTATGAGGGCTCATCTAACAAACAGGGGCAGCTTTTTTATTGCTTTTAGATCGGTGAGATACAGCCTTCACTGTAACAATGATGGCCATCATTTACAAGTAGTAGGCCAGCTTATATTATGTATTATCTATTAAATTAGACATAACCACACCTACCATTTTAGAAAACAGAAACTTAGCATTCCCAAAACAGTTGTTACCCCCCCCAGTACAAACACTGTGGAGATGCAAACAACTTCATTTCTGGAGGGAAGTTTAATTTTATTTTAAGCTCTATTCCTAATTGAGTATTAAAATGTAGTATATCCTTGTGTACTGTATATACTGTATATTTTTGGAAAACGTATTCAAACCTTTGATCCAGGATAAGGAACAGCTTGTGTGGTCTTGTTGAAGAAGTACACATGATCATATCTCACAGTAGGTTTCTCTTTTTAACCACCCAGCCCTCAAAGCCCCCTCCCAGTATTTCCATATGGTGTGTCACTTTACAACGTATATCCATGCTGACACTTCGCACTTCGTAGAATATTCCTTCACAGTGGGGGCACCGGTCTGACTACTGTGTTGGGTTATTGGAAGTAGTTTGAGTCTAATGAAAGGACGGACATCATGTTCAAAGCTTCCGCTGTGCTCCTACTGACCCTGGTCCTTAATGTTCAGCTATGCTCATCAGCACCGATACGTAAGCAATGCATTTCCTCTCATAATTATTAGAAATTAAACGTCAGATCAATGATATGTAAAGTTATTCAGTTATTTCTCTGGAAAATAATGAGGTCTTCATAACATACTATAGGCTGTTAAGAAAAACAATAATATTGTTATATAGTATTTATATTATCAACAAAATTATCTTATATTGGTCGATATAAATGTAAAATACTGTGAAATAATATTTCAATGTTATATATTATTGCAATCTGAGTAAATTTTACTTATCAATTTAATTTGTATTAATATAATTAATTATATAACTATAAATAATGTAATATATTTTCTTAGTTGCAATTTTTACAACAGATTGCTGGAAATCCAGTTTGTGAATATTTGTTGATTTATGATGTTAGAACACTATGAATATACTGACTTAATTCATGAATACATTACAGAAATTCATAAATAGTTTTATAAAGTAAACCTGTGTTTGTAGTTATATAATAGGTACACTATGAGTCAACAAAATCTTAGACAGGGAAAGGCAAATATTGCTTTAGGTATTTTCTAGGTATGAGTAATAAGAAAATATATTCAGTTTGGAAAATGACCTCTGTCACCCCCGTAAACCGAGACTAAAACTCTGGGCCCTGACTGCATAGATGTGATAACAACTAAACTTCTCAAAATACTTTCATTGCCTGTTCAATTAAACACTTGCTTCTGTTAGCATGTTACCATGTGAGACATAAACTTGGATCACTACACACCCTCCATGTTTGTATCAGGTCACATAATCATTCATAATCAGCCATAGTTCAGAGCTATAGTGTACTGTAGGGTTTACTTTGTGGAAAACAGCTGCATGTGTACTAAACCCGAGACCCTTTCAGATTACAATTAGTGTTAGAGTCAAAACTACTACTGTACTGTATGGTATCAAATTGAGCGCAGTGGATTGTCATGTTTTTGTCTTTTTAACAATACAAAAGTAAGCTTTAATGAGTAACTTTATTTTTATATTACTGAAAGATTCTAGGAATGAACAAAGAATATAAAAAGTTAATTTAGGTACAGTAAATGAAGGTTCCTTTGTTGTTTAACTTCGAAAACATACCAAATGGCTAAACTGTTGATTGACTGGAGAACTCGTTCAAGTTGTCAAGTCTCAAACGTCTATTTTAGCTGCCAAAGCTGCTCAGTCTTCTGGACCAACACCAGAGAAACTTACACCAGTAACTGAAGATCACAGTCACTTTATAGAGGAAAAAGAACCGGTTGTGGATACACTCATTTCAGTTGTTGCAGGTGTAGCAGCTCCATCTCCTGAGGAATCACCTGCTGAAGAAGACATTCCAGTTATTGCAAAAGAAACAGAACCAATTTTCATCAGAGATCAGGTCTCTGATGACGCTGACGAAGCTTATGAATCTCAGGAATCTCAGGAATCTTCAGAGGAGGGAACTATCTATGAAGACACTGCCTTTGCAGAGGCCTCTCCAGAAGAAACCACAGAAGAAGTTGCCATGGCTTCTGCTGTCAAGAGTGAACAGCATTATGGGGAAGATTCAGCTCCAGAAGTACTGATTCCGGTCATTCCTTTAGAAGCTTCAAAAGATGAAGCTCCAGAAGAAAATGCAGAAGCTGTAGAGCGTGCTTCCCCAGAACAGTATGTTCTGGAGGACGGAGATCCAAGAGCACCAATTCCCATTCCTGCAGGAGCTTCAGAAGATGAAGCTTTACTGAAAAATGCAGCAGAACATGCAGTACCTTTACTTATAGTCCCTGATGACAATACTGAAGCTGCTGGTCTTCCTGTGACACCAGCCGAAGAAAAATCTGTTTTTGTCCCTTCAGAACTTGAAGAGTCAGCCCCAGAGGAACCTGCTGTTATTGTTCCTGTGGGACCTGCTGAACAAGAGCTGGATCAAGAGGAAACAGTCTCTATCATTTATTCAGAAACAAAAAAAGAGAAAGCTCCAGAGGAACATGCAAAAGAAGAAGAAGAAGAAGAAGTTGCCCCAGTAGTCCTGAAAGAAAATGCTGAAGTGGTCCCTGCTACAAACGAAGAACCTCTTCCCAGTACATTAGAAGAATCTGTTGCCCTGTTTCCTGTAGCGCTTGAGACTGAAGAGGAAGGTCAAGTGGAACCTGTTGCAGAACAAACAGCACCACAAGAGACAAACAAACAAACAGCACCTCCGGAAGATCCAGTTGTCGTTGTTCCTGCTGAAGAGGAGCCAGAGCTGGAAGTACAAGTTACAGAAGAATCAATCCCCATAGCGTCGCCAGAATCACCAGAAGAAGAAGCTCCAGAGGAAGCTGCAGGAGTGCCTGTACCATTGGTCCCAGAAAAAAATGCAGAAGAGGTCCCAGCTACCAACGAAGTACCTCTTGCTGGTGCAACAGAAGAAAATAAATCTGTTGTCCTTGATACAGAAGAGAAAGTTCAAGTGGAACAGGCGGCAGAGGAAACAGAACCACCTACTGTCAGTGTTGTTGTGGAACCCACCAGTGAGGAACCAGCTCCAGAAGACCCACATCTCATCATCTCCCTAAAAGATCTAGAAGAGGATGCTCCAGATGACAACACAGAAAACGTTGTCCAATCAGATCCTCTCCTAACGGAAACCGCCCTGGAAGAGGACACAGCAGGTGACAGTGATGCAGTGACACTTGTCACATATGTCACTGAAACCTCATCTGAGAAGGACACCATACAGACAGCACTGGATCCAGGTGAGGAAGTAGCTGCAACCGGGGTTCCTGCTTCAACAGAGACCTTAACTGAAGCCCCTATAGAACCTGTTACAGCTCCTCCTGTCCCAGCTGTCTCTAAGGCACACATTGTTCTGGCTCCCCTGGAAGGTGGTGATGGCACCAGCATGAAGACTAGAAGTGAAGATTTTGGCGCTCTAGCTATATTGACAGAAGATGAACCTGTAGGTAAGAATCCAACAATGAGGTATTCTTAAAATCTATGCTTTAATCAATACCTTACTATGATGTAAATGTGCCTATATGTTCAAACATTCCAGGATGTAATTATTACCATTATAGTGAAATGTTCATGTCTGCTTGTAAGCTGAAAGAAAAATGTGTTCTTTATTTGTCAAGTACATTTACACATATGAGGAATATGTGCTCTGCTTTAACCCATCCTAACTAATTACGAGTAGTGGGCAGCCATAGTCCAATAGATCGGGGACCAACTCCAGTTTTAATGCCAGTGCCTAGGTCAAGGACAATGGCAGGAGTTTAAATACCACTTCAGGTAGCAATTACGAGTGTTGATTACACTGATGACAGTTTTGGTCTCACAGTTCTGGTGAACAGAGGGACAGTGCTCGGTGCAGCATTCTTCACACTAATGTCTTTTATCGTTACCGGGTTTCTTGGGATGACTATATACAAGAAACTTCGCTGAATGCAAGTGAGTACAACAATATCACCAAATTGAATCAGCTTGTACCCATTAGTAATGATTAAGTGGCTTAGTATACACATTTTATAGCTTGGTCAACATTGTCCATAAACTTGCACTTACAATTTCTCCTGTTTTAGGACAGATCAGTGGACAAAGAGCTGTTTGATGAGCAACTGAAGCTGAACAAGTTTTTCTACATTGGATTTTTGCTTAGGAAAAGTCAAGAGAAGGAAATTCTTCAAGATTCGGACAGCCAGAAAGCCACTATGATAATGGAAACCAGTGGTCGAAGTGGTTTTAAGATCTTCTACTTAAGTAAAAGAAGCAATACAAAAATTCTACTAAAACTCTACTAAACAAAAAGTCCTATTTATATTTTACTTAAGTAGAATATTAGTATAAGTGGAAGTAGTATGAAATGTATGGATGATGAAAACTTTGATGCACTTTTAACTTTACTTGCTGAGCTTTTTTGATTGTGGATCATTAAAGAAAAGGTCAACACAGGTATAGTCAATTATTTTTTTTGCAGTTGTTTCATCAAACATTGTCCACCCTTTAATCACAAAATGTTTTTTTATGTACAATCTGTACATTTCCATTGGCCCTACTGCACATACAGTACAGTTCATAAGACCAAGTAGGCCTATCACCTTTCCTGTTCTGTCATGCAGCATGAGATGCAGAGCTCTCCTATTAATCACACTTTGGCATGCTGCAGTGCCAACTATATATCCACCGCTCATCCATTACAGAGTCAATATTTTTAGGATGGTGAGGGGGACATGGTGTACAAGTGAAAGCTTTAAACTGTGTTCTGTATTAAAACTGCACTCACGTACAGTAAACATATCCCATTGTAAGTGTTGCACTTGTTTTAAATGAAATAAATTCAGATTTACAAAACCTGCGAGTAAAGACTCAAACAGAATCATTTTTAAAACTTTACAAACCTACAGCAGCATGGCCTTTACATACTGTAGAGGTAGTCCTTCAATTAGTTAAGCTTTTATTTATTTAACAAATTACATATAGGCCTATGCAACATCACAACAGGACAAATACAAAGCAGTCATCACACACAAACCCAAAGTAAAACTTTATATAAGAAGTACATTTTATATTTGTATTAAATATTAAATAGGCTATTAAATTGGCTTTTTTTGTGTATAAGCAAGAATAGCTTTTCATTTTAGAAAGAAAGCTTTTGAGATTTTTGGCCACATCTGGATAAAATGTCTTTGTCATGATTGCCAGATCATCTTTTTGGTTCTTTAGCACACAAAAACATTATTTATTTATTAACACTTTTCTTAATTATGTATTTATTTACAGTAATATTTAGTTGTTTTTTTTTTATTATTGCATCTCCTATGCGCTGAACAGATGATTAGTTTGTCAGTTTTTTTTTTGGTGGAATCTAAATATTTCTTTGTAATGTTTTTTTGTAATATTATTTTTTTTGGGTTTTCCCTTTATTTGATAGTGACAGTGGGCAGACAGGAAAGGTGGGAGAGTTAGGGGATGGCTCGCAGTGAAGGGCCTCAAGTCGGATTCGGACCCCAGCCGCTGCAAAGGACTTAGCCTACATGGGTCGCATGCTCTTACTGGGTGAGCTAGGTCGCCCCCTTTTGTAATGTTTATATGTAAAATGTATTAAAGGTTTCTCTGCAGTTTATATGAGACCTGTGCCATCAGAGTTACACTAAACAAGTGTATATCTTCCAAAGTTATAGTCTTTTTAGTACAAAACTCCCTTTTTGTTACTATCCCTCTACTGCAGCCCAGCAAGGAAACACAGAGGGATGTGCTTTTAATGTAAGTGATGGGGGAAAAAATCTACAGCCCTCATTTTGTGCAAAACTATATTCCAAATTTTAATAATATGATGTTTCAGCAGTCTGAGTTAGAGAAATCAATGTATGTCTCCCAAAGTTACAATCTTTTTTAGTACAACTCCCTCTTTGTGTTTCAATGAACAGCGTTTCCGTGCTGGTCTCAAAAAGAGGGAGTTTTGTACTGAAAAGAATGTAATTTTGGAAGATGTCCACTTGATTTATCTGACTCAGATTGCGGCAGATCAATCAATAAAGTTTTGCACCAAATGAATTCTGTAGAGTGTCCCCCCATCATCACTTACATATAAAAAGCATAAAGACAGGATCTTTTAATTGGCAGTATGAACAGGAGTAATGGTTCGATCATACACTTGCCTATTGACGGACTTAAAAATGTTTACACCTACACTGGCATGATTGTTTAAGAACACTAGTAGTTAATGGACATCCTTATACGTATGGTAGATTAGGAGTCATAAAAAGCAGGAGGACGTGTGGCAGCTGTCATCCTGATGGACATCAGGGTGGAAACAAGGGGTGGAGGGATTTGGTAATGCTTGAGCAGTAGGGGGAGAAACTTGTAAAAAGGGGGTCATGAATCAACACATCTGGTAGAAAGATGCTTTAAGCACTGAGGTTACAGACACTAAATAAGCAGATAACATACATGACAGGTCTGCAATGTGATTGTGTAAGACCCTTACTGTGATATTTTGTAACAAATTCAAATTCAAAAAACTAATTAATGTGTACCGAATGCCATGCTTGCAGATATGTGTCTTAACGTGGAATGAGGTTCCGCCTTAAGAAGATACAGAACACTGATACTTTCATAATTATTAACAGAATTGTCTCACATCTTATTCCTGTAAAGAAAACAGCTTAAATACATGCAGAGGCATGTGGTTGCATGATTGCTCTGGTTCACCAGGCATTTTCAATTTTGCCACAGAAAGATGAACAGTCAAACCCATAGATCACACATCCACTCACATTTTTGCAACTCAGCTAACTCTGACAGACACATTAATTGAGTCTCAATCTAGTTCTAACTTGCTCACA
This sequence comes from Etheostoma perlongum, assembly GCA_026937815.1. Classification (NCBI taxonomy): domain Eukaryota; kingdom Metazoa; phylum Chordata; class Actinopteri; order Perciformes; family Percidae; genus Etheostoma; species Etheostoma perlongum. Next base: position 27,200,768 of record CM049374.1, on the reverse strand, counting down.
AACCTCCAGAAACAGACTTCAATCTGAGGCCAACACAACCGGTTTATGGTAACACAGCAGCCTCTAGTGGCCACAGACATTACCTGAAGGTTGTGATAACAGTCATGATAACCCAGCATGCCCTTTGAGAACCAATGTAACCACTCCTGCACACTGCAGAGAACAGAGGCCACATACACACATGCCTTTCGTTTAGTTTGAGCTGTTGTTATTGTCCATGTAATGAGAGCAATACATGATTTCTAGTGTTTCTCTATTGAAGCTATGACAATACTGTGAGCAGACTTGGAATTTGCCTCCATCAAAGATTTTGCTTCTGTTACTGTTCGTATTGTGGCAGCTACAGCATCCCTGGGGGACTTTAAGTTTTCAGGTATTTAATTGACCAAAACAAAACAAGTATTCCAGTCAGGTTATTTATTATGTTTTTTGTTGTTGTTGTTTTTACCAATTGACAGGTCTTCAGTAGAATTTTATAGAAAATGTAGACTACTGTATTAAGAGAGTAAAATTCATACAGAGACTTTTAGGGGATGTAGAGGCCTTGTTCCCATAATGGCTAACAGAAAGAAATCTTCTTATATTCATTGCACATTTAAGTTTTGCTGACCTTCATGTCCATTTGAAGACTTTTACTCTAAAAGGACAAATACACTCAGTTGTCAATTTATTAGGTACACCTAGCAAAAACCAATGCATCACTGACACAATTTGTCCATTTCATTTATATATCAGAGGGTGAGCAAAATAATCTTTCTGTTTAATGCAATACAGCTCAACGGCACCACAAACTACATCTTTTAAAATGACCATACAGTACAGATCAATCAACGCTTCTCTAAAATTGTTGAAACAAAAACGGAATATTGTAACCTTCATGAAGGGAGGTTGTATTGCAGTACTATTGTATTAGACTGCATCAGTTTTAGCTAGGTGTACCTGAGTGAATGCAGTATTTGAAAATGCTGAAACTTTGGTATCATTGTTACTAATGTCGTGTGACAGTAACTGCATGTTGTGTTCTGAAATTGTGAGTTATATCTTCAAACATCTGATTGCTAAATAGTTATTTTTGCATTTGCTTTTTGGTTTGTAACCAAATGCCAGGGACTGAACTCACAAACTGGAATTTGGACACCAGTTGGCTACATTTGGATCGAAAGACGGTTCCAACTGTTTGACGTGTTTTAACTGTCTTATTCTTGGTTTTAATATGTACCCAGGACTCCATGGAAAGCAGAATTTTTAATTTTACTTAAGATACTATTTAGGTGAACTATCCAAGTGAGATCAGACACTAATTGAATGTGACTGAATCATACCAAAAACAATGTTTATGCACATTTTTCAGGAATCCACTTATTTATTTTAACTTTAATTGTGACTCATAAATTACCCAATCTTGGTAATCAGTTGCCATGTGCTTTAGAATAAGAGTATTAAAGAATATGAGGCTGAAGAAAACTATCCACCAATAAATACACAACAACCAACAACAACTTGCCAGGGGTAAAGAATTGAGTATTTAAAAAAAAATATTAATGGACCAAATAACAACCTTTCAGTCTGCATTTGCCTGCTTCTATTTTCTTCTATTCATGGATGCACAGATGGCACCAGCCTACAGGCCCATTATGCTCACAGATGAATCTAAACAAGGCACTTAATTGGCATGGTTTCATGTTAGGCTGCAGTGTGGACAGGACTAGAGCTGGAGAGGACACCAGGGAGCCGTGTCGTCTACAGAAACCCTCCTTTATTGCCCCATCACTGTGAGAGTGTGTGCGGGTCTGACAGGCTGCCTCTCCTCAACTACACCACGATCTGACTTACAGAAGAGGCTTTCGACTCAAGCCTCCATCCGCCATTTTCAGCAGATTGAAAGCAGGTAGAGCACAAAAATCACAAGTCCCCGGTCACGTAAAGCAGGTAAGTGCGCGTGTAAGTAGGCTAAACCCAAAAAAAAAAACACCCTAAGAGAGCCATGCAACATTGAGGGAGAAAAACCACTTTACTAGCTGATGAGAATAAGGGGAACGGACGGTGTGCCTGCAAGGGTAACAATAAACGGCATCCTTCTGGGGCTGTGTGGTTTACATAGCCTACTCGTTCTTTTTTTTAGTCTTTGTCAACTTTTTTGATGCAAAGATGCATATAACGCTTTAAAATCCGCGTTAAGCGCACACACTTTGCTCACACCCACGTTAAAATCTCCCCATTTGTTTCTTGAACATCATCTTGGAGGGATTTAAAAATGGTCTAATCACAACTCCAGCACCAGCGATCCAGGATAATAGTGGAAATATCAAATGAACCTAAATGAACTGTCCAGTAAAAAGTTCATGCATTGTATCCTTTGTTTAAAGAGGATGGTACACACACTCGAGCCCCACGTATCTAAGACAATATGGCTTATTGATGGAGCTTTTTCAGCCTTATCTGCCTTTTGAGATAATACAACATCATCAGTAGCCTAAGAGTCGTTAAGGATCAAATATTCGCTATTAAACGATGCGGAATATTGTTTTTATTAATGAATGTAGTGGGATGTGTGAGCCCAGCCCCACAACATTCTCCTGAACAATTGGCTTTCCTGCCACAAAAAGCAAGTTGCTAAAGCAAAGCAAGTGCCTGTGATGGAAACATTTAAAAAAAATACATCTGTATTTCTGCAAGGAAGTAGATTAATTGATCTGTTAATCAAGAGAAAATGTATTGACTTTTCTGATGATCAATTAGTTGTTTGAACCATTTTTTAGCAACATTGAGCGGTTCCAGCTTCTCAAATGTCAAGATTTTCTCTTTTATGCCAGTGAAAATTCAATATCTTATCTATCACATACATTTAGAAAAAGATAGTATACTCTGTGTGCTTTAAAATTGTAGAGACATTCATGACATTTTATCCAGAATTTCACATCGCATACAGTAATTAACACCACATGCATTTAGGCAGAAATCTAAAAGATAATGAAGACTTTAGGATCCTTAGCCCTTGCTGATGCTGTACAGAGCTGATCTCAGGACTTATCCTTGGGGTTTCCTGATAAACAAGCAATTTGAAAAGATCATGTTGGGGAGCACTTCACTTTTGTCAATTAATTGTAACAAATAATCTGCAAACTAATTCACAATGAAAGTGATTATATAGCTTCAGTCCTAAAAATCAGTCTGCATGTTATGAAAGTGGCTTCAATCATATTGTATCATAGGCTAACTAGGGAGAGGAAAATATCTTCTATATGCTGTCTAGCTGCGAGTTCAAATTGCTTGCTTTCATTAAGTCCATAGGCACAGTACTCTCTTATCACAAACGTTGGTAGATCAGGATGACTGTGAAAATAAGTCATAGTAAATTTTATATTCATGCAGAAAACCTCAGTGCTAAAGAAAAGTTATATTACAGTTATTGTGTTGCCCTCACTGAAACGAGGTGATGAATCTTAAATGAATACAATTTAGGAACATCCATTCAAATGTCCTGCTACTTTTTAATGACTTACTTCACTCTATATTTACAGTCCATGTGATAACACTCCATTAAGACTTGGTGCCAACTGTCTTGTGGAAAACCCCACCTAAACAGGTAAAAATATCAACTTCTCGCCATCTTTTTAAAATAGGATATTATCTACTCATGATAAACATGCTGTGCATAATTATATTTCACATTTTTCCAGGGCTTTGATGCTTTTTGACAGTAAAATATTCATGTATTGTAGATAATGGCTATTATTGGAGAGACAGTGGAAATTCTAGATGAAATTCCAGCTCATGTGTGGAAGGGTTTGCCTGACTGTTTGAGTCTCAGACCTTCTGCTATAAATCAAAGCCGCATCGGTGAGTACATGATGGGATGATCAAATAGTGTGAACAAAATTGAATTTTAATACTAGTTATGTCAGATGGCTTTTACGTTTGTTCTACCATGACTCAGCAACACTTATGCCTTTTTAAGGAGCATAGTCTATGCTTTAGACTTTCTTTATTCCACAGAGAAATAAAGTGCATTTTTTGCCAAGTGATTGAAATATATGAAAATATGAGGAAAATAAGTAAGTCAAACATCGCCATTGTCATATAACTCGATCATTTGAGAATCTTTTCAAATGTAATAGTGTTTGGACTCATACTATAGGGACATTTAATTAGTTTGTTTCTATCATCAAAAACTTTGACAAATGAATAATCTCCTGTAAACATAAAGTACCTACGTATCTCTTCTTTCAACCTGGCACAGCTAACTTCAGACAGATCTGTTCTGTACACCGGGTTTTAAATATTTTCTAATTATTATAAACCTCTTCATGCCAATCCTGAAGAGTTGAAGGTTAAAACACAGTACATAAAATCTCTTTTTGGGCACCACTCTCTAAATGTACCTACAAATTGTACATAAACTGATACAAACATATTTACCTTTTTTTACAAATCTCATGCAACAGGTTAGATGTTTTCCCTTATTCTTATTTCCAGGTGTCTGGGCCACTCAGGTCATCCCTAAAGGCAAGAGGTTTGGCCCATTTGTTGGAGAGAAGAAAAAAAGGTCCCAGGTGACCAGTAATATGTACATGTGGGAGGTATGTTACAGGCTGCTCTGTTGGCTTTGTACCCAAAAATACTCTCTTCCACAGTTGTATGTGTGCTGTCACAGCATAGCTAAAACAAGCTCAACTACATTCTGTATCAAGCGTAGCACCTACTGTACATTCGAAAAGAGTTTGCCTACTTAACATTTTGTCACCTGTAAAAGTTATATGATAAAAGGCACAACTGCTGTTTTGGAAGAAGAAGGAAAAAACGGTGTTCTTACATTGCTATGACATACTCTACTGATTATGTTTTAGCTTCCCCTTAGGCAAAGGTGACCACATTCAGTGCTCCTATCCAGGTCTTCTAGAGCTAGAGGTAGCATATTTGTACCTGTGTCCTCCTGTAGGTCTATTTCCCAGCACGGGGTGGATGTGTGTTGACGCCACAGACCCCATGAAGGGGAACTGGCTCCGATATGTGAACTGGGCACGCTCCAGTGAAGAGCAAAATCTTTTCCCCCTGGAGATCAACAGAGCCATTTACTACAAAGTTCTAAGGGTAGGTCAAACACACATTCATACAGCCTATAGGTCCTACAACCAGAGGCACATGGGCTGAAATATAAATATTATATAGGTTGATGAATGAAAAGTAATCTGGTTTGGATTGTTTTTTGAGATTAAAGCACTAAGAAACATTGGTTATGCATGAGAAATTAAATATGTATTTAAAAATATATATTATATGTTATTTCACCATATATAGCTTTAATCAGTTATTTCTAGATGGAGTGTCACAGCACGCTAGTCTGTCTTCAGAGTTATATTGAGGAATAACAGCATTTCAAAACTTTGATTACACATAGGTACACATGCAGTCTAATTCAGTGTATTTATTTAGTGTAGTGCATTGGTTTTGAACTGGAGTACACTGTATATGTTTCAAATATTCCTCTCTCCCAATTATCCTTGTAAAAAGGGTAGGCAAATCATTAGAAACGCTCTGGCTATGATGTAGTACAGCTCAACACCACTGCAAACTACAAACGTATAGTTAAATGAATACCTCTCTAATAGTGTCAACCAAAACTGAACAAAATTATCTTTGTGTGACTCAGCTGTTTCAATAGATTGCATTAGATTGTATACGTGTACCTAATAAATAATAGTGGGCAGTGAGTGTTTATTAATGATGCATTCACCTCCATAAATCATGACATTTCTCTCCTCAACATATTACATTAGCTGATTTTTTTTCAAAATAGTATATCTGTATATTTTTGCTAAAGTAAAGGATCTAAATACTACTTCCACTGGTCAAAACTGTCTAAGTGGTAAAATGCAGTTATAGGAACTACATCCCTTTTACCATAAATTAAAATCCCAAATGTGCACCAGTGGAGAATAAACTGCAGGCTGTGGTGAAAACAGTCAAATTCATTACCCTCCACCTAGACAGATAAGATGCACAGTGCCCAAATATCCCCCTTGCCTCCCAGCAAGCCGGGCTGTGATTGGTGGCAGAACTCATCTCTCATTGTTGCAGCCTATCGGGCCAGGAGAGGAGTTGCTGGTGTGGTACACTGTGGAAGACAACCCTGAGATAACAGCTGCACTGGAGGAAGAAAGAGCCAGCAGTCTGAACAGGAAAAATTCACCCAGGGCGAAGCGAGGTGAGGCCTTACTTACACTAACCGAGATGCCATTTGTGCTCGGTTTTAATCTCTGATATGTGTGCTCAACACATGCCACCCAAATTTAGCCACGAATTGAGTTCTTTCGAGTTGTTACAAGCGAGCTAGCTAGCTACAAATGAAGGCAGGCTAGTGGTAGCTAACGATTGCGATGTGTGGGGCTTCTCTCTACTTTCACACCCGACCCGAAACTCGTCGCTGCGAGCAGATTTAAGATGTAAATAACGACCAATCAGTCAATTTGTTCCCGTAAGATACCCCGTTAAACTGTTAAATGAGCATCGGGGCAACTTTTAGTAGCTTTTCCTCCTCTGGGTCCTGACGTTGTCGAGGATGTGACCTTCCTTGAGTCCCTAAAGCATGAAAGCCATCCATCGGCGAGCCTCTCTAGCTACTTGATGATGGCCTAGCAGGTTAACGTTAGCTAACTAGCCAGCTGCCGTTTCCAACTGCAGGCTAATTAGAGTGCAGGTATTGAATACCAACCTAAAATATAGCTAGCAGTTGTATCTTATGGGGGATGTTTAAAATGACCTTATCTCATTTTGGGTCCAGAATAACCAGTTCGGTCAGTGTCAGACTTGGTGTTGCATGCTAGCATGAGGCTAAACTGCTAGGTCTCAACGCTATCCGTGCGTCCGGTGTACAGGAACAGATGACAAACTGTGTGGAGTAAATTACTATTGAGAACTGATGATATTGATGTGGTGGAAAGACGTGGTTAACTGTGTGTCACTCGGTATAATTGCTCGGTGTAACGTGAGTGTTATAGCCTGGATTGTTAGCATTAACATTTCGTGACATCCAGTCGAAACCTGAAAATAACGACATAAAAACGTTATTTCGTCACCTTTAACATGATTTCGTATATCTTTTTAGTACTTTTTTTGTGTAAACTGACAAAACGTACAACATATTATCTAGTTGTATGACACAATCAACATGGCTGCTATAGTCAGAAATAAATGTTTTCAGTATGAACTTTGGACATTGTGTTTGCATGTTTCGGATCATTCAACGTAGGGCCATGAAGAAAAGGGCAACTTGACAAAACTATATATGCGCGCTACACCAAGTATCAATTTTTTGATTATAGAAATTATTATAGAAATTGCAAAAATAATTTAACTTTTTGGTACTAGAATAAAAAAATTGAAAGCAAGATGAACAGAGAAATTGATCTCTTCAGATGAATTCATTCAGCAGTATGTATAAAATCCTAATATTGTATATTGTGATAATAACGTAAAGTGCAGCATCTGGGGATTCCAACCCCTAATATTTATGATCTTCCCTGTTGTGGTCTGTTTTATTTCTTGTTTCACATAGCTATCTTAAATATTTGGTATGTGGTATAAGGAGTGTTGTGTTATGTAGAATAAAGAAATCCTGCAGAAATATTATAGTTTAATACCACAAAAATGCTTTGTAGCTAATGTGACAGTTAAATATTTGCAAATGTCATTTTGACATTAAATTGAAACATAAATATAGGCAACGTATAGGAGGTCAAATCTGTCCCTGTAACCCCTGAAATGTCTGTGAAATGAAGGTAGAAAACAAGATATAAGGACTATGAACTACATGCCCTGAGTTTTTATTTCAATTGTACAGCCTTGTTCAATGGGTTCTGTGTCATTTCTTGTGCAATAGCCTCCAGCACATCATCTCTTTATAGTGTAGTGGCTTTTGGCAGCCCTGCACTGTACTGCAAAGTCAACCTTGATAAAGTTAGCCTTCCTATCCTGCTAGCTTCATCTGAATATCAAACACAAATCCGACATGTTACCTAACCGATGTATGCCAGAGTTGGTGTGCCTGTGCAGTTACTACTGGATTAAAAACAATGACAGAGAAGGCTTAAGGGCCCTTAAATGCTAGCACAGGCCTACATTCTAAAAATGTTTGGGTAGTTGTGTTGCTGCTGTAGCTTTAGCAGGATGCCTTGACAATGCTGATCAGATGACTGACCTTCAGCATGTGTTTCTCTGGTATGAATTGGGCTTTGTAGGCCAGGTCAGCTGACCTTGTTGACACACTTTAAGGATGAGGAGGTGCCAGAGAAGCCAGGCAGGAGTTAGACATTTCAATTACTGATACGTGCAAACCCATTTTTTCAATTATGAATGCAATGTGCTATGCTTTTTATAATTTAGTGTAGTAATTTGAGCATGTGAGGTAAAAATGTAAAAGTGATTTGAAGTCTTACTGATGGGTGTAATATTGTGTAAAGTTACACATCTGTTCTATTTTTAAGTCACATTAAACACAAAATTTTGGCTACAGTATTTTGCTAGAAATGTATGTGATTATTTAGAAAAAAATGTTTAAATAAACATTTACAATAATTTATAGTCTTCTTTGTAGTTTGTATTGGTGCATTGGCACATTTTGCTCATGTTAGCATTGACAAAAAAGGTCTGGATATACCAATATAAGTACTAATTACATTTTTCCACACTTTTCTCATTTTTAAACCTGTTTGCTTTTGAACAAGTCTGATACAAAGCATTGTGTGTGTTTGTTTGTACTTGCAGCCAGAAGAAAGCTGCTGGAGAGAGCCAGACAAGTTGGTTTGGGTGGTCTTAAGAAAACAAGCGTAACCAAACCAACTGTCAAGGAGATGTGGGATGGTAAACAAGGTAACGTGACTTATTGTACTGGATAATAGCATATTTACATTCTTTCACCTACTATTTCACTGAACATCTCTTAGGCACTCTTTTTTTTTTTTTTTTTTTTTGAGTGTTAACTAAAATTCCTGAAATGGTTTAACAGAAAAATGCACAACTTGACACTATTGATAATTTGTTTACAGGTCTGAAGGAGGAGGATGAGAGACCATTAAGGCCATCAACCTTAGGGCCCTCACAGGAACTCCAGGAAACCCATCCCATGGGAAGCGCTGACCATAGAGATGTGGAGGACATGTCAGCAGTGATGACGGCCAGGGGAAATGGGGAAGAGCGGGAGGAGGAGGAGGAGGAAGAAGAAGAAGAAGAAGAAGAGGAGGAGGATGTTGATGATGATTTAGAGGAACCAAGTGAAGCACAGCAGCAAACTGCTCAGCACTCACCTCCGGCTCATTCCGTGCAAAATAAGCAGCCAGGCTCATCACTGACCTGTGGTGAAGAAAGCCATGAGGATTTGCAGGGAAAATCGGCATGTTCTTCGCATGCAGGACAAGAACCAGAGGTTGATCCTGATCCTGACCCTGATGGTGACCTTGAAGGTGATCCCCACGGAGAGTCATATCCCTGTCAGCACTGTGAACGCCACTTCTCCACCAGACAGGGTCTGGAACGTCACATACACATTCATGCCATCACTAACCAGCAAACACAACTGTTCAAGTGCCGGTACTGCAGTAAATCCTTTGGCTCACAGGTGGGGCGACGGCGGCATGAGAGAAGGCATGAGAGCGGGCTTAAGAAAAGGCCTGGCTCTCTGGCAGGAACTGCCAATCTACTCAGTCCCGTAATGCAGACTGATGGATCAAGTCCGGACTGCACCAGCCCAACGAGTCAATATATAGCCATAGGGTCCCAGTTTACTGGAGGACCACTGCACAACTCTGAGATGCAGAGAAAAGAGTTGGGGCCTTATGCTGACCGTCCCTTTATATTGGAAGAAAATGGAGAGTCAAAGGAACTCCATCCCTGTAAGTACTGTAATAAAGCATTTGGTACACACACCAACATGCGCAGACACCAACGCAGAATACATGAACGGCACTTGTTACCAAAGGGAGTTCGCAGGAAAGGCATGCTGCTGCAAGAGGCATCAGTACAGCAGCAGCCTGATGAGTCCCCCAGCACCAGCCCTCCGCCTGTCTACGTGCCCAGTGCAGACACAGAAGATGAGGCAGACAGGGATGATTACACAATTGACATATCCAAAAACATCTCTGAGAATTTAAGCTTCTACATTGACGGCAAGATTGTGTCCACCAGTTCAGTGAGCACCTGTGAGGTGATAGAGGTGGATTCCAGATCTGCAGCTCTGTTTGGTCTGGACACAGTCATCATCAGCCCAAATCAGATCAGTCAGGCGCTAAAGATGGAGGGTAGAACGAGTACTGCAAAGCAAGTTTCCAACATTGGCCAGCCAGCTGCAAAAAGAAGAACATCTACACCACCATTTGTTCCCAGCCTTAAAGTGGAGACAGAATCAGCATCTTTCACAGCCTCTTCATCATCTTCATCATCCTCTACTCCTTCCTCATCTAACTTGTTAGTGGGTGGACTGTTCCAACAAGCTGCTGATTCATCGGCATTTCAACGAGAGAAAACAGTTTATCTCTCACCTAAGCTCAAACAGCTCCTTCAGACACAAGACATTCAGAAATCAACCATTACCCTGATAACAGAAAGCCATAGACTGGCCTCCCCGCTGTCAGTCACACCCCTGCCAGGGGCTTCAGGCAGGTTTAAAAGAAGAACATCCTCTCCCCCTTCATCTCCACAACTCAGTCCTGCGTGTAAAACGGAGAGCTGTAAAGCTGAGGGGTTGAGCTCATTTGCCCTTAAGGTGCCAAAGCTGGAAAACCACAGTGCGTCACCTGCTGGTAGCCTACTGGACAAGGAAGATGTGGACAGCCAGAGCCTTTCTGAAAATAATGTGCACGGCCAAACCTCTTCTAATAGCGGTGGAAATTCCTGTAATCAGCAGCCGTTGGATTTGTCAAACTCTATCAGTAGGAGGAGTGACAGTTTGAACAAGGTGCTTGGGGATTCCGCTCTTGATTTAAGCTTCCATCGGAAGAGCAACGTTGAGCCTGAATTAAAGGGAAGTCCAGCACCACAGCCACTAATGAAAAAGAGAAAGCCTAACACCAGCATGCTTGAAAAGGTGCTGATGAATGAGTATTTAGGTCTACCTTTGCCAGGAGAGGAGGGCCCCTCGACCTTAGCAAACCTAAGTTGTTTCCAGTCTCACTCTCCAAACGTTGCATCAGAGTCTGCCCACCCCTCTCCACCGTCGTTGACTCCTGTCACCATGAACCCATCTTCCCCCAGCAACTCCAGTGCGACATCCCCAACGCCACCTCCTCCTCTACTACCTACCATACCTTCTCTGCCAGCTATGCCTAGCTCTCCTCTTTCTCAGCCTTCAGACTCCTCTGCACTGAGACCTCTTCCTGTCCTCTCGCCAAAAATGTCTCCAAGATCAGTAGATCACAAGCCCATGTCGGACTCAGAGGAGAATTTGTGTGCTGAAGAAAGCGAAGATGAGGAAGAGGACCATATCTCTGAGCCACTGGACTCCTCAAACACTCCACTTAAAGATCCCCTTAATTGTTTTGCGACATCAAGCCCTCCTGAGCTGACATCAGTAGATCCGCCCACTACGGAAGATGTTTCTCTGACTGCAACGTTCAACAGTCTGCTAAGTGGCAAAATGAACCAAAACCTTGACTCGGTAACGGAGGAATCTCTTGCTGCTCTCTCACCACAGCCAGAATCCTCACCTGCCTCATCATCTCCTCCTCCTGCACCACACAATCCATCCCCATCACTGGTTTCACAATCCTTTCCTGAGATCAAGGTAAAAGAAGAGCCTCAGCACTGTGTAGATGAGCTGTCAGTTATGAATCATGCACCTCAGGAAGGTTTTGACTCTTCACCTCAGCCTGCTGCTCCAGATAAACCGTCTGATAAAACCTCTGAGTCAGAGGAAGTTGACTTGACATACTGCAAGACGTTTGTGTGTAATGTCTGTGAGGAGCCGTTCAACTCCATCAAAGAGCTCAGTGGACATATCACCGAGCATGCTGCGGATTGGCCCTTCAAGTGTGAATTCTGTGTGCAGCTGTTTGGTGACGCCCCAGCCCTGCTGGCTCACCGGACAACACTACATGGAGTGGGCAGGATCTTTGTGTGCTCTGTCTGTTCCAAGGAGTTTGCATTTCTCTGTAACCTCCAGCAGCACCAAAATGATCTGCATCCAAATGACATATGTTCACATACCACTGTAGAGAGTGGCAAGCTTAGGCCACAAAACTACACAGATGCATCAAGAGCCAAAGAGGAAAGCAATCCCCCAACACCAGCACCAGAGACGACTGATGAAGCCGCTCCACACAGTGACACTGTTTTAACAAAAGAAGAGCCTGATGTTAATGGTAATCATGCAGAGGACGCGGCGGAGGACCCCAATGAGGAGCTGTACACTACAATAAAGATCATGGCCTCAGAAGGTGGGAAGCCTAAAGGCCCAGATGTTCGCCTTGGCATTAACCAACACTACCCCAGTTATAAACCGCCCCCTTTTCCTTATCATAGTCGTTCCCATGCTGGCTCGGTGGCCTCGGCTACCAACTTCACCACCCATAACATACCACAAACTTTTAGCACTGCTATACGCTGCACCAAATGTGGCAACAGCTTTGACAACATGCCCGAGCTGCACAAGCACATTTTGGCCTGTGCCAATGCAAGTGATAAGAAGCGTTACACTCCCAAGAAAAACCCCATCCCCCTCAAGCAAATAGTGAAAAGTCCGAACGGAGTCGTGTCACCCTCAACGGCCATTGCAGGCCAGAGTCCTTTCCGTAGAATGGGCCAGCCAAAGAGACTTAACTTTAATCAAGATACTGGTAAAACAAAAATGAGTGCCCTCAGTAAGAAGAAAAACCAGCTGGTCCAGAAGGCAATTTCACAGAAAAACAAATCTGCCACTACTGCAAAGAAGGCTATTGTCAAAGTTGAAGAAGAGCAGGCCTCTAACGTTTGCCCCCACTGCAGCCGGGAGTTTACTTATCCTGCAAGTCTCAGCAAACATATGGCAGTCAGCTGTCCCATGAAGCCTGTTGTTAAAAGGGGCAAAAAAGGTCTTGCAGAGGTGAAAAAAGAGGCGGTGTCTGTGGTAGACAAAAACATGAATCTTAGAAAGAAAGCTTCAGACTGTGAAATGCCGCAGACAGAGCTGGAGCCTAAACCCCTGGGAAAGACCAGAGCTCGTAGCTCTGGTGCAGCCGACCCTGAACCCTCCCAGGCGAGCAAAGGAAAAAACTCTGCTACACTAGGCAAACTTAAGAGGCCTGCCTCGTTCCCAGCACCTGTTTCTGCTAGCAAAAAAACAAAGAAGGGCCAAGTTCAGTCTCTACCTCCCACCCCGTCAGCTCCGGACACTCCTAGTGACAGTGCTCAACAACGGCCAGCCATGAGAATGCAGCGTATGGGCAAAGAGGCAGCACCCAAGAGATTAGCAGAGGCCAAATCGCCACCACCGCAACAGCCGAAGAAAGAGGAGCGGTTCTCCCTTCGAACGAGGGAGAGAGTCTACGCGGAAGAACTAGATACTATTGGCTTATTGCAGATATATATAGTGTCAGGGAGAGAGTAGGTGGTCCAGTCACCAGGAGCTTACAAATGGTCAACGCGGCTCCTTCTGCTGAGGTTAAAACGGAAGAACTACCAATTCAAGAGCCAAAAGAGAGTCAGGTGAGACATTCCACTGTTTCCTAGACTCTTCCCATGTCTATCCTTTTTGGGACTAGACAGATAAATTGTTCAGGCCACTATTGGCTTATTGCAGATATATAGGTGTCACTGTATATGCCTCCTGATGGGTGACAAGAATTTGCAGCACAGAATTGCCAAAGATATGCACCAAAAGAGCGCGGACATTGAACTGCAAAATGTCCAGCTCAGTTTATATCTTGGTCTTAATTCTTAAATAACTAGGGACCTTATGAAAATCTTCATTATTCCTGCTGTTTTCAAACACATAAAAAAAATTGGAAAAGCTAAAATTATAATGGCCACAGTTAAAAGTTAACATTTGACATGTTTTTCACAGGCAGTGTTGTATACAATTGTTTCCCCCCCAATCAACAATTATATCAGCTTCAGAATGCAAGGTTTTTTTGGGCTGTAATCTTAACATCCTGTTTATAAAAGAGCTGTTGGGACATCTGAATTGTGAATTCATGAACAAATTATTAAAGTTCAAGTACTCATGTGCCATGTGTTATTAGGTTGTGATCGTCTCTCTCAACTTATTGTTGCAGATCTGCTCTTTTTGATCAACTTTGTCTGTCTTGTGTTACAGGAGGTGCTGATGAAGTGAGCCATGTGGACACTGTTGGCCTACCTGGGTGTTCACATCCCAGGCTCTGCTCTGGACTAATTAAGGCGCTTACAGCACTGAGGTTGATCCTCTGTGGTGGGCATACTCACTTAAAACAAGTGAAGTCTGCGTCTCTGAACTGCCTTTGCTGGAGATAAGGAGGGAACTCCCTTTACAACACCATCTATCTAATAAACTGAACTGAGCCTCGGTTTTAGCCAGCCTTGCAAAAAAGGAAAAAAAACTGTAAATGACAATGAGTTAATATATACATTGAGTCATTACTTGACCCAAAAAAGTAACATTAGGGCTCTGTTATGTTGGTAAGCTGATATATTGCAAATGGCAATTATGTATCAGTTAGGGTTAGGGAAACTTGTTTGTTCTTATGTTCTGTATGTTTCCCATTTGGTTGTTTAGATTTTTGGATGTTTCCAGAGTCTCTTAATGCATGTGCAGAATAGAGTAAAAACTAGATTAAGCCAATTTCCATGTCTCTTCCAACGGGTACCTACTTCAGTTTATACATGATTTGCAAAGTATGTACTGTATGTTTTGATTTAAATTTCTGTAGTCATTATATAATCTTATTGGCATGTTTGTTTGGGAAACAAAAATGAAAATGGCAGTTGTTTACTGCAAATATTGGTCCTCAGGAACACTGTGTGTGTGTGTGTGGCAAGTATGGTTATAGTTGGATGTGTGGCCTGACAGCTATTCCTTTGGATACCTCTCAAGTATGTCATGTTTTTACTTGCCTTCTCATACTCTTTTGTTTATTTGATGTTGGCAGTTAATTCCAATTGTAAATTGATGGGGAATTATGTTGTATTCTACTTTAAAGTAATGTTCGTCTTGAAAGTAATTTTTTAAAATCACTCATTCAGCCCAGTGTTTCTAACAGCACTTTAAAACTGCCAAAATGTCTAGCTGGATCAGTAAGATTGGCTTAATTATTCATGTATTCAGGTCTGTTGCACTTTGCAGACACCAAATTGGTGCAATCATTCATCCAATCTCAGATACTGCTTATACAGCCAACAAATCTCTAAATAAATTTTGTCTCCGTTAAGTAATTTGACACATGAAAATGACACATGAACCAACTTTTATATGCCAACATGCATGATAATAATCAAATCCTCAAAGCAGTTAAATGCAGCAGTCTTTTTTTTTGAAATTTTTTTAATTTTTTTGGTCCATTGTAAGTGGATGTGTGGAAGGTTGTTTCATGTGTCGTTTTCCTTTTAAGAGCCATGTCACAGAAACGTAAGTGAACCATTTTTCTTCTTAGGACAAAGTCATCTTTGATTCTGTGAGTTGATATATTTGGTATGTCTGTACCAATGAAAAGCTTCCTATTTCTAGTTTATATTCTCCAGTGCTCACCCCAGTTTCTCACTCTTGACCATATCTAGTTGTACCACAGGCAATGCTTACAACACTTGTAGCATGTTATGGGAAAGCAAATTAAACTATATGATTTGAAGCTAATTTATATTTCCACAAGAAATCTTCATGTTTTGCCTTTCAGCAAGATTATGCGTTTCAGGGTTAACAAAGACAAGAATCCTGAATGATATCAAGTATAAAAAATTACTGTAATTGACAATTAAAAAAAGGTTTTTCAATTTTATAAAGCTTTTATTGTTTTTGCTTGTGGCTTTTCAGTTATACCCAGCCCTATGAGATGTGAGTATGAACATTGATCCAAGGTTACTTCCACCCATTCAATTTCTATTCTTTATGGAGAAATGGTTTTGAAGTTCATGATTTAATGCACAATGTTCATTATTATAGTTTACAGGTTATGTAAAAATCATGAATTACTTTGTGGATGTGCAGAGAGAACATGATAAAGTGCACTCACAAGTGGCTCTGATTCCATAAATTCTTTTTTTAATTTAATAGATGCCCCTGCCATTGTGGCTGTAATAAAGTTTTCCAGATTACATTTGCTGATTGCCTTCTCATTGCCTGAATTTTAGTTTCCATTTTGTTTGAATTTGATTGAATGTAGTACTTCAGATAAATCAGATTTGCGCTTACTACGTTTACTCCGCAGGTCAGGAAGCTGCTACGGGGGAAGAGGCATCACCTGCTTGCTAGTTGCTGCAAGATCTGTATCTATTTTGGGAGCAGTACACTTGTCAGGCAGGTTGATATGTGAGTCATGGAGCTCCTTAAATTCTTATGTTGTCTGTGTTGCTTCTCTTTGTGTAGCTGAATGTGGAAAAGAGTAGTTTGATACTTGCAGATATTTGCTTTCAGATTTATAAGGATATCACAGTCAAAGGGGACTTTTTATTGAATTAGTTATTGTGTAAATTATACTTCAGCATTTAACAACTTAATCTTGTAAAATGTAAGGTTTTCTGTAAATATGAGCCTAGCTCATACAGCTTCCCATCTTGGTATTTATTGCCAAGCAACACTCCAGCTTAAGTGTCTTTATTGCTTTATCTTTAATTTCCTATTTGCCACTGCCATAAATTACAGTTAGAGTAATGTTCTGTATTGTGCACACAATCATTAATTCCCCTAGCAACTTTAAAAATTAAACTTTTTGATGATGATGGTTTGTTTCTGGAATATCCGAGTATACAACAAGTAGTTATAAACCAGCAAAGAAGACCAAAGCATCTCAGAATCACTGATGATGGCGCATTTGTTGCCATGAATACCTCTCAAGGTCTCATCTGGCATCTGTTGAGATTATTTTTTCCAGACCCATCCGTCACACTCTGGTACATTAATGAGCTATCAAGTCTACTGGACAGGCCATGTGCAACAGAAAAGTGCCTCTGGTGTTGGAAACAAACTCCGAGAACTGGGATGTCTTGTAGACTGGATCTTCACATGAGGATGAGGGATGGGGTTATGAATAAAATGCAATCTGTCTGTTGGATTTGATCCACAGGCCAGATTTTTCTTTAGTCAGTGTGGTGGAGAGACATGTTTATTTGCCCCAGTGCCATGATGGTATAGTTTATAGCTGGATGTAGTTTATGGGTGTTCAGCTGTGTGTGTTGAGGGGTGGGCACTTGGAAGAGTGTTGCACCATACTCATGCTGTCAGCGTGAAATATCACTCCACTCTCTCTTGATTGCTGTGTACAGTGCTTCAGCCCTATTCATAAAAATGAAATTCCATGCAGCTCTGTGCCTGGCCTGATGAAAAAGACTACAATACAGCACAGAGGCAGATTTAAGACAGAAGCGTGCCGTGGCTGCATTAGGGACTTTGTGCTCAATGCAATCATGCAGAAAGTTCAGGACAAGCACCTGTTTGTGACAATTGACTCAATTTAGGGCTGGTATGTGTAAACAAAATCACATAATATTAATTTCTTAAAGTTAATATCAGTAATGGAAATTTATTTTGGGGATAACTGTTTTATTTTACCAAGATATTGCTGTTTAGTGAAAACTGTATGTATCTCTAAATTTGGGGATTAAATATTTACAATAATAATAAAATAATTTGAAACCGAGCAAGTTCTCATGTTGGAAAAGCATTTTTAAAGGCATTTTTTGCCTGAAAAATGATTTAAATGATTAACTGTTAATCAGAATTGTTCCCAATTCATTTTCAGTCTCAACTAATCTACTAATTGAGTTTCTACTTCCTTTAAAACGTGAGCTAGTCTTGTCTTTTTATTTAGTGTGGATTATTTCAACAAAAGATCTGTTTGAATTAAAGGACTCTGGTTCAGACCTGATTGCAGACAGAGTGGGAGGGAATGACAGCTGCTCATACATGACAATATACAGCCTCCAAAAAACCTCGCTCTGCCTCTACTTCCTGTTCAAAGAGAATGGCATTAAAGCTGATGAAGATGGAGCGGAGATATATTCTACTGGGCATTAGTCTCTCAGACTTGAAAGTAAAATTGCGTTTCAGCTCTTCTCCTTGTGCGAAATTCCAGCATTCCATTTGATCGTAGCATTCTGCACACTGTGCTCGTATTGTAGGGCATTGTTTTAATGTCTTGCCATTATCCTTTCAGCTGCAGAACCACCTATGTAAGCCACTTATCTGAGCCTTCCTCCCAGTTCCCACTGTGGCCCACTGAGCATCCTGCCATTTCCTTTCAAAACAGGAGGATGTGATGCGAGGATGTGAATGCTGTGGTCAGGTTCCCGGTGTGCTCGCCTTGCAGAGCAGTGGTGTGAGAGATGGCTCCATGACAATAGGCTTCCTGGCAAAGTTTTTTTTTTCTTTATTGCTTGGAAAGAAATTGGCTGTTAATGCAGTTTTATACGCATGCAGAGAGGTTAGACAGTGCAGGCATGGCTTCAGTGTGATAATATGTTGGTAAAGTCTTGTCAGTGGCAGAGGTCTCCATGCCAACAGCAGCACAATGGGTACAATATAGCTAATTGTGGCTCCAAGGCCTGAGAAGGTATTTTAAGATCTTGTAATATGCTCATTTGATATCATGACACTGTTAATTTTTTATGACATTAACACCTTTATGTACCTTTTAGCTGCAGTGTGTGGAGTATCTTTTTACACATGCCTCTAAATCGCATTTTTCACTGTTTCACCGTGGCTGTTGCACTACATAGAAAGGCAAGTAGGAGTTCATAAGTGTTATTTTTCGGTTGAGTACGAGTTAATCTTTATTTTATACTCAGCAGTTTTCTACACTTCATTTTCAAGATAAAGCCTTTGGAAACCACCAGGTGTACCAGCCCTACTTTTCACTTTCTATTCAACCCCTCCACTTTCTCATCCTCTCTTTTTTCCCTCAGCATTCAGGGGGGGAAGATGAAGCACTCAAGTTTGCTAGAATCTGTTTCCCAGCAGCGGCCTGAGCTTTAAGATGGATCGAGGGGATTTGCATGGTGTGGGTTGGAGAGAGTAAGAGATGTGAGGGAGAACAGGAGAGAGAGATGTTACTGCTGAGGCGCAGCAAATGAGGGCTGTAGAGAGGGGAGGAGGGAGAGGGAGGAGAGAAAAGGGGGCATAGTCACACAAATCAGAACACAACCGTCCCGTCCTGTGCCCAGAGGACGACGCTGCTGAGAGTAAGGGGGGGAGGATTGACTTTTACCTGCTGTAGACGCCACGCTCTCCCCTCGCCTCCCCTCTTCTTTGCTTTTTCCTTCAACCCAGCCTATCTGGAGCCGCAGAGGATTGTCAGCCTGTACAGACGAAGCACAAGACCAGAGTGCTGGCAGAGCAACTGTGCCTGCAGCTCTGCTACCTGCTCCACCACCCTGTATTACTCTCCCTCACACACACACAAAGACCAAAATGCTCTCACAGGCACACATTCAGAGAACTTTCTCTCTTGCGTACACACTTACATGCTGACAAGCAGGCAGGCAGCCACACCCTCTCCCATTATCTGTGCGGCGAGCAAATCAGCTCATATTGTTGTTATCAGCGAGGGGCTGCATCTTGCTCCTCAGCAACAGCAGCAGGACGGGTCCAGAGGAGAGCAGTCATTACCAGAGATCACACACCAGCTTCTACAACTGAAGGCAAGCCACCCCCTCTCTTCTCCCTATTCGTTTTTCTCCCTTTTTCTCTCTCCTCTTTTTCCATCTTGATATGACGCAGTGTTGCTGACCTTCCCTCATCCCACTCTTCTCTCTTTCTCCTCAGCGTGTGCCTGTGGGACAGCCATGGAGGACACCCTCACCTGCAGCCATGCCACCTTCTCCCAGGTGTTTGGACGCCAGGGACAGCTCATGCATGCCAGTGAGTAGCCACAATCACATCACCTGCCTCCTGACAAATTATTAACCAGCTGCATGTCCCGCATGTCAGCGTAATTGATCTCCACCCTCAGCAATTCCTCCTGATCCCATCCTCAATCTTATTGCCATTTCAATTTAGCTGATGCTAAGAGGAAGAAAAAGATGACAGTGTCATAGCTCAAATCTAGCTAGGCTGCTGCTTTGACAAAGCATAGTTTAAAAAAGAAAAGAAAAAAAACTGGGTTATTTTTGGAAAGGATATCAGAGATGTGCGTGCTTATGTAAAGGGCAAGAAGAAATAAGAATTTGTTTTGATTGTGATTGTGGTTGATGTTTCTGTTTGCTCGGCAAGTTGCTGAAGACCATGTTGGATACATTGAGGTATTACAGTATATAACTAATAGTATTATTAACATTTTATTTTAAAGGTGGAACTTGAAAACAGAAAGATAAATCAGAAATAGACTGTTTTGTGGATTAGTTATTGTTTTGTTAACAGAGCAGGTTTTTTTTAGCAAAAAACATCCCTGCATGTTTTTAGTAGTTTGAATTCTTAAGTTGCAGATTAGATTTTTTTTCTGTTAGGTGTACGACCAATAAGACCGATTCTATCTGAAATATATTCATAATGCAGGTCCGCAGTATTAGTGAGGTTGAGTCTAACAGGCTGAGGCACTATGAGAGATACTTCTAGAGCTCCGACTGAATTATTGAAAACTAAATCTATCAAGATTTTAGGGGTGCAGGAACATTGAACGCAACCTCGGAGCGCTGCAAATGAAGCATACTTCAAGTGATATCTTATTATGTAATGCACATGGTCAGAATACATATTTCCTTCTGAAGGAAAAAAAAAAAAGCGGAGATTGACTTATTTCCAATATGAAAGTGTCGGCTGCATCCTCCCTCAACTGAGCTGGTATCTCTCCTCATGGAGTCATGCTGTGAGAACTTTAGTCAATGCCTTTGATGCCTCTGCTCGGCTATAAATGCAAAGTGATTATTCGCACAATGGTATAATGGATAAGGAGATGAGCTCAGGACCGACATCAAAATAAAAAAATAAAAAACATTATAAGATACACAAAGACAGCACTTTGTGTATCTTATAATGGAAACACATCAGTCATTATGCTCTTACATGTGCTCTTTACATGTTTCTTAATAAGCAGTGTTGCAGGATTTCATCTGTTGGGATTTAATTTGCCCGTTTGATAAGTGGAGGTATTTGAGAAGATAAACACTAGGGATCCATGTCTTTGCTGATTTTCTTTGCCCCCTCTGTGCACTAGTGAACCCTTTTCTATAAATAATGCACTTTGTTTGAATGTATCTGTGGGCTTAATGCATGTGTTGATAAGGACATATTATAATTAAAGGGTTGCAAGGCCCTGATAAATATTGTACTTCATACAGACAGACCGCTGGAAGCATATTTACTAACTGAGTGGTTTTGAAGTGTTCCTGATCCACTGCGTGTCTCTCTGGTTGTTGATGTTGACGTTATGGCAAGCAGAGAAGGCAAACTTATCAGGGTTTATGGGTAAATAATAAGTACACAAACACTGGAAAGGTCATACAAATAAGCAATGAAAGGGCTTAAATATATGCAGAATAGTTCACATAAAATGGCCTTGTGTTAATCTATGTGCATGCCTTTTTCCACAGTACAGTACTGAATGTGTGATTGGGTCAGTTTATCTGGAGGGAATCATCGATAAAAGGGAGATAAAACAATAAGTTGTTGAGGCAATGCTGAATATTTGTATTCCATCATGGCTGACAGCTGAGCCACTCTAGCTTTCAAAATAAAAGTGTGAAAGTTTTAGACATCTGAAAAAGTGGAACGATTCGATTTTGAATAGCCAAAAGAGAAACAGCAACTGAAAAATACATTATACACTTAGTTGTCAGTTTACTAGGTACACCTAGCTAAAACCGATGCAGTCTAATACAACACTGCAATAAATCCTCCTTTTATGAAGGTTATAATGTTCCGTTTTTGTTGAGCCTCTTTTAGAGTAGTAGCAGTAGTTGATTCAACTCATTTTCATTCTCATTTTGAAGGATGTAGTTTGGGGTGCTATTGAACTATGTTGCATTATACAGAGAAGTCTTTTGATTATTTTGTCCTAAAATCTTCGATCCAGACATACTGTAGGTCATTTCATATCTCGATAATAATATATTACTATCTAGCATGTTTTCTTGTAATTGAATAAATAAATAGTCTATATAAAAAAACACTTTGTAAAGCCTATTTTGTACACTCCTATGTGAAACAAAATACTTGGCAAATGAAAAATACTGACTATTTTCTCATTTTATTAAGAACTTTAGTACTAAATATTGCCGTAACATGCTTCAGCCGCTGGTTTGTTTGACATTGGGATAGAAACAATATAGAAAGAAATATAAGATAAACATTTTAATATAATTTTGACGATATGTAATGTATTATCATATTGCACAGCTCTACTACAGTTTATTAGCAGCAGCAGCTACATCCTCCAAAGGAGTAGTAGTTTCAGTTTTTCACAATTAAAACTATGCTTAATTATCCTCTTACAACCCTCTCAGACTTATCCCCCAGGTTGATGTATGTTGATTTTTTACCGATGAAGTAAAACTTACAAATAAATTATATTAACTTTCAATGAAGTGCTGCACTGCCATCCAGATTCTGCTACTTCTCTTAACACGCATACCAATTTCTAAAAATGCCTTTTCTGTTTTCGTTCAGTCCACTATGTCTGTTTTATCATGAAAGGGGTCTCATGTATGTGTGATGTGTATACACTATCTGCTTCATGCAAATTCTGTTTGATTGGGCCACAATAAAAGGGTTAGTTGTCAGAATGGATGCACAAGTAAGAGGGGCAAATCTAACAGATATGCAAATTACAGTTCCAGTTAGGCTGCTGTTGTGTTTTGATGTATTAAACTGAAATTGGGTTTTATTTTAAGTGACTGGCATTCTTTTACAGAAAAAAAAGCAATCTCTGTGAGAAAAGTGAAGTTATGATGAGAGCTACTAGTCCACAAAAATCTTGAAATTTTAAATATGTTCCATTATTTGCGGCCATTAAAATGTCCTCCCCCCTCGTGGAGAGCAACAGAAGTGATTAGACTAATCCTTACATGGACAACATACATTAAGCAGAAGTATAGCAAGAGTGTTGTCTTGTCCAAACAGCAGTTTTTTTAATTCTGTATCTTTGCCACGAGCAAATGGCAAGTAAAACCTTTGTATCTGAGGACGACATCCATTTTTCATTCACAACATTTGGACTTTCCTTGTGTTGCCTCCTCATTGCTGGTTGAATTCCCTCTTCTTTATCTTTGCTTTTAGTTTTACAAACATTTGTCCTACTTCTTGCCCTTAAACCAAAGTGGCAACAAAACGTTCATACTGGTTAACAGCTACATGAAAAAAGCCTCATGTGCACTATCACTGCGTTTGCATAAATCCCTGCACACTCAGGCTCTACTCGTTCTTGCACAAATGACCATGCCCTGACAGTGCAGTGGTTTCAGTCACCTTTCTGCTCCACTGAACCAAAGTGATATGAGGATCGGCACAGTGTAAGGTTGTCCGCAGTGTAGTCCAAATGGTCCACCGAACCTATAACTCTGAATATCTTCATGCTCTCTCTGGTGTAGAGCCATATTTATGTTTCTGCCTAGCCAGGTCAAGGTGCTGGCTTATGGCCAACGTTCTCGTCCCTATTAGACTCCTGGGCTGCTGGCCATCAAACCTAATAGTAATATAATTCAGTGAGAGAAAGGCTCTTTAAAGTGCTTCTTTAATTGAGTCACTTTCAGTGCAGGTGTGTACTGAATTTCATCCAATAAGATCACACAGAAAGGTTGCCAGGTATAATAAACTTTCCTTTTCATTGTAAAAGCCCAATCAGATATACCAAATATGCAAATTATATCTGTGACCAAAACTGAATTGGCCTTATACATCCAATATTTTATATATGCTTTCTTACATTATTGATCCTTGTCCCTGAGGATCTCCAACAGCAGTAAAAATCACTCCATCAGAGTAGATACAGGACTAATTTAGATCTGCCTCTCTCTTGTAATCCCCATATTGGATTTAAGAACCCTAGTTCAGCTGAGAATGGCGGACCTTGCCTGTCTGTCAGTCAGTTCATCCCGATTCACAGCTACAGCCTCGGGCCAGTCAGACATATATCATAATTCTAGTTTTCAGTTAAAGGTAAATATTGTGTTGGTGAAATAATTGTACAAGCTGTGTTTAATGTATAGCAGTGTGCTAAATTACATTGGTGAAGAATGACATGCATTCAGGGGCGTAGCACAAATTCTGGGCCCTGTAGAAATGCATTTTCTATTGGCCCCTCCCCGCATCCACAGCTATTCATTCTACCATCTTTTTAGGCCCTCAGTCCCCTGTCCCCCCAGACTGACGCCCCTGCATGTATTTAGTTGCATACTCTCCTTCTACTTCTCTTCATGGCTTTGTGTTTCTTCATTAGCACACTTTCTCTTAGGGAGATCAATACATCGATGGGAGTTCACTGACTGCGTTAGTTCAGTGTTTTCTCTCAGAATTGATGTGCCTGTTCTTTGACAAAAGATCAACATCTCCTTGACTGACACAAGGCTCCTCACTGACTAAGCTTTATGAACTCCAGACAGCCTGACGAGACAGGTACTCCACTAGAGTAGTAGAGACAACATGTAGCTGCATGGTGGAGCTCCTAACAGATGGTATGAAAAATCCAACATCGTGAGGAAGGAAGCAACTCCCAAGAATGGCTTGCTATCACATCCTTCTTTTCTGATACATGTTTTATATTCTTGCACTTCATAATTTGTTTTTCAATTATCTTTTGGTATTTAATTGCCGGTAGAACTTAAAGGCAAACATAGAGTATTGGTGATGCCTTGCTTGAATCAAACCAGGGACGTTGTGATTTCATGGTACATGTATTAGACCACAGGTCATTGGGGCGGCCCCTATTTTATTACTTTGCACTCATACACACTGCATAAAAACAAAATCAAATGTGAAATTGGTGTGACAGGAGAGGCCATTGTTCTACAGCAATGCAGCTCTGTGAGACTGTAGCCTACTTAAAGCCCTGACACACCAAGCCAATGGCAAATAATTAGTGATGAAGAAGCCTGAATGTGGCATTGTCTCACGTCGCCTTTGTCTTGGCCAAAAATTGCACTTGAACACACTGCAAAGACTAAAGGTGACAACCAATTAGCCCATACGATCTGCGCCTGTGTGAAAATAACTGAGGAAATAACCCATTCAAAAGGGGAAACCAGATACACAAACCTTTGATACGATAGATACAACAGAATAGTGTTTGGCCAGCTGAATCAGCCAGCGGCAGCACAGAGCCTACGGTCCCGATGCTTCACTGCCCGCCAGCATGACGGCAAATGCCGGCACAGGTGTGCCAGTTTAACTGGTGATCATGTTAACTGGTGATATTTGCATAAAATCAGTGAATATTCAACAAGGCCCTGCCTACTTTTTAAGAGCAAATGTTTCTTCTCAGAACCAAACACAGCAGTTCAAACTATTCGAAGATATTCGAATATCTATTTATTTGGTTTTTAGAACAAACATTTGACTAACATGCTTGCAGTGACAATGCTAACATACAGATGACCAGCAGTTGTAGCCTAATGTTTACTATGTTGACATTCATATTTTAATAACTTGTAGGCGGCCATTCATCTATTGCATGCATTATGACATGGAATACTAGCTGTTTCTGGTTTCACAAAAGACAAGGTGAAGATGGTCAACCTGTCTGCTATTGTGAGATGGAATTTAAGAGTGAAGTTATATATTTGTTATAAGTATAAAAAGTTATAATTTAGGTAGAGAAATGGAAGAAAATATATTTGACAAAACAATCTCACCACAAGGTTCATTTAGTAGCTGTGTTGGAGCTTTATCGCATTATTTTTTGTTCAACTTCTGCTTCCAAGACGAAGAACAATAAACTTTAAATATCACCATATATTTTCTTGTTTTATATTTCTCATACAACATTATGGTTCACTTTCTTTTGCAAAACTAATTTCGGTTTGACAGTTGCTGCATCCGTCCCTGTTCCACAAAAGGCAATTTGTTGCTGCGGCACACCACTAAACACAAACCGTTTTATTGTGTCTGCTGGATTTATTGAAGATGAAGTGCTTTGCTGTTTCTGGGGCATTTCATGCATTGCTGCGTTGTTTCAAAGATTTGTAGTAATTTCTTGCACTTTGAACTGTTGTGCCTCCTCTTTCTCTTACACACACACACACACACACACACTCATATAAAAGAGGTTATTGCAAAATTTTAAGTGGATGCACATAAGCTGATGACTGTGCGCTCGGTGAACACATCTACCGGATTTAATAGTCACCCATCTCCACCACTTTAAAGCCACTAAATTTGTCACTGCTCGATCTGCTTTGTGCACTACTCAGCTGCCGGGAGTGTTAAAGATATGAAAAGCAGCTTTCACAAGGGTGCTAATCCCGCTCATCTTGGCGTCTGTATATTTAAGAGTGTGTATCAGTGGCGTTTTTGTACTTGTGTGAATGTGTGATGTTAATGTATTAAGTGTGGTGTAAGTTTGAAGGAATATTCAACTTTCTTACCAGTGTAAAAACAGACTTTCTTATCTCAATCAGGTGTAGGACAGAAATACAAAACACCCTCAAGCTGCCCCGATGTAAGATGTTCCTAATGAATTCATACAGCAGCTTTTCCAGTGTGCCGTTCACGTTTTTTTCTGCGTCATTGAACCCTCTGCCTGAGTGTCTGCTGACTCAGCATATCTGCCTCACTGTGCCCAGTATGGCTGGCCTCTTTTTCCCCTCTCTGCCTGTAATAAACCTCTCACTGTTCAGCTGTCTGCAGACATCTGCTAAGCTGTTTCCCAAAACACCAGTGTTCATCGCCTACAATACAACGCAGAGCAGACGGAGACAGAACACGAATGCTGGGACAAGATAATCGTTAACACACAAATTGAATATTTGCAGAGAACTTACTTTCATAGAAAATACATACATACAGTCTAATCTGCAAAACTATCACCCTACTGCAGCTAACATAACTTAGGCTGAACTTTTTAAAGCTTTGTTATACAGCACAGCCTGACTATAACTACTCTCCTATTCCATCAGACATCCCACTTCTCATCCCTCACTGCACTACAGCACTGTGATGCAGAAAGCTATCCTGAAGAGAATCAGCCATGCCATGAGTCTGTATAAATTTGCATTCGTAGTTAGTGCGGGAGCTCCTGTGGTGATGAAATGTAGCCTATTCTCACGGTTGCTTCTCCTTAACATGCAGGGCACGCTTTTCATGAATGGAAGTGACAGTGCACACTATGTGTACGTCAATGTTACAATGCGAGAACAGGACTTTCAGTTGGATTGACTGCATGTGACCAGAAAATATTAATAACTATGGTAGCATTTGTTTTTAGTTCAAATGGGCCGTTTGTTTTGCATCAAAAACAGAAATATATTTGTGGTTTCTTAAAGGTTATTATTTCTATAAATAATAGCTAAGAAATGGCAGCACCCGTTTTGCTAAAGTACATACATTTCAGTGATGTTTTGACAGTGTAAAAGCTAATGAGCACAGCTACGTTTGAAACCTACGCACTATAAATCAGATGTGCTTGCAAGTTGAGAAGCTTGACTGTACATGCTATCCATTTCTACCTCAAAGGGAGGCATACACTTGATGCCAAGAGTTTATTAAGATGTGCACAGAGTGCACATGTCAGAGTTGAATTTAATTCAAGTTGCTAGATCACAAGGGCATTGAATCAACCTGAGCTTGGGATAAACATCTCTTCATAAGAAAAGGCTAATTAGGAAACACACTGAAGAGACTTCATCATTCTGTAGGAATGAGTTTACAAGGATGTTGTGAAAAGTGTGTGTATGTCTTTAGGTCCATGTGTGTGTACCAACCACCACAGTGTTATCAGGCTCAATGCCTGCTTTGTACTCATGCCCCTTGGTAATACGTCTTAATGCGGGTATAGAGTCGTAGTTCTTCAGATATTACGTAACATTAGCTGCTAGTTTTGTTTGGGGATTTGTTGCTGACACCAAACTCACCAGAGCAAACGCACTCAGGTCCAATGTCAAACACATAATGCTCTTGATTCCAAATCACTGGTTTGATTGACGGATCATTCTCACTTCCAACCTCTTAAAGCACTGCAGCACATGTTGGCCCAGCATCACTGCTCCACAGTCTTCACCTTTGCACTTAGCCACAAGAATACATTCAAAGGATAAAAATATCCTCCACTTACCAACATAAACACACGTTAGGGCAAAAACAATGACTTCCTCAATGATGCAGTGAAGCCTCCAGGCTTACTAATTTGACTGTAGTTTTTAAATATTATGCTGACAAAGCCAGTCTACACTGAAAAAATAATCCAGTATATTGCCAACGGAGTAAGGCTTTACATTTTGGGGTCGAAAAAAAATAAAGTAAACATTTCATGGAGAGTTAATATTTAAGTAATTAAGCCTAGCGAATATCATCTTGATAAATGAGTGTTTAGTAACTACATCAAATAACTTACCAAGCTTCATCTGTTCCCAAATTGCCTGTGCATCCTAAAAAAAAATGAAAAAAAAATCCTAAAAAAATTAAGCTTAGCATAAGTGAATGCTTACTCCTATGATTAATCTACATTTTTTCTTGTCCACTTTCCACTATATCAGCTGATAAAAAGCATTCACACTTTTCACTTCAGCCAAATAGATTTCTTCACAACCTCTTTGAGCCAATCAGCATGTTGGCATCAAACTTCAAATCTGTCATTTCAGTTGACGTGACCCACCTGAACCTCTCCACCTCAAAATGTTTTTTCAGTTTTTTATTACTCCAGACAGACAACATGACAACATACAACAATATGAAACAAGACAATATAACAAGAAACAAAACAACATACAGTAAAATAAAATTGTAACTTTAAGTAGATTTAGCTAAAGTCAACAGTAATGTCACACAGGTCCATATTCCATCAGACTATAGGATGCTATAGGATGGCACCACATATCTCTTTAACTTTTCCTATTGTGCACAATCAAATATCACATATCAAATACATTTATTACAGAGGAACTAATAATTATATACAAATTATTTTCTCAGTTATTCATCCTCTAAGTTGGTATATAAAATGCCAACAAATTAGCATAAAATCTTCTTGAAATGTCTTTTTTTGGCCCGACCAATGGTCAAAATCCCAACGATAAATGGAAAATATAGGATGAATGGCACCTAACATAACTGACCTTTTATAGCACAGCTTGCTCCATGGATTTAGTTAGTGCAAAGTTAAAGTCCTTTATCATCTATTGTATATGTTATTGTGTCTACCCTCTGGTATGTGAGGGCAGAGCTGAGATCAGAGACCTTGAACGCAGACTATATATCAGAGGCAGACGCTCCCGGTTCACAACCGCATCCAACCAGCAATTATGTCAAGTGGCTTTTACATCACAACTCTGATGTCATCTTGGTCTGAGCTGTCGTCCACAGACGTGTACTTGGAGAGACATCCTGGGCATTAGTTAACAGCGCTCAGCTCTGTCCTCTCCGGCACTGTTTGGAGTGTTTGATGTGAGTGGGAAATGAAAAAAAGCTCATGAAATATGGCGGCAACAGTTTTCTCCCCCCCAGTAATGTCTAACTTGCTAATATTTTGAGTTGATGTGCCTTTGAACTTGTAGAGTTGTTTACCTGCGCAGAAATGTGTTAATGAACGATAGTGGCAATACCTGCAGCCTGAACTCAGACCTTTTTTATTAGAAACCTGCTCAGAAATTGAATTTTGAGCATCAAAGTAGCTGATAATGATAATGGATTCAGAACCGTCATCCTATATAAGAGCAAATTACCAGTTCAGCTATTTAATCCCCATCTGTCTCATTTGAAGTGTATAAATTGTGTGCCGTTGTGCTCTGGTACCAAGATACACTGTGGCTCTGACCCACTTTTATACATCCTGAAAGACAGGTACAGACACTTGCTCAAATACAATCCTAATTGGCTGCAGCCTTGTCACCCGCGTCACCGGTGCCATCTGTAGCACCGGCTCTGGAAAGGCACTCCAGTGTGCAGCATTTGGATTTTGAAATGTCAATTGGGAGCTCACACAGGTCTGCTCTAACAAGCTGTGTTTACCCTGACTAAGACAAGAGGGTCCTTATTTCACCTCCTTATCTCAGCTGATGCAGAGAGATTTTTCTCTCTGCTGTCTGTCAGTTGTACCTTCAAAGTTTCTCCTTAAGCTCATTTAAAGCTTTGTGGTTGCTGCCGAAAACAACTATTAGCGATGCACCTTTGCTTTCCTTGGTGGAGTTTGTGCTCTGTAGTTCATATTCCTGTGGATAACCAGCTCTCAACACACTGTGTTGGGATATTTGCAGCACAGCTACAAAGCAGCAGTGATTTGTTTTTAGCTATCTGCTGGTGGTTCAGACTATAGGAAAAGGAATCAGTTTCTCTCCAGCAATAGTCTTGAAAGAATACAATGCAAATGCAAGTTTTTGTCTCTCCCTGTCACTAATGATATGTTTCTCCACCTACACATATATTCCACAGCTTGCTCAACGTGACATGTTCTACTCATAGTCATTTTGGGAAACTAACTAATGTAGGAGTAGATGAGGCAGTTTGCAGTAATGTACAGTAGGTCCACAAATGACAAAAAAATTAAAACACAGGGACTCCTGGAGTGCACCGAAAAAAACCTTTTTTTTTTTCCTTTTACCTACAGTATACGTATACTACTGTTAAAGGATTTCGCTCATATTCTGTGCATCATTTTCCTGCTCCAGCTGTTAGATAAGACTTTATATGGTAGCTAACTTAATTAACTTTTAATCCCAAAAATACATTTACATTATTATAACATTTCCTGACCACTGACATTTTTGTAAAAACAGTTGCCCTTTTTTGCCAATACACACCATTACATCTGCTATGAAGCACCTTATGTGTACATGAATTACCTTTGTGTGAGTGGAGTAATTTTAGTGAGAGCCACAATCCTCTCCGAGTGGTTCATTAGGTGTTGAAGAGATGGCCTCAGGCAGATTATCAAAGGGCCATCTAAGGCTTTTATGTTCAACTGATGGTTCAGCGTCCCCTCCCCTAAGATTTGTTTTTTTACATTCTTTGACTCAAAGGAAGTAAGAGAAACCTGAATTGCTCTACGGGGATCTCTCACAAGGTGGCACACTGTTCAACGTAATGCAATATGAGGGCACTAAAATCCTGGCCTTCTCTGGACTGGTAAATAACATATTTTAATTACACAACAAGAACAGGTTTTAGAGAGATCAGAATTAAACTAATTATTGTGATAAATTCCATATTTGGAGATACTTATATTTTTATTGCTAAAAGTGCAATTGGTTGATTTGTTCTAGAAATTATAGGTGAATATGAATGAAACATCAGGTATAATCAGTAACACAATGTTCCTTTTGAATGTGTGATGGTTTAGATTTAGTTCTTGAAGATTAATTAATAATAACAACTTTTAAGGCCTCACATAGTGGAGGCGGTGGCAGATGAGTTATGAAGGGTCTATGTGTTTACCCGTCTCTGTCACCGCTTCACTTTCAGCTGTTCATGCCATGGTCATTGAGACAGCTAAGAGAGATACATTTTCCTTTCATGCAGTGTCAGCATGTATCAAAGCTACCAGGTGGTGGCAATGTTGCCGTGGGCAAAATCAAATCTTTCCTGCACTTTCTGCATCCACACTGGACCTTTGCACTCTGATGCTGCTTGCTCAGAGCTGGTTGACAGAGTGAGATGCAGCTCTCTCCATCCCAATGAGTCTTAAAGGGCTTTACCTCAGCTGACTGTTTCTTGAAAGTTTAACTGTATATAGTACATTTGTATGTTGAAAAATAATGTGATAAAACTATTGAGAGTGAAACCTTCAGGATTAATGGGCAGAGTTGAGAGAAGTGTTTGATCTCTTAGCCAGTATCTAGTATTTTCAGTTATGCAAATCACAAATTGCATCATAATATAATGATTTGAAATTCATGTGAGCAGTGGTCAGTGCTGATCTTTACTACCCCATATAGTTAAGTAGGGAAGATCATGCTTTCATACTTTTTTCATGGTTGGGTTTGTCATCTCAGTTTTGGCTTGGAGACTTCATTACAAACTGGAGTTGAGAGGTTTGAAAGATGTAGGCCTTTGCAAGGAAGTGAAGATCAAACGAAATATGCTATTGAGTTGCGTTATGGAAAATGTAGTCAGTGTCCAACCTCATGACTGCTTTTGAGGCTGAATAGAGTAATCCTTCCAGTGATGTTACAAAATTTTGTGGAAAGTGACGGCTGGTAATCGATTACTGCCCAAGTTTTGAAATGAGATACTCAATGATCATATACAGGTGTTATTATACTTTTGGCCATATAATACCCCTTAACATTTTTAAGAAAATTTGACATCTGTTTTTGTTAATTACCAACTAGCTACTGTCAGCAATCTTAAAATGCTACATATTAAACAGTGTCCTCTGATGGTTTAACTGCTTCTACTTAAATGGTCAGTTAGTTGTCTGCCTTGGAGTTAATTAGCATGCTGTTGCATTATATATATATATATATATATATATATATATATATATATATATATATATGTATATATATGTATATATGTATATGTATATATGTATATATATATGTATATATGTATATGTATATATGTATATGTATATATATATATGTATATATATATGTATATGTATATATATATATGTATATGTATATGTATATGTATATATATATGTATATGTATATTTATATGTATATATATATATATATATATATATATATATATATATATATATGTATATGTATATATATATATATATATATATATATGTTAACAGACTTGAAACAGGAAGGTTAATTGAATCCCTGATTTGGCTGACAAAAACAGTTTTGGAATGTAAGAAAAAATGAGTGAGGAAGGTTTTATCATCTTCTTTCTCGTTGTACTTTAAATTTGGATTCAGTGTTTCCTGGTGAAACTGCTGTGTAGAGAATCTGTAAGGAGAGCAGAAAACTTTTCCTGCCGTGCAGTCCTTATTGTGAAGATGTTTTCCTCTGGGCTGCCCTCAAGATCTTTACTTTCTCACCTTTAACAGCTTTCACCTGAACTGAATAGCAGAAAAGAAAAAAAAACCTGTTTGAGGGCAAATGAGGTATTTTGAAAATGGCTAAGTAGACATACTCTTTCATATACCCCAGTGTGAATTACTTCATGGCTTGAAACTGTGTTACAAATTGTTTTCAGAGATAAATAGCATTTAGCTTTAAGTTTGAGTTCATTATTTTGAATTTATTGATTTGATTTAATGTCCTCATGAGAACCTACTGATGTTACATTTATATAATAAAAATATAGTATATACTATAATACTTGTAATTGTAATATTTTAAAAAAATGTGTTGTTTTTAGGGTGTACTGACCAATCAACCTTTAAGGGTAACGCTGGCTCATTGATAGTTTTATATACTGCACATCAAACTTAAGGTCAATATGTTTTATTAGAATTGTGGAACCATTGTGAACATATATATTTAATATTATAAGAACACTCATTATGTTTTATGAATTGTTGACATGCATCTTAATAAACAATAAGACAAGAAGTTCCCCTATACAACATCTGGATGCATGCAGTATGTACAGAAACATGTCATGTATGTATTTACATAATTGAAACATGAATAGAGGTAACTTCTATACAGATTATCATTCATGTATCCTGTCAACTCATGCAGAGACATGTACAATTTGGAGTATTTCAGAATAACTGTCGATTAACCTATCAACTGAATTTCCATGTATATTGTTTTAGCAATGCTAATGTCTGTCTGTCTGTGTGTCTGTTGGTCAGTCTGTCCAACACTTTAGTCCAGGCTTAAATATAATATATAACAACTGTTTGATGGATCGCTTAGAAGATCTGTACTGAGTACTGACATTGATGGTTCACAAAAGATTAATCCTAGTGACTTCGGTGATCATTTGTGGTTCAGAGTGCAAGTTTTCAACAAATGTTGGATAGATAACATGAAATCTGTTGCAGACATCCATGTCCTCCCCATTAGGTCAAAATGTTAATTGCCCAGTATTTAGTAAGTTTGTGACTAAATACTGTATCTGCAAAACTAATGACCTACCCATCATTCCCAGCTGTACTTTGTATTAAGTGCTAATTAGCAAATGTTAGTATGATACAATTGTAATATAAGATGGTCAACATAGTAAACATTATAACTGCTAGACATCTGCGTTTTAGCATAGTTTTCATAGTTCACTAAGCTGCTAGCATAGCCATTAACTATTACTTTCTAATTTTATTAGAGACAATCGTCAAGCATACTAGCGTCAATTGAACAGTTGACTCTTGATACACCCATAGTAACATAAATCTGTATACTGCTTGCTTACACGCAGTAAAGCAGGGTATAAAATATGCACAACAGGTGTGTGTGATGATCCTCTTTGGACCTGGCTGAATTGAGTGTCTGGATGAAGATCTGAGCAGCTCAGATACAGTTTAGAATTTAAACAAGCCAAAACATAGCTTTTGCGAGGTGTGGGAACTCTGGAAAAGAGAATGAAACAGGGTCGCGATGGATCCTCTCGCTTGCTGTGGACAGAGAAGAGATGCCTGGCAATCTGCTTTTATTTTTAGAATCCATTTTTAAGATCTTACTGTTTGTTTTTAAATCTCTTAATGGGCTGGTACCATCATATTTATCTGATATGCTGATTTTGCACACTCCAGTCAGAGCACTTAGGTCCACTGACCAGTTGATTTTAGACTGTCCAAGATCCAAACTGAAGACCAGAGGGGACAGAGCTTTTTCAGTAGCAGGTCCTAAGCTCAGGAACTCT
The DNA here is from genome assembly GCA_026937815.1 of Etheostoma perlongum. NCBI lineage: Eukaryota > Metazoa > Chordata > Actinopteri > Perciformes > Percidae > Etheostoma > Etheostoma perlongum. The sequence continues at coordinate 27,165,769 of CM049374.1, read as the reverse complement.
CTTCCTCTCAACATTAGAGCAGCTACCTCTATTGAGAGCTTTAGATCACTTTTAAAAACACATCTTTTTGTACTGGCTTTAAACATAAGCTGAGCTGTGACATTTTATTGTTGTTATTGCTTTAAGTATAGTTTTTATCTGTTGTCTGTTTTTATTGGTTTTGGCATATTCTGTTTAGAAGGCTTTTTCCGGCTATTTATTATGCTTTTTATCTTATGATGTTCTCTGTATCTGTACAGAACTTTGGGGCAGTAGTGCCTGTTTGTAAATGGGCTGTATAAATAAACTTTGACCTTGATCTTGACCTCAGCTCCTGTCTGCTTGATTGTTTTTGGCAGATTCTCTGATTTCTCAGAGCTTTAGTTCTGGGGGAACACAACAACAGAAAGAAACCCAGAACCCATGTATTTTGCTTTCCACAGAGGTCAATCTCTCTAAATCCACTGTCACAATTATGCACTCCATGTTCACACATTCCCAGCTTTGCCCATGAAGTCAGACAAAGCTCTGCACACACAAAAACTCCCATCTGCTCTGCATCAGAAATTAGTGGACACTAGCCAGAGGGAAAGGATCAAATGTGTTTTGAACTGTGGAAGCGTGACATTGGAGTGAAATGTGAAGTATCTGCCGTGTGTGGGCCAGACATAAAGATAAAAAAAAGATTTGAGATGCTGTAACATGTTTGCTATGCACAGTAGAATAGTATTCCTTTGGTGTAAGGTGAACAATTTATCTGGAAAATTGCAACACGCAGATCATCAGCAGGTAGATTGAACCCTGCTGATAGTAATTCAGAACAATGAGGAAAACAGCAAAATTACAGGCTTGTGTTGATGCTGTCAGATACAGAGGGCTTCAGCTCTTTCTACGGAAGGCGAACTTTGCAAAGCTATAATTGATCTGTCCAAATCCCTACGTTTGAATAACCTGCACTTAGCTTTACAGAGGCATGTTTTCAAAAGCTTTAAAATGAACATTCGCTGTGGTGTTATACCCCTGATTTAGGTTCAACGCAGGCTTTGTCCCTCAACAAGATTGTGTTGTGTATTTATTTGGCATCGGTGTAATTGAAATGTCGCCACTCTCTCTCTTTTGGGATTGCCTCAGATTCTCACAGACTCCCCCATCCTTTTCATCCGGCTCTGTGTATTTTGTAAAGTTCTTGGAGCTTCCTAAAATGTCTTGGCAGAGGCTTGTTGGCCACTGTGACTCTGTGGCTTTGGTCCCCAAAGCGAGCAGAAGCAACGGAGTCATTTTTATATTTTCATCACGATTCTTGGTGGGACAGCTGGCTGAGCACATTTGAATACATTCATTTTACTGTATTGCACATCTGCATAAAAAACTCTCCCTTGTTCATATTTTGTGCGATTTCGTAAATTAACAACGATGACATACAGACACTAGAATGGGTATTTTCCCAGAGGAGGAATTGCATTTTATGAGTGAGCAGTTTTTTTCTTTTCATATGCACATTATTCTCCTTTCACCAGGTTGTACAGCCTGATAAAGCCCCAACATGCCTCATTAGAGTTCATTGTTGATGTTGTTTTGCTCCTGTGGGAGGCTACAAAAATTGTGTTGAATTGTCCACATCTCACAGTCACAGAAACACTGAGCCACCTGTGTGTGGGAGGGTGGATCACAAAACACAATGTCCCTCTGATTTAAATGATTGTACATTTTATATCAGAACTATAGATGTGATATAATACAAACCTTATGGGGGTGATCTTTCACATCGTGAGAAAATGCTCCAGACTAAAGGATTTATTCATGAAATCTTTTTGGAAATAAAAACGGACTCAACAATACATTAATCTCTGTCAATTCATCTTGGAATATACTCGGAATTATTTTTCTTTTTTTTATAGTAAAATAACTTGAATTTTAATGCATGTAGATACAAGCTGAGTAAACTTTACACACAATCCCATTTATGTCTGTAGAACAGGAAAGAAGGCAGATTTATACTTTGTTATATTAACAAAATGATAAGTCAGACTTGTAGCTGAGGGGTAAGGACAGATTAAAAGGTTCTAAACAAAGACAAAAATGAATGTTTAGAAAGTTGGCAAACATTAACCAAACTGAACCTGGAATAATGGAAATAGCCATTTCTCACTAATCTATGATTTTCTCTCATCAAGATTCCTCTCCTGACATACTATGAAAATGTTCCAGGTCACAAATGGTCAGCTTCACCCAGCTGTTGGTGTATCTGATCAGTAATGTGAAAACATGGTTTGACGTTTCCTCACTTACTGTAACTATTCTCGGCAGAGGATCTTTATGCTGCTGCCTGGTCTGGTTTGCTCCAACCAGAAAAATATTAAATGTGCAGGCGGTGTCGAAGAGGTGTAGATGTAGCAGCCTAGAGTTTTAGCATTTGTTGTAATTTCCCGTTTGAGAAGCAATCATTTATTACAAATGGTATCAACAAATTGAGCATCACGTGGTGTTTCTGTCATGTATCTCTGGGGCTTTACGGCTTTGGCCAGGAGCTGTGGCATTTTGATTGAGATATGGTATGTTGACATATGGTAGGCCTAGTCAATGTAACTTTGCTTTCATGAAAAGCCACCTTCCTTCTCCATCATGTATCACAGCGTGTGACAGAATGCACTCAAAAAACATTGAAAGTGGAGCAGAGAGGAGTGTTCTCACTTTGACAGGATGTCATTTCCAGCAACAACATGCCATTACCTGACACGTTTGGCTGTCTTTGGGGCAGAGAGGTACATCTTGTAAATATTGAATGTGAAATTAGAATCCAATCCTCGACCTCTATAGTGAACATTTTATTTCCCCCTTCCACCCACCCGGACCTGATTTGATGTATGCTGTGCTGCCTGCAGGGCCGTGTGTGCTCATAAACATGCCTGTTTTTGCATGCTCCTGCAGTTCAAGAGAAGTTCTGGAAGGTTTGGCCAAAATCTTTGATGATTCTGCTGAAAAGCCGGCCTTGACTGTCGTCATTGTGTCACACATTGCCTAAGCCTTAATTTCCACCGGATGTGTAACTGCTGCAGATCGGCTCCGCTGCGTGTAGGCCATGTGCGCATGCGTGACTTTGAGAGAAGCATACAAGATGCTAACGAGAGACTTGTAATGTCAACACAGTCAAAATGGACCTACTTAACGAAGTTCGTTCACTGCTGGTTACAAGCTAGCAATCAAACACAACAAAGGCTGTTACTTGAATGGCATTTTGAGCTAACGTTAGCAATCAAACAATCATAGATAGCTACAACGTTTCTGAAATGATTCCATCGTCTTTTTGTTTTTTATTGTTATTATTATTTGTAATGATACAAGTTTATTATTTCATAGATTTCACAAATTTCAGTATGACATGTTATGCTGTAAAGGAGGGCTGCGGATCGCCGGAGCTGGGACAGAGTCGGAACGCAGCTGTTCCGCAGTCTGTGGAAAAACACACATTGACTTTAATGGAAACCTAATGACTCTGCTGCCGTTCCGGAGCGGATCCGCAGCTGTTACTCATCCGGTGGGAATTGGGGTCAGATGCTCTGTCACTCTTGCCCCAAAATGACCCCTTAGGTGTCTATTTGTGTGAAAAAAGTGCCCTGACTTCCTAAAAAACTTGCTATCCCTGTAGTGACTAACACAGTTGGTCAATTCATTTGGTTGAATCAACAATGGTTTTGATCAATTTGATTGCTTGATTTGATTTATTTGTTAATTTATTACAAAAACATGCCAAATATTTGCTAGTTTTGGTGGGAGCATTTTCTGCTTTTTATATCATACATTGAACATATTTGGTTTCTTGATGGTTGGTCAAAGAAAAGAAAGAATTTGAAGACCTCATCTGTCTCTATTTTCTTTCATTGCATAAGCTAAACAAATAAAAAAACCTTAACATACAATTCAGCCTTTTGTTTCCCCTTCAAGCTGTATAATGTTTACACTGAGTGAAATATTCAAATTCAAGTTTTTCATGACCGCACCGCTGGAAATATTCTGCATCTCTCATGCATAATTTTATACACATCTCTTCGAAGTTCAACCTGCCATGATGTTTTTGCATACTAATAAGTGTCTCACAGTTGGACTCAATCATTTATACATTACCACCAGTTGAAAGTGGGTGTTTTAATTAATATCTTTGTCCCTGATATCATTTAAATAACTCTTATTTTGGTGGCAATGTTGTTTTATCATGTAAATGCATGCAGCTACTATTTGTCACACTTATTCTATGCAAACAGGGCACTTCTGTAAAAGTGATCATGCTCTTAGTACGTTTACATTCAATTCAATCAATTAATCAATAACTTGCTACTTGTTGTGTTGCTCTCAAGTCTGTGTTTGGCTTCATGTGTTGAGTTGAGTAATTCCTGTAGCAGGCCGCTGCATGTTTTTTAATTGAAAGTATAATCAAACGAATTATAGATCATGTAAATACCTGTAAACTGTAGCACGAGCTGTGATACTCATGTTATGTTAGTTACTCTATATGTTTTCCACTTCTCCTGGGCTGCTCTGACAAAATGCTCTTCTATCACCCTGTTGGCTTGTTTTGAGGCTTACTTCAGTGAAAAGGTTTAAGTATTGATCAGACATTTCTATATTTCCACCCACACTGCCCTCTGAGCAAACTATGGGCCATCTCTAAAAAACAAAGACATTTCTGAGCCTCACATTGCCTATGACTGAACAAACCCAAAAGAATTTAAATTATTACTGGGATAAATTATTACTCTCCATAAAATAATAAAGATTATACAATGAGTTGAGTTTCTGTGTCTTAGTAATGGATTTAGCCTAATGATGCCCTTCTTGTCCAAACAAGGGATTATTCTGAAGAGGAGAACAAAGGAGGATGAAGGAAGTGTCTCAGATCACATGAGTCTGATCCAAAAAATCCCACTAGAGAGAGAGAGATAGAGAGAGAGTGAGAGAAAGCAAACTTAGGAGCTCCTCCATGGAAGTACAGGAAAACACAGATAGTCCTGAATGCTTGTGTTTCAGTGTCTTGTGTGCGTTTTTATGGGGTTTTACAACTCTCCTTGCCTCTTGCAGCGGTCCAGTCTCTCAACAGCCTGAACGACCAGATTGCTCAGTTCATGGTGACCAGACCTTGTAGCCTGTCTCACGAGGACAAGGCCTTCATGCCGGGAGAGAGGGACACCTTGAAGAAGTCCATGACTCTGATGAGACATCTACTCGTGGATGCTCAGGTACAGCCTCTGTCTTCTCACAGTCAAAGGTTACTCAGTGCATGCTTGTCCCTCTGATTAAGATACAGGTTTTAGTGCAAGTTGTTTACTAGAAGGTTTACCAAAGCAAAACCTTCTGCCTGGCTCAGTGTGGTCTGCTGTAGTCTTGCTTTGCCAGACCATCCACACGCTGTGGAGGAGGGTCTGGCTAGTCCACATAGCATCCTGGGATGGGAGAAAAACGTATTCTGGTTTATTGACATTTTTTAAACCAATCACAATTGTTTTGGGCGGAGCTAAGATCTGCACGGATCTGCTGCAAAATAGAAGGAACTTGCTTTGGTGGAACGTGTATGTTCAAAAGTTACTGAGAAAACTCAGATTGGACAGATAGTCTAGCTAGCTTTCTCAATGTACCCTTTAAAAATGTCTATATCTGAAATATGGGTTTCTTTTTAACCAAATTACCACAAAAAATGGATTGGATTCCTTACAACGCTCTTTGCAAATGCAATTGATCACTTTCATTTCTGACTAATCTCATCTGTAAATTCCTCTGATCTTAACTATTAGTCAAAATAATTCATAATTTTTGCTTTTTTAACTCAAATATTATGTACAATTCTATATAAATTAGGGTTATTGACCATGAATTCCAAAAAGTACTATACTAGTACTAGTAGTAGTAAGAAGGTGTTATTGAAAACTAAAAAGAAAAAAGTCTGAAAAGGGACAAAAAAAAGTCAAATTTTTGTCCGTTTTTGACCCAGGAGGACAACACAAGGGTTAACCATATACCTCATAAATCCACCAGAGTTTATTCCAAAACAATAAAAACATAAGGAAACGAACATCTGTCAAAAGACATGCATCCAGCGGAATTTCCTGCTGCACCGGAACAATCACAGAAGTGGAACGTCAATGATATAGACTAGGTCTGCTAAGGCTCAATAGGAATTAGTTGGTTAATGCTTTTTGGGGATAGGTTTACAAAGTGAAAAAGCCCAAGGTCCAAGCCCAAGACCTTTATCTTTGGAGAAATCAGAATAAATATTAGTGTATGTTGGATACTTTTCCAGACTCTTGAGACAAAGCTAGTACATTTAAATACCAATATTAAACAACCATTCCTATTTTGTTAATGTTAATTAATTCGGTCAAATGTTTTCGGGCCTTTAGGGGGTCATCAGTATTTCTAAAATCTATGGCCCCTAATTTATCAACAGCAACATATGCTGCAGTTTAAAAAAAAGTCCTAATCAGGTGGTCACTGTAGTTTACAATGACCCATTATTCCTTTCCCTCTGTCATTTTGCGTTTCCCACGGCACGTCAGTGTGACGTCTGCTCAAGGTAAATCCAGTTTGTTCATCCCTTAACTCAAATGAAACATTTGCTCACAGCACCGTTAGTCCAACATTGTGAAAACACTGGCATCTTCAGCTATGTTAATGACAACTGATGATTCAACTTTGTTTCCCTTTTTAATCCTGATATCCAGGGAAGGGAAATGCGTTACTGACAGAGATACAAATCACTTTTAGTCTTACTTTCGAAATCTTTTCTTCTTTCTTCTCTGATTCTATTGATAATTCATCCTTATAGTTTTGCTTCCATTTGTCCTATTATTTATATCCCTTCAACATTTTGATGAATTTCAGATTAATCTTGACATAGTGATGCATGTGCATCATCCATTAGCACCATTGCTGAGGTGCATGATTGATACGGAGCCTCCCGTTGTCATTCTCCTGGAGATATTTTCTCTGACGTGGTGTCATTGATTAAAGGGAAGGTAATTCAGCAAAAGGCCATTGCTTTCACCTCAGCTCAGTTGTATGCAAGCTGGAGTGAAAGATTGTTAGCCCGCAGTCACTTTTTTTCTGTTAGTCAGGAACATAGCATTGGGAGGTGATGGATGATTGGGAACCTCAGCCACGGCTGGAGTGCCGATTATCTCCCCAAGAAGTTGTACTTGGAGAAAAAGTTTGCCTCTAGTTTAATGTTAAGTGAAGCGCTCAGACACGTCGGCATGAAAGATTTCTCTGCTTGCTGGCCTTGTTTGTGTCAGATGGTACACCCACAACCATTACATGTTCTGAAGTTTCTTTCTTCGAAGCTGTGCATGATGGAGGCAACCGTCAGCTGGGGGCTTGTTGCTCTGAACTGTCAGGACGAAACGAATCAGCAGGGGATGCTGACATGTGACTGACAGTTGCTACGATGATATGTTTGTTTACTCTGGGGCTACAGCCAAGCCAAAAAGAGAGATACTGTGTCCCAACTGGGAGTCTCTGGGTCCTCTGATATGAGAAACACTGTTTGTAGAAGATGGAAACAGCATGAAAGGGGGCAGCGGACTTCAACACGAGACCAGATCCTAACTGAAAGATGCTATAAAAACCCAGAGACCATGAGTTTGGGACACAGAGTTCCCTGTATTGTAGCATACTTCCTTGGTTTGGGGCCTGCTCTATATTATGGTTGCATAAAATATAATGAAATATGATGCAGTAGCCTCTCAGGCATTCTGTATTACTTTCAAAAATCAATTCTCATGTAAATCAACTCTTTTCATTTAATGTTGTCTCTGATGAGTCAACACACATGTAGGCATGATTCACTCTTTCTCCTCTTTAGTGTCTTTAGATTTAGATTTCTGATAATGTTCCAAACTTTCTGCACATTCAATGCATATTTCACACATCTGTGTTTTCTGTGTTTTATTTTTCAGAACATTATAAAAAATAATTGCTTTTTAAAAGTGATGGGGCCAAAAGCATGTCCCAGCGTCCCAAGTGTAAATGACACCAATGATGAGGTCAACTTAAAGTAACTCTTTTTTTAAAGATTTTTTGGGCATTTTTAGGCCTTTATTGACAGGACAGCTGAAGACATGAAAGGGGAGAGGAGGGGTGGAATGACATGCAGCAAAGGGCTGCAGGTCGGAGTCGAACCTGGGCCCGCTGCATCGAGGAGTAAACCTCTATGTGTGGGCGCCTGCTCTACCAACTGACAGATCCGGGCATCCAACTTAAAGTAACTGTAGTTCCTTGTAAATGTTGAAAGCTAAACCTAATTAGAGATGAATGGTTTGAATGGTTTCATATTTAATATGAACTGTATTTGATACTGGATTCAGATTCAAGACTACAACACTAGTCTCCGTACTTAATTCACCTTATCTGAGCAGCAAGATTGAGCTTTGAGTTTCCTTATAATCATTCAGGCTACAACAGACGGACAAAATAATTGTGGCCATATTATGCATCAGATTTCTTTGTTCTCCGAGTCTCAGAGGTGAAAGTTAAGTGTGATCTTATCCCACATAGAGGAGCTTGGCTAATCCAAGGGTTTTGCATTCATGGAGAGTGATTCTGCTTTCAGATGTAAATATGAAAGTAGTCTAGCCCTCCTTCTCTTGTTCTCTTTTTTGAACGTCTGGTCTCCCATTTCAAAGTGCTTGCTATTCTCTGCGGTTCAAGCTCTGATGTTCAATATTTAGTGTTGCCAGTGGTGTGGGGAGACTTTAACTGCTGGTCTGAGAGAACCCTCCAAGGCTGTCAGTCAAGAAACCTTGCTTTTTCTATATTATGTGTATCTCTTGAAAGAAAAAAAAATCTGACACCAAATGGTTCAGTTTGTGGAAATCAGGGTAAAAACATAATCTGATGAATTCAGCATTTAAATTTTAAGTCCACAGCCACTAAAAGGCAGAAAATTAATTTCGAGGGGATTTGAATAGTTTCTATTTGAATGCCGTCCCAGAATTGATTGCCTCATTTGTCATTTGCACAGATGAATTATTTATGTCCCTGTTGCTCTGCTGATGTGAATAATCAAATGCATTTCAGAGGGTGTGGAAGTTGTGAAATGATGAAGTGGAACGTTGCATTGCATTAGCTACTTTGGTTGACGAGTCAGCTGGGCTAAAATGGCAGCCTGATGATGGTGTGACAAAGGAGGCGTTTCTCACCTTAATTCTCTAAAAATGCAGAGATCTCATTCACTCCGTCAGGGTGAGAAGAGACTTTTACTTAGTTAAACATCTCAACAACTATTGCATGGATGACATTTGGACAGATATCCACTAACTTTGGTGATGACTTTTCATCTAGTGCCACCAGCAGGTCATCTACTAGATGGATGTCTTGAACATTTGGTGCAGAAATTCATGGTCCCCAACCTTTGGTGACCCCTAATGGATTTATTAAACTGACACTGTACACACTGCAATACAATGCACATTTCAACTGACAGGTTATCTTCTTCTCCTTTGCTGCCTCACAGTCTTTACATAGTGGGGTTCAAATGAAAGCTCAGCAACGTAAAGAAATGAAACTGAAGAGTTACATGTGAGCCAGAAATCATAGCTGAATGTGCCAAAGCACTTAGCAGCCAGTTTATTTTCATTTCAGTTTCAAAGTTGGCAGATCTACCTTAATTCATTATTGACCACAGAAGAATGAAAGGAGCAATATTAGCCTGAGCCCAGCGTAAAATAGATTTGGAGACTAGATAAATGATCCAGTGAGATTTGGGTTGTCTTGCACTTGTTAGTGAGAAAATGTATCAGTTCATATCGGGTGCATAATGAATAATTATATTTAAACTATTTGGCTACATAATCAGGGACAAAGAGGACAAAGGTGGTCCAGGGATTGCAGCAAAAATGTAACCCAATCCTGAAATTAGGTTATCATTTATGAGATCCTTTTTATGTCTGGCTTTCTTTGTTTGGTAAGTATGTTTGAAAACAAAGAAACCTCAGTTTTCATCTCATGCCTCATTTCGAGATGTGTTTTACCCTATTGTATGGAAATCAGTGCACTGCGAATCCTTTGCATGTATTTGTATGTATTATATGTATTTGTTACAGCCCTTATTTTGCAGTGTGAGCTGAAGTGGTCTGGACTTCAAAGAGCTGGGATTGCTTTTTTTTTTTTTTTTTAACTACTGCAGTTTTAGCTGGTAGTCACTCTCACCAATTCCCACATTTGTACCCACTCAGAAACACCAAGGGAACAAAAAAGATTAATGAGTATGCATTAAAATGACCATATTGGAGCTGAAAAAAAACGTCTGTCACAGTTGATGATTAGGCACACCTGAGTACAGGGATAAAATGACGGTAGATTTATATTTCCTGATATGACAGATGCGATTTATTCCAAATGCCATGAGGCAGACTCATTCATTTCTGTGTTCTTCCCAGATTGGTCGGGGCACACATGTTTCTATGGAAACCCAGAGCACTGTCACAAAGCGGATCCGGATCACTACATGCATCTTTCTGCTGATCAAAGGTGTTCACCTCAATTTCAGAGGAGTTTGGGTGATATAAAATGCCTCTCTCCCTGCCAATCTCCTCTTGAGTGACACACTGTTTGTGCTCATTGCAGCCCTTCTGTTATGGGGTTGTTTGTTTCTGGCTGATGTGGATAAGTGTCTGGCTTGGGTCGGCGCAGAGGCAGCTTTGCTTCCTCCTGTGACTTTCTCTGCCAACCGCTGAAAGTTCCTTCAGAGATTTTCACACCTTCCACCTTCCACTTCATTTTGTTTTGACATATTCAGAGAGAATAATAACTGATCTGTTAGTCAATATTTTAGCATTCAGCCTTACGTGTGCATTTTTGTGGTGCTGAATTTCAGGCAGAATTTCTGCAGAGACTATAAGAGTGTGGAATTAAAGATGGGATACTTGTTATCAAAGCCACTGAGTTCCCTGTTGACCTTAGACAAGATTTAAATGCTCCCTGCCGCCACAGCTTGTGGGGTGGTGCAGGAAATATAAATGATTATCCTTTCATCAGATTCTCTGCCAGAAGCAATGGCTCTGAGGAGTCAGGCCAGGCGGGCATCTGGCCCAGAGCTGCTTCACACACCTTTTCTTAACAAACTCACACTTTTAGTTTTTTTTTATCCGATCGTTGCACCTTCATTTGGCCAATGATAATTTCACTGTTTTGTAGCTCATTTCGTTTCAGGATTACATGTTGTGCTTTTGTGCAGGTAGCAGGGTTTGTAGTAGTGATTAAGTAGTTATATATATATATATATATATATATATATATATATATATATATATATATATATATATATATATATATATATATATATATATATAATGTTTTAAATTTCAAGTTCCAACTAAAAATCATCTACAAACATTATTTCTACATTACATCATTAGTTGTTTTTGTATTTGTATTTTTACATTTCTTTTTTAAAGACGAAGAATGTGAATCTCATAAATAAAAACATAAATAAACGCAAACATAAAAAAGTTAACAACATAGGATTTGAAGAGTAAATCTAACACTATATGATGTGTTTAGATATTTTTTCTTTACTTTTTTATATAGTATCTCGCTCTGGAAGTTTTACTGTATATTTTAGCGATGCACAAAACAAAGACAGTAATTCAACACATAATACCCAGAAACAATACATGAAATCCCATCATATAGCTAATGGAGCTTGCCCCTTCTGATAGTAATTGTGTGTTTGTGGTCTCCTGCCACACAATCTTGTAATCTGGTCATGTAATCTGGAGTCATGCAAATAAACAGAGGCACTAGCTGTTTGTAATTCCACCATGTAAATCCAGGTGTTACAGACCACCAGACCTCACCACTGGTGTTCAGGAACGCCCCTTTACCCATCATTACACTGTCTCATGGGTCCAGACGCAGTGATTCACTGCTCTTCTGCCCTGTGAAGAGTACGCCGCCAAGTGGTCATTATACAAACACACTGTTCTTACACAGAGTAGGTCCAACTGCTAAAATTCATGAATCATGCTTTATGCTTTATTCTATTGTAATTATTCAATGCATTTTCTTAATTGTTCTTAATTATATAGTAAAGAGTAAATGTGAGAGTTAGTGTAGAAATGTAAGTTAATTCAGGTGGTACTCAATAAATTCAGTGCTACAGCAGTCAACAGGTAAATAGAGCCATAGAGACCCTTCAGTAAAGTAAAGTAAAAATGAAGATTTTGATGCTTAAATCTGTGGGGATTCACCCTCTGTGTCTCATATTTAGTTAGGTTAAATATCGTTTATGTTGTGCTTAAGATGCATGATACTGAATATATATGTATAAATATATCATGCTTCACTTGGCCCTAATCCACACGGTCCCCACTCAATTTACCAATTTACCATATTGCTCATATATTAAAACTTCACTGCCTCATCTCATCACTTCCTGGAAACAAGATTACATGCTAAAGGAATAAAAGGGCCACAAATATTAAAACGGAAGAATTTGCCAATCAAGCATGTGTAAATGCAGGAAATAGGATCAGAAATGTCCAACACAAATGCTTGTAATGGAAAAACCTAATTTCAGTATGTTTCTATAAGCCTATTATTAAAAATGGAAGCAGTCGGTTTGATTGTGCTGTTTACGTCTTCTTGTGTAATGAATCATGCTCTTAATGTGCTATTCTGTTCTTTCCCAGCCTGGTTAGTATTCATGATTACAATTGCTCTCCTCAACTCCTACTTTGAATCCTCTTCTGCTTTCCTATGGTTTTCCAGTATGAATTTGTTAGTATGTGATGCTGGCTTGTTGCAGTGCTTTGCTCTGCTTGGATGCTCTACTCATTGCAGTTTGACTGCTTCAGTGAGAACGCGTTTCCAGGGATCTCAGCTAAAAATCCTACCAGCATGCATAATCATGCATCGCTGTTGCGAGATTACTGAATCTTAAATTTTTTTTTTACAACTCCCTGGAGAGCAATTCTCCTCTGTCATGAATCTTTGTGATTTTTCATGGGTGAGCAGATGGTATTTTAATGAACTCCACGGAAGACATTTAATGTGACGTCCTTTTGCAACCCTGACATAAACTGCCAAGCAGGTGCTTTTAAGGAGAGCTATAATTGTTTTTATTTGGAGGCATGGTAAGGCTCAACATTTCTGTTGAGCATTGTAAATCACCTACAGAGTCACGTTCAAGATCTAAATTCACTCAACAATAATAATGAATGATTTATGATCTATATGTATTTTGAGCTTCCAAAACACTTAATGTACTGTGTAATTCATTCGAAGTTAAACACATTTTATCTTGTCAATTTTTTCAGTTTGGACATTTACATTTTTATTACAATATTTCTTTTTATGTTTCCAAAAACTTTGCTAGGTCCCTGCAAAATTAGACTCAGCAGGTTTCCAGTTTGTCAGTTCTGCTTGCTGCAGCAGGGACTATTGCAGTTTTCAGTACTTTGCCAGGTGATGGCTATATGTTCGTCTGTCTCTTTGCAGCCAGATTTTGTCACTGTGATAAGAGAAAAGAAAAGCATCAAATCATCACATCTGAGAAGCTGGAACCAGTACGTTTGTCATTGTTTAAAATCTGACTGATTGTAACATCAGCTTGTTAGCATTGTCATTGTGCTGATGTTTAGCTCATTTAACTCAAACGCTGTGCCTCAGTGCATCCTTACAGAGCTGCTTGAATGACTGTGGTCTTGTTAGCAGGCAGGCAGACTGGGAGGGATCGTTACATCAACACAATGAGGAGATACTTTATACACCCACCATCCACGCCTTCAGTTAGTGCTGTTCAAAAAGGTAAAACTTGTACTGGAAAAAACATAATCCAGGCAGCGGTTACATTTCTTACATAACGTCTATGGCAAAACAATTCAGTAGTTTAGTTAGGTAAGTATAGGAGAAAGTAAAATTTTAGTGGAACAGAAAATTGATAGATGTTAATGTACAGGTACATAACTTGGAAGAAAAACCTAAACAGAAACTCAGCATTTTTATGAATATTACACAGATACGCAGATGCAAACATTTATTATGTGTTATTTTACAGTATATTATACTTTAATGCGTGTTCCATCACATTGGATTATAATTAACTTTAGCAGTGTAAGACAGAAAGAGGAAGTATAAGAGCACTATACTGTACTCTTCAGCCTCTCTGCCTCATATGTGATTGATGTTTAGTCATGCAGTGTCTCTTTAGGCAGTAGTGGGATGACCATTAAGTTTTCAAAGCCATGTGTAATGAAAGGTGGCTTTCAGGTCTTGAAGAATTGCAGTCCAATGTGATTGTTATCCTTGGTAAACAAAGTGCCTTTGATTGTGGATCAACAAATACTCTTTTTGTCCTTCTCCTTCCTGCCTCACTCCAGCTTTAATTAATCAGACTTTTTGTTTGTCTCCATTTCATTTTACTCTTCCTGACAGAATCACATGTACAAACTGCAAGGGAGCAGACATATTTGCCCAAACACGTGAACATACAAAGCACTCACACAGTCTTAATAGATACACACAATACTTTGAACACCAAGGGCAATAAACATACAAGGACATGTCTGCAAGGAAACTGCTTAGATACACGCTCTGGAGCATATTCATCGTTCAGCATGACTGTAAAATTATACTATGGTAATTAGTTTGCCCACATGCAAAATTTTTAGAAACATTTCATTGTTTTGCTTGCCATGGATCTTAGTGTTAATGTCCTGTTATAATCCCTTGCAAGAGCTCAACTCCCTGAGCCAGACAAGTTTTGGATTCAGACAAACTAATTTAGCATGCAGATTAATGCAATTCCAAGCCCCTGCAGGAGCCAGCTTATTAAACACATTTAAATCGCATACATTTACAATTAGTATAAGTTGGAGCCATTAAATAAAAGACATAATACAAAAGTATCTCATCAGCACAGTTTGTCTATCCAAACACATTTGCACAAGTGCTTTGCCCTTTTGCACTGAAGCATATGTAAAGTAGTCGTACCCTCTAACTGCAGTCTTTAACAGGTTTTCAGGCAGGAAAACGAACCTCCTTTTCCTTCAATTATATTCATGGATGAGTCAGCCATATTGCCCTAATTAAAATAATCAAAGTCCTGCTGTCAGGTTGGCACTTGTTCTGCACTGTTGTGGCTTGTGTTTAATTGCGTTTGCATTTTAATGTTTGAACTGTTTGCTTGTGCATTTGTGTGTATGTGTGTGGGTGGGGGTGGGTGGATGGGTCGATTTGGGTGGTGCATATATGTGCATGAAAGGCTTTCTGTGCAGAATAGTATGCTAAGTCTGGAATACTGAGAGAGTTTGCAATGGCCTGGTTTTTAGTGTTCCTTCTACTGACTCCTACTGCACGCTTGAATGTCTTTCAATTTAGTCCTTCTGATAACTTGACTCTCTCTCTAGCAGAGATAAATGTTGAAATATAATAAATGAATTTGCAACTTCACGTTTTGGCTCCAACCTCATCTCTCTCACACTCTGCCCTTCCATTTCTCCTTATTTATCTTTCTCTACGCTTCCCTTGTTGCTCATTTTTCAACTTGTTCCAACAAGTTTCATATCTTGTAGTATTAGCTTTAGCATATAAAGAAAGTACTTCCCAGTGCATAGCGACTTGTAGTTCTTAGGAATTCTCTTGGTGCAACACAATTGTTATTTCATCTTTAACAATGAAACAACCATTTCACTCTATTATGTCAAATATTTTTTAAACATTTTAATTGTTTTTCTCATCTTGTGCAAAACATGTAGCACTTAAAGACATTACTGAGGCAATAATTTGACAGGCATTTTATCTTACTGACTGCAATAAACATTTTTTAATAAGAAGCGGACTGAGGATGTCACTTGGACGAGAAGAAATTGGAAGTGTACAGTGTATTGGCATGCATACAAAGTAGCTGAATAAGGACACCAATAAAGCGGTGATGGGGGATTATTGTCTCTAGTGTTACCATTCATTGGAACTGTCCTCTAGAGTGGAAACCCATGATAGTAAGATGAGTCTCTCAATCAATAGGCTCTGCAGATGTGCCTTTACACACACCAACAAGAGAATAAGCTTATCAATACACTGTACCCAAACAGCTCTCCATCTGATATGGATAAATCTATCCTTAGTACTGCACGGCCTTTTCCCCCTTAAACGCATCTGTCAGTTATTTGCCTGCAGTGCTACATTTAACCTGGGAGTGCTTCATTGGTGCAGAAAATTCCTGTTGGCAGATGATAATGCTGTTAGCGTTGGTCACTATAAGGTATAGTTTGATGCTTGGTATACACACTTCGATCAATACTACTCTTGCCTGTGCAGTTAATATGAACAGACGATATGTATTGTGTATATTTTTTAGCTTTAGAGTTGCTGGACTTTTGGACAGAGTAAGGCTAGCTATTTCCCCCTGTTTCTTTGTGCTGAGTTAAGCTAACAGGCTGCTAGCATCATATTTACCACACAGATATGAGAGTGGTATTAGCTCAGCAAGAAAGCAAATAAACATATTTCCCAAAACATCAAACTTCTTCTTTAAATGATCTTCCTTTCTTCTAGTTGGAGATTCGTTATTTCACCTTGGAAACAAGCGTCTCCCAAACTCTCTGTTATTTACAGAAGAAGCCAGACAGCTGTCCTGCTCCTTCATCTCTTTATCTGAGGCTTGCCCAGTTGTCCTGGGAGGTGTACTCTAACCTGCTCTCAGCAGCCTGCCATTATTAGCCAATAAATAACTAAACGTATATCATAAATCAACAGGGAGCGTTTTGTCAGAGTAATTTCCACTGCAGTTGCCCTCTGAAAATCACTCTGCTGCTCTGAGAAAAGAAAGAGGGAGAGAGATGGATGGATGGAGGAGAGTTTAGCAATGAATGAGGTTCTCCATTGTGTAAGAAAATGTTTTACCTTGAGAGATAGCCTCTAGTAGCATCACCCAGAGACAGCTGCTTTGCTCTTTTGTACAGCTGGTCAATAGTTACAACCTGTAGTTTTTTTAGTTTTTTTTTTAGTATCAGGACTGTAATAAAACAGCCTTTGGCAACTCCAACGATTCCATGTAACTTGGATTCATTCAAATGACACTTTAATTATGTTGATTGATTGAACACTGTTAGCTATCTTTCCCAATCTTCCCTGTAAGCTATAGGCACATATTTTATTTGCTCAACATAGTTGTGTAACTGTGCCTCCTGCAGAAGAGAGCGGAGGGCAAACAAAGGGGTGAGGAACTCAATTAGACAGCAGAAAAGTAGCTGAGTGTGTAACGTTATGTGCAAAACATGCACCTTTTATATCGATGCCGGCTCTGTTTGTGATCTCACCGTGATCTGTATGTCATTAGAAAGGACTGCAACATCCAGCTCTACAGTACGTGTTGAAAACAAAAGTGGCATGACTGTGGCAGAGTGGAATTGAGCCAACATAATGGGCCGAGGCCTGGCAATGCAGGGCACCACTGGGAGAAGATGCAATGCCAGACCAGCAGGGAGCAGAAGTGAGATCGAGGGGGGAATGCGCTATGTTGCAAAATGGGTCTAGTTGGAGAGAAGGCATGTGATACAGTGAAGAAATTTCGTTTTCTACAGTTTTTTTTCTCATCATAATGTGACGTATATTTCCCCTCCCTCAAGTCTTGACGTTCATCATAACTAAGCCTTTCTCCTTCCATTTCTATTCCCCTAGAGTGCAGACAAGCCTTTATCTTGAGCCTCATCATGGCCTCTGGCACCACGTTTCATCCGCAACCCTGTCGACCGTTATCTCCAAGTGGACAGGCTGTCAAGCTGTTTATTATTACCAGACTATCAGATGGGGGAAGGACATGGCTCCAAGGCGTTGGAGTGGAACTTGGGGAGGACTTTGGGTGACAGACGTGCTGAGCTTGACAACCGATTATAGGTGCTTCACTTGAGGTCTTATCTCAGCCTCCGTAGGGCCAGCGTAAGGGAAGGGAGTTTAGCTCTCTGCAAGAGTTAAAGCCGCAGAGAAGGAGTGGAGCTGCTGCTTTTTTACTGTTCAGCAACATGTTGATAGCAACCTGCTGACGGATTGAGCGAGCATTCGGTGATTAAAGATCGCAATGCATATAGCGTCGTCAGAAGCTGATTGTACTGTTGGGTGCATTTGATAACAAACATTTTAGCGAAACCCCAAATGCAACTTATCCGGAATGAACTAAATGCAAAGATATTCTGATCATAAGTGATCCTTTACATCCTGAGCTTTAACCTTCAAGGCGGCATTGTAGACAAGTAAGAGCCACCACAAATGTACACAGCAAATCATTCCAGCTAAATGCAGTCAGAATAATGAATGCTGCAGTGAATACATTAACATATCACCAAATAAAGTTGTTAAGGTGTACTTGTTATCAAACAGTTGTGTATTTACACAACCACAAACAACTTGTAGCAACATTATCATTTAATTGGAGTCATGCTTTTGGCACCTGGCAGATGTAGGTCCAATATTTACTCCACTTTTACTGTAGCTCTGTTTTGGTCTCTACCTACTCCTGAAGGAAATATCTTTCTAGCAGCTAATGTTCCCACAGTGTTCACCGGCCAGTCGCTTGTTTGTCTGCTGTATGGTGCTGTACGTGCTTACAGAAAACAGCTGCCTGCTGTGGCTGAAAGACAACACTGATGAGAGCGGTGAGAGTAGTAGTAAGTTACTGAGGAGACACCTCATGTGATCGATTGTTCATATGGATACTGATTAAAGTAGCTTTGATTTACACTGTGACATTGTTGTCCACAACATCACATACACATCACATTTATTGACAATATTGTCAATAAAACTAACTAGTAACTAACTAGAAAGCTAGTGGAGCGAGAGAGTTAAAAAGAGAAAGAAAACAACACAGACGAAGAGAAAGAGTTGAATTTCCGCACCCTGCTATTCACTGTTTACTCCATCAATGCCCCTCTGTCCCTGTGTGTCACCACTCGGGGCAAAAGGCTTTTTCTCCCCATCACTTGCACAGACATAAATACCCTCTTTTTTTCTTTTTTTTTCTCCAGCTGTGACATTTGCATTTGATAAATCTGCAATCTGTGTGAATACTTGAAGCAGTGAACTGTAAGTGACATAAACTCAGCTTTCTATAGTTTTTTGCTGTTTACTCGCTGTCATGTAATGCATGCTTGATGATCTTTTTTAATGTTGCATCAGTAGATGTTCTTTTTAAAAAAAAAAATCAACCACCATGTTAGCACATGCACAAAAAGGTTTTTGTGCAGGATTATTGCTGTGTGAAAGTGGTGCCAAATTTAAATATCAAAGGGTCTTGTTTTCCATAAATGTTGGCAAAAGACAACAAGAAGTAGTGGTGCAGAAAACACTTTTTAATTTGTAACGTTTGTAAGGAAACCTTAACTCAAACTTTTTTTTTTTACTCGGTTTACTCACACAAACACACGCTACACTGATGGTGAACAGACAAAAGTGTGATCCAAATGCGATGACAATTAACCTGTCTACAAGTAAAGAGTCAAAACTCGTATGCTCTTTGATGTTGGCGGACAGTGTGTGTGTACTGAGACAGCTTTTGTCCTGAATCCTGCTGTTTTTTTCAGTCCCCACCAGACTGGACATTTTGACATAGAGATTTAGAAATTCAGAGCTGCTGCTTGTGAAGGGTGAGATTCAGAGCACCTCTGTATATGGAGACTGGAACCTACTTTCTAAATATCTATCTGAAATATACAGTATTTCAGCAGACATAATGTTAGCCATGTGCTGTAATAAAGCCCTCTAGAAATGCTTGTTGTGCATTTAAGGGGCCTCGTTCCTAAGGGAGTTTATTTTGTCATTCTAGCAAACAGGACTGTTATTACTTAACCATGGAATGAACCCCAAATATTTTAATTTCATATCTGCTCTATTCATAAATGAGGAGTTTTCTTTTGGAAATCAAATTAAAATAATTTATTGTACAAGAGCAATTACAGACCTTATTGCCACTGTTTGCTAACAATTCCGCCATTGATGTGATACAGTGGCATTAGGATAAAGTGGACATGCAGATAGCAAATGCAAGGCACAATTTTCTGGCTTCCTTGCTCGGTGCACAGTCATGACATTGTGGCATCAGTTGCATGTGGCTAAGTTAGGTGTTCTGTCCTGACACTCATGTGTCACACCTTCAGTCCCAAGGGACAGCCACACTACTTGAGATGTTACTGTGCATTTCACCCCTGCAGTGTGCGCTCACCAATGGGAGTTTCCCTTCAGTCTATCTGGAAACACAAGCCACATATCCTGATGTCAACAATACACTCCTCACCGAATGACCGAATGTGAAAATCTTAACCCTGCACTGTGTGCCACCAGGCAGCTATGTGGGCAGAGTTGTTGGCCAACACATTTCTGGCCAACACATTTCTGAGTCAGGTTTTCCCTCTGATGGATCTTCCCGCTTTTACATCGACACCCAGGTGGAAATTAATCTATGAAACATGGTAGCCGAGTTCTTCATGGCTTAAAGGGCGCATATAGGAATGGAGTGATGAACACATCATCCGGGTGAATCTGCACACCTTGTAACACACAAGATTAGGAATATTTTTCTTCTATTTCGCAATTCTACACCTTTCCTAGCTCCTCCCTTTCACACATTAAACTATATCATACTCACACACGCTAACAGGCACATTAACTTTCTTTTTCTCATAGCATTTGATGGACATTACTAAGTCTGATGGAGTGAAGTGAATGTTTTCCCGGGTCATCTGATAAGACCTGTATAAATAGTTTGAGCGGGGCATTATATCACTTTGCTATTGGGCAAAAATGGAAAGCATTCCAGTGTGCAGAGGATTAGTTGATATTCAATTAACCCAGGCACACAGACATGGTGACTGTTTATCAATACCTCTTTTTAACTGCACACCGTCGGCACACTTAATTAAACTTCCCATTAGAAAGCATCAAACAAGTGAGCAAACTAACAACACAAACACTCTGCCAAGTTTGGAAATGTGAACCAAATCCACAGAAACACTGGTGGGATGACTGGTCATTCAAGGGAGTTAACCCAATTCCTGCCCTGGTTGAAGGTCTCTGCCATGGCCATATACACTTTCAGTCCAGTTGTAGAGACAGGAGGACTTTATTTGTATTGGACACACTACACTTATGGTTATTGATGTGTATCTGGGACATTTCCCGACCCTTGACAGATGTTGATAAAAAAAAGATACAGAGGCTAGGGACAGAAAGAGGACAGATTGAGAAAGCAGGAAAAACAAACAAACTGAAATATCTGGACAGCTCTTGGATGGATTACCATGACATTTTATTAGAGCAGCCTGGCATGGTTTGGGGTTCCATATGAATCAATACCTTGTGATAACATTTCATTTGCCAAAACCAGTTGTGTTGGACATTTTTGAATGGATTGACATGAATTGTGTTACAATTATTTATGTTGCCCAGAGGATGAATCCTTATTCAAATAACGCTGGTGGTCCATAACGTTGGTGGTCCCCCAACTTATCACCTAGCACCATGATTAGGTTAAAAATGTTATTTGTCCAATCTTTTCAAAAAAGCTACATACATTATTCCTGTTTGCAAATCATTGGTTTTGATGCACCCCATGTTGATAGATGTTACATATCTGTCAGATATGGACAGTTCATTCAGGATAAAACCAAACTTAAATATCTGGACAGCTCTTGGATGGATTACCATGACATTTTACTACCAGTGAATCATACATTTGTGATAACATTTCATTTGGTGCAACATGTTGACAAATATCTGTTCATGTTGTTCATACATTGTTCTTATTACATAGCCATATTTATTCTTCTCTTATAACACTGCAATATATTTCTGTCCTGCCTATGCACCACCTGTCTATACTTTTGCATCACATTGCACATTTCTGCTTTTTTTGCACTTCTGGTTGGATGCACACTGCATTTCGCTGTCATTGTACTTGTACACTGCATAATGACAATATGGCATGCTTAAACAAGCAGATAAAGTAAAATGATTCTCAAGTTTACCATTGCAATTCCTTAATTATGTAAATTATGTAAATAAAGTATGATAATAATATTCCTTTAACTATGTAAATACGTACGTATATCCACACTCCTTATATTTCTTATTTTTATTTCTACTCTGATATTTCTACTATTTGTACAACTGCAACACACATAAAGTATTTCTGATTCTGAGAACAAATGTAACTGAGCATAAACGGAAACTTAATAAAGTTACTGAAACAAACAACAAATAGCTTTTGATAGCAACAACAAGATGCATTTACCTTACTATTTACTATGTGTTTTTTTCAAATTCAATGGTGAATTCTTGAAAGCCAGCAGTTTGTGGGGTTTCGGTTGGCACTATTGCAGCACATTCGCCAGGAGTCATTCTTGATGCCTACTATCTCAAACATCTCTCTCAGATAAGGCAGAAGATGATTGGGACTACTTTGCTGCTTGTCTGCCGAATTGCTCCATTTTCTTCATTTCCAGTCATGTTGCCGTCCATACTACTATACTAACATTACCGCCATCAAGCCGCACTGATTTCCTGCTGAATCGGTGGAGTGGGCTTGTAGTGGTGCACTTTTGCAACGTATATTCTCATCCAATTAGATTTAATTTGTATGTTGACTCAAAAAATAATAACGGTAACTCCACTGAAATTATTTGAAACTAAAGTAATAAGCCAATTTTGTAAAATGTAAGGAGTAGAAAGTAAAAAGTTGGCACAAAATAAATAGTAATAATAGTAAAGTAAAAATATCTGAAAAATCTACTGGAGTACAGTATATCTGCATAAACCCCTTGCTTATACTATTCACTTGTCTGTGTGTGATTGTTTGAACCTGAGGAAGGACTGATTGATACATGTTGGCCTTGTTTTAACCATGCAGCCACAACAATAGAGGCTTTTAAACTACTTTTATCAAAGAATGTTTTGGGGGAATGAATGCCCTTTCTCGTGGACAGCCTATGTTATTCTATATCACTCTAGCAAAGACATTGTGTTAAAGTAAATATTCTAGAAATTCAATATACAGTATGTCTCACCACAAACACTTTTTTTATCACACAACAAAACTGTAGAGATTACAGGAGCTGATAAGTTGAGGCAGACCAGTTGTAATATTCTCCAATGGGCCCGTGAAAGTCATAGACATCTGATCTGTAACACGTCATTGTGCGGAATTCATCATAAGGCCATGGACAAACTAGCAGTGTAACCGACAAGTTGTGTGTACCGCTCGGTCATTAGTCCCGCACGCTTGCAGTTCCATCTTTGCTTGTCACTCTGCTATTGTGTGAATACTAATGAACATTGAGCCGTTATCGCCGAGCCTCGGATGACAGCATCTCAGTGATGTATCACTCATCAGCCTCAGTTTCTTGCCAAAGACAGGATGTGTTTTCTTACTTGGGAAATGAAATGTCAAATGCAGATTCCAAGTTGTGATGGCTCAGCAATATCTGGGATTGTTTTAAGTTAAAATGAATGACTTACACCCCCAAGCCCTATCCCCCCCGTCTAACCTTTTGTGCGTGTGATGGAATTTTACAGCTGTTAGAGATAAGAATAGATGGCGGTGGTGTTTGTTTGCTGGGCCCACGGAAAAGCTGAAATATAATCCTTTCAACTGTTTTTGATCAAAGAAGTAAAGCGCCACCATGTTCTCGCCACAGCTCGATTGTAATTCTCTGGGCCTCTCCCCTTTGTGTTTAGCCCATTAGAGGGCTGTGCCTCTGCCCTCTGCTAAGTTTGCTCCCAGAGTTGAAATGTTTTCCCATTGGATGCCTTGAGCCAGCCCCCTTCCCCTTCCAACGATGTGGGGGTGAGCTTTCCCAGGACAAAGAGACGAATATATAATGGAATGAAAAAAGAGGGGGTGGGAGAGACAAAAAAAGACAGCGGGTGTGTTAGTGAGAGGGAGGAAGGGAGAGTGGGAGCAGGACTGTAAAGATATAGAGGGCTTGACAAGTGCTTGTCAAAGGGTTCAATACTGCTGCCAAGCTCTGAGCGCAGGGACATGGAGAGAGAAAAAGTGAAGAGAAACAATCTGTACTTTTTTCCCTATTACAGACCCGATTGCTACTCATTACAGACTCCATAGGGTGTGTGATACACAACACGCTCTGTAGTTAGAGAGTTACTGGAGAGCAGCTCAGTCCAACTGCATCCCCCCTCCCCTCTCCTGGTCCTCCAGCACATGGTACAATCCATTTAAAAGGCTGCATGTCATCTCAGTGTGTGCTGGGTCCTCTCTGAGAGCAGCTGCTCACAGCACATTCTCCTCTGCGGGAGCACTCACTTTTCCCTCTGCCCGTTAAGCTAAATTTCTTTTCTTCTTCTGTTTTTTTTCTTTCTCTGCTCTCGCTCACGTTCCCTCTTTCTCTCTTTCTCCCACGCTCACTATCTTGCTCTCCTTTGCCCTGCACACACACACCAACTGACACACACATGTTTTCTTTGACTGCATGGTGCTTGGCCACACAGACGTTATTCTTTGTGCAGTAACAGGTAGACATCCTCTCTGTGCTGCTCAGCGGAGAACAGAAAAGGGACCGGTGTTTTGGCTTTTCTTTTTTATATGTATGAAGTAAACTGTGAGAGAAGAAGCCCAGGTGGAGGAGGAGGAGAAGAGGGGAATAAGAGGAGGAGGAAGCTTCACCCCCTCTAATGCTCCACTTGACATCATGCTGCTCTGTGTGGATTTGGTCCTCAGGGGAAAATTCTTAAAATGATGGAAGACAACAAACAGCTGGCACAGAGGATTGATGGGGCCATCCAGTCCGCCAGCCAGGAAGTGACCAACCTCCGCTCCGAGCTCTCCGCCACCAGCCGTAGACTGGCGGAGCTGGGTGCCAGCAGCCCCCCTGCCTTGGAGAACCACCACAAGTACAATCACCACGATGACAGCCTCCACTATCGGGGTGAGTGTCACAGCATGTACATGTATGTGGATGTGTGTTTGTGTGTGTGTGTGTGTGTGTGTGTTTGTGTGTGGGTGTGTGCGTGTGACAGTGAGAACATGTGAGAATGTTTTGAAATCAACAGTGGAAAGTATTCGGGGAATGTGCAGCAGGGTGGCTAATATCATTCCACCCTTCCTCCATTGACTTATTTTTCCCCAAAGTCCACACCAGAATGACATTGGGAAAGGGATCAGATTGAAAAGAAAGAGAACGAGGGACACACTGAGTGTTGTTATAGACGGGAGGGGCCAGGGTTAGAGAGCGTGGGCCAGAGCCGGTCCAGGTTTGGTTTCCCAGGCAGCAGCTGGGCTCCTCTGGGGCTGCACTCCTTCCAGCTCTTGCTCCTTCTCCGCTCTCTTCCCAAGTCTGGCAAGGAGTCTCAAACTGAGCTTTAGGCCCAGAAACTGTATGCCAACATCTCTGACGAGGGCTGCAGACACCATTGCACTGCCACTGCTGGGGAAGAGATGTGATGGATGAGGAATGAGCTTTAAACTGAAGTTTTCATGGGAAGTTTTGGCTTAATGTCATGCAATGACATGTTTTCTAATAGCACTTAATAGAATAAGAATAATAAATATTGCTTTATATTAAGTTGTTGCATGCCTAATGACGCTTTTCTTATGTTTGTAACTATTTAATGTTTGCTTCAGCTTGTATAAGACGATGGCCTGTGTCTAATTAAACCTTCTTATGACAGATTCTGTTAAGCTACTTTTATATAGCTGACATATAGCTGGTATGGGAGTAAGTCTCTGGGATGTTGTTCGTTTGTTACCCTTTGCCTGATCAAATCAATTTATTGAGCAACTAACTAGACATGACACGCAAAGCTGTCAGAATATAAAATTACATGACAAATGTATTGTTTCATCGCCTGCATGTAAAGAAGCTTGTGGAAATTGTAAAAAATGCCACTAAAAAGACCTCATGTTTCAGGTCTTTGGCCTCGTGGTGTCTGTATTTGCCTTGGATATGTTTAGAAGCATGGGCGTTATTGAGATCATACCCAACCGGGTCTGGTCTCATTGTCCAATAAATGACTCCCTGTGTTGAGCCTATACAGTTGAGCAGCATGTGATTCCAAATATCTTCTGCTGGCCCTAAGGGCTGATCTGTGTGTAATGTGGTTTAAGAACGCTGATGTACTTGTTTTTAGCTCTGTGTTGGCATGTGAATCATGTTCATACTGCGTTCCGTCAGTCTTGGTTGTGCACAGGAATTAATGCATTAATTTGTCTTCAAGATTCAATTAAAGGGGAACTTAATTTCACACATGATGCAACCCTAACCCTGTATAAGGTCTGAGAAAATAACAATGATTTCATAACGATGACATCTTAGAGATGCATTTTGCTATCAAGTTGTATTGAGGGAACTGTAGGAGACAGTACATTTTGAGTTTAATCCATACGTGCCTTCAATGCGTTGGCTATGAACATTATTTTTTTAACTGTTTCTTGCAAGTCCCCCAACTTTATGAAAGGGAAATACTAAATTGATTTAACACCCCTTTATGCACATGAACAGTGGGGGCAGTTAATCAGGATGTGCTTAAAGGTCAACAGCACACAGTGAACACAACAACAATGGCCGTGATTAAATGGTTATTCGAGAGAAATAGAGATGGTTGCTGCTGCTTTTTCTCCGGTGGCCTCATCAAGAATTAAGTGTGCTCCATTATTGTTTAGTTATGTTTGTGGTGTGCAAAACGAAATCTGCGTTACGCTATGGCAAAAGTTAAAGCCAGGTTCTACTTATTTGCTGGAAAACCCTGCAGTGTTAACAGAGTGACCTCATTTGAGGGGTAGCATTTTTTCATCCACAGGGCTGAAATGGTCTGAAAACTTGGGCCTTAGTGTTTAATCTTTAAGGTTGGAATAACTCAACTGTAGTGAGTTATGTGTTGTGTCCATCCTGCGTGCTCTCTGTTTCATTCCAGCAGTGTTAAAGGCAGCCTGACATTCCCACATTCCTGAATGTCAGTGATGTCATACTTCCTGTTCCCAGAGGCCAGGCCAGCAGTCAGGTGACTAATCAAACCAAACACAGCCACACAGTCCTCCACCAACACAGCAGAGCACTCACATTACCTGCATAAAGAAGGATGAGCCTGAGAACTTCTTTTAAGATTTTAAGTTTAAGATGATTTGTCTAAGAGATCTCTCAGGTTAGACAGTTTGGTGTGTGATGAGCCAGCATTAGCATGCAGTGGCTTAGGGAGATTGAATGTTCTTTAGGTGTGTAAACCTCTCACGGCCAGGCTGTTTGTTAGTCCGTTTGTTGACTCTGCCCTGTGCAGGATCAAAGCAGCTGCACAGACAAGGTTTTTTAATATGTGTGAACCTACTTCCTGTAAAAACATTATACTATGCCAAAATGTCAGGATTTTTACTGTTTCCCTGTAGATCTTCAATAACTTCATCTCTGACAGATAATACTATAAACACAGCACTTCAGCCTGCTGTTCCAGATGAACAAACGAATCACCCAAAACTTTTAGCCCCTAAACCGTGCATCAGGATTAACTTAAATAAGCTTTTTGCTTTTGTAAATTTGGTGTATTATTTTAAAGCATATATCAGTTTGCAAGATATTGTTTGTTTACGTCACATCTTCGTTTTAGAGTACAGTAGATTCAATGGAAAGGTCTTTGGATATATTACCTGCCTCCTTTTATTCAAGCCATTGGCAGTGATGTTGGGGTGATG
This sequence comes from Etheostoma perlongum, assembly GCA_026937815.1. Lineage (NCBI taxonomy): Eukaryota > Metazoa > Chordata > Actinopteri > Perciformes > Percidae > Etheostoma > Etheostoma perlongum. Next base: position 27,138,117 of record CM049374.1, on the reverse strand, counting down.
AAACCCCCTCAGTTGTAGCCCTTCCTCTTAATTCATCACATTGTTGTCAAAGCCTTGTTTAACATTCCTAAATGACACTGATGTGTCAGTGCCAATTGATTGCATTGCTGCCATATCTTATGACCATCTGACTTGTGAGGAAAAATATCCAGTTTTCACTTAATTAGTCTCAGGGAACAGAGGCTGTATGAAAATACTTTGCCCTTTAAAATCAATGTTAGCTCACCTTATGGGATGTTACATTATTAATACTGTTATCCTCTTGGTAGATTGGTGCCCTGCCGTCGGGCTGTTAGAAATGGCTCATAACAAACTCATGGAAATCTGCCAACACTAATCTATAAACCTTTCTAAAACACAAGATGAGACAGCTTTTGGTGACTCATACAGTCACCCAACGCGGATGGGTGACACATTTTTACTTATCCCAGAGTGTTGCAGTCGATCATGGTCACGGTAAAATAAGGGTCAAGGTTTGGACCATAGCTTTACAAAGTGAGAGGGATTTTCGGCATAGACAATTTTCAGCATAGACAATGTTTGGCAACTTGCAGTTGAAAGGAGCACTTACGGGACTTAAATGGGGACAAAAAATGAGCACCTGTGTTCTAAAATATCTGGTTCATTGATAGAATACTAAAGGTAGGAAAGATATAAAACCTAGTAGGAGGTCTACTCCCAAGGAGAATTTTGGTGAGAAAATTCTAAGCATAAAGTTCTGTTGGGGGAGGCTAAAGACTATGCTTTTTAGAAACCTGATGAAACGTTTGAATCAATCACTTTCAGACTTACAGTCAATTTTTATGTTTTTGGCCACTATAGCTGTGTGTTTGATTCCCAATCGCCCTGACAAAGGGTTTTGAATTTGCTACAGCTCTGATTCTTGCCTGTAACTGGCCTTTCTCATTGGTGACAATGGCAGAGGCTAGCATTAACAATCATCCACCATATCACAGAAAAACATGATTTTTGATAAACAAATGTTTATCACTAATGGCCGTTATGGAATTGCCAGATTATTAAGAAGACTTGTGTTTCTATTGTCTCATGCATGGGTCTCAGCCATTAATGTTAAGTTTTTTATTTTTATTTTTTATTTTTGTTTTTTTTTGTAAAGAATTAAGAGTGCCTTGGATTTTCCCGCTTGCTTGCAATAGTTTTTATTTATTAAGCAAAATGTGCCCCAGTTTTGTCCTTTTTCTTTTTCTTTAGTATGTTAAGGAACATTGAAAATTTTCTTTAAAGTTTCAAATGGGAATTTAGGCAAAAAATACTTTGAAAACCAGCTGATCCTCTTCAACCCTATCATAGGTGCTATTGAACCTACTCAGATACTGTATCAGAATCAGAATCCGCTTTATTTGACAGGTATGAGGACACATATGAGGTATTTTGCTTTGGATCATCATTGCTCACAATGCGCTTACACATACAAAACAAACCACAAAACAAACAATATATACACACTAATGTATACACACTCTAAACAAAATTCAGGGCTAGAGGACGATACCACAGCTGAAACCTTTAAAGACAAACTCCTGTGAAGAGTGCTGAAAAACAGTGTTGATTAATTATTCTCCCAGTGATTATCTTTTCTCTGTAGAGAGGAGAAGCTGCACTGGCTTTAATGCTCTCTGCTGCAGAGTAATTGTGGTGAAGTATCCTCTCCCCATCTGGCCTGAGTTTGCCAGAGGCCCCGAGTCTCTCATTACTTCATCGTGCACATAAGCAGGGCTGGGAACAGAGCGCCAAACTGCTGGGGTAAAATCCCACCCACTCCAGCTCTTTCTCTTTCTTTTACTGTAACGTTCACCAGGGACCACCCGCCTTCCTGTTCACTGTCCACATGCAGAGAAAGTATGCAATACGCTCTAACCTTCCCCCTGTATCCATCGCCACCCGAATACCTCACCCCCTCCCCTCCTCATATTCCCTGCTTGGCCTCCCTCAGCCACGCCCTGTCTGTGGTCAGTGCAGCGTGAGAGGAACTGTGTCCAAACAATAGCAAGAGAGAGGCAGACCCTCACTCCCCTAACATTTCTCCCTCTCTCTTCCTCTTCCTCACTAGACATCCTCCAGTAAAAAAAACTAATCACTCCTGGACTCCTGGGGTTCCAAAACCACATGAAAATACCTGCTCCAGGGGGAGGGGAGGATTTGCTCTTACATTTGGAGAAGATTCAGACGACAGTGATGATTCCAAAAGAAAGAGGCAGTGATTTAACAGTTCCTCATTATCCTCTTAAATGATGGTAAACTAATGGCCTACAGTGCTTAAATTAGGAATTCATGACATTTTTATTGCATTACTTTCTTGGAACCCAGCTGAGATTAAATGTAGATTAATACAGATCATTTAATCATTATATTGAGTGTATAACCACATTAGTAAGTCAAGGGAAGCTGACTAAAATATGACATCCATCCATCCATTCATCCATCCATCCAGGGTAGGAACAAAAACTGACCAGTAGATTGAGAGCTTTGCCTTCTGGCTCAGCTTTCTTTTTGTCACGACGGTGCAATAAATTGAATGTAATAGCACACCCGCTGCGACAATTCTCCGACCAATCTGACCAGGATGGAATCTGCATTGTTCCTCTTCAACCCGAGGTTCAACTATCGGCCAAACCCTCCTTTCCAGTACCTTGGAGTAGACTTTACCAGGGAGGCTGAGAAGTGTGATACCCCTGTAATTGGCATACACCCTCTGGTCCCCTTTTTGACGAGGGGAACCACCACACCGGTCTGTCACTCCCAAGGCACCATCCCAGAACTCCACGCAATGTTGAAGAGGCGTGTCAACCAAGACAGCCCCTACACACCCAAAGCTTTCAGCATTTCTGGACGGATCTCATCAATCCCTAAACAATCAATCCCCACCAGGGAAATTGACAACAATCCCCCGTCATCTTCCAGCTCTGCCTCTATCATTGAAGGCATATTAGCTGGATTTAGGAGTTCCTCAAAATGCTTCTTCCATCGCAGCTATTTCAATGGAAACTTTGAACATTGTCCACTCAGGTTCAATGCCCCCAGCCTCCACAGGGATGCACGAAAAGCTCCGCCGGAGGTGTGAGTTGATGGTGTCAGACAGGGGCCTCCTCCAAATGTTCCCAATTTACCCACATTACCCTTTTGGGCTTACCACGTCTGGCCAGAGTCTTCCCCCACCCCCTGACCCAACTCACCACCAGAGGGTGATCAGTTGACAGCTCCGCCCCTCTCTTCACCGGAGTTTCCAAAACATACGGCCTCAGATCAGATGAAACGATTATAAAATTGATCATTGACCTTCAGCCTAGGGTGCTCTGGTATCACGTACACCTATGAGCATCCCTATGTTTGAACACGGTGTTTGTTATAGACAATCCATGACTAGCACAGAAGTCCAACAAAAGACAACCACTCTGGTTTAGATCAGGGAGGACATTCCTCCCAATCACCCCTCTCCATGTATCTCCATCATTGCTCACGTGCGCATTGAAATCCCCCAGCAGAATTATGGAGTCCCCTACTGGAGCCCTATACAGTACTCCATTCAAGGTTTCCAAGAAGGCTGAGTACTCCAAACTCTTGTTTGGTGCATATGCACAAACAACAACCAGAGTTTTGCCCCCCACCACCCGCAGGCGTAGGGAGGAAACCCTCTCGTCCACCGGGGTAAACTCCAACGTAGCGGCGCTCAGCCGGGGACTTGTGAGTATCCCCACACCCGCCCGGCGCCTCACACCCTGGACAACTCCAGAGTAGAAGAGAGTCCAACCCCTATCCAGGAGTATGGTTCCAGAACTCAGACTGTGCGTAGAGGTAAGCCCCACCAGATCTAACTGGTAGCGCTCCACCTCTCGCACAAGTTACGGCTACTTCCCCCCACAGAGAGGTGACATTCCACTTCCCCAGAGCCTGCCTTTGCCACCCGGGTCTGGTCCGTCGAGGCCCCTGACCTTTACCGCCACCCATGTGGCAGCGCACCCGCCGCCATCGGTTCCTCCCACAGGTAGCGGGCCCATGGGACGGAGAGATAGGCGCCACTTAGCAGGTACTTGCTGACGAGCCCTCCCTTTAGGCCCTGGGCTTCCTCCGGGGCATAGTCACTCTGTCTCCCTCTCGGTGATTCATACGGGGTTGTTGAACCATTCTTTGTCTGGCCCCTCACCTGAGACCCCTTTGCCATGGGAGACCCTACCAGGAGCACAAAGCTCCCGACAACACAGCCCTCAAGTTCATAGGGACACACAAACTTCTCCACCACGATAAGGTGATGGTTCCCTGAGAGGCAAAAATATGACAACAAATTCAAAACAAACTGTCACTACGAAAAGAAAAAAAAAAAAAAAGATGTGACAGATGCATACAGCATAAAAAATCCTATCTTTATAGCAGTGTTTGCTATTTATTTACTTCCTTTTTTAGTGCTTAATTTGTTTTGTCCTCTGTATTCAAGTTCAGTTGAGTGTTTCAACACTTAATAGCTGAACAGGGCTTAGAACTACTTACTGGCACATTTGGCGGCTTTTGTTTGCAGTGGCTGGTAATGGCTTTAAATAAATAATGACTCTGTTTTTTTGTTTTTGCTTTGTAATGGAATGCAAACCCAGGTACTGAATTGACAGAGTTGCATAGGTTGACCGTTGGAGCAGAAGTCCTGTGGACTTTGACTTGTGAAAGAGTTTCCACTTCTGAATTTGGCTCCCTAGAGAGCAGGGAGGACAGCTGGACGGCATGTATCCACTTTCATGTCCATACAGGGGCAGAGGAAGATGGCCTGTATTGTTCCAATCACTCTATAATCTTTCCAAGTTTGAGGTTCACCAGGAGGGCATTGTGGTGTGCTACTGATTTCATGTTGCAGCATTCGTTAATGGTCATATTTGACAGAAGACAGATGACCCCTGTGTGTCTTACGTCTATTGGCAGAGGTGAAAAAAGTGTTGCCCTGGATGCCAGCTGGAGGGAGCAGTTCTTCGGTTTGGGTGGCAGATGGCTTCAGTGTCATCACCACACAGCCCTGAGAGAGAATGAGTTTTCAAAATGACAGGTACACAGTCAAGTGAAGCAGAACCAGAAATAAGAGCTGTAAGAAAGATGCCAACTCTAAGACAGGGTACATCTCCAACAGACATTCCTCTGCACTTAAATTTTCCAGGCAAGCTTTATCTGAATGGAAGTTCACAGAGCTAGTCACTGAAAGCCAATTCAAGGGGAACTGAGGAGTACTTGAACCATGACACTGAACGTTGACTTGCTCACTGGTGTGACACACTGTCTTTTGAGATGATATTATTCTTATCAGTGAGACTGATATGTCTACATATGCTAATTTGATTCAAGCCAAAGTGCTTGTTTAACTGTTTCCTTCCCACCAACTCAGAACAGTCTTTTTTTCCTAGACGATTTTTGTGCCGAAGATACCAAAGATGCCGTTTAATATAGATTTCCTGTGTCTAGGTCATGGCTAAGGCTAAGCGCACATTATGAGACTGGCTTTTATTGGCTAGGGAGTAGAGAGAGAAATTGACTAATGAGGAAATTCCTCATCATTATTGCTCCCTCTTATAGTCTTTTTCTCCCCCATTTCCTTCATATGGGCCCCTCATCATAACATTGCATGCAGCAAAGTATTGTTTTTTTCCCATCAGAAAAGGAAATGGCTGTAGGAGTCTGACATATGGTGGTTCCTACAGAGTAGAGAATTAATGTTATGGATTGGGTGAAGTATTGCTTCTTGGTTGTGTTTTATGGACCTACTGGATGTTTCATGTGCATCTGGAGAGGATCAGACTGTAGGTCCAGGATTAGGAAACATGCAACAAGCACCTCGCTTATGAGGATTTCATTGACTCTGGCTGAGGTTGTACAAAACACTGTACTGTAAACTGGGATGGAGTTATGCTGAAGTCTGATGATGCAGGGTGTCAAACGGAAGCATGCCCAGCCCGTCCTCACCCAGACAACAACCATATAGGTCGATTACGCAAAAATCTCATAACAACCGATAATTATCTTTTACCTGTGAGTTTGATGGACCTTAGTCTGTCACACAATGACGTCTATGGTGTCATGTTACATCCTCATTTTAGTAGTTTTACCCGACTCCTTTCAACCAATCCCTAATGTTTTACTAACCCTTACTAAGTATTTTAGTTGCCTGAACTTAACTAGTTCTGTTTAACAGTGTTTAATACAAGTTTAAAACTGCACCCGTTATGTTAAATATAACAGTCATATGATTACGGTCATGTGATTAATTAAATATTTAAATTAGACAATAAATAAAACGGTCATATGTGTTGTCTTTGGAAATCAACCTATAAAGCTGTTTAGGTATGAGGATGTGTTGGCTTGACACTGCCATATCTCATGTGAGGGAGGATATATACAGTATCTCTTATTATTGGCACACGCTGGACTCATGAGTGTAAAAGATTCCCTGTACGTCTGCGGTGAGAGAACGAATGAGCTCTGACAGAGTGTTTAGTATAATTTTCCCAAGTGGGGTGTTTCAAGGCCACTGCCTCAATGCTGTGGTGTCCGCTTTGCTACAGGAAGTGCAGATAATGATCAGACTATAAAAAATCCAACTCCCCCGTCTCTCTCAAGCCTGTACTCTAAACATCTAACCCTTTGTTTTCACCCTATATCTTGCAAATCCCAAAATTCAAATAATTGCAACTCTAAGAAAAAGAGAAAGAGACAGACAGCAATGGAGAGTTGCCTTCACAACAGTCTCAGCTCATCCTATTAAAATGCCTCATTGCTTTAGCAGCGAGACTTTTTATTGCTGCTGGTACATATTGTTGCCTTGGCTGCAGTTTCAATCCATTCCCAAAAGAGAATGGACTAGACATAGAGGAAAATGAGTTTTGAAGAAGTGCAGAACACCCCCTGTATCCAGAGGACGCAAAGCGTGACATTCCAGCAGAGCGGAGGATAAGCAGAACACTTTGCCACTTCTCTGAATCATTTGGTTCACGCAGGCCTCTTGCAAGATTGATGGTCTGAAGACATCCTAAACATCAGGATAATACTGTGCACTTTTAAACACCCACACAATCCATAAAATGGCAAATGCATTGCACTCTGATGTCATCGTTCCACACACCCTCAAAATATCGAACTATTGTATAAAAAAATTAACTATTGTATCTATCAAATAACTCAATCTCAAGATGAAATATTTTTTCAGAATACACTGGAGGACTTGAGCTCAAACTTCTACAAAAGTCCTCTGCAGACATCAATTTAGCATTGAAACCAAACGTAGTACGTGCACATGCAGTATATCAAGTCAGGATGGGATCTTATCTGCCAGCTAATTTTCTCTGCAGCCTTTGTGTCATCACTCAAAGCTCTGTCAGAATTAGAGATAAAATGATGAGGCAGATTCATTGATTAGCAACTAAAAGTGAATAAGCAACAATTTTGATTTTAAGCAATTTTTCAATGATAGTTACTGTAACTGAAGATCGTTGGGGCTGGATTGTTGTTTGGACAAAGCAAGCAATTTAGTGTCATGTTGTGATAAGCATTTTTCACAGTTTTCTCGATGGATTGAGAGAACAATCTTTATATGCAAAAAAGATTTACATAAAAAAATGAATTTACTATACCATACAGGTTGTTTCCAATTACTCTAAAATGAATCAATTCAGTGTTTGATTCATCATAAGGGAGAACATGGATTTCAGAAATGAGACGCCATTAAACTTTGAAAAGACATGACTACACTTTGGTACTGTCTGTTTGATTGAAGCTACTTGTTGGGAACCCGTTATCGACCAAAACCAGAATCAAAATGACATTTTTACTCTTAATGTTTTTATTTATTTGTTGTTGTTGTACACATTTTTCTTTTATGTTATGTATTTGATCATGTTCTCTTTTGGTAAAAGCCCATAACCAGTTACAATACAAAACAGTACAACATTACATTTTAATGTGTCTGTTAAAGCATCGTCATCATCATCTCCCAAGGCCCCCTGAAATGTTGACATAAAGTGGACTCCATCCCTGAATTATTTTTGGTCTGCAGCCTGAAGGCATTAGTGTTGAAAGCACGCCTCTGTTTTCTCTTGCTGAGGAGGTTCTACACAAATATTTATCAGGTCACCAATTACTGTACCCTGTGTGCTCAGGCATATACACACACAAACGTGTTGTGGCTCTGTTGAGATGGTTGTGTATATGCATTACAGTAAATTTGTTTATTGTTTGCAATAAGTGTCTGGCTAAAATTTGTACCTCAAACCAAATGGGCTCCACCAAGCAGGAAACAGGGCGGTGTTTCTCAGAGTTTAGTTACATTTGAAGCATGTTTGTGCATTGCTGTTTTAGAGGAGGCTGTTCAAAGAGGCATCTTTATCACCAGGCCTCTTAAAGTTGCTCACAGCTAGTGGGTAGCCGGCTCAATGGCCAGAGAGATTGCTTTCTTTTTCTTAAAAGCATCTATTTTCAACCTCAATTTTCTACATAAAAGGATCTGATTATCTACCACACGTTAATCTCCAATATGTGATGGATTAATTACACCTTTTTAAAATGTGCATCCACAATAAAAACAAACCACCAAAAATAAACCTGCTAATCTATTTCAGCTAATGGAATTCCAAATTGACTACATCTATGCATAGCCTACTCAATGAAATTGCCATGGGCCATTTGATCCTGAATTATGCAAATTGCAATGAAAATAAGAATGAAACAATCAGCTGTTTCTATTCTATCCAGCATTTCTCTTTAGCTTTACAATATCTGCTTCCCCTTATGAGGAATAGGGTAAAGAATATAGAAAGCTGTGTTAATATTCCCAGCAGACTATTGCTGATTTAGACTCATCATTTGTATCAACATTGTTTCAGTTTCCATGCATAGCAATAAGACAAATGAATCTGTATGGCTCCATGCTGCATTCACTTTATTGATTGATTGACTTTGTGTAGCTTCACCATTTGGCAGTCCCATGCTTTGTTATGTGAATACAATCCTTTCATTCTGTATCTGTGGGAACTCCTGTACATATACTCTTCTATTGACATTTCCATAAATGGATCATACATAAGAAGAATAAAATGTCTATTCTATTTAATTTATTATTGGAAAAAGCTGTATGTTTAATAAAGTAAATACATAAATAAAGTAAAGCAAATAGGTAAGTATATGTATAAAAAATTTTGTTTTTCATTGACACATCATGGTTAAACTGTACATCGTGTTTTGGACAACAAAGTTTAGTCAGCAATGCCGGTTGGACTTAAATAACAGTAATTACTATATTTTCTTTACGCTAACATTGTTTTATATCCCAGGGTGACTTGCTGTCTTAAAGACTTAATGTTTTGTCTTTTGTCTAAATTCAAACTGTTACTTTTTTAAAACTGTGTCCTGGCTAAAACAGATTTTTAGGTGGTATTGATCACACCCAACATTTGTACCTTCAAAAGGTGGTTTAGTATTGGATAATACAGCAGAAGCTGAGATATCACAACTTGAAGTTGCTGGTATAGGTCGAAGTCTGAATATTCTGAATCTTATACTACCCATAATTCAAAAATGATTGCTGCCTGATAAATAACCAGCACAGACTCTCAGAGGCCCCACAGACCTAAGGTCTGCTGTTTGTCAAGTTTTTGGAAATAAGATTATATATATATATATTATATATTTATTTTGTTTGGTAATATGGACCACTGAAATGCAGTAAATAATGAAACGATAATGGCCTTTAGGCAACAAGGCCCTGTAATCTATTTTTATGGTAGTCTAATAAGTGTTGACATTTTTGAGACTGTAGTTTGTTATACTGAGAGGTGTTTCTAACATTTACACTTATTGATATGAATGGGGCAACCCACAGCTCATTCATGCTTTTTGCCTTTGCATGTAATGCAGGCCTTCAAAAAAAAAAAAAAAATAACGCTGAGATAACCCTAGCAATGTCACCAGTGTTGTAGTCTAAGACTTACAGTACACTAAAGTACACTAAAGCCTCCAGAAGACATTTCAGGAAGACATGGTTGTGTAGTACTTCTTGTGACTACTTTGGCATGTTTAATATTACTCCTCTGTTGTCTGGTATTACTGCCGCTGCCACTCTCTAGTATTGGCCCTCTCATAGTTAGGACGACAGCTCAAACAACTAGACCTGAGTGATGGAATCTTCCATTCGGGCCACCAAACAATGAGTTCCATTCAACAAGGCTGCCATTACTTGAAGTGGTGTGGTTTTTTTTGGACAGGGGTTTCAGATTCAGGGGTTTCCCAAAGACTCCCCTAATTAACCACGGCAAGAGACTCAGTTACTCTCTCTGTCCGGGAATGTGCTCCCAAACCCCCAAGTATGTGTCTGTTCCTTCCCTGCAGCAAAACCTCCTAATTTTAAAATTATGTGCACCAGACACACTAATGAGAACAAAACTAAAGCAGTTTATTTCATGGTATTACACACTTATCTGCTGTGGAGGGGTAGTAGCTGCCTGCCATACCTGTGTGTTTTACTGAGTGAGTTTACCTGGGGGTCTAGTCTTAGGAAGGTACTGGTGCTATGATACATTTTGTCATGGCTTTTGTGTGTCAGCTGAGACAGGCTCTATTACTTTCCCTTTATGAGGTTAATGTGTGCCACAGGGCTGCTTTGCCAAAGAAGAACTGGTCGAAACAAGCTGGGGGTGTGTAATTTACTGTGGTTCTTAAGCAAAAACTAGAAAAGAAGGAGAGGTGATACATATTGGTGGTTATGAGAACAGAGAGGAGATGAGGAGTATAAGACCTAGCTCCATTAATAGTCCCTGTATGCTGCTGAATTGATTTTGAGGTCAGTCCATAAAGCACACTGCCTCAGCACTGTACTAACAGTGGCATCATTATGGTGTTATTAGTGAAGAGGGGGAGGACTGGCAGAAAGTGTAGGCTGGCAGGACTGTGGGAGTAATTTACAGGTGTGTTAACCACAGCTGCTGTTAGAGACAAGAGCCGAGGTGGTGGTCAGACCGCTGCTGTTAGCCAATTAGCTTCAGAGGGTACCTGTACTGTGTGAGTTTGTTTTGTCTTTCTCATAAATTCATTTTATGCGTGCATAGTGTGTGCTCATTACAGTGTATAGCTAACTGACTGGTATCATACTGAAAAAAAAGATCTTACACTTAATATTCAGATAATGGACCGTTTTTAGGCATTAACATGAAAGCCGGACTTTAATGTTGTAGTTGGCTAAGGTGAAGCAAATTTTAACAACTTTATTTAACTATAGTATTATAGTCATAATCTATAACAGTATTGTATGTTTTATGTAAAATCTCAAATTTACAAGTAACTAGTAACTAGCTGTTAAATAATTGCCATGCAGTAAAATGTATGATATTTCACTCAATGTGGAGTAGCAATATAAAGTAGCAAAAATGAAAATCCTTAATGTAATTTCCACCACCACTCTCCAGGCGTGAAAGATTCACACATTTGTCAAAAGCACACCTATACATTGTAAATCCATCCTTGTGTGTCACTTGCTTGCACCTCATGGTTACAGTATGATGTTATTAGTCCAGCAAGACAAATGAAACAAGTTAGGATTCAATAAAAAAAAATGGAGCCACATAAACACAAAAAGTGTACAGCAGCCAGATCAATGATGCCCTCTACTAGGAGTTAGAGATGGTCCGATACCATTTTTTGCTTCTCAATATAGATTCTGATACCTAATACTGATACGATACCAGTGTGTCATATATTTGATTATGTTTGAACAGCTGTATACTGCTATCCCAGTATGGATGTGATCTGATTTCTATGTTTGTTGTCGGTCTGGCTCAGGTTAAACTCTTTGTGAAACATGAACAAAAACAAACAATGAACGCCACAAAACTTTCTTTTATTATCCAGTTTGGCAGTCAGTTATAACAGAAAAAGAACATAAATAAACTACTTTAATGTAGAAATTCTTCTTCACGTGGTATCAGATCGGTGCATAAACTCCAGTACTTCCCAATATCGATACAGCGTTTTAGGCAGTATCGGAGGTGATACTGATACTGGCATCGGTATTGGAACATCTCTACTAGGGGTGTAATGATACAAAGATATGGATCAATATATCGATTCAATGATCAACAATCCAAGATCATCGATGCAAAGTGAAAATATTGATACATCTCATGCACCCTTATTTTGAAATTCACACTTTATATTTGTTCATTTTATTTAAATGAGTTTGTTTTTCATTTAAATGTCTGGAAGAGTTCAGTGATAAATTAAGTAGTAGTAAGATTTACACCCCTACCCTCCGAATGGACTTGCTGGTTGTCTATCTGGACTTAATGAGAAGTCCAGAGAAGGTATTTACTGTTGAGCTGAACTGAGCCTTAATATTTGTTAATAGGTGCAACGTTTCCCTATTAGTTGTCTTTTGACCTTTTAACAAGTTAACACAGGCCCAGTAGGGGTTTAAATGATTTCTACTCACACAGTGCTGCCTTTATGAATAAATGAAAAGATATGTGATTACCTGGATCAGGAGAGCTGTAGAGTAATTATTAAGGCTGGTTTCAGTTAATTGACCTATAGCAGTAATGCAGATTATGAAATGGAAACATTTATATAGGTGCTCTTGTGAAAGTGAAAGAGTTTTTTGTCGCTCTCTCCAGTTCCCTTAAGCTGTTGTGGAAAAATCTCTTTTTCTTTGCTTTTCCCAGCACCACTACAGTCATGGGAGGAACCATCTCAGTGCTGAGTCAAAGTGTGCTCTGAAATTACAGCTAATTTCTCAGAGGTTTATGTTTCCAGGTCTGTAGCGTGTTTTGCAAGAGGGAATGTGGCAATTTGAATTGGTCCAGATATGTCATCCATCTCACACGGATAAACTGTTTGGACATCTTAGGCAACACTGCACACACGCACACGCACACACGCAAACACACACACACACACACACACACACACACACACACTCTCTCTCTCTCTCTGCCTGTGACAACAGTTCAGCCCTTTGTACCCCATCATCTGAATGTTTTCGTTTTATTGTTGTGTGCGCCAACAGAAAAGGGAAATGTTGAAAGGCAAGCCTTTTGGTGTCTGTGCATTCATGGATGTCTCTGCATTGTTTTCATTAGGTGCTGGAGGGTATTTCCATATTTCGAATTCTCATGAGTTCAACATGCTCCTCTTTCATGTTCAGTGTCTTTGTGCTTACTATAACTCAAACTGTAACATATGTCCAAACTGATTACTAACCATTCACAGGCACATATACAGTATTTTCTGTAGGTCTGCTTATGGGAGGATATTGTTTGCTACTTCCTGTATATCCTAACAAAGAGAGGGAAAAAGAAACAAATAAAGAGATGAAGGAACACAGACAACTAAGAAAATTACAAAGATAGATGATATGGAACAGACAAGATGACGTGAAAGGGTAAAACTCTGAGATATTCAGCAGATCAATGAGCAGCGATGTGAAGAGCAGCAGAGCACTGTGGGAGGCAGGTAATGAGTGTGTGTTAATACACCTCCAGACCTTAATTGGTTTGAATGAGCAGGCTGGAGAGGCTCTTCCATTAGGCTGGGGATGAGCAGACTGTCAGGTGACAAGCCGTAGCGGAGAGAACTAATTGGTTCCCTCCTTCAGCTTCTGTCTTTCCTCATGTAGCTGAGAGAAACCATGGTTATGTGGTTGACTGAGTGGGCTGCTGCAAACCCAGAGCCTAATTGTTTAGATCATTGTTAGATCTGCTTGTTTAGAAAAATGTACTTATAGGCATAAACCAAGCTCTCAGATATTGCTTTTCGTTTTTATTTGAACCCACATCAACATAGCTACCTTTTCTTCTTATCATTTACATATGCTTGCTGCTTAAAAATTACAATTTCCAAATTGTTGAGATACTGAAAGAAGTTGAAATGGCAGTTAAAATGGAAGGGATAATAATAATAATAATACATTTAATTTGAAGAGCACTTTTCATTGTTAAAATCATTCCCAAAGTGCTACAGAGTAAAACAAGATTAAAAACAGAAGCAAAAATGAAAAACGACTGAAGTATAAATGCAAGTGTATGAGTATTGAGTGAAGAAGTAATAAATCAATAAGATGTTTGTCCGCGCCCTCTAGACAAATAGAAGCGTTTTCTGATCAGACGCCCCAATCAGCAGGGTGACATACAGTAATTTCCCTGTGCCTTGTAAAACCGTAACAAATCACTGCTGAATTGTTGAATGAATGAATGAATGAATGTTGTTTTATAATGTGACAACACTATGGTTAAGGTTTGGTTAAGTTTAGGCCCCAAAACGGCTTGTTAGGTTTAGGGAAAGATCATGGCTTGGGTTAAACTGACTGCTTAAGGAACCTTTATTGTCATGGTTACAATAATTAACACTTTCTTAACGTCAAATGGAAATGGGGAATCAAAAACCAATCCCCTGTGTTAAAGTCCAATGGTTTATTGACACACCCATAGACCTTAACCTCCTCCTTACACAGACTTTATCACTCTGTAAGAATGTCTACTGACTTATTCCTTTGCTCCTGTCACAATTATTGCGGCCGCTAAAAGGCGTGGTCAATTAAATGTAAAGAGACGTCGTTTTGGGGCTCTTGCGGAAACAATGTATGTCTCAAAGTATTGTTTGAACTGAATGCGTTGAAAGAAGTTGAAATTTTAGTGTAGACGATAAACTGAGTTGGGTGGTTCAGATGAAGTGAAAGTCATGAAAGAATTGAGTGCCAGTCCAAGTGTACAAGAAGTTTGTTGTTGTTGTTCAAAGGTGAAGGTACTGAAAGGAGTTGAAATGATCTGATCAAAAGAAAGAGATGGGTGCAGTAAAGAAGTGTTTCCAGAAAATAATGTCCTGGACAATAATAGCAAAGAAATACATAGGAGTCTGCCTGTACTGTAAAAACATCTCTTACAGTGCTTACATTATTTCAGCACAAATTCTGTCGATTTATCTGATTTCTGCACTTGTACAATGCTGGTTAAGTATTCTCAGGGGAGAGAAGCATATTGACGTCATCTAATTTCTCCGACAAGGGTGTGAGACACTGAAGTGGCTGTTAAAATGCAGACTGTGACTGCAAGTGTGTATCATTTTCTTGTTCAAATGGGCTCTTGGTATTAAAGGAAGTGGAGACATTGTTGCTTCTGTACTGTATGTTCCAAGTAGATCCTTTAATACTGCTGATATCAAAGGATTACAGCGAGATTGTTTTGGGCCTTACATATGTCTCAGTGTCACTACCTCGTATTAGCTTTCTAATACAGTCTACTTCAACTGTCTGATTAAACAGCTGGAGACTGAAGGCTTAAGACTAACTGGAAGTCAGCAGTGAATCAGTGTGTTTAGCATGTACAGTAATGTCCCATCTGCCATACTCGGATATATATTTGGGTTGGTTAAACCAGCAGGGGATGGAAAAGTATCACAGG
This sequence comes from Etheostoma perlongum, assembly GCA_026937815.1. NCBI lineage: Eukaryota > Metazoa > Chordata > Actinopteri > Perciformes > Percidae > Etheostoma > Etheostoma perlongum. Next base: position 27,122,695 of record CM049374.1, on the reverse strand, counting down.
ATGGTACAGGGTAAGCTTTACCATAGTTGATGCAGAGGGTAAGGTGGGGGATGGAAATTATGAGAGGGCGTGCCGTGGCCCCCATTGTAATCTGTGTCCCAATTCCTCATCTAGGATCCTTAGAGCAGTAAACTGATGCTGCAGCAACTGTGGAAAGCTTAAGACTGAAAGAGTAAACTGAAAGAGACAATGCAAATGCTGAAGGACAGATATGTTTTTTTCCTTTATGTTGAGGGCTGAGAAGATGTATACCATGGGAACTGCATGGGCCCGAAGAGGTACAGCAGCAATGCATTACTTTTCATACCAAGGTCAGAAATGCAGCGTCACCGTCATGCAGCTGCAGTGCAGTAACTTTTGATTTATGAGGTTGTGTTCTGCAGCCTTGTAATGACAGATGCATGGATATGAACATACAATGCTATCATTTAACCTTATTGTCAGCAATATGTGGATATTGGATACTGAAGCCTGTGCTATGCCTGTGTGTGTATGTATGTGTTTGAGCAGGGGCGAATGCACATGACTGGGTGATACATTTCAATTAATGAAGTTTGTGGCACGAGTGCGGTGGGGGGGACTGATACTGATGCTTTAATTGTTTTGTGCCTTTTATTTCTGTGGGTCCTACAGCTTCTTGATAATGCACTCCAGCAATTAGCTAAACACATTAACTTAAGATTATTGTGATAATGCTAGTTCTATTGCCCTTGCCATTGTTATAATGAGCTTTCTAAATCTGTTTAAATATTTCTTTATGTGTTTGATGGCTTTGCCATTTCCTGACATTCTTAAGCACTAAATTAGCCTGTTTAGCTCAAGTCCTGCTGATCCAACAGCAGCCAGTTGCTCTGACATTTCTAGGCCAGAATCAGGTAAGATGAAGTATGGTTAATTTAAGAAAGGCCAGCTACCCACTGACTTTGTTATTTCAGAGCACTTAGGTGTTTAAAGACTCACTTGAGCTTTAGCAGAGTTTGTTTCATCTCAATGACTTACTATACATGTACTGTATGATATCTTTTGCCCTTTTATTTATTATATTGTAAAACTAGAACAGCTGGTGTATACAATCTTTATCAGTTCCACTGAAAGATGAATTGAAAATATATTTTTTTTACTTTACATTTTTGTGCTTGTTACATGTCTGTCAAAGTGTCAGAAAGCTCACAAAGTATTTAAATGTTTTATTGTATTTTCATCTTAGAGTGGTTTATATCTATATTAATAGCTGTACCTAGGCTGTACGTTATTAAAGGTACACTGCTCAGGGTTTCCCAGAGAAATCTTTTTAGTCGGGTACTTGAAGGATGAAGGAAGAGCAATCAAGCGCAGATCAGTAGATAGACAACATTTCTCAAAGTCAAGGATCCTTCTTTGGTAGGACTGGTCCTTCCACGTCAGGTCCTTCAGAGGCAAGGCCAGGCTCCTCTGTTGCATTTGGAGAACACTTAGATGGAACAGGCTAGCAAGTGCACGTAATTTATGTACGCTGCATTTCAAAACACTGGATGAAATGGTTGTGGAACTGTGAGCTGTGCTGTTCAGTTTTTTTGTTGAGATGGAGTAACTTAAAATGGCATTTTGTGAATTGAATTTGAATTGTGAGAACTGAATGTGAAGATATATATAGACTTGAATTTTCATTGATGATCATATTTTATTGGATTTCAGTTCCAAACGAATAAATTAAATTTCAAACTATACTATTCAGATTCAGTTTTTCAATGCAAGGATTCAAATTAAACAATACAATTTCAAATGATGTAATTCAAATTCAGTTTTTCAATGCAATTATTCAAGTTTAACAATTCAAATTCAAATATAAATTATTCAAATTTAGTTTCTGTTGGCACATATTTCAGCCCATAAACTTATGTATGACGAGTTTTGACTTCACATCAATTGTATGCTGTATTATACAGAGGCTCTACTTTCTCTGATGCACATCTAACGTTTCTTTAGAGAGAGGAATCAAAGTTTAAGCCAAATGTTGCAGCACTACTGTTACTTAGCAACCCTTGTAAGGAGCAACAATGGATGTTTAGGTCCTCCATTTGCTTGTTTTGATGTTGCCCGTTAAAGACAAGAAACTTCAATATTTTGTTTGGTTCGAGGATAGTGTTTACATCAAAAGTGTGACTGTTCAACGAGCCATGTAAGGAAATTCATTTGACAAAAAAGCTTCAATTATCCATTTTGGGGTTCTTCATCTTACAGCTGAAACATTAAATAAATTGGCATACAATTAACAGGCAAGCGTTTTTTTTTTTTATAATGATTACTTGCTTAAGTTGTTTTATCAAGCAAAACTGCCAAACATTCTCTGGCTCAAATTTCTCAAATGTGAGGATTTATTAATTCTCTCACTTTTTCTTTCACTGTACATCAAATTGATGACTTGGTTCAGACAAAACAAGGCATTTAAACATTGATTGTTAGACGACACTGCTGCACTCTTTCAAAATATGCACTGACCTTCTGATATAAGAAAACAATTCCTGCCTCGTTTACTGATAAAAGCCTTTTAAACAAGCTACCATTTTGTCAATCTCACAAAGGTGATTTCAAGCTTAATAAAGTTGTTTGGCTTCAGCTAAAGGTTCCAACAGTACACTGGAGTTTTCTTTTATATGCTGCTCCATCCACCAGGAATAATTTGCAGTAAGGGCAGCCATCATTGAGGACACATCCTTGGTGTTGTCTCTAGCAATGCATGGGCTTTGATGACTTGAGGACAAGATTATGCAATTACACATCCTTTTAGTCAGATTCTTGTATTTTAAGAGCCAATATGCTTAAGTGTTATGATCTTTAATCCAAAGAATATGTTAAAATGGAAGGATTTTTTTCCCCACAAATCAAATGTCATCCTACAAGGTTACAGGGTTTAGATCATTGTTTGAAATGTAAAGGAAAAACAAGTTTTTGGGTGGCTATTCAAACATTTCTTGGCATCATAATTGACACCTTCAATGGCACCTTCAGTGTTTATTAAATCCTGGCTGTGTACCACATTTTGAAGCTTGATATGTTCTTTACAGGTGAGAGCACATCGTTGTGCTTTGATGCACTTCACTCATACTTTGATGCACATGTGAGTTTTTGTGGTGGTTTTATTTTTAAATTCTAAACTTGGCATACTTTAAAATATAAGTATGTCTTTTTGACTGTAAATACTGTAAAGCATGAATGGAATTGAATCTGAAAATACATACAATGACACCGGGAAAATACTATCCGAACCAATAGGATTAATGTCCGAAACACCATAATAAAACCCACATTGTAATAAATTTGAATGATCTTTAAAACAGAGATACATTTACCTTGTGGTGAAACAGAGGCAGCACTGACCCATAACATTAGATTTCATATTTTTCAGTGAGATAAAAGTTACACTATTTCCTTTAGGCAGTTCAGACACATTTTCCTGCCTGTGAATTTAAAGAAATTTTCTGCTCCATATAAGAGTAAGCATACATTCCCCTATAGACAAATCTCACACAGTAATAGTGTGATGTAATAGAAGCTTTCTTTGGCTCTTCAAAGTGAAAAATGGTTATTGTATGGGGTTGGCCAGATGCTCAGGAGTGTCTTGGGATGTCTGCCTACAGAAATATGTTACAAATAAGAAACAGAATGGTGCCTTAAGACTCTGAGCTAACTGTTAGTTAATTAACCATGCAACATTGTAGAGGAAGAGGGAAGCGATGAAGGTCTCCAGTCACTTCAACTCTGTCCCTGGAGAGTGCACTGCCTCAGGAAGACCAAGGACCTGAATACTTGTTGTTTCATTTTGCTGTTTCTATGTCATGGTGTCATAATGATATGTGGAAAACAGAAATTAATTTATATAGATCTGGTTTTGAAAGTGTCTCATTTCCTTTTGGCTCTTATCGTTTGACTATGTTTAAGGGTCTTCATGGCTCTGTTACAGGCTGCCCTGCAGGCCATCGACAGTATCTCAGATCCTCTCTGCTCTTTTTACTGCAGTTACTCTCCTGGGAAGTGGCCCCAGTGGATCAAACGGATGGTGCTCAGTGACGCAGAACCAACCGGGGGGTTACAATAGAGGGGCAGGAGAGGAATCTAAATAATCATGAGAAATAAAAATCCTAAGAGAGAAAGAACTAGATGAGTTGAGGGATTTGGGGGCTTTAAAACTTTGAGAAGAGGTTGATTGATGAAGGAGGATGCGGGAAGAGAGGACAGTGAGAGAAAGCATAGGCGGTTGGACTCTCTCAATTGCAGTGTTGACGGTGACATAGGAAAAGGCAGTGCAAAAAACGGGTGTACACTCTGACATACAGAGACAAAGGGCCTGATTTCCTCTCAGCGGTTTCAACTCCTATTGCTAATGAGATGACATCAGTCACTCAGTGGACCACTAACGCAGTGGGCTGTTGTCTGAACTTGTGATATGCAGTATCATACAAACGGTCAGCTTCCTGGACAGGTGGAGGAGCTTTTTGGACTGTTGCCTATATTCACCCTGCTTTCTATCAGTAATTATAATTACAGCCTGCAGCAGGAGTGCAGGGAAACAAACAGAGTAAGGATGCAAAGTGCACAGTCTGTAAACTATAGCCTTCCACTAAGAAAGACAACAGGATAGTGATAAAACAGCATGACTCTTACTATATTCCCCATATCTTAGCATGTTGAATAATTAAATTCCAAAACAAAAGGATTCTTTTGGTTTTTGAACAGACATTTTCAACACTGGCTTGCATCAGACCGTTGTCCTGACAGCTGCTGGGGAAGTGTTTCTGTCTTCCACTGAGACATAGTTTCATCAGACAAGATTACTTTCAACTTTGACACAAAAGTTTTACATTAGATTTCTTCAGTTTTCCTCTCATTTTCCTCTCTCATGAGTTACCTATACTGGGTCTTTAAATTGCTTTCCTCCTCGCTTTCTTTCTAAAGTTAGCTTCATTTTCCCAGCTTGCCTTTCTCCCTGATGAGAGTTCTGTTTCCACAGTGTTACTGGCTAAATTATATTACCGAAAATGAAACTGGTGTTCCTTTACCAAAACTATGTTATGCTTGAATGTATGCTAGGTCAATAACCACATGTATACATGACTTAAACACACACCTAATGCAAAATAGCCAACATACTATGTAATGTAAATGTTTGTAATCCAAACATATTGCCAATTAAAATAGCTAGCATTCCAAAATCAGTTATACAAAGTAGCTCCAGCCACTGTTAGATGAACAAGCCATTTCTGTGATTTTTGAAAGTAAGGCATAATTGCATAAAAGCACGGAAATTTGCCATCATTAAATTGATCTTAATTAAAAGGGAAGATGTTAGTAGAAAAAAAATAAGGACATTATTTCTTTGAAAACTCCACAACCCTAATAAATAAAAAAAGAAAAAAATGTAAATTCTAGAACTGTAGGTATGAAAATCCTGAAATTGGTAGACGTGTGAAGTGCACTTATTTCCAAGAAGTGTGTGGTGTGTGTGTATGACATTTGTATGAAGCACTGTGGTTAAGTTAGTAAAACTTAGCTGAGGTGCTAATTAGCACTTCCACTGCCACCCCACTAATTACAGTCTAATGTGGGCTAAAGCATTGACAGAGAGGAGAGGATGATTCGATTTCAAATATGGATGTTCTGCTTCACAGAACTCATCTCTTTGCTGCTCTCTGATGCGATAGGAGAGGAGTAAGTGGTCAACTCCTTTCTCGAGATTGGGTCCCTCGCAGAGACATTAGTCATTCTGAGCAGTGCATACTGCTGAGCGAAAAGCTGATTCAGGTTCTTATAGAACTGTAAGGTATTGCAAAATGAAGGCAATGACCTTAAAGACTTTAGCAGCTATTGAAACACTAGCTGTGAATAGAAGTCATGGCATGGATAGCTTACTGGCTCATTTTTCATTTGCTGAATTTTTTTGCCATTACTGTAAAACTCACCACCACAATGGGTAATTCATCACCTCACCAGAGCGATGTGATTCTTTGTGATGTATTTCTTCCTCCAGGGATAACAGAGTGACTTTACTATTTGTATTTCTCACACTGATACTGTACGTCCCTTCTCTATCGAAGTGTATTGCGTAATTCACGTGTAGTAATATGAGTAATGACTGGCGGGATGGATTGAACTGGATTTCTGAAAATAATATAATAATGTATAATAATGTATAATAAGTATTTCCGAAACCTTTCTGACCAGGTCCAATTCACTGCAGTGCTAAATTAACTGCTAACAACAAAGTGTTGAACAAGCTTCAAAGAGACTGGCCGAATGCGGGGTCAGCGTTCAATTTAGTTGAACTTTGGCAACTATGTGGACACCTATGGCTCGCGCAGCTGCCTGAAAAAGCACAGATGCTCTCAGAAATATTTGACATTGCTCTGCATAATGTTGAATTTACACTCATTGTGTGAGGGCACAGTTAAGCTAAATTCCAGCCTTTACCTAGTGATGGAACAGCTAAATCACTTTAAACATGTATTTGTTTCCATGGCAGTCAAGGTACTTAACATAATGATAAAATGTTGTTGACCGCAGGGCTTGTGCGAGATTTCTTCAGTCACTTCACTTGAGAAAGCACTTGGGTGTAGATGAGTAGACGAGATAGCTTTGTTTTTGTACGGCTGTGTGTGTGTGTGTGTGGGGGGGGGGTTTTTTTTTTTAACATTATTTTTGTAGTTTCCTTGTGTTCTTTATTTATTTACACAGCTTTTTGTAATTGGGGATGGGTTTACAATAAAATAAAGCCAGAGACAAGTTTTACCCTCAGGGAAAATCAAGTATAATGATCTGAATCAGACATTCATGTATTCATCACCCTTGCTGGTATAATAATACAAGCTGGGGAGTTGTAATAACAAATAGGATAATTTTATGAATTGTATTTCTTAAATTTAAAAGAGGTTACTTGGTCCATTAATTATTTCAAAGGAAAATTGTGTCCTAGTAATATTGTTCCTGCTGAATGCATGTTTTCACATCTGTCATAATCATTGTGTGTCTGCCAGTTTGGGGACCAATACAGCAAGAGAACAAATTTGACCAATAGCTTGAGACTTTGTTGTTGGGTCCAACATACCAGCATTTGTGGCTTTTTTCATATCTTGCTTGATGCCAGGAGCACAGCATGGCTTTTGTGTTCCCTCTGCTTTTCTCCTGCAATTAGCGCAGTAGTGGTAACTCTAGCAGCCAGGCACTGTTTATTATAATTTAACAAGAGCAAAATATGGCACAGCGCAATAGCATCTTTTAAAATCAATAAAACATGTACCAGTTTATTTTTGCTCCAGCAGAGGTATGGTTGCTAGGTTTGAGTTAAGCCTTACTGGTTTGAGTTGTTGCACATTGCAGATGATATATAATTCTATGTTAGCTGGTGGAACTGGCTGTGCGGGTTCTTGCATTAGTGATTCCCATCCTTCCATCAGCCTTGTCGGTCCAGTGAACATGGTAGTCTTAGTTGTATTATTCACACCTTTACCCAGCTTCTCTCTCATCGACACTTTATGCCTCACATACTACTATAGCTAGCTATTATACTGTAGCAGCCCTAACAGAACATCCCTGTGTTACGCCCACTCACTCCAAGGGCTGCGTTACTGTGTTGTATTATTCGGCTTGATGAGTGGCGAAGGTTTCCCCAGGAGATGTGGCTCTGCTCTCCTACTGGAGCCCTTTAATCTTTCATTATGGTGATGTTTTTGAACTGCCATTCCTGTTTCCACACAAACTCTGCTTTACCTCACAAACTAATACAACAATTCACGTTATGGTTGTAATAACCGTGTGGAAAAAGATGGTCCACTTTGGGCGCCTGGTTAGCTCGGTTGGTGGAGCAGGTGCACGTGTACTGTACTTTGAGGTTTATGCCTCGACGTGGAGGTCCAGGGTTTGAATCCAACCTATGACGATTTCCTGCATTTCTCCCCCCTCTCTCCCTCCTTTCTCACCTAGCTGTCCTATCAAATAAAGGCAGAAAAGCCCCAAAAATCATCTTAAAAAAAAGATAGTCCACTTTGAGTCATCTCAACTATTTTTCTACCAAAACTCTCCCCTCCAGCTGTCTTTTAGAGCTAGGAAGATGATGCCCGGGCTGTCCTCTGTTCCCAGTCCTGCTGTCCAGAGAGGAAAGGGTCCCTCTTGGATCCTGCAGAGGCAGCTTGGACGGGTGTGGCATCACTGGCTTGTGTGAAAAAAGTGTTAATCAATTCCCAGGCCCATAAGGCGATAGAGGTCAGCAAAACGTCCCACATTTTCCAAATGTCCCCACACACTTGGACAATATTAAAGAGCTGAGGACAGGCCGGCTGCTTCCGTCATCGCAGTTTTTACCAAAGGCAGGAAATGCCTTGGCACAAGGAGCTGGATGATTTTTTTAGTTGTGTCAGTGCTGGATTTCTTCCAGGCAGATATTTCTGCTTAATCTTCACTTTAAATCCTCCCTCATCTAGCTTTTCCTGGTCCGACAAAGCCTATGGTTTACGGTAGGGCGGATGATGCCCTGCAATGACCAGCTGTGACCCACAGTATCAACCAGATGAGCCATAAAGTCTGTGTGTGTGTGTGTGTTTTATCCAAGCTCACAATTGAGTGCGAGAGGGATTTTGTGTGTTGTGTACATACATTGTAATTGTCATGACATTTTAGAGATGAGATAGAAAGAACTTTATCTCCTTTAGATATTTTATTTATTTATTTAATGTTAAAGTCAAACTCTTCTTTGGCAACACTACAGTGCTGCCTTCTTCGCTTATACATTTGGAAATATTCTATATATTAGTGTTATATTAAGAAATAATTTTTTCTGTGGACTAATTCAGTTTGCTCTCCACCACTGTGGCAGTGGACAGGCCCATGTCAATCTAGCTGAAACTTGAGCTAACTATGATGTTCTTCGAGGAGGCTGTGTTGGATTAACAAGTGTACAACCAGTGGGGGGTACTGTAATCCTCGGGGGTTATAGAAACATCTATTATCTAGGCCATAATGGATTCCACAATTTTCACTGGTTGAGCCATATTAATAATGATTACAAATGCTTGATGTACTGTCCTACTTCTGTCCTATGTCTACATCTATGAGGTAGCCAGCATGAAGGATGATGTGAGGGTATTGTGTACGGATTGTTTATCGTTAAGCTCTAGTCCCTTACTATTCCAGCAGGTCAGCAAGAGGGACCCTGTGCTTATTCATCAGCCAGCATAAATCATCATACCAGTCATATGGGATGATGCATAACTACTGAGTCTATGTAAGGCATCATCCCATAACCTTGTTTTCCTGATGGTATTGTTATGAATAATCAGCTGAGGTACTTTCTGCTCTCTTGAGCCCTTCAACTGTTTTGGTTTCAGCATAACAACATAGTGGTAGTCAGTGTAATCACAGGGTTGAGCTCTGCAATGCTGATATTGATACCAGCAGGTGTGACATGTGATGCCGAGTTAGTGATTCAAAGGATGCTGTTTCAAAAGTTTCCCTGTGTACTTATATTTAATACAAAAATAATATATCTTAATTTCAGTGCTCAAGAAACTCTCCGTTCAGTTGACATGTCAGAAGGTAGTTTTGTACTATTATGTATCATTTTGTTCCGGCATCAATTAATTAGCAATTTAATTGCATTGATCCTATTTGATATAAATAAAATGTCTTTATGCCTGTAACTTTATATCAATGTACTGTATATTGTGATGTTTTCTGCAATATCAGTTAAGAAACTTAGGGACTGTATGAAAATGATTAGGCAGGAGAGGGGAGCGTTTTCTTCTTTTGGCTGAAGTTAGAGTAGTCTGAGGTTTCAGGGAAAACAGGTGAGGGTCATTTTTCTTTTTTTCCTTATCTTATTATTATTATCATCTTTATTATTATTTTTATATGAGCCATCCTTTGGGTGGCTGTGGCTCAGTGGTAGAGCGGTTGCCAATTGGAATGTTGGTGGTTCAATCCCTGGCCCTGCAGTCCCATGTCGAAGTGTCCTTGGGCAAGACACTGAACCCGGAGTAGCCCCAGATGCTCCGCATCGGAGTGTAAATGTGTGTGAGTGTTTATCTGATGAGCAGATGGCACCTTGTACGGCAGCCTCGGCCACAGTGTATGATTGTGTGAATTAGGGGGTGACACGGGAATCAATTGTCGCTCCCATCCCATCCCGAGCCCACAAATATACTCTCGGTATATCCCAATCACCTGACTGCCCCCCCCCCCAAAAAAATCCTGTCCTGCGAGATCCCGAGAGAAAGACTCCTGAATTTGTCCCTTATGTTGTCTAAGCAAGTTATCAGACTCTGTTGCCCCCTGTAGAATGTATTTAAGTCTGGAGAGAGACTGATTAGTACCTTACCTTCTATCCGTTTCTACTCTGTCACTAGTGTTTAAAATAGTATCCTGCATTGTCGTTGTTTGTGCACTTTTTTCCACATCTTATTCTATCCACGTCATGAATGAACTCGACTCATCCGACTACTACCTAACTAGTATTAAGCTACACGCTTTTAAACAGTCGGATATCGCACCACCTAGTTTCCCCAGGTGGCGTATAGCAGCAATGCAGATTTTTCCCGGGTAGACCTGAATTCAGACGAACCAAAGATTGCGATCTATTACCGCATTTTGCAGCTGAATAAACCACATACATATAGGCCTATTATAGCCTTAACTTCCCCTTGTCTGTATGATTCAATAATGACACTGTGTAGTTTACTATGTATTACTTTTTTTTTTCTTAAACAAGAGGCCTCGCAAATCTTCTGACTTCTTCCTGCTCCAGCCTGCTTCCATTGATTTCAATGCTCTATCCGTCCCTACAACAGTGAGATTGACTACCATACCACGGGACTCCCGTGGGACTCTTTGTCAAAAAAATTGGGGGAAAATTGTCACCCTATAGTTTGAATGGTGAATGGTTCCTGTACTATGTAAAAGCGCTTTGAGTAGTCGTAAAGACTAGAAAAGCGCTATATACATACAGTCCATTTACATTTACTTGGAAATATAGCTGTTAGTTAAATACATATAAGTTACATAAACACACAACATATTATAACTCTCCCCTACTTCATGGGTCATAAAGGTGAAACTTGCCATATGAAGTTTTGTCTCTTTATCAGGGGTTTATTAATGTGTAAATGAGAAGAGCCATTTACATTTTAAGGGGAGGGTGTTCCAGTTTTTTATAAAGTCAAGTGGTAGGTTAAAAGAAAACTTAATTAATAATCCTGCCTTTTTTTTTTTACAAAATGAAACATGGATTGTACCTCATTCGTACATAACTTTGGAAAAATGCATCTGCCAAATGAGTACATGTAAATGTAAATAAGGTTCAGCCCCTCTCATCACTCATTGTCTTACAGTCCTTTATGCATAAAATAACCACATGGAAATGTGTGTTATATTATAATACAGTAAATTGCATAAGTAACAAATTACTAAATGTTATCACATTGATTAAAAAATCTACAATTGCCATATAACTGTTCTACTCAATGATTTGCAACACTAGCCACAATGGCCTTATACATTATAAAGGGATAGTAACCCCTCATAAACAGTATGGACAGATTTATATAATCATGGAACATATTTTTTTATTGCCCATCTCTCAGTCCTGTAATGAAAATTCTGCAGTTACAGCTTAACAACACTGAACAGGACTTCCCGAGGTTTGTAAGTGCCTCTGAACACACTCCACCTCTCTACATATTGACACTTTGACACTGAAATCATTAGAGCGAGAGAAATGCAACATAACTGCAGACTGCTGAGCTGAGCAACTCAAGCCATAGCACCAGTAACCCTGGACACTCGTCTTCCTCAAGTGATTTGTCCTCATTGATGTAATGGATGTGTCCCTGAACGGGCTTTTCTTTGCACATGATTCCTCAGGGCAGGCTGCTGTTGTGTCTTAATGGCAGCACACAGACAGAATCCAGAGGCTATGGATCACAGCAGCACAGAAGAAGCCTTTCAGGCCTAATGTTCTGTGAGCACTGGGAGTATTGATTCTCAATGTTACGTATGATTATAAACACAGATTAATAGACAGTAAGTTTTCAGCTCCAGGCAAAGTGAAATATTAAAGGTATGACATTTTGCTTCAGTCTTTTGGCTTCATATTTGGGTTGTATAATAGAGATGTGACAGCTTAACCTTCGATATACAGCATAAAGTCTTTCAATCTGTCCCTCAGGAGAAATCTATCTATTGCTTTTCTTATGGTGTAAAGAGTGTGTTGAATACTAAATCAACTGATCCCCAAGGTATTTCACTGCTGTTGTTAAATAATTATTTGACACATTTACAGCCTGTGTTTATGGATGCTTCAATTTGTCATTTTCTGGTTTAACACAATATTTTGATTTCTATCTCATTGCCATCTATGTCAAAGGCTGTGAATGATACCTAGCAGTGGAGATGCATTGTGCAGTGGGTGTGCCTTTTCAAAATTATTTACACTGGGATTTGGATGAGCACCATGTGTCTGTGCCTGATAATACCAGAAGCAACCTGTGAGCGCTGGGGTCAGGGATGAGCAGTCTCCCTTGTGTAATATTCAAACACTAAATATCTCAACCCAACTCAATCCCGTTGTCTTATGTAACCAGGCAAGGTTTTCTGGCTCCATCGTGTGCCAAAGGTTAGAAACCCCAAGGCATCATTTAGCGTTGTTAATGTATTCATTGTCACTACCACTGTGAAATTCCATTTAGATAGTGTTTCAAATTCTTTTCACATTGTGGCATGCCAATTTAAATGCAAGAGAGGAAATAATAGAAACTTGAACACTGGTTATGGTCATGCCATTAGGGAATAATTACTGTGTACCATAGAAAATGGGCTTTAAAAAAAGGTGGCTATGCATTTTAGAACCATTATGTAATTTTCCCCATAACACATCTCAACTCCTTTTTTAGTGTGTTGCCTAAGCTTTTCACCAGCTTTGTTCTATTACTTACTTTTTTTCATATATGGTCTTAATACATGAAATTAGCAATTAAAAAAAATTGATTTGATGTATTTCAGTGTGCACCACAACTCCCCAATCAACACAATAGCTCATCTTTCCTCACAAAAAGCTTTTAGTGGTTGAGACTATTTGGAAACAATACAACACATTGCGTGACCTTTTGTTTTGCAAGGACTGCTCTGATAGCCAATCGCCTCTCAAAGCTAGCATGCTCTTTTACATTCACACACGCACACACACACTCACACCAAACACACACACACACACACAGTCTGGTAATTACAGCAGTCATTATAAATTGTAAATGTTTGTCTCTCAGAATGATACAACCCATACAGCCATGTTATTGCACTCAGAGGGACTGTGTTTGAGGGTGTGACTGCACAGTAACATGGTGATGTTCCTTCCCTTTCCAGTGCGATGACTGATACAGGAATGAATGTGGCTACTGCCTGCATGATGGACTGAATGCCAGTGTAATTAAAGGTTGGGCAATGATTAGCTGTCTGCGCACCAATGATAGTTGCCTCCTATTTCTGCTTGAATACCCACTCTGACTCCCACCAAGTGTTTGTCTCCCCGTTCCATCTTTTTCTATACATGTCGTCTGCATCTCTCAGCTCAGTGTTAGCTAGTTTCAGATTTCAGGTGTCAGATGTTTGGATAGCCTCTCTGACTTCCTACCACACCCAGGGGTGTTTCTGAATTCACACACTCTATATGGGAGTATGGGAAAATGCATATTTTTGCTTCAGTAATACAGATCTGCATGCTTGTAAATGAGATATGTTTTGAAGCTTACATTTAATATGTTTTGTTGCACTAAGGTCCCCGTGCATCCACCAGTCGGTGTGCTATTGAGAATCCATCTCTGCAGATGGAGAACATATTTGCATTTAGCCAATCAAAAGGATTTTCTTTTCTTTTTTAAATCCTTTTTGCATCAGTTGGTGCTGGTCCTGTCCTTTCATTAGCAGGACTGTGACATTGCAGGCAAGCAAGGTACTTAACAGTACATCTGTGCACTAGTGAGATGGGGTAATAACATTAATGACGGCTCAGTTCTATTAAGTATCCCAGTAAGCTTTTCCAGTGAGGCAGCACACACAATATCAGCTAAATTGAATGCAGCCATAATTAATGTTATTAAATACACCTTAAATAAATTAAATACACACTTTTTCTGCTATGACATGTCAAAATGTCTTGTGTGGAAAAGGTCTATTCATTTTTATTTTTGGCTGAATTAATGTAAATATAGAAATGCAAAGTGACCTACCTTTTTTAAGGTAGTTCATTTTGATAGGTATTCCTGTCTGACAGATTGAGACACATCAATTTAAAGCATGTTTGTATTTCACTGGTAGCTCAACTTGACAGAGCAACTCACAATGTCAGACCCCCCGCTCAACTGTCAAACACACATAACAGCTAGCCTCTCCAGGGGGCATTTCAGGATATATCAGCAAAACATTTTTGGGTTTTTACCTTAAAACAATAAATATTTAACCTTAGCATGACTTTTGAGAGCAAAAAAGATACATTCTCCTCATTTCAGCTGACTTCTATAATAATTACCATTTGATATGAACATACCAGGATTAACAGGATTAATACAAGATGCTAAAACTCCTGCAGATTGTTTTGGCATTGGTTGAGATCACATCATTCATCATTATCCTGTTTGGTTACAGATAGACTTGCACAGCTTGACCTCATCATTTCCATAACTTTTAACTCTCACAGCAAAGGTTCAACCAGGCAGAAAAGAGGTGACAGATATATTGCCCACCCATCAGGATATACCTCTCTAAAGCACAATCGTGTGCTACAACACTGCCACTGACACAGACACAATGACAAGGCATTTTACCTTGAAAAACAATGGGCCTCATAACTCCCCTTCGAAATGGGAGGTAATTTAAACCAGTAACAAAGTTCAAATGACTGGGTACCAGGTATTATGGTACATTGTTCATTTTTCTTATTTGGTAATGACATTTTTAAACAATAGCCTCCCAAATGGCCGTAAATGAATGTATTAACATTTTTATTTTTGTAAAACCGTCAGCACCTTCAACTAAGTGTTGGACTAGATGGTATGTAAATTTGTCTTACTCTCTCTCTCTAATTATTTTAATAGCCTTAAAGCGGCCGGGCTTGAGCCTGCCCGTCCAATCTCCATATTAAAGAAAAAGGCCAGCTTAACAACACCTAAACAGGTATCAACAGGTCAGGAGGACGGAGGAGGGCTTGGGAGGTCAGTGATCTAGATAAATACCATGACGCCATTTAATTGAAACCATCAAAATATGCAGATTATGAAGGAGATATTTGTTGAGGAAGAGTGGTTGTGCAGATGATACTGCTCAGAGGGCACCTGAGGGTAGACAATGACTGCTGTTCTCACGGATGAGTTTTCATGGTTAAACCAGAAAACAGGTTTCTTTTAAATACTGCATTTGCATGTATACAGGAAGTGATCTTACACCTTCATCTGGCATGAAATCCAACATTGTAGCGTCAGAAGCATTTATAAGAGCAAGAGAATTACTTTCCGTTTGAAGATTATAGATCAATAGAAGCATCTGAAGCCCTCTTCAAGAGGAAATAATTTCTGTTGCAATGCCATGGTATCTGCTCTACAAAACCATTCCCCGGCACAGCAAGGATATTGCTGCTTCCAATAATCATTGTTTTTTAACAGCATTTCATGCTTTACTTTACACATGGAGGTGAAACATTTAGAAAAGGAAATGAAGAAAAAGCAGTGGACAGGGGGACTTTAAAGATTTTAAATCAGATATTTGCTCTCTCACTCCATTTTCTTTTTGCACTTTGCAAACAAATTACTAAGTGAGAGTAGAGAAAATGTTGAAGTCCTTGATCAGTGTCATTAGCTGAATGAACAGCGCAAAAGAAGTGTCAGTGGAGTATTGTGGAATCACGTAAATGGACGTATTTTATTTGAATATACTGTAGAAGAGACAGAAAAGCTGTGAAAAAATAAAATGAAGTGGTCTAAAATAAGGCTTTAAGGAGCAAAAAAGATCACCAAACATTGTAAAATAATGAAAAGGCTTGTATACTTACTATAGTGTATGTGTTGGGTACAGTGTTGCTTAATTTTTGCTTTCAAATGTTGATCATAGCTGCAGCTATTAGGTAGGACAGATTCATATTTGCAAAATGTCTGAGTGCTCATGAACGCGTGCCGAATCGACATCATGTCAGAATGAATCTGATTTAACATGCCTGCTATAGCTACACGACTGTGCCCACACAGTGTTAGAATGAGCCCAACATATACATTTAACAACAACCTGCCATACATTCAATTCATCTGACATCGCACATTTAAATGTATTGTTAATTTCCTCCCCCTTGCAGATCCATCAATGCATCACAGACAGAAGACAGTGGTGACAGACATGTGCTACCCGACAGAGATATCCAGCCTGATGGACTTTGGCACCCCAGACTGCTCGCTAGGCAAAGGTACGGTGTTGCTCGAAAATACACAGTGTTACCTTGGTGACAGCAGGAAGTGTGCACAGAGATTTATCCTGGCAGTTAAAAGACACAGAGCATTTAGCTTGACTGGGAGGTTAACACCAGCGCAAAGGCCTGCACAGGCTAAGAGTGTGAGAACAATCAGATAACAGCTCTTGGTGCCTGGGCCCGAGGGCCTTACAGTTCGCCGCAGGCTTTGTTTGATCGCATCCACATAACATGTTTTGTCACACAATGCCAAGACTGTGATACTGATTGACTTCTTACCAGAGAAAAACATTTACTTTGCAAATAGCTTTCATCTGAATGGAGCTTTATTGCAGTTCATCAGAGTTGTATCGTAATATGCAATTATTGCATCTCAGCAAGGCCACTTATTTTCTCCAATCACTATCATTGGTTTGACAAATAAAATGTTTTATACAGAGGCCTGTGTTGCTCAGGATAATAGTTTCTCAATCTCTAGGGTGTAGTTATCAAACCTGCCAGCATGTAATAGTACACACCACAAAAGGTATTGATCATTAATTGTCTATTGATCGCATCTGTATTGTTGTCTTTTTCTTTTTCTCATCATAATGACTGCTATTATGCTCTATTGTTCTCACACTGATGCCAAACCTGGGAGTCTGCAGTGTAATTCCCGTCATAATTGTAATTCCAGGCTTTTCATCCCATCTAGCCCCTTGAAAATTGCAGAGCCTGCTCAACAGCTATTAGACAGGCTTCATGTCATTTCCATCAACTATGGGCAGCGACAGTAGTGACCTCAGTCACTCATTCGCCTTCTTCCCACAGTTCCCACCACTGCTTTCAGTCTCCCTCCTCCTTTTTTTCCTCCTTTTTTTCCACCTCCTCTTCTCTCTCAAGGCTAGCTAATATCTTAATGCGGCTCCGTCCCAGCTCTCTATCAACACTCCCCAGCACTTATAATGCAGACTGACAAGCCAACCGTGTGCAGCTGAGAGAAGGGAGAGCAATACAGTGGTGGGTAGGAAAAAGATGGCCTTTAAGGATTTCTTCTGTGAGCAAAGCAAATGAATGACATAGTAATACAGGGAGTTATGCTGAAGAATAAGGACACTGAGGAGTGGACAATTTCAGACTGAAGAACTGTCAGGATAAAAGCAATGCTGTGAATACAATTATACAATTCAGTGTAGCTGAAAGGCAGGCTGCAGCGTGACCTTGGAATTATGAAGTGCTACATTTGGTCAAAATGTTCTTATTCATGTAAAATGCCATAGCTCTTTGGACAAGTTAAAAGCAGCTAGGGTCCTACAGGGCCCATCTAAGTGGGTACAGTATGCATATGGGGGGGGGGGGGGGGGTCCCTGCTCCACCTTCTTTCAGTTAAGGGGTCCTTGGCTTAAAACATGTTGAAGACCCCTGCTCTATAAGATATTATAGCTGTAATACTACAGTGATGATAACCAGCACAGAAAAACATGCATTTGCATTATATGTGTTAGCTTCTAATGATGCGTCACCTTCTAACAATGCGTCAATTGTGCTGCTATGGGAGAGTTAGGGTCTCATTCTTTTGTCCCAGCTCTGATCAGTCAGAGAGAAATGAGCCTGGCAGTAATCCTTGAGGTGTCAGTGTGTGATTGACAGATCCATTGCCCCATGTGACAAGTATCTGGTTAGAGCACATCTGATCTGTGGACAGAGCTAAAACACTGAGCATCAGCCTCTGACAGGCAGGACAAATGGCACGCTTGCACTTGAAATGCTGTCACGTCTTTAAGTGCAAGAGGTTTAACTCGTCTTTCTCTTGCACACAAACTCACATACATAATGTCTACACTCGTGTTTTAGTATGCTAGTTGTAGCACTCAAGTGCTCATAAACCAAAAAATCCATTATAAGTTTATATCCAGCCGGGTTCTGCTGCCTGAATTAATTTAGTTGCAGTCCTATCTGTTTTCCTCATAACACCTGTACCTGCCTTAGGGTCAGGCAAACTGGACAAGCCTTAACCTTATTAACTCTGTCTGCACACGTCTGAGTTCTCATCTTAAGTGACACAGATTGTCCTTACTCACACAGTCAGAAGAGACATCCATGGAAAAATCCCTGGAGGGTTAAAGATAAAATAATAGAGCTCTTATTAATAATCCAATCTAAGTGAGTAGAGCTAATTTGGTTTGGTTAAAAGCATGAACTTCATCTCACTTCACTGCTGTCGTGATTCTCTGGCGAAAACACATGTTCAGGAAGGGAGTAATGTAAACTCATGTAGGCTACAAAGGCACTGTGGGCTCGGAGGGAGTCCACAGCTTTCATACAGAGGGAAGTATTGTTCTGTGTGTAATTGCACACGCTGTCCTCTGATAGCTCTCGGCCATCAGGTGGAGGGAGAGCTCCACTGCACTGACTCACCTGGTTTATTACCTGAGGCTTGAGTTGCAGTTTGTATTCCCCTCCCCCTCCTCCTCAACTCGTTTGTACACTATGGGGGAAAAGATGAAAAGCAGGAGTGGGGGTTGGATAAAAGTTGTCCTGGCTGCCACAGGGCGTGTCACAGGTACATAGAAAAGGGGTAGAGAACTAGAGGCACAGGAAAGAAAGGAGTTGGAAATGTAGCTGAGCTGCTCTCAGGGGAAGACTTCCTGGTAACCTGTCTGGGTGGAGCCTCAGCAAGCTGGTCTGGGAGCGGCCGGTTGTGGTGGTGCATTGTGTGCGTTGGTTTGAATGGTGTGTGGACTGGTCTGTACGTATACATGTGTTTTCTTTAATTTCACCTGCTATGAGAGCTGACACCAGAGTTGACAGTGGAGCTGAGTGGAGCCTGTGCCGAGGAGGACATGAGGTCCGAGAAGGAGGAGGGGAAGGCCGGTGAGTGCCATGTAGAAATGGAGATACAAGGGGAGGAAAGACGTTGTTTGTGTATACTGGAGGAATAGTATGTAGGCCATTAAAGTGGCTAGCGTCAGGGGAGGGGGTGTTTGTGAGTGGGCTTAAGTTCACATGTGTGTATTGGTGCCTGCCTGCATTGATGATTGTATGAGAAAAATTTAAGTGTCAAATGGAAAATAAGTGATATAAATGCAGTGGTGGGAAGTACACTTATTCCTGCACTGTGCTCAACTACATATTTGAAGTTACTTGCCACATTTTTAAAAGGGAAACCTTTTTACTAAATTATCAGTTTATGAAATGTAATACATTGTGATAGATTAAAGCACCCAACAGCAAGTCAGTATTGTTTATTATTGATTCATCTACCTTTTATTATTTTCCTGAATAATCAATGAACTATTTGCTCTATAAAAAGTCAGCAAGTGAGAACCCGAGAACCTTTGCAATTTTGTTCACAATCACAAATCACCCATTCATTTATGGTATCTAAATAGCTGCCAATTAGGTTTCTGATGATCAGCTAATCAATATATTAACAAATTGTTTCAGGACTAATGTGATCTAGTCAAAATTAGCTCACCCTCAACAAGCTGCAGCATTGAAATTAATTGAAATGTTGTATTATTATTATTATTATTATTATTATTAGTAGTTGTAGTAGTAAACTAATTCAATGATATGTCCCAATATATACTTTATTACTGTATTTTGGTCTAATGTATTATTTTCACACAGTTTTATTATTGTTTGAGTGAAAAATATTTTACCATGGTATATAGGTTTATAACAATATACACTAAAGGTTGTTTACATGATTTTTGCACATCAACTCTTTGGCACATTCCTTTATAGTAAGTAGTGATTTATTTAATTCCATATCTGAGGCTAAATACATTGTTTTGCTTAAGATAAGAACTAAATACTGACCTAGATATGACATGTCCATATGGATAACATGGTAATCTGTTAATCTTCTATAATCCATGTACATGAATGGAGTGATATTTGGTGAGATATTGTGCATTTCTTTAAACTTTAAACTAGTCACTTAGCAGACATTCTAAAGCTTGAAAGGAAATAGCCGTGTGTGTGGGGGGGGGGGGGGAACCTGGATTTGATTCCCACTGCGATATGTCAACCAATGTGTCCCTGAGCAAGACACTTAACCCCTAGTGCGACCTCTGACATATATATCAATTGTAAGCCGCTTTGGATAAAACGATCAGCTAAATTACATGTAACGTTTTTGCGTGCGTGTGTGCATGTGTGCGTGTGTGTGTGTGAGACAATATGTGGCATATCTGCAAATAGGAGCATAGTTTTGTTGTTTTGTTTTTTATAATAATTTCTTCTCCGTATCTGTGTGAGCTGTATTTACCCTGAGACAATCAAGGACCATTATTATTTTTATCTGCAGACTGAATATTAATGAGATCAGAACAGGTTTTTACATGATTCAAACTCCTCAGTAAGAATTTTAAAGCTTCATACATAAGCTTCAGTAGTAGCTCCAGCCCCTCATGCAGCTTGTGTAATTATTCTGTCATGCCCCGGGAAATAAGGGAGGTCGTGTATCAAATCATGTAGATTTCCACTTCTCCACAGACCAGATCCTGCTGTTTCGCACAGATGTTAAGTCCCCACAATAGATGCAATAGGGACAATAGTGCCTGTGGCATTTTGGTCCTCAGTGGCTTATACAAGTTGGTTGAATTAATGGACCCGTACCTTTACTGCTTGATCTGGTCAGCAAGTGTTTTAAAGATGCTAAAGACCCAATTCCAGTGTTAGACCTTATGGACTTACAGACTTTGATACATGCTCCCACTAAGTCCAAGAGGGTCACAACTGTCCCACTGGGAAATTGGCAAAAATTAGAGGGCTCTCAGGTCAAGTAGTAATTTATTTACATTTTAAATTAAGGCAGTTTGGTGGTCTCCAAATAGGTTGAGTTGGTCAAACAATACTGCTGTGCTTATTAACAAGAAATTAACAGTACTGCAATTAATTAAAGGTATAATTTGGCATTCTGTGAAATATGCTTAGTGGTGTGTGCTTTAAGATCAAGCTCAAGATCTTCTCATCTAACTCTCTGCAAGAAAGGCTAGAAAGCGAATAAACGTATTTCACAAAATGTTTAACTATTTCTTTAATTAAATACAATATGAATATCTGCCTCACACCTTATTGCCCACAGAAATGCCTTTGTCCAGTTAACGTGATGTCATGAAGTACTTCTAACTTCGTCAGGAGACTTTCCTGCTCTCAGGTTACAGTGTGTGAAGGGTCATTGCTTAGTGCTGTTGGGGGGGAACATTCCCAGACACGTCACAAGGGGCAAGGGGCATCATGATTGACAGAATTGAAAACCAGGCTATCCAATGCTTATACATACTACAAT
This sequence comes from Etheostoma perlongum, assembly GCA_026937815.1. NCBI lineage: Eukaryota > Metazoa > Chordata > Actinopteri > Perciformes > Percidae > Etheostoma > Etheostoma perlongum. The sequence continues at coordinate 27,100,952 of CM049374.1, read as the reverse complement.
TACTGTACAAAATCATCATGTTATCATGGCTGTGCTGACTCTCTGTTTCCTGTTCAGAGCCACCGTGTCAGCCAGGTTAATCACTGTCTAAAATCAATTCAATATAACCAAACCCATGCACAGTGAATGATGCAGGTGTCAAGTGACAACCTTCACACACGGTATGTATGTATGAGGGTATGTTTTTAAAAATGCAGCTCTTGACAGCAGTATTAGGAATCTAAATAGCCTTGTCCACGTTCTCAGTGCTCTTCCATTGGCACATCTTTGGCAGCTTGCCTAATCTTCACATAATAAACGTGTGAATCAATTACAGCTGTCTGCACTTGGCATCCTTGCACTGACCTCAGTTGTAATGTAAACCAACAGGCAATTAATTAATAGAAGCTGTTACCAATAGATAGTGTGTGGTTGCACAGATATACTGTACACGCACAAGCACAGATGCAGTATTCAGACACATCAGCATACATACAAACAATATGCCGGACACAGAGGTTTCAACCATATTAGTGGTGCTACATTAGCATTTTATCTGCTTTGAAATACAGTATGTGAAGTATCTTTAAGAGGAAAAATTATAAAAATGATCAACAGATATATTGCAATTTTATAGATGTACTGAGCCTGAGAGCAATGTTTTATCTGCAGACTACGATGAATTACCATTAAGTGGCGAATACTTTGGTCAGGTAGGTTTGAGAGCCAGCCACATGCATTATTAATGCCCATATATATTATAGAGAAGCAGTCTAATACCCTGGGTAGGAAATTGACTTGACCCTTGCATGCAGGGCCTTTACAGGATGCAGAAAATACAGTGGAGTCTTCATCGCATCAAGGCATCAGGTGTTCTTTTTGATCTTTGGTATGTGAGATGGAGGCTTGTCACTGCTTTTACCGCTGTAAATTTAAGCATGTCAAATCTGAATCTATTCAACACACGCAGGTCTATACAACCTCTGTTCCATTACTAGACAAGTACATCCTGTGACTATGGCACAAATTAACAATGACGATGCTAAATATAGTCCCGCCAATGATTTAAATAAGTGGCAGCCTACCTCTGCCGCCCACCTACTTGGCCTCCCAGGGATTTCAGACTCAGTAGGTAGCTGCTGACAGAATGAATGGGTTTATTTGTGAAGCCTCTCAGTCTTTTTTTCTCTCTCTTTACCTCCTTTATGTCTTTCTGTCAGATTTGGGTTTCATGCTGATTCTTTTCTTTCATGAATCCTGAAGTATTTTGGCTGTTCTTTTATCTCGAGATGTAATTGGAGTACTCAAGGATCATGGTATGTTTCTTTTACGTCTTGTAAGAAAACTTCTCAGTTCTATAGAATTTGGACTAGTTGTATGGGAGTATTTATTTATTTTTTTACTACAGCCATGCTAGCAGCTCTGTAAGGCTGTACTTGGCACAAGCGTGTATTTATTTGCCAAGGGTCCTATGTTGAAGGTGATTGGAATCACATTAGTTTTCCAGGTATTTTGTCTGAAGTGTTACACTGGTTAATCTGAAATTTTTAAATTTTGAGCAGCTGGTAGTGCAAGATCAAACGTCAGGTGATCATCAAAGTTATTAGAAATTCTACTGAGCGGAACACAAATGCCATTGTTAATATACTGTGGATAGTTGTGAAAATATTTAATTTAATACAACACATGTGAATCTAATGATGGTGCGACAAAAGTCAAATGATCAAAGTCATAATGATTCCTTCTTTGGACACCATGAATGTTTGTATAAAACTGTATTCAATCCTATTTTAGTCTGGACCAAAGTGGTGGACCAACAGATCCACAGTGTCATCCCTAGAGAAAAAAACTATTATACACTGTATAATTTGATGTGATTTGCAACCTGAAATTCAATAAACACATTGTTAAAAAAAAAAAGAAGACAGAGGTTGGGGGTGCCTTGAAATAGTTTGTTTTGACAGGTGCTATCTGTACTATATTAAACATATTCTCTCCTGTGTAGCTTAATTCTCCCGAGACAGACAGAGTTTCATATGAGGAAGCACTCTAAAGCAACATACATTAATAAGATGAGTCTTATTGCATGCTTGTCGTCAATACACACCTTGCAGGGTTTATTTCAGTCCATCTACACTTTTATTTTTCCTGACTGTCAAGGCTATAGTGCTACCTGCATGTTTAGTTTAATCAAGAGCTGAAGCAGACTGCTGTCTTCTCCCAGAGCAATCTCAACTGATCTTTATGCTGTAATTAGTGGAGGCCAGAGCTCAGCAGACATATGCTTCCCTTATAATACAGTGCAGAAATTCTCGGCTGTAAGCACATGCACACAGACTGACAAACAAGCACATACACATGCACGCCCACTCAAACACAATTTAGGAAATCCAGCAGCAACAGGGGAAAACACTTCACTGCACAGACTAATATAATGATGAGTATATGCTCATAACTGATGAGATACAAATTATAAATATGATGCCAAAGCTTCTGTTTGTCTTCTGGTTTTCACTCTGCAAAGTATACAGTAGTGTACATGTGACTTTAGAGTGAAATTAGTTGTCTTTTCATCCCTCGACTCAACGCACTCAATTTAATATTTTGTCTGTATGAATGAGAAAGTGTATTACGTGAACCTTGATTAGTTTGCTCTCTTAATAAATTGATCGAAATTGAACCTGTCAGGTAAAGGTGTGTTAGACCTGAGGTTGATAATTGCAGAGCAACCTAAGATTCGAAGATGTGCATTTCGTTGGTCCTTCTGTTGCTTGTTGTCATTTGAGAAAGATGCTGTTGAATTAAAAAAGGAGTTAAAAGCGTATACTTAAGTATGCTTAAGTGCAGATGTTGGTATATGTTTGTTAGTGTTGTTCTGTCCAGCCGTCATCTTTAATTCTGGTTTTTAATGTGCAGGACACAAGAAGCTTACATTAATGTAGTTTCCCTGTACTTCTGGTTTTGATTAAAAGACTCTGGTTGGCAACTTGATAATTCATGTTATTGTAGAGCAGGAATTTAACTAAGAGTCACTAAGGTATGAAAGTAATACTTATTGTCTCGTCAAGGTAAACACAAGACTAACAACACTAATTTGTCCAAGTGGTCCTGTATCATTTAGCTCCCAGTTTGAGTCAACACAATCGCCTGCATTGGAGGTACTCACTTATGTAATGTTTCACAGGAAGCCTCTGAGCAGTTTTTAATTTTTTTTATTGGTTAGAAGAGCTTATGAAAGAATAGTTTATTATGAGGCTTTTATTAAGCATTTTAAAGACTTCCCTGGTTGTTTGAAACAGCTCTGCTCATATCAGTGAGTTATGGAAAAGTTTTTGTTGTATTAGTTTTTTTACATCCCCAGTGAACATTTGTCATATTGCTTCTAATTATGTTTAAAGAAAACTTTGATATTGGTGTCCCTATGTTTACTGATTTAATTATTTGAAGCACAGTAATTTGTGTGACAAATGCGCCAATAAACGACGTTGCTTTGATGTTCTGCTGTATTAGCTGCACCCCTGCAACGCTACAGCAGCAAATCTTTCAGTACTTTATGCAGAAAGCCATTACCCCTCCCCCCCCCCCACACACAGACACAGACACACACAGACACACACACACACACACACAATCCCACTCCACCTTATAGATAGCATAAAATACAGTGGCTTGAGAAAGTTTACACACCCATGCTAAAGTTGATTAAAAAGAGGAATAAAAAAACATCTTTTGGAAATTGATCTCAATGCCTTAATTCAAAACATTTAGGAACATCCAACTTTTTCAGCGCACCAATGTTCTTTGTGAATGGATAATGTATTGCAAATAAATAAATATTCTTCCTTAAAATACAGGTGACATAGGTGTACACACCCCTATGTTAAAGTCCCATAGAGGCAGGCAGGTTTTTATTTTTAAAGGCCAGTTATTTCATGGATCCAGGATACTGTGCATCCTGATAGAGTTCCCTTGGCCTTTGGAATTAAACTAACCCCATATCATCACATACCCTTCACCATACCTAGAGATTGGCATGATTTTATTTCAGTTAGCTTAATAGCTGGATTGATTTTCATTGAGAGATGATCTTATCATGCCAATCTCTAGGTATGGTGAAGGGTATGTGATCATGTGGGGCTATTTTAATTCCAAAGGCCAAGGGAACTCTATCAGGATGCATAGTATCCTGGATCCATGAAATAACTGGCCTTTAAAATTAAAAATGTGCCTGCCTCTATGGGAATTTAACATAGGGGGTGTATACTTATGCCCCCTGAATTTTAAGGAAGAACATTTATTTATTTACAAGATAAATGTTAAAGATGTTTTTTTTATTCCTCTTTTTAATCAACTTTAGCATGGGTGTGTAAACTTTCTCAAGCCACTGTAGCTGTGCACCAATAGCACTAGAGCCAACAGGGACGAACAAAAGGCTGCATGGGAAAACACAACTCCTTTGATTGATTGATTTCCATTTTTTGTGAAAATTAAAGACATACAGCATAGTGACTTGTTAAAATATTTGCTTTATGGTAATTAAAGCTGTTAAACCAGCCAAAGCAGCCCTTCAGTCCAAACTGTACCTGTCTGTCAAACAGCAGCAGTGCATATAAATGAGTATGTTATAGTTGTTTGCAAGGTCAGTACTGCTGCAAGAAAAATTAGACCTTTAAGGAAATGACAGTTTAAGGAAAGAATTAAAGCACCTGTTTTAAAAAAGTCACAGTTTGCTCGTTTGTTAAAGCCATACACGTTCAGCAAGTATTTCAAGGTAAATAAAACAGGGTGAAGATGCATTTCATGCTCTTGACTCTTCCAGTGTCCAGCAAGACATTATTAATATGCTTTGGTTGTTCAAAGGAGTCTTTTATTACAAATATTGCTTCAAGAAAACAGTTATGACAGTGCTGTATGTCTACTTACCATAGAAAAGTTGTAAAATAGTGTATGACCTTGTTATCCAACTATCTGTTACTGTACCTAAGACATTAGTGGAGAGGGGAAGGCAGCAGTATTGCCTCTGGCTTTGTGTTGGACATATATAGCTAACCGGAACCACCCTACTAACTAAAATTACACAGACTTGAATTGTGGAATTGTGGGAGACAGAGGTGGAAAAGTAACAGCAATGCACAGTGTAGCTCCCCAGGGCAGAACAGTTGGCTGCGGTCACTTTGGAGATTTTTGATACCCCCCTCAATTGTACCATAGTATTTTCTTGGTTTACTTTCAAATGGCCTATGGTCCATTGAAAACAATGATTTTTATTATGTTCTATAGGACATTTCAGTTCAATTAAAGGGTCAGTTCACACAAATTACAAAAAAATGTATTCTCACTTATACCCTTTAGAAGTGTCTAGCCATGCAGAAATATTTGTTTTGTTTGTCCAGGTTAGTTAGTGTGTTTCAGATTTCTGCTATTTGTAGCAGTCGCAGCATTGAAAATATAAATTTTAACAATTCAACAGCAATTTGTCATTACAATGTCCCAGTTATTCTGTATAATCCACTGGAACTAAAAAACTGTGACAGGGAGGCCTGTGTACTATCCAATGTAACAGGTACATTGTATATGGATAAATATTTTGCTGTTGAGGAGTTTTAAGGGAACCTTTCAGAGCTTAGACAATTACTCGAATACTCACTGAGTCAGTCGACAGAAAAAAAATCAGCAACTATTCTAATAATCAATTAAGCGTTTAAGTGATTTTTTAAAACAAATATTCCCAAAAGAAGATCCTACTTATCTTCTCAACTGTGAATTGGGATTTGGACTGTTGAGTGAACAAGACATTTAAAGATGTTACCTATTTTTACTATTTTCTGACTATTTATAGACAAATCAATTGACCAATTAATTGAGAAGATAATCGGCACATTAGTAAATTAGCTGCAGCCCTGAAGCTATTTAGCGCTTTGAGTAGCACAAACTAAATTTCTCATTGACGTGGTGGAAGAAAATTCAGACTGACATCTCAAAACTTTGGTGAACAAAACCAAAACTATCTGCATAGATAGCCAGAGGATAGTAAGAAAATATATTAACAAATATGTTTTGTTATTTAGGTGAACTGACCCTTTTAAATTGAAATGAGATTGAAGGTGTCATTATCAAATGAAGATCAGCATACCCTAAATCTACGAAGCAATGTTGCCTGTGTGGAAAGAGATGGTTTTATGATGAGCGCAAATCAATGCGGTTACACTGAGAACAGTTTAAAACTGCATTAAAAAAATAGTATGGGTCTTTGCAACAAGAGCAATACATTTTCATTTCTCATTCAAACTAAATATTCATACACAGCTCACATTAAACATATTTCATCATTCATGTATATAAATACCTTCACTTTAATCCTCTGTATTTTAAAAGGAGAGTAGTTCAGGTCTTTGACCGCCAATCCCCACATTTACAACCCCCACTTCCATCTCTCCAAGCAGAGAGTGATGCCTCTGCTTTCTTTCAAGCCTTATAATGAGCCAATAGCCACTACACACCTCTCCCTAGCTCTCTCTCTCTCTCTCTCTCTCTCTCTCACTCTCTCACTCGCTTTCTGTCTTTCTCTCTCCATCTAAGTGTGTGTGTGTGTGAGTGTGAGTTGACTGGGAGGGATGGCCTAGTCCTGATTGGCTTTGATAGACACTCTAATCAGGACTGGATGAGAAGTTAATAGAATGGGCCACTGCTGAATACAAGGAAGAAGAGTGGGCTTTTCTTCTTCTGCAGAAGGACTCTAATAGCTGGACCAAGCTCACTGCACAACCACTCAAGGGATACCAGCATATAGACTGAAGTGTACAGTTTATATGACTCCTGTCCATTTAAATAGCTTTTGGATTGCATGAAACACTATATGTGGAGATATGTTATATACATAGGTAGATGGGTGGTAGCTTTAACTCAAGTCAGTGTGCAATGAAGCACCTTTTCTGTGTGTCCCTTCAAACATTTCTTAATTCTAGCTACAAATTCAGGGCAGATTGGAAGATCTCTAGAAGTTTTCTTTGCCTCAATTTCATAACTTGAAAAAGGAAAAAGTGTGCAAGTGTGTTTGTGTATGTTTGTAGATCTGTGTATGTTATAGGGTCTGAAGCTGGAAATGAATGCAAAATTGGATTTGGGAGAATTATGTAACTAACTAATTAATTACACATTTCTCACTAAATCCACTGCAAGTACTCCTCAAAACACAATTCTGACAGTTTTATTGACTTAAAGTATATGACACAAGCCACTTTATGTGTGATGATATGTAACATTAAGCTAGTGAAATATTTATAGATTATGTGTTAAAAAAAAGGAAAAGGCTTATAAACAATAGGTTTATTTGAAAATCACTAAGTATCAAATCCTCAGCTAAACACAACGACTAGAGCATCTGGTAATTTAAACAGCTTATTTAAAGTTGCAGATTAAGCCGAACACAATAAAGCACCTAAAAAAATGTACACTTTTGTCCAGTGGCATCGAAAGCAGCTGCTGCTCCCTGCGACAAATATAGGAGAGCCTGTAGGTAAACACATGAATAAGCGGATTTAGGCTGCAAGAAGGCGGTGAACGATTGCTCTCTCAGGGAAACAAATTCTTTTTGTCACATGCAGCACAGAGCTACCCAGTGTGTTTCCATAGTCCTGAGTCGACAGAGACCGATGGACTGTCCCTTCCTCTCTTATCGGAGCTGCTGCAGCGGTCTGGCAGCAGGCCTGCCGAGACCTTTCACTCCTTTTCTCTTTGAGTCACACACATGCAGACAAGCACACACATAGGCCTACATACTTTGTTGCATCCATACTCGGTCTTGAATTGTACATAATTTTTAATGGAGTCTTGTAGGGATCTGCATAAAATTAAGCACATGCTCACACTTTTTTTTAATCGTTATAGTTTTCAGCCATGCGAGCAGCCTGCCTCTAGGGATGGGAATGTTTATCGGTTGGTCAGTTCCACCAGTTTGGTCCAGATTGAAATAAAGCAATATCAATTAGGATTGTGATGAAATCAAGTGCCCACATTCATAATTCCCAGAGAATGAAGCATACTACTTCTGTTGGCTTTTTCTCTAGCTACCAGCAGGTTGACATTTGTGCATCAGAGTGAAATGTCCCAAAAGTTGTTGGATAGATTATTACATTCATTGTCTTGGTGACTTTGTTGATGCCCAGAGTTTTTATTTGGCACCATAGGTCAAATTTTTTAATTATGTTTTTCACGTAATAACTGGGAGTACAAGTTCTCTATTACAATAAGGACTGTATTCTAAATTATTTATGTGTGACTTAAAACATTCTGGCACCACCCTCTGAAACTTTATTACATTTAATTCACCACAACTGCTAAGAATCAAAACCAAATACTGGACCTCAACTGTTATCTATCTGTTAGCTCTCAGCTGGATCAGCTGTAGACTCTTAGTCTAGTTACATTATATACAATGTTCAGGGCTACAAGTAATGATTATTTTCATTATTGATTCTGTCGACTATTTTTCAGTTAACTGAATCATTGGTTTGTCTATAAAATGACAGAATGTAGTGGGAAATGCTATTTACAAGTTCATAGATCTCAAATTGCCCATTTTGTCCGAAAAAGGATCTGAAGCCCAAAGATTGAATGTTTAGGGTGCTTGTTTCATTTGTCTGTGTTCTTATAAAAGGTGTCCATTCTTCTGTTACAAACCTTGTGACCTTATGTGTATACAAGATAAATCATCATGACATACCGTATATTGATCCTCTGTTGCTGGTATGGAATTACCACATGGACTCAAGTTGAAAGCTTTCCTGTTGCTCTGCAAACGTGTTCACCATCTCCTGCCAGTTTGTTCCCTTGTTCCTTCTCTTTGTCATCTCCTTGGTTTCCTGCTCCCGTTTGCTTACCTGTTTTCTCCGAGGGTTGGGAGCGGATGGGAAACACAACACTGAGGAGCACGTCTCAAATGTGTGTTGCTGATATTTTTTTTCTTTCTTCTTTATCTGACTGGTTCTCACCAACCCCCTACCCTCGAAACTTTCAGTTCTGAGTCTGACACTTAGCGTTTATCTGAATTTCTTAAAACCCCTGTGGCCACACAGCTGAGGTGGAGCTGTGAGTCTTGAGGGGTTTGATGTGTTGATTTGAGCTTATATTTTCTGTTTTTTTATGATGCTTTTAGATTTAGCTTTTCACTGCATTCTTCCCTTGATTTTCCTGTTTTCTACTCTCCCTCAATCTTCCCTCTGCCTCCCTCTTAGAATTTTGTATTCTAAATGCAGCAATCTGAGGTTGCTCATTTCTCTTCTGCATTCTCTAAATTACCAAACTGTCCCTCTTTCTCCTTCAGTGTTGTTGCGTGAGGAGGTGGTGCAGCTTCAAGAGGAAGTCCACCTGCTGAGGCAAATGAAGGACATGTTGAGTAAGGACCTAGAGGAGACCCAGGGAGGCTGCTCTGCCGATCTGCTCTCAGCAACTGAGCTTCGTGTGCAGCTGGGTGACAAGGAGCAGGAGCTGGACCGTGCAAAGGAGGCCTTACAAGGTCAGGAGCCAACACAAGCGTCTTCTTTAGTCCTTTCTAACTCTTAGCTAACTCGAAATTACAGCAAATACAGCTTTTAGTTGGAAGTTTCACCCTTTTTGACTTCCATCAAGCCAAAATATGTTGTACACTACATAAAATCCAATTTATTTCATCGAAGAAAATTATGTATCAGCCAATATCAGTCAGTTAGTTGTTTTTTTTATTTCTGTGATGTCATGTTAAAAAATTCCCACATTGGATTGCAAGACACTTCTATATATCAAACATCAAAGTAAGACCTCTTCCGGTAAGCCTCATACAGTACATAAACAGAAGAAACAATAATAATATACATAATAACATAACAATAATAACACAGTTGACCCTCAAATCAATTTGATGCAAATTAATTTAAGTCTGCTTCCTTCAAATGAGTTGGCCTAAAAGCTATCAACGATCAGAATCATTGTTTATAAAGTATCTTGGACCAACCTATGTCCTTTGATATATGTACCGCAAACAGAAATTAATCATTTATCAAACAACAGATTTTAACACATTTGAGACTTCCATTTTGCAAATCAAACACATGCCCAAGTTGATTTTTTGTGAGTGTATGTGAACAGCCAACTCAGTCTTTGTGCTTCATCCATCATTGTTATCTTAATCAAAACAGTATTGTGGGTCTACCAGTGAAAAGCACACAAGAAAACAAAATGAAGCGCATTTTCCGATCTGTTACAATCCATTACAAACCCACTTTTCTTCTTCCAGACATAGCTTCCAGTTTCAACATTGAGTAGAAAAATGAGAGTGGCTTATGTAGGCCCATACATATATTTGTTTCTTTTTAACACATTCATTCTTTATCATCATAGATGTACACAGTTGTGGTTTAGTCCATGTTTTTCACTCTCAGCGAACAAAGAAAAGATCAAAAATCAAAAGATGATACTGTGGGGCAAAAAATCAACTTGGGTTCATGTCTGTCCCAGTTTTGTCTTGTATGATCCAAACGGTATGAAATGTGCAACAGTGTACAATTTTCCAGAAGAAAAACCTGATCTTTTATGTTTAGATCTTATTGTTTTTGTGAGGGTGGACAAGAGATACTGTATGCATACTGTATACTGTGTTCATTTTTAAAAATGGGTGTCGCCCCTGATGAGCAGCCAAGTAGACTCCAGGTTCACCTAATTTTAATCATCATCCATCAATCATTCTATAGAAGCTTTACTCTGAAATATTAATGTGGTATTGATGTAGACTGGAATGGGGCGCTGATTGATTGTTTTCATTTTGTGTATGAAAACAAATCCAACTATTATAAGATAATAATGATTATTATAGGATAATTGCTTGCAACAAAAAAGGAGGGATAAAAAGGCAGTTGTGGATGTAGTTTATTCTAACACTATTGCTTTGCATGGTTCTCTCCCTTGCTCTGAGACACTATAGGTGCATTTTACAAGCTTCCAGGTAAACTGGAAGCTTGTAAAATGAGTTGTGTAACTGTTGCCAAACAAGTTTGAATGTTGAGTTTATTAAATGAACGCTGCCATATTTGAATGCCTCTTGAATGATGCATATCATTGTCATGTGTGCAGTTATGGAAAGGAGACGTTCCTGTCTTTCCTCTCTGTTGAGCACAACCTCTCCAGAAAGCATTGCTATTATTTTTGCCCCACCAGTTTCATCGGGACTGTTCTCTGCAAGAGAATGAAGTTGAATCATATCTGATCCAATGGTTCTTCTCCGGCATGAGCTAAGACAGTCTCCACATGCCAGCTAGAATCGTTAAATGTATGAATCAACAAGTGTCACTGTGCCACCTATCTTTTAGGATGGTTACATCTATTTCTCTGAAGAAAAAAAACTTCAGTTGCAGCCCCTCATTAAATGAAGACACAGTGTCACCTAGTGGTTCCTTGCTTTAATTACAAAGTTTTATTTATGATTTAGAGGCAGCCAAATCACAATTTTTTAGTTCTTCAGTTTGACAGTAGAAGTGGCATTTAAGCTGCTCTTTGATTTACACATGTATGTGCTGCTCATTGTGTGAAAGTGTAGTTCTGTGTTTTACAGCTATGAAAGCTGACCGTAAGCGTTTAAAAGTGGAGAAGGCAGACTTGGCGAGTCAGATGCAGCAGCTGTACACAACACTGGAGAACAGAGAAGACCAGCTACGAGAATTCATACGCAACTACGACCAACACCGAAAGGTAACACTGGCCCAGCCGATGTATCAGTAATAGCTATTGTAGTTGTTGGTGTATGTCAGTGCAGAAAATCCCAAGACATGTTTGATGTAGTTTAGATTCAGTATCTCCATTAGCAGAGATTTGGCCACTTAAAGTCCACATTTATAAGCAGTATGTTACAACTATGCAACTATAACTCTTAGCCTATAAAACTCTATACCAACACCAATCAGAAGAGGCTGCTGTGCAAACAATTAATAAATGACAAAAACTGTTGTAATAATATAAAATATGTCTTCTTAGGAAAGGTTATAATTGTTGACAAATACTGTGCATTAATAAACACATAAAAATGCCTCTACGTCTGTGCACAAAAACAAAACTGTGTACTCCTAATATTAAATGTTTATATACTGCTCATATTTGCTAAATTGGAGGACTTAGTGTATATAGATATATATTTATATTGTTTATTTATGTGATGTGAAAAAAGACTGTTGGCTGATATATCATTTGAAACTGTCCAACATGTTACTGCCACTACTAAAATCATTTGTCTCACAGTGTCATCATGTATCTACCCTTTTAAAGAGTACAGGTTTGGAAATATAGCACAGAATATAGCTGACACTTCTTGACCCAAATGTCAAGTTCAGTTGATTCAAAGTGAGCTTGGTGAGGATTAACCATGTCTTTGTGTGTGTTCTTCAGGAAAGTGAGGATGCAGTGAAAGCCCTGGCTAAGGAGAAGGACATGCTCGAGAGGGAGAAATGGGACCTGAGGAGGCAGACCAAAGAAGCCACAGAACAGGCCAACATCCTACGTTCTCAGATGGACATGAAGGAGAATAGGGTCAAAGAACTGGAGGCTGAGCTCACCATGGTGAGTCCCCCTGCACATAGACACAGTCACAACCTATTGTTGTTGATGTTGAATTAATAAATCAAGCACAATTGTGTCACCTAAGCATCAATATCTGGTGTTTGAGGCATAAATGCAAACAAGGTGTGGGTTTGCAATCCCTTCCCTCCCCTTCCCTCTATTCACATCAGTTCAAACACATGCAGTAAGCTGCTCTGCTTTTTATCCTCTTCCCTTTCCTTTCTCAAAGCATTAACTCTTTCTCCGGGCTGAGGAAAAAAAATCATTCCTACATTTCTATGTCTGTGTTGGTGCCTCAGAGGTACAGTTGTCAGTCTGTGTGTCATTAATCTCTCTCCTCCCTCAGCAAGTCACATCAAGCTGCATCACAGATTAGATTTGTTGGTACATCAGTGCCAGAGCTACATTGCTGTCAAGCAACCAAACCACAAAATAGCTTTGTACCTTCTTTTTCTTCTTATCGCTCTCTCTCTATTTAAAACCGTAATGTTTCCAACTGATCTCTACCACTGAGAAATGCCTTTTCATTGCTTCCAGTAATGAAATCCTGTGAAAAACATTGAATATGTACAGAGTGGGCACCAAAATGGACCGTTTTTAATGTTCTGTATTGAAATATTGCCTGTTAGCTAAATTCAAAGGGTAAAGTTATTCAATATTTTTTGTTGTTAATGTATTACTCAATTTCTCAACACGTTCCGAAATTCTTTACCCTGCTGAGGCACAAAGCCTCAAGCCAATTTGTTCCTGCTGAAGATGTAAACCTTTATACGCAGGTGAATGTATAGTTATATTTATATTATGTATAGTTATTTTTAAAATAATAGTAATAGGCTGAATAATTTCCTAAAACAGCTGGACATTGTAGTTTTAAGCAAACATTACTAAACCAGGAGTAGATGATGTGTATTAACAGCAGCAAGACGGTGAATGTGGGATTGACTTAAAACTCACTACAATGCAACAATGGAGCATAGATGAATAAGTATTAGGCATTTGGCTACACAGACAGGACTTACAAGGATACAATCATTGTTGGTTTTGGTCTTGTCATGGGATTTTTGGACAATAAGAAAACACATAATACTGCTCAATAACCCTTTAGCTATCAAGATCCCATATTTAGTTGTGTTGTATCACTAGTTTGGTGTACATGTGTGTATAGGTACAAATGTTTTGCTCAGTTTCTGTTTCCTGTGTGTTTCCCAGGCGAAGCAGTCTCTGGCCACCTTGACAAAAGATGTACCGAAGCGCCACTCCCTGGCCATGCCTACAGAGCCCGTAGTGAATGGCAGTCAAGAGTGGGTGATGCAGGCTGACCTTCCACTCACTGCAGCCATCCGTCAGAGCCAACAGACCCTCTACCATGGACACACCACAGACAGACAGGGTAAGCTCTCTCATCTGCTCTGCCTCTCAGTCTCCGTGCTGCTTGGTGTGGCTTTTACAGACTAAACAATCTAACAGAGGGCTTCCTGGAGGTTTCTCATACTAAATGGGTATTTTTCAACATGTGTGAATTTATGTGTGTGTATGCATATGTATGTGTGGCACATCTAGCTGTGGTAAGGATCAGCCCCTGCCACTCACGCCAGCCCTCTGTCATCTCTGATGCCTCGGCAGCCGATGGAGACCGCTCGTCCACGCCCAGCGACATCAACTCACCTCGCCACCGGACCCACTCCCTCTGCAATGTAAGAGCTGACTGGCCCCCCCGACCAAGTAATCACTCCTCCACACTTTTCTATAAGTACCTCCCTCCTCTTTGTCTTTTCCTGTTTGCTTCTGTCCGTCTGTTCTGTCGGCCTGCTGGGTGTCTGCCTGCCTGCTTGGTGGAGGTGGTGAAGTTATTTTGCATTTCAGTCACTTTAAAGAAATAGTTTAACATTTTTGCAATTATGATGATTTGTCTTGGTGAAGAACAAACTACAGCAAGCTGCAAATTAGCTTAGCATTAAGACTGGAAACATGGGAAACTGCTAGCCTAGCTTTGTCAAAAGGTACCAAAACCTGAAGCTCTGAAGCTAATTAAAACATAGACAGACAAATTAAGCCAAAAACATGACCTTCTGGGCGGAGGTAATAAAGTACAGTTTATTATTGCCAAGAAGCCATGCTTCTGATTTGAGTCACACATTTTTACTTATTTTACAAATGTGTCCCCCTTTATTTAAAACTGTGGCCCAGTCTGGCCACCTTCTAAAAAGTTTTAGTCACATTTGGACGTGACACGTTTCCAGTCTTTGTGCTACACTAAGCCAACCAGCGGCTGACAGTAGCTTCATATTTACTGTACTGACATGATAGTGTCAATCTCCTGATCTTACACCAAGTTAGAAAGTGAATACGCATATTTCCCAAAATGTTACACTATTGCTTTAACTCAGCTGTATGATAGGACAAACCCAAGCTTCCTGTCTCCTCTGCTCCATTCAGTCCATGGAGGACCTGGAGGACCAGAAGCGTAAGAAGAAGAAGGAGAAGATGACTCTGGGATCCCTGTCGCGGGTGTTCGCTCGAGGCAAGCAGCGCAAATCACTGGACCCCGGCCTGTTTGATGGTACAGCCACCCCTGATTATTACATAGAGGAGGATGCCGACTGGTGATGCTTTGTGTGTGTGTGTGTGTGTGTGTGTGTGTGTGTGTGTGTGTGTGTGTGTGTGTGTGTGTGTGTGTGTGTGTGTGTGTGTGTGTGTGTGTGTGTGTGTGTGTGCGTGTGTGTGCGTGTGTTCAATTTGTGTGGTTATCCACCTGGCTTTAACTGTGTGTAAAGAGTGTTTTGTGTGTGAGTTTGTCTGGAGGGGGGAGGGGAGTACATTTTAAAAGAAAAGCCTAAAAGAGACTGCTATTCCCATAAATGTACAGTATATTACCCTTAAATTGTTTGTTTGTAAATTAGATATATATATATATATATATTTATAGATGTACATGTATGCATATGTATATATGTTTACATGCATATAAATATATACATGGGGTTATCATTATGTGTAGAAATGTTTATTCTGTATTATCTTCCAAATGTCTTAATGTTTTATGTTTTTTATAACTGGAGACTTGAAGGACTGTTGTTCATATGTAAATAGGAGTTATTGTGAAACTAGTGTTTTTATTGTAAATGTCATTTGGCTTTTGTTTCTTTACAGTTGCTTTTTTTCATGCTTTGCAACATTGATTTCTAAGTTTCTTCTTATTCCCAATTTTACTTGGCCCATTTCTTATCACGAAGGAGATATCATAAGGCTTAAATAATATTTGTCTTAAAAAGAAATTGATCTCTTGGAGATCAGTTTGCCAAATGCTGTTGTTTCAAATTGCTTGTTGGAATCAAAAGTAGTACTTTGTTTGAGCGGTATTGCTGGAACAGGATTGCAATCATGTTCATTTTACAAATGCTGGCTCACATTATTTAAACATATCACTGCGTGGGCAGCAGGAAGGTTTTTCGTAAAGGGTTTCACATCTATTTTATGCTAAACATCATATTATCAGTTACTCTAAATAATGTCTGGGCCAATAAAGGTTTTAGAGTCAATCTTACAAAAGAGTCTTATTTACACAGACATGAATACACAAACAAAAGATTAACAGTGATGCATATTCAGGCACACATCTCATCTTCTGTTGAAACCATGTGTGTCAAAGTGCTTAAGACTCATCTAGAAAACCTGCGTATCATTCTGTCACTGTTAGCACTAGCCTCGTAACATTGTTTATATCTGACTCATTTCTTACTGAGAGCTGTCTAACGTGCCAATATGAGACGAAGGAATGTGCATTAAACACCTGCATGATCCCTCTGTATTGCTTTGATTAGATGTCCATTCATTGCCAATCAAATTAATAGTCTCCACAATCCTGTGTTGCTTCTGTGTTACCTTTACCTTTTACCCAGTTATCTTTCCTTGCATTATGAATGCACGGTCCCTTTTTCTTGTTTTTCTAGGTTTTGTTTTTCTTTGTGTAAAATCCCTCCTCATTTCTTGCAAATGTGGCTCTAACAATTCTATGTTAAATGCTTTGTAATTTAGGAGACATTGAAAAGATAAAATCTATTGAAGTATTTTATTTAAAAAGTAAAAAGATAAAGAAGAGGTAACTTCAAATATGTAGCTGCTGCAGCTGTTGCAGCCAGATGTTGAGGAGGTTTTAGGCATTTTCAAAAATGAATTATAATTGAAATAAAATCTTATTTTAAAAATAAAACCAGTAACTGAATACATCCTATGTGGCCGTTTTCTGTTCCATGAGTAATCTTGTTCTTGTGTCCCAGTCTAACGTGTCTCTCCCTTGCCTCTGCCATTTCTAATGGCAACGCTCTCCTGCCAGTGAGTAACTCCTCATCTGTGATTACCAGCTGTCTGTTTCTGAACTCTGGGGATTATTCATATCACTCGGTTTGTGTCATTTTTTTGGTGGAAACTCTTTTGAAAAAGAGATAGTTGACTTGCATGCAACGTTTTTGTCAGCATGTGGAGACGAATCAGGTAAAAAACGCATCCTGGATTCGTTGGTTCATTATGAATCTGTGTTTTCCTGTTGATTAGATGGACGGTTAATGGGCAAGAGCATGATGTTTTATGAATAATCCCTGTGTCTCTAATACATTATCCTAATGGTCTTAAATACCCTCATAATCATCAGATAGTTACTGAAATCTTTTAACAACTTTAATAAACACAATACTGTAGTTTTAGAACTCACCGGACTATGCTCTCATAAAAGAAATACATGGGTTGTATTTCTACTGTAGATGGACTCAACCATGACATGTTGTTTACTTTTTTCCTTAATAAACCTGGTAAGCTTTTTCCTTACAGTACAGTTAAATCAACACAGGAAGTGTAACTCCAGTAAATTGTTCTGGCTCCATCTAGTGGCCAGAATGGGAAATTAAAAGAAAAGCCAAAATTGGACAAAAAGGGTTGAAACTACTTTTCATTCAACTGAACGATAGCTATGATAGATTGAAATAAACTTGAAAAAAAGCCAGAAAGACTCTCTTCTGATTTTGATGAACAAAAAACAACTCATATGTTAGTGTAGCATCAAATGTGTTGCTCTGTATTATTACAAACACTCTCTAATTTGGATGTTAACCTTTCTCCATATCAGTCACTTTATTGATTTCCATATCCCTCTCACCCTGAACCCCTCCTGTTTGCCAAACCATAACTTGTCCTGACCAATCCAGACTCTGACAGCCTCACACAGCAGAGCCTGTCTGACGGTGAGGAGCAGCTGGACCGCCTCCAGCAGGCGGAGCTCACTCGGAACACATGCATGTCAATGTGGAGGGCAGGTGCAGTCCAGGCCTGGCTGGAGGTTGTCATGGGAATGCCCATGTACATCCGAGCCTGCTCTGAAAACGTCAAAAGTGGCAAGGTATAACTTTGGTACACAAGTGGCTGTTTGTTGGCTTTGTGCTTGAGAGTGTGGTATGATGCTATTCTTGTTTAAATTGGATATCGGTTCTTTAGGTGCTGCTAGGCCTCACAGATGAGGATTTGGAACTGGGTCTGGGTATTAGTAACCCCATTCATCGCAGGAAACTGAGACTGGCCATTGAGGATTACAGGAGAGCTGAAGGAGACCAAGGGTGAGTAGCAGCTAACAAAACTGTTAGTTGTGTGAAAATATTTCTTATCAGCAGCGGAGGAGTACATTCAATTAAATACTGTAATTAAGTACAAATCTGAGGTACTTGTTCTTCCATTTCATGCTACTTTATATTCATACTCCACTACAATCTATTTATTAAAACTATATATATATATATATATATATATATATATATATATATGAGACAGAGACTCATATATATATATATAGACAGAGACTCATAGGGAACATTTGTATGCAATTTGAGCACTTTGACACAAAGTACATTTTGCTTATAATACTAGTAATATTTTTAATACAGGTATTTAAGTTGTAAAAAAGTATTTTCACAGTGTGGTATTGCTACTTTTACGTAAGTTAAGGATCTGAAAACTTCAAACTCCGCTGATCGTGATGTTGAAATCATCTTCTAGACTATCAAAAGCGTCTGAGATGGACCATCACTGGGTTGCAACGTCGTGGCTGAGTGATGTGGGGTTGCCTCAATACTCTCAGACCTTCCAGACTCATCTAGTGGACGGACGAGTGCTGAACTCTCTGAGTCGCAGAGACCTGGAGAGATTCCTCAACATTACCGACCAGTTCCACCAGACCAGTCTGCTCCTGGCAATCCAGCTGTTGCAGATACTCAATTTTGATAAAGAGGTTAGATTATAGATTGAGATTTACATAAGAGTCTGAAAGTTACTAAAACAGTTGTTCCTCAATCATTGCATTAGGTTTTATTACTCTCACAAAACAGCATCTCATTCCCAATATTATCCACCATTGCTGGAGGCACACAGGAGCCCTTGGTGGTGCATTATCGCAGCAGGCCCTTTCCTTTACTGATCTCTTTCTGTAAGTTCATCAACCCCCGCCACATAAGTGCTTGCGCAGTTATCTGTGTGTTGTGTTTTCGCAGGCCTTGCAGGCACAACAGGCAAAATGTGAGCACCAAGAACGGGACCACATTGTTTGGACATGTCACAGAGTAATGAAGTGGATCAGGGACATAGACCTCAAGGTGGGTGGGAGGTCAGTGACGGTGCTACACTTCACTCGGGAGATTTCAAGGACACATTGCAACCAGACACCACATACTAGTTTCTAGGACTCCCTCAAAAATAATGATAGCTTTTTTGTTGCTTAAAGAACACAGAAGAAAATCACTTAAGATGATACCATACAAGTGTTTTTCTGGATCCACAATGAGTCTCTTATATTTGCCTATTTTTTGTTTTCAAAACACTTAGAGATTTTGCCATGACTGTGGTTTGCCTTTAATTGCTATAAAATTTAACTTTTATCTACAGGACTGTAGATAAAGTCTGAAGTCTGCCTCTGTTTTGTGCTCTTCAGGAGTTTGCAGACAATCTTCAGGGTAAAGGGATTCATGGAGCTGTGATGGCTCTGGACCCCTCCTTTGACACCGACACCATGGGCAAAGCCCTGGGGATCCCCAGCAACAAACACATGCTGCATCGCCACCTGTATGAAGAGATGAAATCACTCGCCATCCCTCACAGGTGGGTTAAAACCCCTTTAACTCTTGGTGCATACTTTCCCTAAAGTGATTTTTAAAGTGATTAAAAATATATCCTATTTTTTGTCTTTACTATATGACCATGTTCTTGTGAATCTTGTGAAAATAAATGTGATTATCTAAGGATTAAATTTTGACATCATGCACATAAATGAATATATCTTGCAATGTCGTGTATTCACAGCAGTTCAGAGCAGGGCAGTGAGGTTGTCTGTTCCTCTTCACCTGTGGCTGTTAACCGCTTTTCTGAGGAGAGGGTGTCGATGAGAAGATCGGGAAAGGTATAATTTTATTTTCCCTCAATTCATATTACAATACTATTTGAAGCCCTAATACAATAACACATCTTTCATTTTTGAGATGTATTTCGGTATAAATGTGTATATATTTTTCTAGTTTTCCCTTTTACATATTTCACCATTCACAATTCATACACTGTGGCCGAGGCTGCCGCAAGGTGCCATCTGCTCATCAGATAAACTTGCACATAACACATCTTTCATTTTGTCTTGAGATGTGGGACTGCAGGGCCGGGGATTGAACCACCAACCTTCCAATTGGCAGGCAACCGCTCTACCACTGAGCCACAGCCGCCCCATAAAGAACATGATGACAGAGTGATCATTCAAAATTGTGAAATAGTGAGAGAAAGTTTAATTGGTGGAAGGTTTAGAAAGGTGGCATTGTTCAGAACACTGTATTTGTTCAACTACAGTGGTGAGTAGTCTTGCAATTTGTTTCACTTCAGTGCCAGCTGATATTTGACCGAAGTAGTCATTAAAAAAAGTGTCAATGTCTTATTTTGAAAAAGAAACTCCATATTTTTTTTCATGCCCTTTTTTATTTTTCCAGAGTCCACTGAGGTTACGTGCAAACAGCCACTCTGTAGAGCGAGGCCTAGGCTTCCACGGCACCTGCGGCTCTCCGCCCAGAGAGGCCCGAATTCATGCCGTGCCCCGGACCAAAGGCAGCCCAATGCACACCTACAAGAGTGTTGAAATCACCAACGTCTGAAACAGCCTCAGCCATCCAGATCACACTGTTGTTACTATTGTTTACATCGTTATTGTATAGTTGTTTACTACTGAGAGTGACTTGCTCAACATCATTGGACTTTTAAGTGGAATTCCTAAAGAAGGTGTACCACTTGATTTAATAATTCAAATATATCATTATTGAGGCCAATATAAGAATAACACATACTCTGAACAGAAACAAAGATCATTTTTTAACCTGATGGGGCTGTTGAAAATGTAAATATACTGAAGATGAAGATAGTTTTGTTTTTCCAACATAATGTCCAAATGAGTTTTATATTATGAGTTTATTGAAGGCTGAAGAATAACCTACAAAAATAACTGAACACAGTGTTGTTCTCTTTTGATGCCTTATATGAAATAGGTCTCAGAGCACAGATGTTTACTGCTCTTCTCTTTCAACTATTGCTAACATGTCAGTAAATGAATACTTGTGCTTAAGATGTAGAAAAACATCATTACAGTATTATTTGCTTTCACTATAGTGATACATATCCGCTTTGTCAGGTCAACAGATTTGAGTGAGATGTTGTTATCACAATTTTTAATCATTACTGTAATAGATAGTAAACCTTAGTTTAAAACATTAAAATATATTACATTTGGAGGAGCTAAAATTAGCAAAAAAATGCAACTTGTTTGTCAATCTTTAATATGAATTAAATCTTTTCAATACTGGTACAAAAAAAGATATCCATCTTCTCATAATGTATTATTTTAATTAAAGAACTGAAGTCGTTTTTCCTTTTAAATGTAAATGTTGATGAATTTTGTTTTAACAAAGCTCTTCCCATTTACAATATGTACAGTAGATTAAGCATACAGTTTAATGTTGGGTTTTGGAAGTGATAATGTGTACACAAATGCATTCAAATGATCTCCACATGTTTATACTGTACTGTATAAGCACTGAAGAAAAGGTAATTCTGTTAATTTTGTTATGCACTTAATTGAGAAAATGTAATCGTATATTTTGTACAGTTTAATCATGTTTTATCAGACACAGTTGTATAAAGTGTATTCCTGAGCATGTAAACCCACATATGAAATGTCACAGGGACACACTGTGTGCAATCGAATGCCAGGTAAATCCAAATAGTAAAAAACAGGTTTGTCACTTTCTGGGCGTCTCCTTCAGTCACCAAAAGCGGGAAGATTAGACCAGTTCAGACCTGTATGGAAACAGAAGGGGAGGACTCAAATGGGATTCACTTTTTAATATGACCACCCTGTCAGAGCTTTTCATGTACATCAATAATAAAGGTGAAATTATTATCAACTCATATACAGCATAGGCCTGTTATTTATTTAAGGATTAAATACAATTTACACTCTGTTTTGTTAATAATCCCTACACACAGGCCTGAAATACACACACACATGCTCAGGGGACTTGAACAAACACCCCTCTGGTTCCCAACCCAACTCCCTACAAACTTAACTACTGCCACCCCAAATCAAGTGAAGACTTTAAAAGATATGTATTTTTAGTGCAGAGTGGTGTGCAGATTTATGATATTTCAAAACATATGATCTAAATTTCACTAAGTGTCACATTAGCTTGTTGATTAGTATGTAATAGTAAGTTTCTGAATTGAATAACGCATCAACATGCATTTTGTCCCCCTATGAGTGTTTAACCTTTAGATGAGTGACGGCACACACTGAAACCTTAGAGCTACCCACTACAACCATGTTGAGGCTAACTTTAAACAAGTAAAGGAAACAATTACAAATAAACCATTGTTATATTGTATTACTCAGGATGAACAGACCATAATTAAACAACCACAGTCTCATCTTCTGGCCTCTGAGGTGGGGGTCAAAGGGCCTCAGAGGGGATCAGGGTGAGGTTTATTAACTATAAAGGAAGTGTGTGTGTGTGTGTGTGAGAGAGAGAGAGAGAGAGAGAAAGAGAGAGAGAGTATGTGAGTGTGTGAGTGTGTGCCTGTCAGTCCAGCTGTCTGTCAAGTGAAGAGTGAAAGTGGCATGAGCACAATGTGCATTTTCATGTCTGCAATGTTACCAAATTTCTCTGTCAATGTATTAGTCAAATATTTCCTCTGAAGTATGCAGTAAGTCAGTTTATCAGTTGGGTTGCATATCAAGTACTTTGGGTCTTCTGTAAGTTATTTCTGGGTCTGTGGTTCTGTAGAAAGCTGCAGCAGCAAAACTAGAGGCCGAATGATAGGCCCGTTTCAAACAGGCACGTTTCAAATGGGCAATGACTAATATTATTCAAGTTTAATACATGTTATTAATCTGTTTCCGGGTGTGTCCTTGTCCCACTTTGTGCCCAGAGGAAATTTACGTCAGCGGCGCTAGGACCAAGCGGAAACGGGTCACCGACACATTTTACATAGGGGGAGGGTTCACTTCGGCTGGAATTTGAACAAAGTTCCTCTTAAAATCATTGTTACCTGTAGCGGTAAACTTTGTGTTAAAAAAAAGAAACGCGTTGTGATCTAAAACGCAAATCTCAGTTGACCGGGGCGTGAGTTGTTGCGTCTATGTCTTCTTCCGTTCTCTCCCCTGTGATCTTCCTGAAAACACCTGCGTGATTCAGGTAACTCACCGGTGAAGAGGGAAGTTGTTGGGCACTGAGCGGCGAAAAGGTAAGGCCTCTTCCAGATCACCTTCACCACGTTAGACCATAACCAAGACCTCTATCAAATTAACCAGAGCTTGTAGACGGGCTGTGAGTTAGTCTCTATGAGGCGTTGACTCAGAGCTGTGTCAGGATGAATTGTTTTTTTGTTTTGATTTTTGTAGCTCGTTCCTACAAACTATAACGGCGCTGGCAGACACACCGCAGTAATATTTCACTGGATGTTACCCACGTTACCCATGGTCTCTGTTTATGAGGAAAGACATTTTTTTAATGCTGTAAATGTCCTAATGTCCGAATTTTTTTAATGCTGTAAATGTCCTAATGTTGAATGAAGACACACCCATGCACTGTCCAGTCTGTAACATGCCGAACAGTTCAAGGTTTGTGTGTTATTGGGAAGAAGAAAGGAAGCCATTAGACAGGACACAGAAGGTCAGCATGCAAACTGACAGAATCCCAGACCACACAGTGATATCATACTGTCACCATATGTTGACCTTGATAATGACGACGGTAATACCCAGGGCCTGTTGTTCTACAGTACATGTATTTGTTGAAGCAGCTGGGGAGGAAAACAGGCCCCTAAATGGCAGTGGTTGTGCAATTTTATTCAGTGGCATGTGCACCAAATCAACTACATCTACTGGGAATCAACAGTTACAGGCTACTGATCAGCTAGCAGTGCTCCCTTTTTCCACACATTTCAAATCTGTATCATTGGAATCATTTAATATATGACTGAAATCAACATCCCAACAATGTTGCTAATAATTTTTCCCCAAAACTAATATATTGTAATCTGACACACATGCAAAATAAATCAAATCAATTTCAATTTGATGTCCAATGCAATGAACTGTATTTCACTGTTACACACTATGTAGGCTATCCTTATTTTTTTTATTAGGCAGCATTCTTAAGTCCCTCTTTGCTGGTCATAACAGTATATCCATGTTTAAACCTTTTTATACATGAATATTGTGGATAAATACTATACTAGATACACAAACCTACCGTTATCTAGGAATATTAATAACAAAGGCAACAATAATGTGCTTGATGCAGCAAAAAATACATAATGTCCACGGAAGGAATGTATGTATTGCCAACTCTATTACTGAGTTATCGTTACCTGGAGGTCATTTAGTCGTGATAAATGATTTGCTCTTACAGAAAATCATCCATTTACAATAAGAAAATACATTACAGATGCGTCGTTTCATTTCAAGTGTGGCAGACAGTAACTTAGCCTACTTTGGATTAGGGCTGAACGATATTGTGTTTTAGCATCGACATCGCGATCTGCGCATTTGCGATAGTCGCATTGCAGGACATTGCAATGTTGACGCTAATCCTTTTTTGCTGCTTGATAGAAAAGTAAACTTTCACCTTTCTCCTTTTACATGATTATTACCGTTCGACTCTTCCCCTTTAAGACAGGTAGCCATGTGTGCAACGTGTGTATGTGACGTTAGTCCGACGAGGTTTATTGTTATGGGAATCACAATGTATGATTTTTTATTTTATTTGTATGATACAGATGCAAATAAATATTTGAACACCTGAGAAAATCAATGTTAATATTTAGTACAGTAGCCTTTGTTTGCAATTACAGAGGTCAAACGTTTCCTGTAGTTTTTCACCAGGTTTGACACACTGCAGAAGGGATTTTGGCCCACTCCTCCACACAGATCTTCTCTAGATCAGTCAGGTTTCTGGGCTGTTGCTGAGAAACACGGAGTTTGAGCTCCCTCCAAAGATTCTCTATTGGGTTTAGGTCTGGAGACTGGCTAGGCCACGCCAGAACCTTAAATGCTTCTTACAGAGCCACTCCTTGGTTATCCTGGCTGTGTGCTTCGGGTCATTGTCAGGTTGGAAGACCCAGCCTCGACCCATCTTCAGTGCTCTAACTGAGGGAAGGAGGTCGTTCCCAAAAATCTCACAATACATGGCCCCGGTCATCCTCTCCTTAATACAGTGCAGTCGCCCTGTCCCATGTGCAGAAACACCCCCAAAGCATGATGCTACCACCCCCATGCTTCAGGGATGGTGTTCTTGGGCTGGTACTCATCATTCTTCTTCCTCCAAACATGGTTAGTGGAATTAGGACCTAAAAGTTCTATTTTGGTCTCATTTGACCACATGACTTTCTCCCATGACTCCTCTGGATCATCCAAATAGTCATTGGCAAACTTAAGACGGGCCTTGACATGTGCTGGTTTAAGCAGGTGGAACCTGCCGTGCCATGCGTGATTTCAAACCATGACGTCTTAGTGTATTACCAACAGTAACCTTGGAAACGGTGGTCCCAGCTCTTTTCAGGTCATTGACCAGCTCCTCCCGTGTAGTTGTGGGCTGATTTCTCACCTTTCTTAGGATCATTGAGACCCCACGAGGTGAGATCTTGCATGGATCCCCAGTCCGAGGGAGATTGACAGTCATGTTTAGCTTCTTCCATTTTCGAATGATTGGTCCAACAGTGGACCTTTTTTCACCAAGCTGCTTGGCAATTTCCCCGTAGCTCTTTCCAGCCTTGTGGAGGTGTACAATTTTGTCTCTAGTGTCTTTGGACAGCTCTTTGGTCTTGGCTATGTTAGTAGTTGGATTCTTAATGATTGTATGGACAGGTGTCTTTATGCAGCTAACGACCTCAAACAGGTGCATCTAATTTAGGATAGTAAATGAAGTGGAGGTGGACATTTTGAAGGCAGACTAACAGGTATTTGAAGGTCAGAATTATAGCTGATAGACAGGTGTTCAAATTAGGGCTGTAATCAACCAAATAAAATCTTGGTTGACCGAAGTCGTGAAAATTTCGACTAAAAATCGACTGGGGGGGGAGAGATGTGGAAAAAAATGCTAGATTAATTAACTGTACTGTCCTGCAGTACTTGTCCTTGTAGGCTATTTGCAGTATATTAAATCGATTTGGACCTAATTATTTTGCACTGAAATGACACTCGTCTGTCGGCTCTGACAGCGCTGCATCAGCGCGCTGTGCATGTCCTCGTACGGAGCGGCTGAACATGGAGCTCGGCTTTGCGGCTCAGACAGGAATAGACTATTAATTTAAAGCTTTTACTCTTAAACACAAAAGGCACGTCCACTTTAATGTATATTTAAACATATCTGTGGTCACGCTCAGTGCCTCGCTGTGTTGTATTAACTCTGAAACTTTTTCTTTGAGTCCTCACATTGTGCGTGATGGTGTGGCGTGCTGGCGCTGTATATTAACAAGTTCTTAAAACCTCAGCCTTCCACAACAGCAATGGGCCTCATATCCTGAGACATAAAGTCGACAATTCCTTCCATGATATTATTTTAGCGTTTGGATGATAGAGGCTTAACATCCAGTGGGGTCTGGGTGTGTCTGGGGAACTCTACCGTCGTTGCGGGTGGGTGCACCGGTAGTTATAAAACGATTATTAGACTATGAAATATGCCAATTCTGATATGTTCATATAACCTACTCAAAACAGACAGGGAAACCTAATGCAGAAAAGTTAGCTTACCGTTTTTAGGTGATACGCCATTTTTGTAGTCTAGCTGTGATATGCAAACTGTTGCTTGCAAATTTGACTTTTTTCCGTTATCTATTTTTGTAAAATGCTGCCACACTGCTGATGTCTTCGACATGGTAGAGGAGGACTGACTGAAAACTAAACACTCACAATTAAATAAATATTCAGCAAACCATCAGACAAAGGCTTTCTAGTACTTTCTTCAATCTGTCTCCGGTGGGTTGGGCACAAAAAAGGTGAAAACAAGGGGGGTGTTCTGAAGACAGCCTGTTACCTGAGAAACAGGGGTGCTCTGAAAACTCCCCCATTAGCAATTAGTGCTTTCCACCCATAGACCGGAACGGTCTATGCTTCCACCTGATGAAATTAACACGGCAAAAAATCGACCAATCAGAATTTTGGTCGAGCCAGAACGTATCGACCAGTCGACTGGGAGGTTACAGCCCTAGTTAAAATACTTATTTGCAGCTGTATCATACAAATAAATAGTTTAAAAAATCCTACATTGTGATTTCTGGATATTTTTTTTTTGATTATGTCTCTCACAGTGGACATGCACCTACAATGGCAATTTCAGACCCCTCCATGATTTCTAAGTGGGAGAACTTGCAAAATAGCAGGGTGTTCAAATACTTATTTTACTCATTGTATGTTTGCTGCAAATACGAACTAAATAACCTGATTAATGCAACATAATCACAATGTCTCCCGGTCATTTTCCCCCGCAGAAAGCTGCTACCAGCCAGGCAAAAGCTAATATAGTTGGCCTAGAAAAAAGGGATCGGTCCAAACAAACAAACGTTACAGTTCGGAGCCGCAACACTGGTAACGTAACACTAATCTACTACAGAAGTCTGTGTCTGATCTAACGTAATTTACACTGATTTAATTGTTCTTGGATACACAGTTTGTTGCTAGTGCACGTGACATGCAAGTTGACCACAACCTGAAATTTAGAGGAAGCAACATACACTCATTGTTCTACACATTAGCCTGGATTGATAATATTATATGAATACAATGGTTTCATGCTAGTCAACCAGTATATTTCTACTTAATTTTCCTCTCCAAAATCACTTTAGAAGAGTAGTCACAGCACTTGCTTGCTTTGGTGTTTGTAAAGCATTAAAGTTTAACAAAGAACGGTTCACATTAGAAAAGATCCCTTTTCATTTTCTATGTAGATGCACTCTCCTACAAAATCACCACAATAGTTTGATGATTTTTTATTTCCAAATAGAGCTATTTATGTCATCTTTCAAAAAATTACTTTTTTCATATAGCAATATATATTGCAGGAAGGAAAAAAAAATTGCAATGTCAGATTTTTCTAATATCGTGATGGCCTACTTTGCATGTATCAAGAGCTAAACTGGGTATCCCTGCCACTGTGTCACAAGCCAAAGCATTAGCAACAGTTTGTTATAGCAACCAACGTAATATTTCTAATAATGATAACTTTGATTTACAAAACGTCTTTCATGAAACCCAAGGACGCTTAACACAGGTACAGGGGGACAAAAATAAAATAGTAGGCCAACACAAATACAGACTGAAAAGAAACAAAAACTGGGTGCTAAATGTGCTAAATATCCATTTCCCCAGCCTGCCTAAGGTTCCCCAGTGGCTAGAAATTGTGATAGGTGTAAACCAAGCCCTGGGTATCCTGCTCTGCCTTTGAGAAAATCTTGCCCCTTATGTTATCTCCCCTTTATCTGCTTTGCCCGCCCAGAATATTTGACCCACCCATGATCGAGAGACATCATGGCTTTCAATCAAGCAAAGTGGCAGTTGGTTAAGGCCACGCCCCCACCCTCCACCTGGCCCTCCTCTCTCTCCTCCTCAATTGCTACAGACTCAGACTTCTTTCCAGTATTAGGGGACCACTAAGCTCTATGCAAAAGCATCCAAAGAGCACCATGTCATGGGACCTTTTAATAAACTACCAATGTACAACCACGTCTCACATTGACGTGGCTATATAAATCGCTAATATCGCTATATAAATATAGCACATTTACATTTACATTGTAAAGTTATTTTATGAATGAAATAGCTTATTGTATACTTGAGGGCCAATTCATGGTCTGTTTTGAATCATTTACAATCCCATAATTGTCTCGATCTGTTATGATCATCAGATGTAAAATTAAACAGTTTCAGAAACATTTGAAAAGTTCCTCGTAGCTATTTTTGAGCTGCAAACAGCAGCACTTTTAGTGCCAATGTAGCATTTTATAAACACTGCAGCACAACATTATGCAAAGGGGCTCTAAGCGATGTCACACGTGTTTTAGGCTACAATTTGTTGTCACATACAGCAAACCTGCTGCCTGCCCCCAGAATACACTGTAAAAAAAAAAAAAAAAACACAATCTCTCAAGACAACCCAGGCTCCACATACACCAAGAAAAACAATCTGTCAATCTGCACCACCAAATATAACAAAACGGTCTTCCAGCATTCCAGCCAATAACCGACAAGAAGGATTTGGGTGGTAGGGGGGTTAGTGTGCAGAAGCACGGAAGGAAGGGAGAGGGGAGGGGATGAGTTTTGTTTGAAAAATACTTATAAGAAGTGCTGTCACCCAACATGGCTTAGAGCACCTTTTAAGCAATTTGAGAAAGAAAAATAACCTGTATTAGGGGTTCCAAGTAGATAATGCTGTGTTTTAAAGGGTGACGATGAACAACGTTTTTAGAGTTAACTGTTATTCCAAGAATATCTGGAAAAAAAGGGTCTCGCCCTAGTTGGATGTACCCTATAAAATGTGTGTATACACACAGAGGAGTCTGGATCAACGGAAGTACATTTTCAGCGTAATTGCCCCATGCGCCTGATTCCCCTCACCTTCGGGAAAACCACAACTAACTTCAAGCTAGCAAGCCACAGTCTGAAAATGGGATGTTTTGATGAAAATGTGGATTGTGCAATGAAGCAGGCCTGCTTGGTTCTTTCGGGGAATAGTTGTAAAGATTTACAAGAAATATATGTTTACGCCATTTACTATCTAACTGGGGTGTTTTGGGACAGATTGGTGGGATTGCTGTGGACAAAGTAGTCACGGCGATACACTGGTAAGAGCAAATTACGTTTAACTGTGTATCCACCTAATTCAAATAGCTCACGTTACTGGATTGTGTGAACAGTTGGTTTTATTTAATATTGTATGTGGCGTTTTCTTTTCTGGAGTGCAAATGTTTAACCCAAAACAAGTCTACCCAAGACCATTTTGCACAGCAACTGTCTCTTCATCCGGAGTTTAGTTTCGGCCTTGGTTTAAAGAAATCCAAACAACGCAGAGCGTCCGAGAATGTATGTGATGAGGTGCCAGACCTTATTCCACAGCGCTGTGGAGAAAGGAATAGCAATGCAAGACACACAGAGAGACACGATAACATGAACACTTACAGTATAAGTACAGTTTAAGAACACCACCTCTCTGACACAGTCTCAACCAAAAAAAACAAAAACATTTACAAGCTTTGAAAAGTAGCTGAAATTTTTGCCACATTCTAAACTGTTCCATTGTGTTTTTTAATGACTGTTGATTATGTTTTTTTTTTTTTATATATATATACACACACACACACACACACACACGATGGTCATTTCCTTTGTCGCAACATTATTTAAGTGTGAGTCACTTCTCTCAATGAAACTCCCTCTCCTGTCATGTTAAGGCATGTGTGGAGCTACCACAGCACATTCTGTTTAATTATAACCTGTTTTCTTGTTAACCTGCTCCCTCATTCTGTTGCTCATCAATGTAGCAGACTTAGCGCTTTTATGCAAAGCATAAATTAAGTAATTTATTAACAGTTTTATTATGCCAGATTTATTGCAGCAACAATCAAAAGCATAATGCAGAAATTCTGTCAGGACAGGTTTTAATTATTAATTAAACTGAAACACTTTTTCGTTTGACGGCGTGGCTCTGCTAATGTGATGCCCTGGAACAAATCTGAGCAGACTTGATCTGATACGCACCGTCCCGGACATAACAAACTTCCCCCAAATGTAAAACATTTGAATGTGAACACATGTTGAAAAACACATTCAAAATTCACATGCTGCAAACTAAATGCTGTGATACAGAAGAAGGCTGGGGAGGTGGAGGGAAGGTCAAATGTGAGGTTAAAGCATGCAGTGGTGTGGCAGGAAGGGCGTCACATGTGTAGATTGAAAAGCGTTTTGGGCACAGCTTGACATGTATCCAAATAAAGTGAATATCAAATGGACCTAGTGTTAAAGATGTTCTTAGTGGTAAAATGGGATTAACGGTATATGAACCATGTCACTAAAGCTGAAGCAATTGTTGATTTATCAGAATTAATCAGTCTATTGATCATTGATTAATTTGAGTTTGAGTCAAATTTCAAGCAAAGGCGGCAAACATTTTCTTGTTTCTCATGTGAGCATTTTTTGCTTTTCTTTATTGCAATTTGGGTTTTGGACAGTTACATTGGACAAAACAAGACATTTGAAGATGTTACCTTGGCTTCTGGGAAACAGTAGTTGGCTTTTTTGCAAACTTTGTAATTTATAGGCAAAACAACTAATCAATTAAATAAGAAATTAATCTAATCGATAATGACAAAGTGACTGTAAAGCTACAAAGTGTAAGAATGCCTTGAGTTTGCATAATAAGCAGTACAGTTGAAAAGCATGGCTACAATACATCATTGCCCAAACAAATTACTTTAATCATTTTACATTATTACAATATGACAGCTTTACGGTTTGTATCTTTTCACGTCAAGTCTTTTCTCACTGTATTGGTGCTCTTTGTCTTGCAGTTTGTCCTGCAAGGATGTGTTCCAGTCGGGGTATATGTGGCAACAACAATCGTCCTAACAGATCCTCTGGCTCGGAAGGCTCCGGTTCAGGCGCTCACTATGCCCTTTGCGCCCTGGGAGTAGGACTCATCGCCCTGGGTATTGTCATGATTGTGTGGACTGTTATACCAACGGATGGACAGGCCCCGACCACGTCCCCCACCCTGTCAGACAACTCCACCACAGGGCCTGGCGACGTAGATCATGGAGAGGGCAAAGACACCAATTCTTCAACAGTGGCCTTGGTGCTGGTTGGAGTTGGGGCAGCCATGCTGTTTTTATCCATTTGCCTTGGTGTGAGGGGCAAGAGGAGACGACGCAATGCAAGAAGCACGCCAGCGGCAGCAGGAGTCCCCCTTGTGACCCCTGTGGCAGGGCAGCAGGAGTTAACGTGAGTATACGCTGACTTTTCTTTGCATACATATGGCGAACAAAGTTATTGCTTTCTAGCTCTTGAAATATTTCAACCTAGAATATTTAAAGCCATTTTGTTTAGGATTTAAACGCCCTTACTTGGGCATTCCTCCCAAAACCGACCCATGAACAAATTAATACGTGCTAAAAGCAACATACAGACTGCACCAAATTGTGAGTGGAATTGTTTCATTTTTGTACAAACAAAATTCTTCAGAATCATTTGAAATATGCTATTCAACTCGGCTCTATTGAGCTTTTTTAGCATCTTTCAGCTCATTGTTTTTGTTTCACGTGACACAACTTTTTTTGGTTCAGTTTCACAGCTCTCATAGCCTTGTTTTGGCTACAGCAGGCAGCTTTACACCAACTGCTCAGCACCAACAGGCAGACAGTTAGCTACTATCTAGTAAACTTAGTGGAGCCTTTAGCAGCTAATGAGCTATATCAATTATTTGCCTCAGGAGTTGGTGGAGACTAAAACCAGAGTAAAGGAGAGGGAATATTGGACATTTGACAGGTAGACCAGACCCAATCCCATCTCCAAAAAAATCATGTTGTTGCTCTGTATCTTCTATATGAAACAATCTATTAATGTTTGGCAAAAAATAGCTATTGCAGGTTGAAAGTTTGATTATTTTCTCATGTATTTTATACTGCACTTTCTCATTGATGCTCACCTCTTGCATTCTTTTGCAGAGCCGCAGCGCAAACAGCATTAAACGTGCCGAGCTACGATGAGGTCGTTGGCAGTAATGATTATCCTGTCCGCCAGAGCAACCTTCGCCATAGCACCTCCCAGCTGCCGTCCTACGAGGACATCATAGCTGCTGTGGAAAACGAGGGAACAGGGCCCAATGAGAACCCCACCGAGGACACCCCTCTTAATGATGCCACACCAGCTCCAGCTGAACCTGCCGCTGAGCTCCAGGCTAACCCTTCTGGCCTTACATCCAACCACAGCCTGTCCACTCGCAGCAGCAGCCGGGCCAGCCGTTTACTACGGCCCCTCCGGGTGAGGAGGATCAAGTCAGACAAACTGCACCTGAAGGACTTCCGCATCCAAATCCGCAGCCCCACACACAATCCAGTAACCATTGAACCCATCACTCCACCACCCCAGTATGACAATAAGTTGCCTGAATTAGGGTAGTTTCTCTCGCTAATTGCGTGCTCCCAATGAATACAAATATCTCTGTTTTAAATGGACTGATGATAACATTTCTGAGAACCCATTTTTAAGGTTGGTTTTTAGTAGGTTAAATGTGGCTGCGAGCAGCGTGATCGAGGCCTGAAATGAGAACATTGTCTTTATCACTGAAGCTTGTGATCTGCATATTTATTCTGTTATTCAGCTTAACTAAGTCTGTGTGAAAGGATCGGAAGTGTGTAGAAAAGTGTGTTGAAATAGACAAAAACCTGAACTCTTTTATATACAGTATGTTTCTCACCTTACCAGGAATTCTTAATGTTACTGTATGTTGATTCTGATTAGTTGTGGAAAAATGTACACCAAATTGTTGTGATGCAAAAGGGAAACTAATTACATAAGAGATTTTGAAGTGGTATTAAGTTTCATAAGCATTAGATGTACAATCTTTATGTGATTTGTAACTAAAGGATTTACACTAAGGTCAAGAATGTATGATTGTATGATGATTTTGTAGTTTTTTTTTAATCTAGTGTCTTAAACAAATTGGCTTTTAATGAAAATGCTATCTGCATGGCGTCCAGTGTGAACTGCAAAATACTAGAAACACTGGAAACTATTATAATAAAAATTGGTGGGAAAACGTTTGGATATTCTGGTATGGGACAATTAAACAATGCATTTCTTCATAGGACATTTGTAAGTATTTAGATGTGTAAACTATGCGGTATGATGTTTGTAGTGGTGAATAAATGTTTTTCTATTTCATTTAGGATTGTGTCAAGATTTTATATTTTTATTGCACAATGTCACACTAAATGATTTGTGTATGTTCAAATTCCTTAAACATGGTAACAATAAGATGCCAAAACTGTGTAAAATAAGTAGATCTACTCATACACACAAACAAAATGTTATTGTTCCTTTTTTCTATTTTTTGTTGTAAGTTTTAAAGATGTATTTATTTAAAAAGAGAGGAATTTTTCCTTGTACTTTCAGTTAATAAAATCTAACTGTAGATGTATGTTCTGTTCTTTTTTTATAGTGTGACACCTTGACAAACTCCCTATTTTCCCTTATTTTTCCACATTCATAGGTTAATTGTTAGCACCCTCCAGTGGTTGAAAAGGGCACATGTTATCACTGTCAAGTAAATTGGTGGGTATTTTTATGAATTTCAGATAACTTATAACTAATCAGTTATATAGGATTTATGATGGTTTAATATTGGTATTGAATTTATATATAAGTTATATATAAGTTTTTCAGAGTGATATATTTTACCCTTAGTTCCATTGAAATCTACACTCCTCCATACAGTAAGATGGTCAAAGTTTTGTTAATAATTGAATGCTATCTCCTTAATGTATCTCAAAGTTATATTATAATTACAATAATGCGTATTTGTAATTTTAAACATTTGAAAGAATGACATACAATTATGAACAACATGATAACGGCATGCATTTGTGGGCCTTTTTTTATTTACTGCCATTTCTATTTTCAGGTGTAAAAAAAATTGATTCAATGCAGAAAAAATTGTGTAATAAAAAAAAAGTGTAATATTCTCTTACACAATATATCAGATTAATGGTTATGCATTCATGTGCAAGAAGCATTTTACCGTTGCAGTTGGTCAAGGTGTAGATAATTGTAATTGATTTATATTTAATTATTTAACTGTTTATAGTTTAATCTATAGCATTGCATCATATTTCATGAACTTATCATTTGTTTTGTATTTTAAGTCTTAATCTGTAAAGTAACAAATTTGTAAGATGTAAAATTCTAGTGAAATAAAAAGTACATTTTCCTCTGAAATGTTGTGAAATTGAAGTATAAAGTAGCATAAAATGTAAATACTCAAGTAAAGTGGCCTGTAATATAAGTACCTCAAATATGAATGTATGTACAGTACTTTGTCACCTTCCACCACCACGTTTCGGTTTCAGCTTGGTCCCATGACATGGTGCTCTTTGGATGCTTTTATATAGATCTTTGTTGTCCCCTATGACTCTTTCCCAAAATTCAGCCTTGGTGCAGAATTACAGCCACTAGAGCCACTTAGTATGTGCCATTTCTGAGTCTATAGCTTTTGAGGAGGGGGCGGGGGGGCTTGACCAACTGCCACTTTGCTTGTTTGAAGGCCATGATGTCTCTCTCTCATTGGTGGGCCAAATTCTCTGGGTGGGCAAAGATGAGAAAGGGGAGGTAACCTTGCCCCTTATGACCTCATAGGGGAAAGATTGCAGATCGGCCCATCTGAGCTTTTACTTTCTCAAAAGCAGAGCAGCATACCCAGGGCTCAGTTTACACCTATCGCCATTTCTAGCCACTGAGGGATCATAGGCAGGCTGGGGGAACGCATATTAATGTTAAAGAAAACTCATAAAGTGAAATTTTCATGCCATGGGACCTTAAAGCAAAATATGCAGTGCATTTAGATCATCTCATTTTAAATTGACATGTTCCAAAAAGTTTCTAAAGAAAGACAAAACATGCTGATCTGCAAGGCGTAAACATCTGAAATACTGAAATTTATTTTTTTTATTTCCAACATCAACTATATTTTCTTAAGCTCCACCCTCCCCTCGGTTCTGAGTTTTTTTCTTTTTTTAATGTGCAGCTGCCATGTAGCAGAGGGAGGCACAGCTGGCTGAAGGAAGAGCAAGCCTGGGGAGTCAGTCACATTCCTGGCTGGGATTCAATGACTGAACCAGACACAAACAAACAGAGAGGGCGAGAGAGAGAGAGAGAGAGAGAGAGAGAGAGAGAGAGAGAGAGAGAGAGAGAGAGAGAGAGAGAGAGACTCACACATTGAGTGAGTGGGGCGACAGACTGAGAGTACGCCAGACTGAGCAGACGAGGCATATTTTGAGCGCACATTAGGAGTGCGTAAAACCGCAGGAGCGCATAGAAACACGGTAAGCTACCCGGTGATTACACGTTGGATAATACGAGTTTTAAGTCGAGGAGTTGTCGACTGTAATTGCGTCTGCTTACAGAAACAGCCCTTGCGAATTCAGCAGCGTCAGTTTTGTGAATGGACACGCTGGGAAGCTTCTCCGGTGACATGGAAATGTGCGATATTGAGCGTGTAGCCGGATGCTGAGGACGCCCGATTCGATAAGTCAATTTCAGCTTTAATTTTGAGTTTTGAACTCTCTTTTCCAACCGGCGACAACATGGAGGGCACAAGTTTTCAACATCATCCCGGACTTCAACAAACTCTAAAGCAGTTTCATTTGAGTTCCAGGCGCTCTCTCGGTGGACCGGCGGCGTTCTCCGCTCGGTGGCACCAGGACTCATTCTTCGGTAAAGATGGAAAATCTGTTGAGTTGATGCTCACCCTGCCGGCCCAGACACCTCCAGTGATGTCCGGTCCACTTTTCATCCCATCCGACCGCTCCACGGAGAGGTGCGAGACGGTCCTGGAGCGGGAGCCCATCTCCTGCTTCGTAGTCGGTGGCGAGAAGCGGTTGTGCTTGCCGCAGATCCTCAACAGCGTCCTGAGAGATTTCTCCCTCCAGCAAATTAACTCGGTGTGCGATGACCTGCACATCTATTGCTCCAGGTGCACGGCAGACCAGCTGGAGATCCTTAAAGTGGTGGGTATCCTGCCCTTCTCGGCTCCGTCCTGCGGGCTGATCACTCAGACGGATGCTGAGCGCCTGTGCAACGCTCTCATTTACGGCGGTACTTACCCTCCTCACTGCAACAAGGAGTTAGGCTCCCTGGAGTTGGAGCGAACCGAGAAGAGCTTCAAAGTCTATCATGAATGTTTTGGTCGGTGTAAAGGCTTGTTTGTCCCCGAACTGTACACCGGCCCGAGTGCCGCCTGCATCCAGTGCATGGATTGCAGACTCATGTTCCCTCCTCACAAGTTTGTGGTCCACAGTCACAAGAGACTCGAGAACCGGACGGTCCACTGGGGATTCGACTCTGCCAACTGGCGGGCTTATGTGCTCTTAGACCCGGACTACACCGGAAAAGAGGAGAAGAGTCCCCTGGAGCAGCTGCTTAAAGAGTTAAAAGGAAAATATGACCTGACGGGCAAGCGGTTCAGTGAATCGTGCAGAGTAAGTCAGATCTGCTTCACCTTGTTATAAACCATGACGTATTGTCTTTTAAGTGTTTTGTTTGTATATGTGGATGTTTTCAACAGCATTCATTAACATTCATTTTGAGGAGGCTTCCTTCTCATCAGGCATGTCACTGTATTCTTTGATTGCTTGTTTTTTAAGTGTTGCCAGTCTTATTAGGCACCCTAGCAGAGTGATAATGCAAATCTGTGCGCTCGTGTGTGTGTGCGCATGTGCGTGTCTGTGGGTGTATGTCATATGAAGCGGTGACAGTGAAGCCTCTAGCCATCAGCTGACGCCCCTCAGCATTCTTCCCATCCTCCAAAAGTCACCGGTCCACCCCCCACCCTCAGGGTTACCCAAGGGCATCTGCATTATGATAAATGGAGTCCCGATGATATATTTTATTAGTGTGAGAAGGGAGAGGGGGGCGGGGAAGCCCATCATGGTGCCACTATGTGGGGAAGGGGATACGAGTTTAATGAGGTTTGGGATAAGGGCATGTGTGTGTTTATTTGTGTCACAGTCCAGACTCCTTGCTTGGGTCAGATATGTTTAGTGTGGACAAAGGGCCAAGAGATGAGGTGGCTGTTACTTCGTCACAGAGCAGCTGTTGTGTGGGACTCTGCTAATGAGTGGACATCTCTGTATGCATCACCATGGTGCTGCTCCAGTCTGAGCAGGAGGCAGGGCATCTTTCACAGGGAAAGCTTATGTATTAGTACTCTCTTTGAAAAATGCACAGGAAAATGTTGTTGGCTTATAGAGAAGTTTACTAGTCCTGAATGCGGCACACAGGCATCTACAGCAGATTTATATCTTCTTTTCCCACAAATTGGAACCAGACGTCTTTATACAGTCAATAATTATCTGTCTCTGCAAAAAAAAGTCTTGCACCTGTGGCTAATTTCTCCCTAACCGCAGTCAGCAGGTATTGATGTATCACCTGTGAGTTATACATTTTCTTTGAAATAAGGGGGGCCTGTGCGGAAGGTCTTACAGTGTGTGTGATATACTCAGAGGCTGAGTATCATGGAGGGAGCGTGGCAGAGGGGGCAGTGTATGTTTGCTGTGGTTCACTGTCAGTTGTGTCCCAGTTAGCAGACAGGCCTGGTCCTTGGGGAGCTGC
This sequence comes from Etheostoma perlongum, assembly GCA_026937815.1. NCBI lineage: Eukaryota > Metazoa > Chordata > Actinopteri > Perciformes > Percidae > Etheostoma > Etheostoma perlongum. The sequence continues at coordinate 27,062,461 of CM049374.1, read as the reverse complement.
ACACCAGCGCTCCACCATACATCAGCCTGACAGGCCAAGCTGCTGAAAGGCCGGACGGGGGTTCGCAGGCCGTGCTTGGCTCGGTTTACCTATAAAACAAAAACTCAATGTTATCGGCCTGCCTCAGCCTCCCTCCCCTCTGATGTTAGAGTGTTTTATTAATAAGTAAGAGCCTCAAAGGTTACCCCCGCTGCCTGTGTCATCTGTCTAGACTCCCACCAGCTCATCTACTGTATGGTTGAAGGTGCAGATACATCACTTCTGGAGGAAACTGCTGAGAAGATTGATGCTGATGTAGCATGCTTTTTGTAATAGTTTTGAAGCACAGCTTGCTGAAGAGATGTAAGCGTGATTTAGAATTATTTCAGTTTTATTATTGATAGGCAATTTAGAAAGTGAAACATAACCCCAACCTCCTCACAAAAATAGAAGCCGGATCAGAGGAGGGAATGAGACCAGTGAACCATTGTGTCTGTTTTCTATCAAATCTAGCATTTGGTCATTCAGCCCTTTGCTTAATGTGCAGATGAGGCCAGATTGCTGAGAGGAGGCTGCAGACTCTCATTCAGAAGATGCAGAGTGAGTGAGCCAGGGCTTGACATGTGTTTTCAAAGGGCCATAACCCCTGACCTTTCCCCAAAGACACTGACCAAGCCTTCCCCCATTATTTTCGCACCATCCAATCACATGCACTTGTGTCCAGTCCACTTGCCAGATGGTTGTCTGATAGGGATGGAGGGATATACAGTGGCCAAATAAACTCTCAACTGCAGCTTGATTCCAATAAAACATCCAGCCATTTAGTGATGCTTAGCTCAGATCCTGGATGATTATTTTGCTGAGACATTACCATTTTTTTTGTAAATTTCATGGAAACTGAGACCAATTCAAATGAGTTATTCCATGGTGTTGAACCTTGTATGTAATAATTCAAATGTTAACTTTTCTGATTAGCATGAAAATCTTCAAGAAAGAGGATTGGAATTGCAAAAAGTTTTTTTTTTCTTTCAAAGTCAAATACTTCTGGGCATTAACTGGAAAAGCAATCCTTAAGAAGTGAGGGCAATGTGATCTGACTGAGTGGAGAGTAAAAGGGCACTCAGGAGAACTGCGTAGACCCTCCTTAATGGAATGGATATTAAAGCCATTCAACTGAGGCCAATTTATGCCATTTCTTATCCCATTGTTCTCCTCACTCGATGAAATTAGCCTCAAACCTGGAGCAAACTAAACAAATCTGTCGAAGGCTAAAGGTTTGTGTTTTCACTTATTAGCTGTTAGTAAAAGTGAATGGAAATATTTCTGAGTGTGTGTTTATCTGCACTTGTGTGTCTTTATGTATAGCATGTATATGAGTTGTGTTTGCATGTAAAAAAGGCGAGGGTAATGACTGGATCAGCTGTGCAGGCCAGATTAAAATGAGCTCTCTGCTCATTTCCATTCCCATCTGTCTGCTGACCTCTGGGAAGCGTGCATCTATTTGTCCGTGATGGGCCTGTCTGCCCAGCGTTGACCCAGTCAGCTAAGACCCAACCTGTCCATATCAAACAGATACACATGGAGTCATTTGCATTCGGTTCAGATTTAGCACATCTCTAAATCTCACTCCTGGTGCAGCAAAGCAAGTTTGTTGTGTTTAATTAGCCTTCTCTCAGAAATCATTCTTTTGAGAGCAGTCATCTGACTCCCAACCCCTGCCCCTGCCCCCCTCAACTCCCCATCCCCCAGCAGACCATCACCTCGTCTATGGACGGAGTATTTTGGTCAAAGCACGGACCGCACGTCAAGGCAAAGGGGTGTCAGGAGCTCCCTAGGGTTGTGGCCTCTATTCTGGCGGCGGTGACCCCATGTTAAAAGGGTGTCAGCTGGGGTTCTGTTATGGGCGATGTGTGCTAAAGACCTGCCGCCTCCTTTGTTTGAGGGCCAGGCTTTCAGAGGCTGTGAAGTGCAGCCATTTCTTTTTGTTAGTGCCTTGTTTCTTTGGGTGCTGTGTGGATGGTCTGTAACCTCCACCCTTTCCCAGGATGGGAAATCCATGCTTGTGAGTTTGCCCTGTCACTGGTTTCCGGGTTATGTGCCCAAAGACAGATTGGAGCCTGTAGTGGTGTCTGCATGTCTGATAGAGATAGGTCTTGGCCATAGTTCAAATATATTTTTTATTGATGATCTTTTAACAGAATCATTTTTGAAATATTATTATAATATTGTTATAATGATGTACTCCTACAAATATCTGTTGTTTAATTTTTAATAACATGTAAAAAGTTTTAATAAAAATCTAACCAAATTAGTTAATTATATGTTTATTTTTTATTTTTAACAAAATGATGAGTTTGTGATGATGCGATGTTGATATTGATTTTAACCTATTATCTTTTTTGTTTAAATACATGTTAAAGCATAGCTAGACAATTCAAATATATCACAATACCTTTAACCAAATTCCTCCATACATTTTTTGTAATATGTTTGCAGTAGTGGAAGACGTATTCCCATCCTTCACTTAAAGTGGATATATGTAACGTTCAATTTGTGTTGATTCTAGCTGCCGCTTTGGACAAAAGCAGTAGTGTTTTTACCACACCTGTCGTAAAGATCTTTTCTTAATAGTGCTTTATTGCCCATTGTAGATTACTGAGTTAGAGTTACCGTGAGGTCATATAGTCGTGATGAATGTTTTGCTCAGACAGAAAATCATTCCTTTACAACAAGAAAATACATTACAGATGCATCGTCACATTTCAAGTGTTGCATACAGTAACTTAGCCTACTTTGGATGTATTGTGAACTAAACCTGTCACTGTGTCACGAGACAAAGCATTAAGAGATTGTTGTAGCAACCAACGTAGTAATAACCTATATAGGGCATTTCATGAAACCCAAGGACACTTTACACAGGTATAGGGGGACAAGGGAAAAGAAAATAGTAGGACAACACAAACGCAGACTAAAAAGATAAACGTCCACATTGCAGATTGTAAAGTTATTTTATTCATGAAATGGATATAATCAATACCTGAAGGCTAATTCTGGGATGTTTTTTAATCATTTACATTCCCCGTAATTGTCTTCATCTGTTGAAAGCCGACCGAGATTGACTCGGTTTTGCCCGTTGTCTTTCACTTTCCCTGTCAGCTTTTAGTTCTTCGTTTAATTTCCTTCATTTTGTGATGGCCCTGCCCCAGTATCAGCCATAACTACGACAGACAACTTCTAAAATAAAATGTAAATACAATTAGGCCTATATAAAGAAATCTCCTACAACCCTTTACCTGGTTGGAAACAATAAAAGGCTTTTCCGGTTATACATCTGTGACCAATGAGAATGTTTTCTCTGTAGCGCCGTACCTGCCAAAAATCATTTTGTGACTTTGCAGGAAACAATTGGACCTGGGCAAAGGCATTAATAAATACTATGTAAAATGTAAACAAGTTTATTTAGGTCATTTATGATCATCAGATTACACAGTTTCAGAAACATGTAAAAGTTACATATAGACACTTTAAGTAAATGTAGCCAAACCACCATGTGGAAATATTTGGTAACAAGTAAAGTCCTGTATTCAAAACCTTAGTTCAGTAAAGGTATTAACATCAAAATATACTTCAAGTATTTCAAATATAAAGCAAAGGTCCTTGCATCATACTATTCAACTGATAATGTTTTTGAATGTAAAATCTTGCAGTGGAGTATTTTCCTTTGAAATGTAGTGGAATTTATTGGAAATACTAAAGTAAAGTACAAGTACCTCAAAATTGTACTCAGTTACAGTACTAAATGTACTTAGTTACATTCCTCTGTCCTGCCACCATCTCTCACCTCCTCCATTTGACACGTCCTCGACCCCTGTAAGACACACACACACGCGTACATACACATGCATGTGTGTTATCGAGTTAAAATTAGATTATAAGAAAGCTTTTCAATAAGAAAAGATCCTAACTTTATTTTATGCAATCATTTAAACTGAAAAAGACAGCTATGATAGCTTTTCATTTTAATTTTTCATTTGTGTTTTTTGCAATATCATTATTACACCTATATACTATCTATTTCTTATCATTTAATGTGTTATCTCCATTCCTCTCAAAACCTAGATGGCACAGCATAGTGCTAATGTGTGAAAAACTTCTTGTATAACTCGTGGAGTGAGGGAGGAGAATGATTAGTGTTGATAAGTGATGATGAGATGAGGGAGGAGATGAGCACTGGCTATCTGCACTCAACAAGTCAGTCAGTCCCTCGGCCCGTTAGTGGCAGAACAGATGCCTGTATTGGGTTAGTGTTATTCCCCAATCATCATCAATTCTTGCTTGATCACCTCCTGATTTCAGGCTCTGTGATTAAGAGTCTGGCCCATCTGGTGCAGAGACAGGAAATCCTGGAGTCTGCATCTGGTGCTGGCTGAGCTACTAAGCTGCTGCAGTTGAGAGGGGGGGAGGAACTGTGATAATCCTACATAACCCCTGGAATGTAGAGACCACAGTGCACATCAAAACCATCATCTTCTCTGGACAGTGTCTTTATGAACATGGATTGACTCAGATAAACTGAATGTCAGCCTCTACTCCTCCTTTGGCCTACTCTAAGCATCCTCATAATTTACAACCGGTCCCCCTGGAATTTTGTAATTAGAGCATGAATTAGATATACTGTGGAGAGTATGTTACATGGTGAAACCAACAGTGTAATTGTGCATACCAACTCACATTTTCTGATGAGACTTTAGAGGACAGGGACATTAGCAGGATATTTCTCCCCTCTCTGTCTCTCCTTAATGACCCTCAGCTCTAAGATACAAAACTGTTAGACCACATTGGAGATGTGCTAATAGAGCTCCAGCCAGAGCAGAAGTAGGCCCTGCGGGTGCCATATGACAAATTGGCATGCTGCTCTCGCCTACAATCCGCCCACCGCCCACCTCCAAAGCTATCATAAGGATTAGATCACGCAGCTAAACCAAACAGACTGGTCGGTGTTCAGACAGCATTTGGCCCAAATCTTGTTCGTGCCTCCTGTTTTGATGGCAAGCAGATCATAATCGGGGCGTCACTTGCAACTGGTGCGGCGCCAAGTTGCAGCACAGTGCTGTGTGTGGCTGAAGGGAAAGGAGAATGAATGTTTTAAGGATTTACACCACTCCCTTGGTCTTTGGGATATGCATAATTAAAATGTTTGGATTATCATGGTTTAGATTAACTTTGAATTCTCTGTTGAGTTTAGAAGATGGCGAAGGTTGAGGAGAACCAATGTACTTTGGTCTTTGTCTGCTCATGACATAAAAGCTCAGAGCTGGATTCTGAATAAATAATTTACATTACAAACTTGTTTTGTGTGTGTGTGTGTGTGTGTGTGTGTGTGTGTGTGTGCATGTGGGCAGGTGTATACCTCAACATTTAGAGGTCTCTATCAGACTCCACACACTCTCAAAAATGACTCGTCCTCCGTTGGAGTCTGCTCCGTACGCTTGTGATTGGAAGGCAGCTGTGGTTGCTAAGCAGAGCTGCTCTTCCTGTGCTAAATAGGAACTTCGTGCTCTCTGGCTGGTGGGCTCAAAGAAGCATGCCAGAACACACACAAAACACACACATGCATGTATGTACGCACAGACTTAACAGTGCATAGACCTCTTACAGTTGAGACCTCACCCTCCTCCATTCACTGCCCATCCTCTTTCATTGTGACCTCCAATGAAAGTCTCTCCTCCTCCTCTTCCTCTTTCTGCTGCTGCTTTCCTTTCTCCAACTTCTCCTCTCCACTCTGCATTACACACACTTCTCCTACAGGTCAGCACTGTATAAAGCTCCCCTCTCCATCACTGAGACCTCCATGTCTGACACCTCCTCTGCCCTACCACCATCACTCACCTCCTCCATTTGACACCTTCTCGACCCTGTAAGACACACGCGCGCACACACACACACACACACACACACACACACACACACACACACACAGGCTGTTCTCCTCCACAGAGATCTCCTACTGCACTCCCCCTCACACTGCATTATACTTAGATCTCCACCTCCACTGAAGTGAGCACATGCTGTATCAGTCTGTATTCAGACTGGCCTACATACTCCGCACATGTATCACTGTACTGTTCCAGGGGTGTGAGGGCTGATCGTCTTGTTTTGAAGAAATGAAAACTTGCCATCTCTCTGTGTTAGATAGATAGATAGATAGATAGATAGATAGATAGATAGATAGATAGATAGATAGATAGATAGATAGAAATGGAGAGGTAGAGCTACTTTGTCAGGACGACCTTATAACCATTCTCTAGCTCCTCTTCCAGGCATGTTTCAAGAGCCTGCTAAATGAAAAAAAATTAGTTGTATCCACATTATTTTCAGCCCTCTCCTGTTTTGCTGTGTGCCATTATAGATGCCTATCATCTCACGTATCTCCTCTGGACATTGCATCTCAAAATCTGATCTAAGAGCACTGTGTCTTCTCCTTAACAATCTGCACGTACTGTAGAGCTCTGGGCCGACCCTCTAATAAATTGTTTATTTCTCTCAGCTTAGTTTAACAGAGGTAAGAGCTTTGGGTTGTATAGCAGAACAATCATTCAGTGTTGGTGACAAGCTGCCAGCCCGTGTGCTCTTCATACCAGCCCGACATGCTTTCTTGTAGAGACGGAGCAATGCAGCATTGTCAGCAGACACCCGTATCAAATGAATTCAGCACAGCTGTCCTAGCAGACTCAATTGCAGCGAGGGGGGAAAGTTATTTATTCAGTATTGCAGTCACCTCAGGATCCGTCATGGTCACTCTTTGCCACAGCGTCATCTGGTCAGGTGGACCTTTTTCCCTCATATCCTTGTTAGTCTTGTTTATTGCCTCATTAATAAGAGCAGAATGTACTTAATCTCAGCAAATGCATTTGGTTTCTCTAAGTGTTAGTCACCTGCACCACTTTGCTCTCACTTTTTGCTCTTTCTCTTTGCATCAATACAGCATGGTCTACACATACAATGACAGGCATACAGATGGGCTATAGTTGCTCACATGCTGAGGACACCACTTTCCTCACCCCCCCCTAATCCCCCTTCTTGCAGGTGTCTAATAGTTTTAGGGTTGCCCCACACTGTGCTTGCTGTGCTGCATGCCTCCCTTATTATTTCCAGCCAGTCGACAAGCGCAGATACAGACAGCAAGGGTCTGAAATAGAGCAGGTCAACCCTTTATCCTATAATGAGGGGACTATTATAAGCCTTGTGTCTTAAGCAGAGTACGGCCGGTGTGAAGAGCGGAGGTAGTACACAAATCATCTTAAAAGAATGTCAAGCTGCTTTTCAGATTATCATCAAAAACTAAGTAAGCACCTCTCCTTTTGGCGGCAACAGTCTTAACATATATATATATATATATATATATATATACTCAAGAAAGACTTAGAAACAAAATTAATAGAGCTATACCACAAAATGAGCAGATATTTTGGAGATAATTGATTCACTTCTGACCTTGTATCAATTGAATCTGTTAAATGAAATGCAAAGATGACAGTCTGGTCGGGACATCTGTCCCATATGGAATGTATGAATTATTCCAGAGGTAATAGCAGGGCATTGATTGTGAACTCATCTTCACAAAGACACCCATCTCTGCATGTCCATATTTAATTCACCCCTTTCAGCTGTAGAACTGTACAGGCAGCTAATATAATGAGTCCATCCAAAGAGATTAGTCGCCCTATCATCAACACAGCTCCCTAATTTCTCTGCCTTTGTTGTGGTGCAGGCTGTACTAAATGGGATAAATGGGCTTGGCCGGACACAGTGGGAGGAAGTGGCTTTTGTGTTGCTAGCAGGTGCAGTGGAATGGCAGTGGTGTTTTGGGATATATGAGTGTATGCGTACATGCATGGCCCCATGTATGTGTGTGTACATGCAATTTTGCGTCTGGTGGGGCCAGAAGGGTATGTACTCCCCGAGTGCCGTTGAGATACACCAGGAACCTCTGGAGCTCGACTAGAACCCTCAACCGCATGGCTCCTCAGGGGTTTGCAGTAAATTCTTCAGGCGAATGGTTTTCTCTCCCCTTCCTCCTCCTCCACTTCTTTCTCTCTCTATTTTTTCTGCTCACATCTGGTGAACAGTGCTAGCACCCCTGTCATCTTTTACTGCGTTGAGGTCATTTCCACCCTATCGGTAAAGTGGAAACACATGATGTGAAGGGTTCAGCCTTAATGGGGTGGGGCTGGCATGGGCCAGCACTGACACATCTTTACAGCCAAGAGCTGCCAAAACAGCCTTTCTGTGGAATGCCTCTGACTTCAAAATTAAAGACATTTGGGGTAAATAATGTTAGAATACTTATATTTACCCGTTATATACGTATGTACTATAATTAGTTACTTTTTTTAATCATGTAGCATGTTTACATGTTCTCCTTGTAATGAAATGGAGCAGCAAAGCCAAGCTGAACATATCATTCATGGCGCTTTGAAACTGCACAAAAAAACAAAATGACTAAGCATTGTTCAGGCTTACAGAAGGATATTAAGTGGGTAATGAATACCAACTCCGGAAAGGCATGTTTCTCCTTTTGGAGTTTTTCTACCTCCATTCCAAGTTTTATTTTTACTGTAAAATTCCCCCCTTCATTCGTTTTTTTTCCCCTCTTTATCACATTATTGATTCCAACTGGTGAGCTGGAGAGACTTTGGCAGACACATTGGATAAAGGGTGTGTCCTCAAATTTAATTGGGATTCTCCTTTAGCAATAATGTGGATTTCCTCAGTTCTGTCACGTTGACTATTTTTTAGGCTAACATTTCTTTCCAGCCATCTACAAGTCTGCTGTAATGTAATGAAACCACTCTTCTGTTTGCAACGACTTAAACAGTTAAAAACATTTTGGGAATCTTAGATCATTTATTGCTAAAGGATCCCAATGGAATAAACAGTTTTACTGTCTCACTTCATGGATCTCAATGTGTCTCCAAGCAAATTCCAGTCACACTGTGGTTTCCATTTTGTGGTAGACAGAGCTGCAGTGTAAAAAGGGGTGGGCTGCAGTCAGTCAGTCACTGCTGTCTGTGGGTAGACTACAGGCAGCGTGGCTGCTAGCAGCAGCTGCATGGATTTTTATTCCTGCTCTCCAACAGGACTCCATCATAGACTGCAGCAGCACTCGTTATTGAGGGCACACACTCCTGTGCTGCATGCCTCTGTCCTCATTACCTCTGCAGCAGCTTAGCTCTCTGCCTTTGTTCTCTCTCTTGGCTTGAAACGGGAGAATATGGAGAGAAGTGCTGAGGCTGCAGTAAGCTCGGCTGCCCACAACTTCTGCCGCACAGGAAAAAACAGCACAGACAACCACCACCCCCCTAAGCCCTCTCGTCTACATATTTCCATAAAGCCAACGCACAGGGGATGCTCTACTTTGATTCATCATCCTGACTTGGATGGCTGGTTTGCTCTGTTACTTCTCTTATATTATGTCTGTCGTCCTGGCTGCTTGTGTCACTCATCTGAATGAAAGATTTCACTCTTAAGTGTATGTGTGTGCTGGCCTACTGACCAAATGCCCTCATGGCCAATCTGCTGTTTGAAAGGCCCTATAGACTTGTTTCTCAGAGGCGTCAAACAGCAGCCGTGCAGAGTGGCTGGAGGGACAGTAAACTTTTATCACACTAATAACCCATAGTCACAGCTACCTTAATGGCTTAGGCAGCCACGCCAGGGGTTGCCTGGAGGTCAGGTTGAATTGCAGGACATAAATGGTAGATTCCAACCAGTAGAACAAATAAAGGAAGAATAAAAAAGGAGGGGAATTTGAGGTGAGCAGAGGGGGAAGAAAGTTGTTATTGGAAGAGCAGATAATCGCTTAAATTGATTTGCCATAAAAGGAAGCCATTGCTTGGACTGCTCTTTTATAACAAGGCGATCTGTGGCCTTTTAACCCTCTTTCCCACTCAAATCGGCACACTCACAAACCTTGGACTCAGTCCGAGCGTGCCGTCAAAGGGCACAACTCCTACACAAATGACAAGTGAGTGAAAACGTTTGCCCAGCACTTGGTGAAAACATGGGTCAGAAAAGCAGCAGAAGAAGTTGTGTGAGAAAGGGGATTTGTTAAAGGAGATTCAATCTAAACTTTTTCTCGGATTCTTCTCTCTTTGGCTGAGGTGGACGGGTCTTGAGGGTGTTTGTTTTAGGTGAAGTCAGTGCTGGAACAGAATGTAGTGAACCGCAGGCCAGACTGTGGTTCTGCAGTTCAGCTTCAACCTGAATGCAGACAGCTCTGTTTGTTTTGCTTCTCCGTTTCTCAGGGAGAATTGTACATGCTGCCAAAGTCCTGTGCTCACACCCAAGGCACGCAAATAAAACCCCTTCACACACAAGATGAAAAAATTTACCTGGGTGTAGTCACTACATCTGGACCTCACCACCACCCCAGAGCAACAGTTCACGTCTATTGGTCTCTGCTATACTGCTCTCATCTTGTAAAAGGGCTCTTTGGGAGATGAGATGGCGTTTGATTGTTTCAGTGGCAGGATGTTTGTGTGTTTTGTTCCAAGCCTTTTCATAAATAGCAGTTTTTATGTTGCTGAGGTCAACTGGTTTTACTAGACTGGAGAGGCAAGTCCAGAGGCACGGAGGCCTCCCCACCATCTGGCAGCCATAAAAGGGGAAGCAGGAGGTTTTTAGTGGGGGTTTATGGGATGGTAGGGTGAGACATTGAGGGGAGGAGAGACAGAGTGGATGGTGGACTCTGGTTGCCCCCGAGCTGCAAGCTTCCTCTGCAGTCTGAATGACAGGTCAGAAGTTCATTGCCTTCTTTTTATCCTGCATCTGCCTTGAAAGGTGAAGGAGGTGACAGTTGGTTCAGAGTTCGAGGCCAAAGGAGTGGACATCACCGTGAAGCTGTTATCACTGCTGCAAATAAAGACATATTCTGGGAAAGAGATCTTTGTTTTGATTTAATAAGATGGCTGTAAAAGTGTTTGAGAAGATGGTAGCACATTAGTATTTGCCCCCTTGTTGTTGCCTTGCCGTCAGCTTGTTATGCTATGCAGAAGATCAGATCTGAGTCCTACAGATGGTGCAGAATTATATGGTTGCGTAAACACTGGTGATTCAATGGCATGGTGTTGTTTGGGTATGCGTCACCCTCTCAAAGAGCCCTGCACACCACAGAGTAACGAACAGTAACTTGTTTGGTACGACTGCAGAGCCAGGCTCTCTCTTTTTGTCCAGAAACAACCTTACATTCATGTGGTGGCTTTATTTTCTTTGCACATCAGACTTAAGTGGGAATAATAGCATTGTTAAGCCATGAAAATACTAGAGTTTGAGGCCAGCAAGAGAAGATTTCTGAGATGAACACTCCTGAGAGTCTCAGTTATGTTCTACTGGATGATTTCTTTCCCAAATTTAAGAGCCTAAGCTGAAGCTGTCCGGTCCATCCGAAGCTGGATGCCCGGCCTTATAGGTTTTCCAGAATGGGGTTATCATTGCAGAGGACTGTGCTGCTTTGCTGACTCTGGCACTGATACCTCCCATAGAGATTTCATCTTTTGTTATGCTGCAGCTGAGATGTATTAACCCTTTAAAACCTTCAAGCTATTTAGGGAATAGAACATTATTGTGCTCTGTTTTACCCACTTTAACTGTTCCATGTCACTGTATGTACATATATCTGTTGTGTAATATGAAAAGAGTAGTAGTGTTTGATGAGTTAAATTGACCTCTTTTTCTCACAGTTTGTATATGAAGACACAAAAGTGCTGACAGCAAAAGAATGAGAGTGTGTTTGGCAGGCACGCCCTTGTAGGTTTCTGTGTCACTCAACTCTAATAAATTTTTAATCGTTTCCTTTCTGTGGTATAGAGCTCAACATGGCTCTGCTCAGTCACACGCTATTTAGGCGTCTCCTGCTGGGTTCGCCTCATAAAGTAGTGGAAATAGAAAGTGTAGGGAAGGTATTTTAACTCATTAAGACCAAAAAATTAGAAACATAGTGAAGTTGTGATTCATTCAAGCAGAAATGCTTGATGTTTTGAGGTTCTAAAATGTGAGAATTTGCTGCTTTTCCTCATCTAACATTAAAGTGAATTGAACATTTTTAGATTTTGGACAAAACAAGTGATTTGGGCTCCTGCAAATTGTAGTGGAATTTTTTTTTATAGACTGAATAATTAATCAATTAACCGAAAATGTAATTCACAGAATTATCAATAATAAAAAGAATTGTTACTTGGAGTCCTAGTTTCCCTCTGAGGCAGACACAACAGTGTAATCTAGGGAGGCGATTTATATAGCAGCAACCTCAGTGGTGGCAGCTTCATTTCAGAGTCCGTATTATCCGGTCTATTTTGGAGTGGCTCCAGAAATTATCATGACAATGGTATTAAATATACTTCCATTGCCAAGAACATTGATTGCACTTGACAAACTTTAAATAAAGCATCAAAGACACTTTCAAAGGTAACGACAGTGAAATAATCCAGCCAGAGATTCACTGAGAGCCTCTCAACATTCTTCGGCCTGTTTGTTCACTCACATTTTGCGTCACGTCAGAGTCTCGAGCATTAAGAAAAGGACTGAAATAAAGCCCAGGCCCTTGATTGAGAGGCTGTAAATGAAGGTCTCTGCTCTTGCTTTAGTGGTTCCGTCCACTGCAGTGATTCAGTGGATAAAAATGTGGCCTGTGTCTCTTTAAGAGCGCTGGCCTGTCTGCAGAATGCATCAGTCCTGTGGAGCAGACACAGGCCAGCAGGAGGAGGGGGGTGAAAGGAGGAGCGTGGGGCTGTGCAGAGGGAGGAACGAGGATAGGAGGGAACAGCCACAGTCTGGGCTTCCAGCCTCCTGGCTAGACTGCTGAAAGTTATTATTGAGTTCCTGTGTTGGGCCTCCCCTCCCTGCGGCATACTCCTCTGTGCTCACTACGAGGTAGACGGGGAGTATGGGAGAGGCAAAGAGAAACGTTGGCAGCGTCCCATGCCCCATTGCAATGACCTTATATGCAACAAATAAAGGATAATTTTGTTTGATTATGTGTTTTTGCAAGGGTGAAGCCTCTGAAAGACTGAGAGCAACCACACACACTAACAGCCTTACAGCTGCTCGGCAGCAGCTGAAGCTGTGGCCTAGCTCACTGTTGTCTTAAGTTACAGTTTAGCAGACATGTCCTGTTTTCTTAGGAATGGCCTTAACTAGTCAAGACAAGAAGGTTGGCGGTTCACCAATGAGAAAGCAGCAAACTAAATCCTATCTTGGCGTGCTAAGTGATGAGTATGATTCAAGGACAGGTGGTGGGAGGACCACAACTCCTTCAGTCTCCTTCAAACAACTTTGTCTTTACAGTAAATGATGGCAATGAATAAAAAAAGACTTCTTAAAGCATGAATATAATAAAGATTATCAATAGCTAGTTTGCATTTCTTGCTGTACTCCTGATATGTAATTAGTAATTAGCCTCTTGTAGGTTATCTTCAGTGTCCAACTTGCAGGTCTCAGAGATTTGGTGGGAAAGGCCATGGAGATTACATAGTCACACACATCATGCACTCCTCTGAGGCCTGGGCCTGCCTGCAACACTAATTCTGGCCTGCATTTCCCGTTAGCAGCAACATTAGCTCCACAAAGTGCCTGCATCCTTCCAGCTCAGCCCACCAAGAGAGAGACAGACTTTTATGTAATGCTCTGTCCGGTGTATTTGTTCTGAACCTGCTGTTGCTTAAAGCGAGGCTCCCGCAGGTTAACAGTACACAGCTGCTGCCGTCCTACTGTACTGAACGTTTCATGGCTCTGGCTCACAAAAAGCCTAACCCATGCAGCACCTGAGGCTCGTCAGGAGCCCATGAGGCTGTTTTCCTGCACATATCTTCTGCAAGCATGTCACATATGTGCCATGATTAATCCAAGCATGTGTCTTCATTCATGGTCAGTGCAATCATTCGGCCTCTGTATAAAGCCGTCTCAGGCAGGGTTTGCAGGAAAGCTGGGCGAAGGGGGGAAAACCCTGGCGATGAAATGGGTATTTTGTGGAGTTCTGTTTGTTGAGTCAGAGCTTAGTTGGGCTCTACTGTTATGTGGTTGCCATGGAGAAAAACAGTCTCTTGTGCAATAAAATCATCCAGGAAAAGACATTTCCAAGATTTTTTCAGAGTCAAGAAACAGACGACAAATTGCAGAATTCATGAGGTGCTGCGGTCCACCACCCGCCCCTCTCAGCCCTCCATTTTAGAACACTATTCATTTTATGGAAGCTGCAAGGCTCGAGCCCTCTCACCTATTTACTTCTGTAAGCAGATATGTTTTCCTATGAACGGAGGAGGGAAACAAGACCAGTGTTTAAGGATGGAATGTGTGATCTTAGGAACGGATGTTGTGGGTGTTTTATCCCCTATTTCCCTTACAGACAATTCCTTGAACAAGTGGAAACAAGTGAAATGCTATTTGATCTCTTTCAAATATTACTGTATACACATACTTGCACTGTGAGGCCCTCATCAGACTCGGTGAGGGGAACATTTTCAGAGGCAAAACATGCGTTGATTTAATTGGTTGAACAGTTTTAAAAACCCACTGTCTTGTTCTTTTACTTTCTCCTTGAGCTGTAATTCTCTTCAGCCACGTCAAGGCTCCCTATGTTCTTTAATATAAGGTCTTTTATTCTTACTGTTTCCTGTCTATCTGAATGGAACCATTCGTCCTTTTCAAACAGTGCAGCTCCCTGGTTGTGCTTTCTAATATTACAGAATTACCTACTATGTAATGGCGCTGTATAAAAAGCTATGATCCTTGGCTTTCAAGCTTATAAGCTAAATTTGAAGTTCAAAGCTAATTAAACAAAAGAATGCCTTTACAGGTCACATTAGGTGTGTGTTGCATTAACTTCAATAGCATTTCATTGTTTGAATGGTTTTAGAAACAACAGTAGTGGAGAAGAGATTAGTGGTTTCTAACCCTGGTGACCAGAAAGGCAGCATTTCAACAGAATGACTAGAATGGTATCTATAAATTTCAGCAGGATTTATTACCCCGGTTCAACCAATTAGCTCCCGAGCAGTTCTCAGGACATATACTGTGTTGGTGAAATGGCATCACATGGGACCCTGAGTGAGCAGTGACCCTAACTTCACCTCACCCTCTCACAGCTTTTATGACCTCCTCCCCGAACCCCCCCCCCCTGCCCCCGTCCTCTTAACCTCTGGTATTCATCCCATTTTCATCTTTCCAAATAAACCTGCCACCTGCCCTCCTCTCCAATGGCTGCTCTGGGGCACGTCTTCATGTGGCTCAGCTAAATTAGCTGTGTGTTACTGTGCTGATGTTATTGTTGCTCAAATTAAATTATTTAAACACTACGTCTGCTGAAAGTTCTTTATATATTTAGTCTGCAATATATGCTCATGACCTAGAAACAGGAAGAAGGACTAGTTAGGAGCTGAAGAAAATATCAGCAAGTTTTTATGTATAATCAATTAATCGGTAACGTAATTATTAAAGCAAAGGTTTTTCTAATTTCAGCTTCTGAATTGCTGATTTTCTCTGTCCTATCTGATAATAAACTGATTTTTGGTGTTTTTTTTGGATTGTTGTGATCTACATTTTTTATTATTTTACAGTGAATTGATTAATCGAGAAAATAATCGTCGGAGGAATTGATAATAAGAAAAAAAAATAGTTATTTGCAGCTGTAATCTAGTTAAGAAAGAGAAGACAGTCCACAGTCTGCCCACATTAATCCCCTGTAAAGATTACACGTTTATGGAAAATGAATTTTCTCATTACTAAAATGCAAAAAAAATAAAATAAATAGTAGCAGGGAAAAATCTCACAATGTTACTCATTGACATCTAGTGCTATCTTAGTTCTTGTCCTTAGGGACAAAGGTGGTCTGTTTTTAACATGGTGATTTGACTGTCCATCTGGGCTGTCAATCTCTCAGACACTGGAGGTCTCGACACCGGCTGAGCCCGGACTGTTGTAGCTGGCAGTCCCCATGCAGTTGCTCTCCCTCCCCTCCGTCGGTCTCCCAGGCCTCGTCCTTTCCAGACTCCTTCATCGGCTCTGCCCTTTGAGGGAGTTGCAGAGGAGTCATACAGTACCAGGTACTACAAGTGATATAATGGTCAGTGTAATTGGAGCCGTTACTGTTTGGGTTGTAGAGAAGTTATCCAGTGACATTTTAATCGTCTTTCAGAGGGAGTGTTCTAACAGCAGGAATGGCGGTCTTGTTGTAGAGCAGAGGGAGTGTTCTAACAGCAGGAATGGCGGCACACACTTCCCTGCATACAGGCAGGGATGTGCTTATCACTACCAAACTGAGGTTTCCAGGCTGGATACATCAGGCCTCTGATGAGCGGATGGTTAGTTAACACACCCAACTGTCTCAGATGAAACACAGTTGCTTTTCATCAACGAGAAACCACAGATTTTCACTTGTCTCTTTCATTACTCTGCCATCGCTATCTTTTGTTCCTGAAATAATTTGCTTAGAGTGATTGTATAGGATATCTCAAGCTTCAATTTAGATGATTCTATTTACATTTTTCTTGTGCACACACCCAACTTTATAAATGTGCAGTACTAAATCTCTTGTTTCATTTTTTGCAAAAAAAAAATGAATTTCCTTGTTCAAAATTCTGTTGCGGCCATACAAATGAAACTGCATTTGCAGAGAAAATGATGTGTAGTTTCAACACTCCTAAAATAGTCGTATATTTCATTACCACAAAATACGTCTTTTTATTTGAAATCACTCCTTTACATTCCAAGATGTATTATACAAATTAAGTAAGCAAATGGAAAGCAATTCCTTGTTCCTCTTTGACCATAAATAAACTGGCACTGATGTCCAAGATATGACTTATTGAACCAAAGCTATGTTGTTGACATTGTAGATAAGAGGTGTAAATGTTGACATTACTCATCTTTATCTATTTTTTACAACCTTTAATGATAGAATATCTGAAAACATTGTAAACTATGTAAATTATAAATATGTCACAAATATAAATCTGAATAAATGTAAGTTATATATAATTTAATTACACAGAGAAGCATTACCGGCACAGAGTCAGAGCAATGCAAAGGGATTAATCTTGCACGACAAATATGGCGTTGGCACTGCTGCACAGCAGAGATCAAGTTCTGTGAAGGCACGCAAACACGTATAAAAGTCAGTAAGCAGCCACACAAATGTTCTGCAACACTGCTTCATGATACTCTATCAAATTAGAGAAAAAATGAATTGCTTTTTAATATTGGACCAACAGTGAAAACAGCTGGAATGTAGTGATAATTTCTCTATTTTAAGTGTGGGAAGTATTCTTGCACACACCTACCTGGAAACCATTTTAGTCGCCCTGACAAAGACTTTCTCACAGCTTTCCCTTAATTCAATTCAAGAGCACAGAGACAATCTGAATCCCCATTGTGTATTCCAGTAGTGTTGCAGCTAAAACTACCATGGTCAGAGTTCTTTCTTTAATCAATGGATACTGTTGAATAGAGGATGCAAAGAAGAGAAAAAAAGGAATGCCTAAGATTTACCTGACTAAATATTTCATATGTTTGGCTTTAAGCTTGAAGAGAAAACAAAAATCCTTCTACTCAATTACAGTGAGATGTTGTGAACCTAGAATCAACCAAAACTAAAGTGGTAATTGACTTGTGAATCTAATTTCTTCGTGAATTCACAGAAGCCTTTTCTTCTTTTAATCATGATGTTCCTGAAAGTTACGTGAATACTTTTTGTGTAAGAATTAATTTCATCCTTCAGTTGCACAAAATTAAATTCCATGAACATAGGTCAGCTCCAGTCTGTCTTTGCTCTTTCTCTCCTCATCTCCTCCGGCCTCCTGTTAACTGCAGCTGCTCCCACATTACAAGTGGGCTAAATGTGAATAGAAGCATAAAGGGATTGTGTGTGCGTTTGTTTGTGTGTGCATGTGTGTGCATGTGTGTGTGTGTGTGTGTGTGTGTGTGTGCTTTTATTGGTTTGCAGACACAGCCTTGTGTCTTCCCTCAGATTATGTAGTCTGATGTTTAATTCCCGGCTCAGAAAACTATCTTCTGAATTTGGCACTATGTGCGTCTATTCATATACACCAGTCAGAGAGTAGTTTCATTTCCTAAGATTACTTTGCCTCACAACCATACCAAACATGCTCATAAAGTATAATCTGCAATGAAACGTGTTTTGTGTCTTTTAGTCTAGAATTTCCATGTCTGTTGAAATGACTTATGAGCCCTTTGTACTGTGAGGTCATCCTATGAGAGACAGACAGAGAGCGAGAGAGAGAGAGAGAGAGTGAGAAACAGAGAGAGAGAGAGTGATTTGGACACCACTGTCAACATACTGTAAGAAATGCAAGCGGGCATGTCCATGTTGTTATGGTTGCCATGTTTGGACCTGAATTGGAATTCATTTCTCGCCGTGCAGTAGTGCAGTAGTCTTTCTTTTTGTTTGCTTGCACCAGCGCGATGATCTTTTCAGGGAATTCACTTCAATTGGAAACAGTTTTTTTTCTATGTTGCAGAAAGTAGGAATGAAACATGTCACGGTATAGAAAGTTTAGTGTGTCTTAATAGTTTGAATTCACATTTTTAAAATGTATGTATTGACTGAAGTGAATTAAAGCTAAAAAAATAATACATGTACAGTATGTCTAAACTGCATAAAATTCTCCATCTTATAAAGTTAGTAAGTCTAAATTTCAGACATTGAAATCTTCAAACTCTTTAAACAAGTAGCAAAAACAGAACTGAATGCATCAGATATAAGTTAATTACTCTTGTAAAACGGTTGGTTTGTTCAATAATTAAAAAAATTAAGCCTCAAAGCTAGCTGTGGAATATAACTAAACACATTTACTCAGATACCGCACAACAATTCATGGTAGGCTACTGGTACTTTACTTGAGTAGCCTACATTAAATTTAATTCACTTACTACATCTCTACTACAATCCAGAGTGACAAGATTCTAATTACACATTAAAGTAATAATAACTTAACAATATAACACCCATACAGACCATTGTTCTCAATTGATTTTTGATACTTTAGGTATTTTTTTCTACTTCTACTTAAGTGAAAGACCTAAATACTTCTTCCACTTTAAAATCAGCAAATCACAAATGTAAATCAGATGGCTTCACAACCTTATATCCTGAGATTGACAAAAATGAGAAAAACCTCAGAAAAGGCCAACAGACATGGGACATGCAGACATAAATGCAGTAGACGTATATATAATGAGTATATACTGTATAATGAGTAGCCAGAATTGTCTGCAGTAAAATTACAAACATACTGTACATATATGAATAGTGTTCCATATAATTTACTCTAACTGGTTCCACTGTGGTCCCTAGATCTTGTGTACCATTAATTCTTTCACACACAGCTCGCTTTATGAATGGTTCACAAATGCACATGTTCTTCTGCCTTTAAGCTGTATGTGTCAAACGATGTTGACCTGATGAGATATTTTCCACCTTTAGGAGCAGCAGCTCGTCCTCCTCAGACCTCATCAAGTCTCAATCCCAAAGACAATTAGGGCAATCCAATAAGATTTACTGTAATGCCGACTTTATGCCAAGCCCTGTAGCTCTCTTTGTGTGTCCATATACTGTCATGGGTCAGCTACATAAACAATATATCCTAAAAACTGGACACAACAGAGACAGAATAAATTGATAAATTAAGCTAAGAGATTTAGTGAGGGGAAATGGGAGCTTGAGCTGTAGGTAGGGATGAGGTTTCAGGGATATTTTGAGCAGACACCAATAATTTTCCCCCAGCTGTTACGAAAGTGACCACAGGGCTTTATATAAATCATGAGACTGCCGTACAATTCATGCAGTGAGAGTTGAATCGAGAGCTCAAGGCATCCCTGTGAACACCCTCACTAAACTACAGGGATCAGATTACTAAAACTAGTATTCTCTCACTTCCAACTAGGCTCTTACCCGAGCGAGCCATGCCAGTTGCTGTGCCCTTGAGTGAGACAGCGCCCCACTAAGCACATGTCGATGTGGGGATTACATTCAGGGGTTTAGGAGGGAAAAAGAGGACGTAATCTGAAACTGTTGTACCTTGGTACTGTGCATTTTCCTTAATGCCACGCTATCATGCAGCATGCGTTGGTACTGTAAGACTGTTGCCCGAGGAAGTTCAGCTGATGAAACACTTTTTGTCTCACCAGATGACTATGGCCCCATGTTTTATTGCTTGACAATTTATTTTTTTAGCGCAACAGATTTCGATTTAACCTGATGTTATAAGATTTGTAGGTAGTTATTAGTTATTAGAGGAATAGTTCAACATTTGGGAAGTAACCTACAGCCAGCAGCCGGCTAATTTAGCTTAACATAAAGAAAGACTAGAAATGGGGAAACAGCGAGCCAGGCTCTGTCTAGAGGCATTCAAGTCTGTCTACCAGCACCTCCAAAGCTCAAAAAGTGACAAGTTGTATCTCGTTTATTTAGCGGTAGAGCCCTCTTGTTGTTTTCGGTTGTAGCTTCATATTTACTGTACAGAGGTGAGAGTGGTATCAAACTTCAGACAAACGTAGAAGTCAGAGATTGATTAAAGACCCTCCACATTGAGTCATTTTCTTCCCAGTCTTCTACTCATCTGTCCCTGATGGTAATTGAAACTACTTTTGACCAAATAATTATTCCAGATTAAAAGTATTTGCAGTGCATTCTGTGGGCACTTTTTCTGGAAAGACAGTTTGCTGATGTTTTTAAATGTAATTTTTGTAATACTGATTACCCCAAATGAAAGTTAATTGTTATTGTAATGGCAAATGTCTTAAAACCTGGGCAAGCAAAACCAAAACTATCTGTATGGCTAGATACCTTCAGAGGTATCTAGCCATGAGACAATATGTTTCTGTAATTTGGGTGAATCAACATCCTTTGTGGTGTATTAACTAACCAAGTTTACAGTTTTTTTTAAGATTGCTATGACAATTCTTTTAATACTTTTAACAACTTTCCTAAACTCTTAACACAGTTAGCACAACATCCGTCTGTGTGGGCTATACATTTAACACATTTCTTGTTGCTTTTACACAAAATGCATACAGTTAACACAAATTTAAAATGCTTGACCTTCTTTTACACACAAGCTCAACCAAGACCAAAACAATGGATTTTTACTGACAAATTTGCAAATGCTTTCACACTGTATGTCAGAACAGATAAGATCATGTTATCTAAAAAAGTAAAAGAGGACCTATTTGAACAATATAGATGAACACAGAAAAAAAGAAAAATGCCTTCACGAGGGAGAGGAAGAGGAGTACCAGGACAATTGTGTCTCTGTCTCCTTTTTTTTTTTCATAAACCGTACCTTCTACTGTATAACTACTCTGAAATGGGTCATTCATTTTTTGTATTGAATTTCTGCAGCAAAAGAAACAAAATGCATGCATTTACTAAACCCAACAAAACATAAATGTAGAGAGGCTTTAAGAGAAATTGCAATGCAAAACACAATCTATGATCAATGCAATCACTATTGTTTTTTGTATATAGGCAGACCTGACACATAAAATAATGCATTTTCTGTAATTAGTGTTTTGTAAGATATTGTTCTATGACTGACTAAATGTTCCTGTTGGGAGAGAACATGTGTTAGTGTTTTGGAAGAATTATGTGATTTTGAGAAATGTTTGCAGTGTTTTGGTAGACATAGTGTATTGTATTAGTGTATTTTGAAAACTAGTGTTGGAGTTTAGTTTACAATGTGTGATTTTGAGCATGAAATTAACAGTTTTGTCAATTGTGTGTTGTTGGTGTGTTGGTGCGTTAAGAGTTTAGGAAAGTTGTTCAAAGTATTGAAAAGATTATATTAGATTAGATTAGATTAGATAGATTAGATAATACTTTATTCATCCCACAATGGGGAAATTCCCTTATTACAGCAGCAGTTTTCTACAGTAAAAAGCAAACCAACAAACAAGCAAACAAACAACAGGCAAAACAACAGACAATGTGCAAAAAGTACTGTCAAAAAAATTGTCATAGCAATTGTAAAAACTGTAAGATATCTATCTGGTTAATCTCAACCTGTCTACCAACAATTGCCAGCCCTGGTTTGGTCGCAGATTTACAGCATCAGGGTTCAGTAAACAAATATTGTTGATTAGCTCCATGTTCATGTAAAAAGGCAGTTCAGTCACGCTCCAGTTAGTACAATATTGACACATTATTCTTCAAGCAGGTCAAACGCTCTGCTCTTAGAACAGACATTAATATGTTTGCAATGTGATGTGATGTGATGTGATGTGATGTGTTGTGTTGTGTTGTGTTGTGTTGTGTTGTGTTTCTGAGTGATTATCTGCCATGCCAGCATGAAAATAGCTGGGGCTTATCCCGGTATTACCATGCTATTATATGGCACTAATTAAAAAATAAAGCATGTCTACTCTTGCCCAGCTGCTATTAGACCCTGTTTAGCCTACAGGTTTGCTTTGAAACACTCCCTCATTACAGCGCCTCAAAGAAATATCATACAATAGCGAGTTGAAAAGGGCAATGCTTGAATGGAGTCTTAAAGGAGAGGCTGTACTTGGCCTTCAAGTATACATTCCTTCAGCTCAGTGCTTCCTCTGTGGTCCCGCTCCCCTGGCCCAACCCCCCTCCCACTCAAGACTCAGTTCCCACAGGGGACTTGGCCAAACCAAACTCCTCAGAGGAAGTCTCCCTCTCTTACCAGTGAGAGAGGGAGAGGAAGAGAGGGAGAGGGATGTCCTATCATCTGGCTTAGTGGGACCTGCTCTGCAAAAGGATGTGTGAGGAGGGTGTTATGACTCCGTGGCCATGCTATGTCTATGATGTGGTGGTGAGTTAAGCCCGTGCGGCTGCTCTCCTGTGAGGTCAGTATCAGATTTAGCCAGCAGGTCCCTTGTGGTGTCTGGGAGTGTCTGTTTTTCTGACTCTATTATGTCTAGCGCTCTTAGCCTTCCTGGAGCTGTAAACCTCAGGGTAGAAATAGTACAGGCAGACATCCTTTTGTCTGGCAAACAACAGTCACACCAGTAATAGTAACTAATTACACCAGGGAAACAGTTCTTAGAAAACCACTGGCCGTGAGTCAGCCAGGTAAGGGGTCGAGTCACCATTGCTGCGCAGGAGCAGGGTTAAAATAATTGATCTACAGTAGAAAAACCAAACTGTGCGAGCGTGCGAGCGTGTGAGTGTGCGTGCGTGCGTGCCTGCCTGCCTTCCTGCCTGCCTGGCTGCGTGCGTAACTGGGGGTGTGTAATGTGGTTACTGGATAGACAGGTAGAGACATTTGTGAGTCAGGGAGACATGAGGGGAGTGTCCAGACAAACATGTAATAAGCAAAAACCAGGATGAATTAACAGTATGAATAGGCAGAATAGGCATGAGAAGGTGGGATAATACACTTTTATTTTAAGCGTTATATAAACATTGAAGAAATAGTTTATACTAGTGGTATAGTGTAGCGAGCTGATCTCTCTATTCATCACATCTAAATGTACTGCCTATAAATGCTAAATAGGGGGGTTAAGGTAAATAGTGAAAAACACTGATCACAATTTCCTAGAGCTCAAAGCAATGTCTTAAAATTGCTTGTTTTATCTGTTCAACTGTCAAAAACCCAAAGATATTTAATTTACAATAATATAATTCTGAAACACTTGCTCACATTATCAAAGCTTGACCCAGAGAATAGATATTATTTATTCTTGGTAAATTACCCAAACTCTTCATTCAAATGATTATTAAAACTCTTGTAGATTTGTAGACTCAACCCAACAACTCTTTGTTGCAGCACTACAGGGAATCTGTACTTCAGGCAAACAGTGCCAGATCTGACTAACACTTCCACCCTTGAGCACACTCTACCAGACACACACTCCTACACACATATCCTCCCACACACTCATATGTTCACGCACGCAAGTTCCCACCTCCCCATGAGTCCCGACACCCACTCATAGCTGCGTGCACACGCACACACTCACGCAGTGGCTAGCTTCATAGAAAGGCTGTGAGACGTGATTCATTACCAGCCAAGCTTCATGCTTAATACTAAATGAGGTTTGTCATTAATTTCCATTTTGAGGTGATTACAGTGGAGCAGCGATTAAGGTTTCACAACTACACGCAACCCAGGAGGAGCGTTTCCCATTGAGGATTTTGAATTTAGACAGAGTAATCATTTGTCTTGAATCGTTACACGCAGACGAGGAGATGGGGGTGTTTGCCATTCCTGGAGGCAGAATGTCATAGTAGTGAGTAAGAGAGTAGCAGGCAGGTCTGTGCTGGCCTCTGTGCCTACCTAGGTAAACATATCCTCTGTCTGACAAGTGCAGACCTGAGGGCTGTGGAGGTTAGCTATCTTGACACATGGTCCTACAGCTTGCCACACACACACACGGATATACAATATATAAATCAGGGGATCTCGAGATTCTGTATTTTGTGTCACTGAACAAGGCAGATGCTTTCCTCCCCAGGTTTTCTCCAACATTTCATGCCTCCATAGCCCTCCTTGAACTCTCTCTGAACACTTCAACTCAATCGTCTGTCAGATCTGAGTGCAATTACTTTAATTTGTCTCCTTCTCTGTCTCCCTCTGTTTCTATATTGCAATATTTCTGTGGTTCAGGCAGTCGATCTGCTCCACCTGATGGCGCCTCTTCTGCCTGGCAGGGAGCAATGTAGCCCTACTGGCTGCCAGCCAGACCAGCTTGAGTGTCTGCTCAGCTCAAAGCCCTGCTCACACACACACACACACACACACACACACACACACACACACACACACATGCAGACATGCCAAGCTCAGAGACTGAACGCTTACACAGACACATCTCCTATCCCCCTTGTCTCTCTGTGACTTCTCTTCTGTTTGTCTAATATTTTTTTTCTGTGACTCTATAATTGTAAAGCTGTAAAACTCTATGTTCAGACAAATTTGTGTGTTGCTTATGATTAATGCCATTTACAGTCAGACTAGCATTTTTTTGAGTTTGTAGGCTCCTGAAATATCCGCTGAACACTCCAGGATGAAAATCTGCACTCTGTGAGGATCTCGGATGATTCACTGTCTATTCTTTCCTTTCCTCAGTCTCCGAGCCCGGTCCCAGCCAAGAGGTCTAAATTCGACGTATTACAATCTCCATCAGCTGACAAAGACAGGAAACCCGACTGGCTACAATCGCTGTCAAACTCTGCACACAAGGTTAGTGTGCTGTGTGTGCATGTTGACAGTGTGAAACCGGATTTACTGTTATCAAAAGTCAAAAGGGAGTTCAAACCATTGTACTTTTGAATCATCACATTATCACCTATGACCTCTCATCATTCAGCCTTTGAGTTTGTTCGTCACAGCTGACTTAATATTCTAGTGTTTTTTTACTGTGGGTTTTCCCAAGTTTATTGTTTTGTTTGTTATTCCAGGATCTGAAAAAAGTCCAACTGAAACAGAGGCCCTCTGCTTTCCGCCCCTGGTCTCCTAAAGCAGCAGAAAAAGAGAAATCATCTACTCAGAATGAGGTGGAGAGGTGAGTCATCTGATGAAAGCTTTAATAGTTTCAGTTTTAAAGATACTATATGTGTGAAATCGTCCATTATAACCAATGAATTGCTTTAAATGGACCTCTATTGCCTCCACAGATCCTACTCAAAAAGTAACAAGACTTTGGCAGCTCCCAATCACACAGCAGCTCCCTTGACCCCTCCGGTCCATCCCAGGGACAGCCACACTCCTGGCAAGGGCCCCGCAGCCATTTCCAGGCTCCGCAGGAGCTGCATAATGGAGACGCACAACCTGCAGCAAAAATACCCCCCTCCTGTACAGCTGACCAACCCGAAGACATGGACACAGATGGAGAGATTGATGTGGGCGACTGTGATGATCGTGAGTACCTCCCATTTTTTAACAATCCAGAGAAACACAACACCAGTCAGTTGACATTAGACATAGGTTTCACAGTTGTTACACAGTAAGCCCCACTGGACATGAGCTGTAGCAGAGCTGGGTCAGGGTGACTCCTGTACAGCTGCACCACCTGGTGTTTATTGGAAGAAATACAAGACAAATAAAAGTGCCAATTTTAACTGTAGTACAAGTTTTTGCTTTGTAATCTTTTGCAACAGGAGTTTTTTTTGCTGAAACATGCAGCTGTGAAAAAATGTCTATCATAGATACTTTATCACAGTTCCCAGAGTAACTCAACTAATTTGTAAAGATATAAATTACAATTAAAATAAACAAACAAGTGGCCAGGTAAGCTCAGCTGGTAGAGCGGGCTCACAAGAGGTTTACTCCTTGATGCAGTGGCCTTGGGTTTGAAGCCAACCTGCGGCCCTTTGCTTCATGTCATTCCCCCCTCTCTCTCCCCTTTCATGTCTTCATCTGTCCTGTGAAAATAAAGGATTAAAAATGCCCCAAAAGTAATCTTTACAAAAAAAAATATAGTTATATCTACCTATTGTGTCAGGTGTAACACCTGAAAACCACATTGCAAATATTGCAATTAAGAGAGTATGAAAAAAAACTAGTAAGCGAGCAGAGGTTGAAACAATAAACACAACAGTATTCTTGCAATCCCCCTTCCTAATAATATTTAAACTCTCTCTCTGTCAGGTCCAATGCCAGCTTTCACGCTTGCTTCTCCTACGTCCGCCCTCACCAGTGTGTCTCAGACTCTGACCCCTCAGAGTGCTGTACCACAGGAGGGACCTGGCTGGCTGTCGGGGACCGTAGACCAGAAGTGGACACCCTGAGACAGATGCTATACGGAGGCACGGACACCAAAGAGGCTCGGGAAAAACTCCTGCAGGAGATTGTCAAGATGAGAGTGAAGCAGGAAGAGAAGCTGGCAGCTGCTGTGCAAGCTAAACGCAGTCTTCAGCAGGTATTCACATCCTGTTCCTGTGAAATACTATGTGATCGGAATGACAGTAACCCCTAAAAATTTTTTAAAACATGACATGATTTTGATGGGTTTTTTTGTTTGTTCTTTACAGGAATTGGAGTTTGTAAGGGTGGCAAAGAAAGGCCGTCTTCGTGAGGCCATTGAAGCCAAGCGCAACCTGCGAAAGGAGATTGAACGCCTTCGCGTGGATTGGGAGAGGAAAATGAGGGATGCGGAGGAGTCTTGTGGGCGGCTGAAGAGAGAGTTGGAGAAGGAGACACAGCTGCGAGTTTGTGACAAAGGCTGTGAGGCTGAACGTCTCCGGGTCAAGTACTCCACTCAGGTAAGATGTCCACAACATACCCATCATCCTCATCACAATCACCAGTATATATACTTTGTTTATTTGTTATTTTTTTCTGTTTGTGTTTCATTTTTCATTTATACTGACTGCTGTCTGTTTCGGGTTGTGTTTTGCAGATCGAAGAGTTGCATGTGCAGCTACAGCAGGCAGAAGCTGATCGTGAGCAGCTGAGGCGAGAGCTTCAGCAGGAGAGAAAAGCTCGGCAGAGCCTGGAGAGTGTTGTTAAAGACCTGCAAACCCAGCTGGCCCTGCAGGCTGACAGCAGCCCTCCTAGAGACCCCAAGGATGCAAACACAGACGCACACAGACAGACCACGCAACACACCAATGGATCCTAAAGTTGCACGTTCAGAACTGGAGAAAGAGACTCAATAAAAAGGAGCATGGTTAAGAACTTTGTTGCACCTCCTGAAACGAAAACTGCAAAGTCAGTTTTGTAGAGGAAAAATCTGTCATATATAATATGATATGATATAAATCAGTTTTATTATGACAATATATGAATTTTATGAAATGAACTGGAACGTAGCATGATGTCTGAGCATGTTGTAGAGTGTGAATTTAAGAAAGACTTTTTCAGTGATGACCACATCTCTCCAGTGACGTCAGAGCTCTTGGTTAGACACCTGACGCTGTCCAAGGATCTTATTTTGGTATAAGCTATTCTAAGATGTGCAAATATAGCCACATAACACTACTTGAATATGAAGGGAAGAAACATGTTGAGTGGATGATAAAACTCTTGGTGCCACAAATTATTGGTACACTCAAAGGTGTCATTGCAAACCACTGGAAACAACAGACACCAGTTTACCACTATTTACTTTAATTATCAGCTTGCTTTTTATAACTGTATAGAGGATATACTTTCTGAGAAATATTGCTTGCGCAGCTCCATTATTCCACAGCCAAGAAACAAACATCCATATACAAACATGTACGCATGTATACCAGCTTGTCTACCTTTTGTATTTTATAAAACCTGAAGTATTGGAGGTTACTGTACGTGGGCTGCCTTCAGGTCCACCACTGTTTAGTGCTTAGATATTTTATGGAAGTGTTACTTTTTAATATTATGATGATACTTTATTTGTTGTTTGAACATTGTTTTCCAGTAATGTTTTTGCAACCAGACCATGTGATAAATAGTAAATATTCTTGCCCACATTAGTGCAGATAAATCTACAAATGCCCTCCTAAAAGAAATCAAACTTCAATAGCTGTCTGTTTTTGTTGAAATGCGGTACTTCAGATTTTCTATTGAGTATTGTAAAATAATTTATATTCTATAATAATAATAATAATAATAATAATAATAATTTTGCTGCCTATCAACAGAAATCATTCGTTTTTAGTCACTGGTTTTAGGGCTCTTAAATCAACAAATGCTGTTTATATGAACAACATTTCTACATATATACAAAGTATGGATATATATTTTTTTACTTTAAGAAAAGGAATTGCACTTTTTAAAGAAAAGAACCTTGCATTGTGCATTGTACTCCCTGTTACATTTTTCAAAACACAAGTTAACATGAACTTTGAATTTAAACACACTTTCCCCCAGTATCCTCTGATGTAAATACAATATTGTAAATAAGATATTTGTCAGTATGTTTGCTTGCTTCAGACTTAAATTGATTATGAATATTATTTTTTGCTCTTACTTGAAACCAAAAAGAGACTATATTTTGATTTGCAAAGCTCTAATTTTGTTGTTGTATCCCTGAGTATCTTGCAATCACAGGGCATTTAGCAAAATGAATGAAACTGTTGGTTTAAACAAGGAGAATAAAAAACATCAATGGTTGTGAAGCAATCAGTTTTTCTCAGTTTGACACACCAATAGTATATTATCATTTGTCCCTTGATTTTGTTTATTTGAGAAGATCTTTATTATTTGATGAATTACAGAGTATATTTTACACCACAGACCAAAAACTGAAAAATGGATTTGAAATCTCTGCACCTCCAGCTCCCTCAGCTAAAGAAGAAAGGACACCTTCTATTGGTTTCATCCTTAGGTGCACTCATATATTTTAAACAAGAAACACTTTTATGTCTTATCATTACTTATGATACCCTCGCTCAGTATTTGTTGTGATAGCAATATCCATTTTGTTAGCTGATGCTGTTGTAGTTTTGGTTTGGAAGTGGGGTTTCACTTGCCTCTTGTTTAAATGTTTTCTTTTCCTTCGGAAAACCTGTATAATACCCATTAAAATCTAAATCAATCCTACGCCTTTTAAAAAGTGTTTTTTCTATTGTAACCACAATGGAAACAGTATTGCATGTTTGTGAGTGTGGATTAATCTTTTTATTTGTATTTCTGTGGAGGGCAATGTTGGCCAATGGGTCAACCACTTTGGTCTAGACAAAAATAGCTCAACAACTGGATGGTTTGACATTAAATTTGTTACAGACATTCATGTTCCCCATACAATGTATCCTAACAACTTTGGTGATCCCCTAACTTTTCATTTAGTGCCACCATTAGGTCAGCATTTAAATTTGTACTACAGCACAATACTACATCATCAGCTGTAGCAAATGGTAGCATGCTAAACTAAACATCTGCATTTTCATTGGGAGCATGTTAGCATGCTGATGTTAGCATTTAGCTCAAAGCATGATGCTTCCTACATAGAGCCACTAACAAGACAGATGAAGAAACAAACACCTTTTGCACATTTTGCCACCTCTTGTCATAGAAGGAAAACGCAGTGTGTTAAGTTACCAATAACATTAACAATGTTAACATTGATGCTAAATGGATTCAAGAGCTCAAACGCTCATATTATCGTATACTGAAAATGATATAATAAACATATTATATGTGTGTTGTATGTCACAAAGTTGCCTCTAGAGGGAAATCCTTGCACATAATTGAAGAGTAAATATCTAGCTAAATGCAACATTGTCATTATCTTAAATCATGACACTGTCTATCCTAAAAGCAGTTTATTAAATCTACTACAATTGCAATATTCTGTAATGATTAGGACTTCCTTGAGTGCAGTAAAAAGAATATTAGCACTATAATTCCTGTCCCGCTCTCTTTCTTCAGAGGCTTACTGGTTGCGTGAAAATCCCTCCATGAACGCAAGGCTGAAGCCTCACTCAAGGATTACAGCTTGAGGAAGATTTAGTGACTGACACAGGTTGTACTTCTTTCTCTGTGAGCCTTCTATCAGTGCAAACAAATAAATATAGAAGAACCTATGTCTGCGACACTGGATGACTGGAAACAGGATGACAAGGAATGAACCTTCAGGATTGGAATATTGTTCCCTGATCCCATGTGGGAAGATTTTAACTGGAAGAAAAGGATATGCTGCATGAGAGAGAAAAATCTAGTTCTAGATCCCAGCAGAGTGAGGCGGTTTAATGTGGTGTGAATGGGACAGGAGAGTTAGACTCAAATGTACAGCTCAGGGATGAACAACACCCCAGCTATGGCACCTCTTTCTCCAGGGCTGAGTGGCACTCCACCACACTCCTCTCTGTCACCCAAGGAGACCACCTTTCAGTCTTTAGGATCTCTGTCATCAGAAAGGTTTTTCCCTTTGCATGCTAAGGGCTCCTCTCATCAGGCAAAACAGGTCTCAAGTCCCTTTAATTCGTCCACCCAGTCCATTATGAGCTCTCCAAAACTCTGGCAGAAAGCATCCGTCTCGAGACTCGCTGAAGAGTTTTTCTGGATTGGTGGCAGTGTGGTCGCACAACCGATTTGGAGACTGGGTCAGATAGGTAAGATTCACTGACTCATTAAATAATGTCACTTTCAAACACTGCAGAATGTCAACCTGTTCTTTAGCAGAAATTCCTACAAGCGGCTGCAAACTAAATCATAGTTTTCCACACATATGGCATGAATATGATGAAAAAACAAAGTCATGTGAGTTCGAAACTTTTACAATTTGTTTCATGTGATTGGCCTGTAATATGTGTCATTGTTCCAACATAACAGAGTAGTGTTGCTGGGAAGGCTGTGAGTAGATAATGGGCATATGGACAGCAGACAATCCTTCAGGATTAGCCTGAATGATGTGCCAGAATGCGTCACATGCATCTGAGCTTTAGATTACACACAAAGGTTACCTGCTTTTAGCACACAAAACAAACACTCCTTCACGATGACCTGATTGTTACAAGATAATTGTTGCCTCTGACATGTTACTTTAGTTCAAGCACTCACCATTCAAAAGTTTCAAGAACCATCAGCAAAGAAAAGTCAGGAGAACTATTTGAATCACAGTGAGGCAACTGATATCAAATGGATTTGTTTTTTTTTAGACTAAGATCACTTCAGAGTTGTGTATCTTTTCCCTTTTTCCCTCTTATCATTAACACACATTTACAGCTACTTAAATCTGTGTGACGCAGCCTATAATCTCATAAACAAATGCTTGATGGTAAACCTCTACTTGTCTCTACTGCTTCAGGGATTCATTTGGGTTTGTCATCAGGTTTTCCTGCACACAATCACAAGACATGCACTGCAGTATTTCGTATATTACAAATTGTAAAATTGTAAGGCACATTTGATGAATCAACTAGAAAAATGGAAAAGTTTAGGCACCAAAGATATAGTATTATAGATTACTGAATATACATTACACTGATTTGATTTTTACAAGCTCCCTCTGCTTTTGGCAGTAAATGCATGCCAATGTGATGATCCCTGCAGATTTTCAGCTTGACAAACCTGACAGATGATAAATATTATGTGTCTCCTTGTGCTCCCCTGTAGTGGAAAGGTGTATGTGCACCATGCAGACCGGCACTCAGATGACAAAACTGAAGGGGAAGAAGAAAGGACTGGTCCGATTCTTTTACCTGGACGAGCACAAGTCCTGCATCCGGTGGCGGCCCTCCAGAAAACATGACAAGGCCAAAAGTGAGCAATCGCTACTCTGAATTTTCAATATCTATGCAGCGCTGAATATCTCCAGCTGGCTGTTGTAACTATAAAACCAGTAAACATCACTCATAACAAAAAGATTGAATTTCTTTTCTCAATTACTGTTTAAATGAGGCTTGCACATAAACCTATGGGTGCATCTTCTTACCAGTTAACATATCAATAGCTCTTATACCCCCGATCCCAATGACTTACGACACTGTGGGGAGCAGGCTGTATAGAAGTCACTCAATAGTCTGTTATACAATGATTAAGATGTTTTTATAAATGAGACATATCATAGGTGTTTGACACATTTGGTCACATTTGACCCCTATGGAGTCAGAAAAGTTGGTTGACATTGTTTGACCTGAGTAACAAAATAAGCCAAAGTTACTTCGAGTAAATGTTTGTTGTTGCAATTTTCGCTGTTTTTTTTTTTTTTTATTGGTTATGATGCTGTTCTGAGCCCATAGTTTTTTTCAGTTCCTCCAAGAAGTAACTGATTAATTGAATGACTCCTAGCACATGTCTTAATCATCTGTTACAGTAACAATCGATTCTATCCATGAAGTCTGCGAGGGCAAAAAGTCAGAGATCTTTAGGCGGTACGCAGACAACCGCTTCGACCCAAACTACTGCTTCAGCATTTACTACGGGGAGCGAGTCAAGTCCCTGGACCTGGTCTCCACCAACGCAGAGGAGGCCCGCACCTGGATCCATGGGCTGAAATACCTCATGGCTGGCATCAGTGATGAGGACAGCCTGGCCCGGAGGCAGCGCACCCGTGATCAATATCCTTTATTCAGCCTCTCATGCACATGTTTAATCCTTTTAATGACTAATTATTACAAATACCGGTACATCACTCCTATTCATACAAATAGGAGGTTAACACATCCAATTGTAGAAGACAGAACAACACACATGAAGTGAACTGATCATGATCCTTGTAGTTTCCTCCTTAACTGCAGCCTTACATGGTTACAGCAGACTTTCTCTGAGGCCGACAAAAATGGAGATGGCACCTTGAGCATTGGAGAGGTTCATCAGCTGCTTCACAAACTCAATGTGAATTTACCCAAGCAGAAAGTCAGGCAGATGTTTCAAGTAAGACTTACATATCTACAAAGGTTGACTATGCCAGCTGCCATAAATTTAATGAGCATGACCCACCATCAAATCTGCCTCTATGCTTTTGTATATTTAGTTATCTATCACTAATATGTCCTTACCTGGAGATGTTGCTGTATTCAATTGTGGCTTCATGGCTACAAAACAGAATTCACATTGAGTATAACTGATAACTTAATTGATGGCGCTATTTTAGAAATATACAACAGCTGATAAATTAACTAACAAGACTCACAGCCATGCTAACAGCTCGGGGAAGCTGAACATAACCACAGAAGTGCTGTGCGCTAAATGCTACCATGCGGACAATGACAATGCTAACATGTTGGTGTTTAGCGGGTATTTTTAGCATGGCCTCCAAAAATTCAGAATAACCAAAGTCAGTAGGATCCATCCTCTGTGCACCATGAATGTATGTACAAAATTCCATGGCAATCCAGATAATACTTATTTAGATAGTTTAGTCTGGACCAAAGTATTGCCTGCACAGATGAAAATAAATAGGTTTAGCATCAATGTACAAACTGCTTTAAAAAAAAAGAATT
Source organism: Etheostoma perlongum (assembly GCA_026937815.1). Taxonomy (NCBI): domain Eukaryota; kingdom Metazoa; phylum Chordata; class Actinopteri; order Perciformes; family Percidae; genus Etheostoma; species Etheostoma perlongum. The sequence goes on along the minus strand of CM049374.1, from coordinate 27,028,638 downwards.
TAAATAAAAATGAACACAAAGCATCAGCAAGACCGGACAAATATGTACGTATGTATAGTATAGTATAGTATTTTGACAGGACAGTGCAGGAGAGTGCCACAGGAAGGCCATTAGGCCATTGAACAGATGGCTTTACTTTTACTGCAGTATTTCTTTAGTTCAGTAGCTAACTGTCCTCCTCTCCTGATGGTGATAGTCTCTGTGAACGAGCTCCATCATGTTTGATTGGGATAGAGATATATGTATCCTTCAGATGGGTCTATGGTGGTTGGCTACATATTTTATTTGACTGGGTGGTTATCTTAAATCACACACATAGTGAGAGAGTTATTTCTTGCTAGTATTTCATTTCATTATTTGTGTTGTTATCTGTAGGAAGCAGACACAGATGACAACCAGGGCTCTCTGGGCTTTGAAGAATTTTGTCTGTTCTACAAGATGATTTCCACACGCAGAGACCTCTACTTGATAATGATCACTTACAGCAATCAGAAAGAAGTCCTGGATCTTCACGACCTTGCACGCTTTCTTGAAAACGAACAGAAGGTACAAACAAAATGTAAAAAGATTCATGCCAATTCTTTGCATTTGTGTGTATTTATTTTAAACCTATCATACTTAAGATTTTCATTAAATCAAACTCCATTGTTTACAGTATTCATGGTCAGCATTTCAATGTATTATGTATCTATGTTATGTAATCAGCAGATTTGATTGTGTCAATCCGTGCATGTAATCCAGTGTTACTGTATGTAATTGTATCTAATTTATGTTTGTCTCACTGTTTAGGATTTTAACAGATAACAGATTTAAAATAATCTAAATTTGAATAAAACTGATACAGGACAATTCAGGTTACATAGCACAACTGTGCAGCGCAAGATACAAACCCAAATTTAATTTAATAAAAGGCTTTAAACTTTAAGCCTCCAAAAAACTATAAAAGAACATTCTTACTTCACAATAAAAGCATTCAACTTTTGAAACAGACTGTGTGTAAAATATCATATCAGGTAAACCAAAAATGACATTCTGGATATTGTTTTATTTGCAGATGCGTGGTTTGGTCAAAGAGTATCTAGTTGACATAGTGGCTAAATTTGAGCCATGTCCTGAGAACCTGCAGCGTATGGTACTGGGTATTGATGGTATGGTGAACTTGCTAATAACAGCTTATTTAACAATGCATCAATAACATCACATATATCACTTGGACCAACATGACATGAACATACAAATAATACATAAACTTTCTTTCTTCAGGTTTTACCAACTACTTAAGGAGCCCTGCAGGTGATATCTTCAACCCCAATCACAATCAGGTGAACCAGGACATGACGCAGCCTCTGAATAACTACTTTATTGCCACCTCACACAACACCTACCTGACAGGAGACCAGCTGCTCTCTCAGTCTCGAGTGGAAATGTATGCCTATGTTCTCCAGGCCGGCTGTCGCTGTGTTGAGGGTAAAAGCCTGAAAACGAGAACTTCAGCTCTCTTCACTGGGATTTAATGACATGATGACTCATCCTTATTAACTGTTTTGTTCTGTCCTCCTCTTTTCTCAGTGGACTGCTGGGATGGTCCTGACGGGGAGCCCATTATTCATCACGGCTACACCTTAACATCCAAAATTCTCTTTAAAGATGTCATTGAGACAATAAATAAATATGCCTTCACAAAATCACCGTAAGTGTTTCTGGGTACTGATACTGATGTGTTTTGTCAAGCTTTCACAATTAAAAGCATCAGACATGTAGCTCAGGTGTCATCACGTCACACTCCCCAGGTACCCAGTGATTTTGTCAATAGAGAACCACTGCACTGTGCCTCAGCAGAAAAAGATGGCTGAGTATCTGAGAGAGGTGCTACAGGACAAACTGGATCTGTCCAGTGTCAACGTAAATGAATGCAAGAAGCTGCCTTCCCCTGAGATCCTGAAAGGGAAAATTTTAGTTAAGGTAAAATTGTTTTAGCAGCATGTGCTGCCATGTGTTGCTCAAGGATACTCAACCAAAGCACACAATCACACCACAATCACACATGGCCTTATAATATTCAGTACTTGTTTAACTTGTTTTCCAGGGGAAAAAGCTTCCAGCAAACCTTGACCCTGATGCAGAGGAGGGTGATGTGTCTGATGAGGACACTTGTGATGAGGAAGAGGAGGAAGAAGATGATGATGATGATATCACACAGGCAAATTAAACATAGTTAGATAGATAGATAGATAGATAGATAGATAGATAGATAGATAGATAGATAGATAGATAGATAGATAGATAGATAGATAGATAGATAGATAAACATACAGTAATTATGCATTATGTTTGACTTTTTCAGGATAGGAATATTTTTACCTCTACAAATAAAACCAAAAAGAAGAGCCGATTTGGCAGATCGATCATAAGGAGCTTCAAACGAAAGGTCAGCGCTTTGCTTATTTTCCTTATATGTCCATTTTTATTTTTATATAGCCCTACTTGCTGTACACCCTTGCAGCCATCAGAAAAATGGCAAATGATGCATTTTTTTCAGAGGAAAAAGGGAATCCGAGTGAAAAATAAGACAATGTCTGATGGCGAGTCAGACTACAGCAAGGAGAGGACACAAATTGTTTACCATCCCAAGTAAGATTAGTCATTAAATTAATAAGTTTAAGCAATATTACTAGTTTCAACGGTTACACTTGTATTGTTTGTCTATAACTCTCCATACAGGAAGAGGAAAACAATGAGGTTGTCCCGAGCTCTGTCTGACCTGGTCAAGTATACAAAATCTGTCCGTGTGCATGACATAGAAACACAAGGTAAAGGGATATCCTTGCATGTTTTATCACATGCATGATCCTACAGTTCATCATATATTTTAGGAATGGATGTTTGATCTTTTTTTTTCTATCTGGTAGCATTTCTGAACAGTTGGCAGGTATCATCCCTTAATGAGACTGTTATGAACCAGATCATACAGCTAAAGCCAGGGGAGTTGGTCCGTTTCAACCAACGCCAACTTCTAAGAGTCTACCCATCCAACTACAGAGTGGACTCGAGTAACTTCAACCCACAACCCTACTGGAACACAGGATGCCATATGGGTAAGACAGTAACAGTGAACTGCAATACTGCCTTCTTCAAAATTATGGGAGGTACGTTTAGTATTGCAGCAGCTTTTCATTAATGTATATGTTTCATTTTAGTTGCAATGAATTATCAAACAGAGGGCCGTATGCTAGAACTTAACCGAGCCAAGTTTTCAAGCAATGGAAACTGTGGATATATTCTGAAGCCTAAGTGCATGTGTAAAGGTATGTGCATATACAGATTGTGCAGAGTTAATAGTGAATGTCTGTGCAGGGGTAGTCCATTTTTTGGATTTTTTTCCTCAGCTGCCTTTAACCCCATGTTGGAGGATCCTCTACCAGGACACAGAAAGACTCAGTTGGTGCTGAAGATCATCAGTGGACAGCAGCTTCCCAAACCTAAAGACTCCATGTTTGGGGACAGAGGAGAGGTACACATGCTGCATACATCATCTATTATTGAGACACATGACAAAGCTTTTAAAAAGATATGTTTCATCACTTGAATCCCATTTTTGGCAATTTCTTTCTACTTCCAGATTATCGATCCCTTTGTTGAGGTTGAGATAATCGGCCTTAATGTTGATTATTCCAAGCAGCAGACCAGGGTGGTGGATGATAATGGTATGCCCCATCTCATAATCTCATAACAGAGAGTTAACTTTCCAGTTTTTCTGATTGTGTAACTTCCCTTTAACTCATTCAGGTTTCAACCCAATGTGGGAGGAGACTCTCGTCTTTAACATTCTAATGCCTCAGATCGCCCTGGTGCGTTTCCAAGTGTGGGATCATGACTCTATTGGACGAGATTTCATTGGACAGAGGACTGTTGCTTTCAGAAGTATGATGCCAGGTAGATTACATGATAATATTTGTCATGAACACTCCAGAGTTTGCACAGAGTAACACCTTTTGGGAAATACGCTTATTGCAGAGAGTTAGATAAGAAGATTGATATCACTATCATGTGCCAGATCAATAAGGCTACAGCATCGTAACATAAACACTGGAAACAGGAAGGGACAGATAGCCTGGCTCTTTCCAAAAGTAAAAAAAAAAAATCTGCCCACCAACACCATTAAAACTCACTAACTAAATCAAAGTATTTTCAAACAAAACGAGACAAGCTCGCCCCTCCATCCTCCTCATCCCGTCCCCTCCTCCTCCCTTCTGTGCAGTAAACCCCCCAACCCCATCCCAACTTGTTCATTTGTGTGGAGATCAAACAAACAAGACATAAGATGTTATTACTCAAACTTCCGGCAAAAAAGCAAATAAACATATTTTCCAAAACTACAAAACTATTTGTTTTATATGAATAAAATGTATTAACATGATTGTTTATGCAAATGTGTAGGTTATCGGCATGTGTACCTGGAGGGGATGGCGGAGTCATCCATCTTTGTTCATGTTGCTATAAATGATGTAACGGGGAAAGGTAAGCTTTTCTAAATAAACTCACATATCTAATTTCAGCTTCATCCTACAACTCCATCTTTAAACCTTTGGTGTCCTTTGTGAAACAGATCAAACCCACAAATGCGGTCCAGGCAGCCAAAAATCACATCCAAAAAGCAGCCCAGAAGCATATGAAGGGTCCTCAAAGGCAACCTTCACTAGACTTCTCTGTCCAGTCCTCAGAAGACGGACGAGCACTGCTCTTCCGCAAGGATCTGGATACCATTTCTCAGGACAGCAGGAATGGAGAAATGTTTCCTCTGGTACAAGGGTCAGCAGCAGCCAAAGTTGCTATCCACAAAGGGGCCATGAGTGAACCAGTGAGGCGAGCTCACAAAGTTAAAATTCATGAACCACCAGAGACACGGAGAGGGATCTTCAGTCGGATGTCCTCCACTGACTCCCAACACAGGGGGACTGCTCCCTGGGCCAGAGCAGATAGCTTTGATCATGAAACCTCACCCCAGGCTTCTTGTCCTGATGGTCTTGCTCCTGAGAGTCGAAATCCAATTCCAGAAGAGTTGGAGAATGAAACTAATGGATCACCAGAGTCAACCTGTGCTCGGCAGGAGAAGGTTCAGACGTCTGAACCACAGCAGCCTGAAGAATCTGAGGAATTACCAACAGAACCAGAGCCAGACAAAGTAATTGCCATTGAACCTGAGCAACCAACACAAACTCAAAGTCTGACTGATTCAGTCCCTCAGCCTCGGCATCTGCTGCAGCATGAAGCCAAATTCTCTCCACTTATGTCTCCACCATCACCTGCCAGGGTTAGACGGACCTTAGCGGCTTTAGCCACAACCCAATCGTCCACCCCAATACAAACAAAGGCCCGCTCACGCAGTTGCCCTCGAAAACCAACTAGCTCTCCCCAGACGCCGATAGTTAACCGCAAGCTTGCTTTCCACTGGCAGACACAGCAAGCACAAAAATACAACAGCTACAGCAGCCAGGTGAGACCTATCCCCAACGGCCTCTGTCTGTCTGACAGAACATCCAGCAGCAGTGACAGCAGCACTGACAGCCTGGAGTTTGTGCCCTCCTGTGTGCCATCCGGAGCAGAGCAACGTGAGGGCACGCTGCAGAGGGAGATGAAGGCCCTTTTTGACCAGAGGATAAGAGAGATCCACTGTAAATCGCCGCTTTTTCTAAATGGTGAGTCACAGATTATGTGTGATACACAATTGCAAAAGTAAAACAAAAATAACGGCAGATACGAACCTAAAGAGGTTGTATTAAGTCATAGCTTTTGCTTTTATTGTATTTGTTTCTTTTAAATTAGACTGATGACTCCAACGTGTCAACATGGTCCTTCAGAAGAAGAAAAAAAGTAACAACACAACCACAAAACGGAGTCGTGGGAGAAAGAAGTTCTGATTTTCTATCTAGATCAATAGGAAGACACACAGAATTACACAATTAGACAGTTTTTATTATTATAGGTAAGCTGTTATGTTTACAAACAACACAGTTTAATGCATGAAATAGTTTTTAAATGTTTTTGTTGAAATCATGTCATTGCCAACTGTACAAAACAGTGTGATGCAGTCAAAAGAAGTAACAGTAAACTAAAACAAAACCAAGTACATGAGCACTATTTGTTAGTTTATTGTCATTTTAATAATTATTTTCTATAATACTTTACTATGTTTGCTTTTTCATTGAATTTGTAGCGTACATACTTGCAAATCAATTAATTGATTATTTTAATAAAATGTGAGCTTTTTTATTTTGAAATGTAATATTGTTTCTTTTCTATCTGATCTCTACAAGTAAGAAAGTTCAAAACCTACAATTAAGTCAATGCCTCTGTCAAATGTGAGAACAAATTCTATCAAACAGCTATCAAACCAAAATACATTCCAAGTTTTAAATGTTCAGACTTGTTAAAACTACACGTTTGTAGGATGTTTCTATGCTTTTTCTTTATCTTTGTCTACATTTTCTTGGGGTTTGTTTGCATTGCTGGTCCTCAAGCGCAGACTCAGTTCCTCAGTCAGCACAGTGCAACAGGATTTCTGCAAGAAGGCCATGAACAGAAATGAAAAAAATCAATTAAATAATATGTTGATATATTTTATGTAAACATGCGGATGAGAGTGTGACTTTATCAGTCTGCTTGTGTCCTCTGCATTTTGTTCTCCAGTTGAACCAACTGGTAAATGACATGGTTGCTTTGAACTGTAACAGATTGTTTTGTCATTAAATGGTTAAGCATGTCACAGTCTTTCAGGCTTATGAAACAGCTTAAAAACTTTTTGGATACACACAAATAACACTGTGGAGCAAAACACAAGGCTGTTTGGTTTTAGTTTCTGAAAATTTAGACGTGGTTGATTATTTTCGCCTGACTGAAGTGATGTGATTTGTAAATGCACTTGCACATACCTTCTGCTCAGCTGCTCTTCTGCGACTTTTGGAGGTGAGCTCCAGGACAGCCAGCAGTGCTCCCAGCCCCAGGCCAAGGGAAAGAACCAGAAACATCCCCTTCAGGCTGTGCTGATGCACAACTGAAGACTTGGCCTTGTCTGCTACGCAGCTGCTGGCCCACCACTTGCTTCGCAGGTAAGCCAGCTCCCCTGCCTCGCTCAGCTGTAGGATTGCCACGCTGAGGTTCTTTATGATGGGGGAGCCTTGAGGAAATTGATTGTTTAACTGTTAATAATTTATTTATTTTTTAAATATATATTTTTTTGTATGAGTTTTCAAAATGAGTAACCTCACCAAGGCTGGCTGCAATGCTGTATCCCCTCATTCCAATGACTTCATGTGCTCTGACCAGCTCACAATGGCGGGCTACTACCAAGTCCAAAGAAACAGACTCTCCAATGAAGGCAAAGTTTCCTTCTTTTGCACGCTGGACCCCTTCTTCCATAGATGACACAAAACTCTTAGTTCTCTCCATGTGTTCAAAGATCCTGCGGTACACTGGATTGTTTGAATTCTGCATGAAGGAAAAAAAATGAATTAGAGAAACATCAGTGAGACAGGGGATCCGTAAGTGGTCCAATGTCTGTACCTTGAAGAAGGCAAGGGTGGAAGAGCCAGCCAAACAGCCATACTCAATCGTGTCCTGATTGGCTAAGTCCTCAAACCCTTTCACTGTCAGGTGAGTGGACTCAGAGGTCTTAGAGGAGCTGAGGTTGGAGAAATAACAAGCTAGGAGGACAATGGTAAATAACCACCAGCTGCAGCAGATGACACGTCCTGAAAGAGCTTTGGGGTGTGGGCCAGCACCTGACAACACAAAAAGAGTACAGTGAAAAGATGTCTCAAGCAAAGAAGGACATTTCTGAAAAAAAAAACGAATCATTAAATTCATTATCGCCAGTCTCATTTGGTGGCATACAACAAGTGTCTGGTTTTGCTGTTTACCTTGTAGAGTCAGAGCTCCAGCTGTGTACCACAGACTGTGGAGGAGGCTGAATCCGTTCTGCTCACTCTGGGGCTGACTCCACTCACATGGGCTGAGTCTGCATTTGCATACAAATACAAATAACATAGTACTGTGATCGCAACCAAAGGGATTCCACTGCCAGCAGAAATGTAAAAATATCCACAGACAAGAAGATTAATATATTCATATTCAAATCTTACAGCACATCAGTAAATCAGACATCATTTTGTCCTACTTGCATCACCAACCTGGCAACTACAAAGATGCATGCAGCGGTCCCCAAGTAGGCAATTAGTATGCCGACCCAGGTCTCGGCTGTAAAGGGGGAAAGGAATTCAAAGAAGCCTGTTCCCTCTGAGATGTCCTTCCTCAGCAGGATGCTGATTCCTGTCTGCATGAATGGTTTGGTCATCCCCACCACTTTCTCCCGAGCTGCAGTGAGAGTCAGTGGAGCAATTGCAAGGTCGGCCTCCTGTGGGGAACACATAAATACTTGCTGTACATTTAAAGAAACTCCTCAATGAATTAAAGAGATTCTAACTGCACCAACAACCCTGTTGATATTGTTCACAACACGCATTTACTGATTTTCAATGTATTCGTTGTTATTCACAGATGCCTAGGTAACTAAAATACCTAAATACCTAGATAACTAGGTATTTAAGTTCCGGAATGGTTGGCTGACCTTTGACCACTTCAAATGTAAGTTTTCGTGCACTCACCCCTCTCACCACCTCTCCAATCATCCCATTCCAGTTCCCGTTCTCATCCTGTCTGCCGTATGAACCATCTTTCACCAGGTGCACTTTGTAATTGAAACCCAGGTTCTTGGCTAATTCAGACAGCAGGTCCATGCAAAAGCCTTCCAGTTGCGTGCCTTTGGACATTGCATATGGTTCTTGCTAAAAGAAAATATGTCAAAGGGTAATCAATGAATTGCGTTTGATCTTAAATTGTGTACTTACCACTATTAAGGGCTTAAAAGAAACAAATTACTATACCTTAATTGTTGTGATTCTCATCTCCGATTGCACTGATGTTAAGGGGGGGAAGTAAAGAACACGTTAGTACAATAACTTTAAGAAACAAGCACCGTTCGTTGCGCTTATGTAAACTGGGAAGTTATGGAGATATAAGAGGGAATAAATCAGTGGTTCTCAACCTGGGGGTCGGGACCTCCGCAAAGGGTCTTAAGATAAATCTGAGTGGTCATCAAATGATTAACAGGATAAGAAAGAAACATGTTTTCTTTTGAAATACTGGCTATTTTTACCTCTTCAGGCCTCTAAAAATCCTTTAAACATTTACCCTTTGGTTGAACTGCACACAGCTAATGTCCACAGTAAGGCGAGAACCTGTGATGAGGGGTCACAAGTATTGGTTCAATTTAGCTCAAAGCTAAAGGCTGTTCCTACATTCAGCCTTACAAAGCAGATAGCGTAGCTGTAGACACTTCTTAATAGGATTTTTATTAGCTTAGTTGTTCTGTTTTGATATGCTTGCAAATCTAATGTAAAATGTACAATAATAAAAGGAAAATAAACCAATCTTATGGCTCCTGTGGCCCATCCGTAAGCCACCCCAGGCTGACTTGGTACACACTTTGGGAACCACTATTTTGAATACATAAGTGAGTATAATTTGTCTTGACTATGAAAAGTGAGAAAGCTATGAAGGGGCAAAAAATAATGGTCATACATTAGAGTAGGTAACTTTATTTTGACTGAGACGTTTTTCATGGCTACATTTAGCAGAATCAAAGAATCCTTTGTGCATTGGCCATTTTCAGACTTTACTCTGACATGCAGAGATGTCTGAGATGAACTTTGGGGCGCCTGTATTAACCTTCTAGTCACAACTGGTTTCCGGTATCCTAGAGATCTGGCCACTCTCCTCTCCTACATGAAAATGGTTTGCACACCACAATCTATTTAGAGCACTGTTTTAATTCATAGAGTCTCAATGCCGTGGCACTGTGAGATGGGAGGGAAGTCAAAGAGTATCAAAGAACCCTTTGTGCATTGGCCATTTTCAGACTTTACTCTGACATGCAGAGATGTTTGAGATGAACTTTGGGGCGCCTGTATTAACCTTCTAGTCACAACTGGTTTCCGGTATCCTAGAGATCTGGCCACTCTCCTCTCCTACATGAAAACGGTTTGCACACCACAATCTATTTAGAGCACTGTTTTAATTGATAGAGTCTCAATGCCGTGGCACTGTAAGATGGGAGGGAAGTCAAAGAGTATCAAAAGCCTCGATTCAGGCCAAGGCCTTGGGGATCCATCACCACGGGGTGATCCTGACAACCATCAGATCCTCCTTTTCAAAAGATGACACGTATACAAGCTCTTCAAGACTTTTTGGCCACTCTGAGACACAAGGCCTTTGTTTGCTCCATAGAGTTGATTTATTACCGTTTTTTGTGAGAGTGTCAACTGGCTTGCTTCCCTTTCTGTTTTTCTACAAGAGTTGGACAGGATGTGGCGCTACACTTTGATATTGATCCCAGCTGACTGTTTATGTATTTACGCCTGTCAAGCCTGGGAAATTTCTACCAAATCCAGCAGTGAAAACATGAAGAATTTGGCAGAGAAAAAAGCAAGCTGTCACCACACTGAATTACAAATGCAGTGACCGGGTCAAACATTACAATATCGGTGTGAAGAGACAAGACAAACTTTTCTAACATTGTCAATCAGACCAACTTCAATGCACACTCAGTTACTTTCAACATGGTTTGAGGTTTCAAAATAAAATTAGTGTTATCTAACAAGCCTGGTTATCTGCTATATTGGTTTGATGTGTCAGTATTATTTCTGCAAAGTACAAACCTTTGATTAAAAAAAAAAAATAGTTCCTTACCTGCAGTGCACACTCCAATGTTCAGGAGAACCCCAACAGACAATACAAAAAAGCCAAACAGCATCCTGATTATCCTGATTTGCATCCTACAAGTGATTAAATAAGACACTTAGTAGTTGGTTGTGCATTAGAGAAATCACAGGGATACATTTAAATACACCTTTCTTAAAATGCAAATAACAATTAAATAAACACATTTAATAGTGCCAGAGACAATCATTGAGGAGAGTAGATATGATGGCTGTCCATACTACCTGTCAAGAGACCAAGATGTGGCTGCTGGATTGGCACTACACACTTCAGACAGACCCTAGTGAGCTCGACTGTGATGCAGTGTGATCTGAAGTTTTTCAGATTCAAATGTCTTAAGACAGCTAGCTAGTTTTTGTGGGTGGAGAAAGTGGAAGAATTTTTAGGGGTGGGTAAAGCAGCATGAGGTACAAACATATAGCTTCCACTGTGGAACAGTGGAACTTTGTATAAGTGGGTACTTATATTCAAATTAACTTTAAAGAAAATCTTAATAATATGTAAGAATAACATTATCTTGTTAAACAACAGTAACATTAAACATATAGTGAAGCTGAGTATGACAGGTAATATGATATTTGCATTACATGTGAACACATGCAATGTAAATATATGTAATATTTGAAGCTCCTGAAGCTGGAAGTAGGTGTCATTCACTATATATTACACTTACAGAGAGCTATACATAAAGTATATTTAGAAAGAAAGTCATTCTTTAAGTAGAAGTGTTGCTACCCGTGCAATAAATATATTAGCCAGTGAATTTCAATGTTATGTGTGTATTAGATTTCTTTTGAGGGGGTGCAAGCTCAGTATAAAAAGGTTAACAAGCTGTAACATCACAATTTGCAGCACGACAGCACTCTCTGCTTTTGTTAACACTTTAAAAAGAAGAAAAATATACTGCAGACCGGCTAAAGATTTTGTGAGGCCCTGAAGGTTCATCAAAATGTTGAAAAACGGAGAGAAAGAACATATTGAGTGAACATAGTCAGGCTGAGCACCAAACAAAAAATATTTGTAGTGTGAGGATGGCCTTGGAAAGATGTTGGAGGCTCAGGAAAAGGTTGAATAAGTAAGATTCTTCAATTATGGAATGGAAAAGATAAAAACCAATATCTTTAAAGTCAGCAGGGAGACAGGACTTGTGTCTTCTGTGCAGTGCCACAATCAAGATTGGCACTCTGAATCGGTCTTGTCAACATGATAGTGTAAGTTTTAATGAATTAGGCCTATTCGATTTTCTAATAAAACAACATGGCAAGCGTAGTAACAGGCATGCTAACATGTTTGTTTAAAAAAAACAAAAACATGATATAGCTTGTTTTAAATCAATTTGAGCATTAAGGCAACAGGAATTATTTATGTTGAGATAGTGAACTTTATTAGTCACTGTGTGTTCAGCAGACATTTTATAGCTCCTTTGGTGAAAGTAGTGACCTAAATTACTAAGATTAGAGTCGGCCAGTGATCAGCTCATCAATTTGAGCTAGATTATGCAGTCTGTTGTATAAATTGAGTAATATAGAGATAATTCTTTAAATTTCTGTGAGTGCTTTTTATATGTGAGATATACAGTGTGTGTGTATGTGTGTTTGTTGAGTAATGGTTGTCGAATCTACTGGGCCTACTGGGCCTAGTAGCCTAATTTCCCTATATCTATCTATCTATCTATCTATCTATCTATCTATCTATCTATCTATCTATCTATCTATCTATAAATAAATAAATGTGATAAATGCTTGCTGATGTGGTGAATCTATATATCTCAGCATTGGCAAGATGAAGTACATCTACTACTGCCAGTGGATGAACCTTATTAAGTTAAATCATTGTTGGCTTTGACGGGTCTCAAACCCATAACAGTATGCTGTCAGATCTAGTACCAATGGAACCAAAAGGTCAGAAAATTTGCTATATTTTTTTCTAATGGAGTTATTTTTGTCAACTCAGCTGATGGAAGTCAAAATAATTTGTGTGAATAAATGCAGGGTCTCAGGCAAGATTTTAGAAATACTGAGTTAATCGTTCCACATTATATTTCTTTATTTAACAGTTCAGTTAGATTTCATCTCCTCACATTATGGTCTAAATGCTGTTTCAAAGACATCTTTACACATAGAGGAATAACTATTATTTTAATGTGTGAATGCCGATTCAGCAGCATTCACCTTATTATATATTCCTTTATTTACAGACTCAAGGTCCAGATTAAAAAACAATAAAAACAAAGGCACATTACAAATTACAAAAGGGGTTCAGACCACACACAAACATAAATACATATAGACAAACTGATCCCCAAAAATATCACAAAAGAAACACACATACATACAAATTTACAAATTACAATGCTCAATGATTAAAACAGGTACAGGTGTGTGTTCCAGTGATTCCATAGTTTGGACAAATATCTGGTATCACTAAGTGCAGGATTGGTTATAGCATTTAAAATTGTATTATTTGACTCAGTTAATCGGCATATAAATCTGTACATAAACTTCCTCAGCACAGCATGGAAGGTGGGAACATTACATGTCACACACAGATGGCTAGCACTGGTCCATCTTGGACGCTTCATCAAAATTCTAAATGCATCATTGTATGCCACCTTTATCTTGTTTATCTTTGCTTTACTGTAGCTGCACCATAGATGAGCTGTATACAGTGGAGTACAGTAGGCTCTGAAAAGAGATATTTTAACTTCCTCAGAACACATGAAATTTGCGTGCCAGAGTATTTGCTTGTCCATATAGTTTACGGCACTGCCGCTGTATATCATCATCATCAAAAATCGTCCCTGATAATGTGGCCCAAGTATTTTACTTTAGTAACCACGTTAAGTTCTTGCCCTGACAAGTAAAAAGAGGGAAATAGCTTCCTGTCCTCCTTAGTTCTGACAATCATTACAACACTCTTTTTAGCGTTGAATTTGATGTCATGCTGTAGTCCATAGTCTGAGCAGACAGTTGCTGTAGGCCAGCACTATATGGTGACATAACAATTAATTCATCTGCATACATCAGATGATTAATACAGCTATCCCCGACCATACATCCAGTTTTACACACGTCCAATGTCCTAGAAAGATCATATATAAATTAAAAAGAACAGGTGACAATATTATTGTTATCCGATTCTTTATTATTTAACTTTCTTTGGTCAGGTCTAACTTCTGCATACGTTCAGCTACAAAATAAATATTGGGGGAAAGTGAACTTTTCGCCCACTATTAACTTTTTGAAATATTAATCACAATCTTCTTGGGCGGCGCTAAGCTCCGGACGTAACGACGTTCCCTCAGCAAAGCGCTGTGAATGAAATCAAAACAGTTTGCAAAGCTGTTTGCATGTAATGTCAACACACCCATCCATCTCCATGACAACTGAGAAACCATGTGCTGTTGACGTCTGTGTTCAGTTGAACGCTCTCAAAAAACTAAAGGGACCTTGGGTTTGGATTGCTATGTTAAACTACTATTTACAAAGAGAATTGTGAACTTTTACAGAATGTACAGGCAATATGATTAAACAGTTGTGAATGGGACTTGTGTAGCCTATTTCTAACAGCCCTCACTTCATTGTATGCAAATATAAATTAATAAACTACTATGTGCATGAGCAGTTGATTATTATTGTCTTTTTTTACTATGTGGTTATTACATTTGGATATTGTTGTTTGAATTACGATGCTTCCCTAGAAAAGTCAGGTACATAACAAGTGGAATATGGGGTATATGGGAAATGAAGACGAGGCCAAGGCGCGCAATACATATCTGGTTCTTTTTCTCATCGCTTCTTTCTGTTATGAGCTCCATATTGAATTCGATGAATTCGGTTTATGATGTTGACCAATCACAAAACAATGCGCGTTGCTCGCGAGGTAAGGCGGCTACCTACAATTGGCTGAGATGTTTTTTTTCAAAGGGGCGTATTTTTCAAGCCATTTTGACTGAATATTTAGCCTCATCCAGGAAACATTAATTTGATATCTTCGGGGTTTTGCTACCCATAAGTTTTGAATCAGCAACGTTTGAAAGGTTTAAACCATAACTACGAAACCGGGTCCGGTTTGTGTGTTTGACCGAAGTCACAGCGAAGAACTAAAGTGCTGAAGATGACGCTGTCGCTCCTGAAATTACCGGCTAGCTAAGCTAACGGCTAGCATGTCCGCCTAGGTTGTAGTCTGTCACTAGCTGACATTTAGCTAGGTGCAGTTATTCTGTTTGGCACTCGCACTGCAAGGGACGATTTTACAAGGTAAAACCATCTGATATGGTCCGTATTTTCAGCGTTACTTAGGAAACCTTCTGTTTTGTTACAAGACTTCTGTATGTCCTGTGCGACCGAGTAACGTTATCACATCAGCAAGAGACAATCTTTTTGCAGGGGTCTGGACTCTAGAGTACAAAGCAGTAACCGAAACGTTGCATATTACGGTGTCGTGATCTAATGTTTACATGCAAGTAAATTATGCATTTAGGCACGGTGCATGCAGTGCGTCTGCTTTCTGTTTGCTGTTGGCATGTATAATTGGGTTGCTAATCAACTTGCAATCCAAATGTTGTCTCTGCTGTTGTGCGTTTAAAATGGCTGACAGATGTTAGATTCTCGGGTTGGTATTTAGCGCTGTTCAACCTAACTACGCACAGCAACAAGGAAAAAATAGAGGATACTGGCATTTGATTGGGCTGAGAGAAATGTGGGAATGTTACAGACTCCTGGTTGGACCAATGGAGGGACAGTTGAGGCGCATACAGCAAGCAGTACAACGTTAGTTGTTTGTGCAGCAAGAGTAGGCTACTTGAGGTAACATGCTGTGTTTTATTACAACAGAACAGCACCAGAGTTGACCCCATTTACAAAGTAACTATTGTAAACCACACCACATCTTACAAAAAAATGCTAAATAAGAAATCACTCTTTATGTTGGCAGCAGTAAGGAGTATGATTATTCAGGGTAACACAAAATTCATCATAGGTAGACTGATAGAATATAAAACAAGCTCTGAGGGCAGAAGATAATTAATTATTCACGGGTAAAAGCAATTTTAAATCATTAGTTGTTTATAACATTTTAACCACTGTTATTTGGGATTTTGTTTACTCAAGCAAATATGTTTTGACAGGCAAGGGTTGAATTCAAATAAAAAAACAGTCTTGTGATAATAGGGAGGGATGCTGAAATAAATAGATTAAATAGATTTTTAATTGAAATAGCAATTAATTCATACTAATTTATAATTTAAAATTTACTGCCGGTTTGACTGTTGGTGTGATAATAAATTGATATTAAAATAATTATTTCCCTGTAAAATCGGATTCAAAACTCAGATTTTAATGACTCGGGACCATAGCTACATGGTACAGAGTACAAACAACGTACAGTGGTGCTCATAAGTTTAGGAACCCATGCTTAGGTTGACTAAAAAGAGAAATAAAAACCATCTTTTGGAAATTGATCTTAAAAAAAAAAAAAAGAGGTTAAATCCAACCTTTAGGACACCAATTTTCTTTGTGAATGAATAATGCATTGTAAAGTAATGCATGTTCTTCCTTAAAATACAGGGTTAGGGTATACTCACCCCTATGTTAAATTCCCATAGAGACAGGCAGATTTTTATTATTAAAGGCCAGTTATTTAATGGATCAAGGATACAATGCATCCATCTAAAGTTCCCTTGGCCTTTGGAAATAAAATATCCCCCCGACATCATCACATACCCTTCACCATACCTACAGATTGGCTTGGAGTACTTTCCATAAAATCATCTCTCAATGCAAATCAAACCAGCTATTAGGCTAATTAAAATAAAACCATGGAAATCTCTAGGTACCACTGTACAACATAATAAGGAAGAAACAACAGCTACTATAAATTTTAATAGATCATTACACAATTTGAAAGTGTTAAGCTACATTGCATTAAAAACCTTTTTTTAACTTTATATCTGTTAGGGAGCTGGTGTAAACGCCCATGCGGAAGCTGCGGAGGTGGGAATGTGAGACAGTTGTAAGTGGACTCAACATGGGTAGGGGCCGAGGCAGAGGGCGAGGAAGGGGCAGGGGATCGTCAGGCCAGCTGCGGCCCCCCTCGCCCTACAGACTGCAGCTCTCTCCATCCAGGGAGACTTTGACATATGCTCAGGCACAAAAAATTGTGGAAGTGGACCTAGAAGGAAGGCTTCATCGGATTAACATCTCGGATCCTCTGCCAGTTATTACAGAGGACGAGATGATGGCCCAGGACATTGTTGAGTGCAACAGCAACAAGGAGAACAGTGAACAAACCCAGAGTAAAACCAGATCGTGGAGGAAACCCTCAAACAGTAAAAGCAGAAGGAGTGGTAAAAATATGTCTAACCATAATCAATGGTCTGGCTCCCAGCAGCACACAAGACCAACTAATTCCCACCAGCAACCGTCCCACCAAATCCCTCTGCCTGAGCCCATCTTTCGTGTGCTGAGTTCAGTTTGTCCCTCAGAGGCGCCTGCTCTCCCAACAGCATACTACCGTTTCATAGAAAAATCAATGGAGGAACAGGACAGTGTGGCTGAGTACGATATGGACGAGGAGGACCTGGCCTGGCTGGAGATGGTTAACCAAAAGAGAGTGTCTGACGGCCATGCCTCCGTGTCTGCAGACACTTTTGAGCTGCTGATCGACCGTTTGGAGAGGGAATCCATCCTGGAGTCCCGCAGCCAGGCTCTGTCCCAAAGTGCAGTGGACGAGGATGCTTTCTGCTGCGTCTGCCTGGATGACGAATGTCTGAACAGTAATGTCATCCTCTTCTGTGACATCTGCAATCTGGCCGTCCACCAGGAGTGTTACGGTGTGCCCTACGTACCTGAGGGTCAGTGGCTGTGTCGCTGCTGCCTGCAGTCCCCCTCCCGTCCTGTAGACTGTGTGCTCTGTCCCAACCGAGGAGGTGCCTTCAAACAGACAAGTGATGGACATTGGGCCCACGTTGTCTGTGCCATATGGATCCCGGAGGTGTGCTTTGCCAACACAGTGTTTTTGGAGCCTGTTGAGGGGGTCAAGAACATCCCTCCTGCTCGCTGGAAGCTCACCTGCTACCTGTGTAAGCAGAAAGGCAGAGGAGCATCCATTCAGTGCCACAAAGCCAACTGTTACAGGGCCTTTCATGTCACCTGCGCCCAGAAGGCCGGCCTGTTTATGAAGATAGACCCAGTCCGGGAGACAGGCGTCAACGGTACCACCTTTTCTGTGAGGAAGACTGCTTTCTGTGAGCATCATTCTCCAGTGGGGTCTCGGCGGGGACGGGTCTAGAGATGATTCGGTTGAAGGGAGACTGGTGGGGGGCAGGGGTAACCGGGGTCAAAGATCCTACACTCAAAGCCCTCCACCACCACCACCACCAAACAAGAAGGCTACCAAGGGCCAGAAGAAGAAGAATACGAAGGGGTCTGGTGGGTCAACACGTCGCTCAACTGTGCCTGTGCTGCTCGTGCCTCAGATCCCCTCTCACAGGTGTGACATTTACATACCCAGCATGCCTTATTAGTTGACTGTAGTGTCTAGTCGTTTCAATTTCCTCGCGGGGAGTTATCCCAAAAGGATTAATAAAGAGAAGTCTAAGTCTAGTGCCTTACATGAGACTATTAATATTCTTGCAGAGTTCCATAGGAGACACTCTGATCTAATTAGGTTTTGGTCCAGTGCATTAAGAGACTTTTATACATGTATTAATATTTTGAATGACCACACCATAAGATCATAAGTCAGTGGTTTTATAATGACCACTAGTACTGCCACACATGTTTTAATGTACAACTGTTCATTTCCACAGGCTGAACAAGATCTGCACAGGAGTGGAAGTCCAGAGGAAGAATCAGTTCATGCAGAGGCTACATAACTACTGGTTACTAAAACGACAGTCAAGAAATGGGATGCCTTTAATACGCCGACTGCATTCCCATCTACAGGCCCACAGGACTGCAGAGCAGGTGAGGCCAGAGAGAATGGACAGTTTTTTTAAAACTAAAAATAAGAAACAAATCCTCTGATGGAAAAATAACTATTAAAGCTGGCGTCCACATTGATTTTCACTTAGTTGACATATCTGTGTGGAGGAGCACCCTAAATTATTAAACCAGCCACCAACATTTACAGTCATTAGAATATCAGGTCTTCACAGAACCAATGAGGTCTGTTAAGGACACCGTCAGCCAAGTCACTGGAGTCAAACCATATCACGCCAGGTTTGTATTCTCACACACTGTAATCAAACATAAGCCCAGACATCACTCTTACAATGACTGATTTAAATAGATGGCGGGCTTCCACACAAACCTTCACAGCTCTGTCTTCTTTGCTGTAGCTTTTTACTGCTGCAGAGGGCAACGGCGTGTAAAAGGTTATGGAGATTCTTTTTAATTTATTGCCCATTCACTTTCAATTGCAGGGGAAGCCTCAAACTGTTTTAAGGTATTTAAACCATAAAACATAGATAAAAGATTTACTGTTAGATTTCTTTAGTGGTCGGGATTAAATGCAGCTTTATGATAGCTTACATTTTAACAATAATGCCCATATGGTAGTTTTTTTATACAAACTTGATATGGTTAAATAAAAGAATTATTTAATTTTAGTAAACAAGTTTATAGTACGCAAATTTAATTAAAATTGTGATCCATCTATTTTTCACCTACAAAAAACACGTCATTACACAGCTTGGGCTTTTTGAACATGTGACCTTCTTATTATTCTTTCTTGCTGTAAAAGTTGGGAACTAAATAAACTTTCCAGTAAGAGTCTGGAACCTGCTGCACACTTGGGTCTCAATACCAGAACATTCTCCCACTGCTCGCCCAACAAAAAGCTACAGGAAAGGAAGTCTGATCCCTTGACCTTTTGTGTTCAGAGGGAGCCTGATGAGAAGCTGTGTGCTGCAAGAGAGGAGCTACGATACTGGCAGAAGTTGAGGCAAGACCTGGAAAGAGCCAGGCTTTTGGTGGAACTCATCCGTAAGAGAGAGAGGCTAAAGAGAGAACAGGTGCGTTACAGAGGAAGTGCGAGACAAGCTATAATTATTTGGGCTACTTTTTTAACAAGACGCCCGTCAGTATTATCATTCATATGCATATCTCCTAGAGCTGAAACAATTACTTTAGTAATCAGCCGATTGTGAGATTAATCTGCAACATTATTATTATTATATTATGTACAGTATAATATTATTAAAATTGCCCATATTTGTCGTAAATGATAGATATATGACAATATGTTTGGAATGTTGATTGCTGATCGGAAGAAAAATAACAATATAAATACCTTGGGCTCTGAGAAATTGGGTTTGGGATTTTACTGACATTTTCATAAACGGTTAATTAAGGGAAAATAATAAGCAGTTTAATCAGTAATTACAATAATTGTTAGATGTAGCCTTAATCTCTGTTGTATTCAGCATTTGTTATTCATTTTGAACCCTGTAGAGTGACCTTGTATTTCCACTCCTCTCCCCTGTGTTTACACCATCACACCTCAGATGAAAATTCAGCAGGCTGCTCTTGAGTTGAAGTTGACCCCTGCGTTGGTGCTTCTGCGATCCACCTTGGACCAGCTGCAGGAGAAGGACACCGCAAAAATCTTCTCTCAGCCTGTCAATCTATCAGAGGTTGGTGCAGTTAGAAAACAATCTGCTTAAATACATACATTTTAATACATTTTATTTGAAGTAGCATTTTTTCTTTGACTTTGACCCAGCTAACAGTCTTATTTTCATGATTCACTGAGGTCCCAGATTATCTAGAGTTTATTTCCCAACCCATGGACTTCTCCACCATGTGTACCAAACTGGAGCGACATGCCTACTGCTCCATCGCGGACCTAGAGCAGGACTTTAACCTAATGATCTCCAACTGCCTCAAATACAACTCCAAGGACACCATGTTTCACAAGACAGCCTTACAACTCCGGGAGGTGGGTGGAGCCGTTCTCCGTCACGCCCACAGGCAGTCTCAGAGCATCGGCCTGGACCCCAGCACCGGCATGCATCTCCCAGAGTCTCCGAACAAACATGGCTTCTACAACTGTACGTGGGATGACGGTGAGTTCAGAGTGGGAACTAGCTATATCTTCGTGAACGTAACCATCATGCCTCATCTGTTCATCTGCCTTTTTCTCTCCTTTTTGTTTTCTCTTCTTATACTCTCTACAGTCGACTCGGTCTTGGACCCCGAGAACAGACTGCACTTAACCACAGACGAACAGCTAAAGGCCTTACTGGACAAACTGGACATGGTTGCATCCATGCGCACCAGTGGTGGTCGAACCAAACGCATTAGGCTGCTGCGTCGAGAGATCAACACTCTCAGGCAGAAGATGAACCAGCAGCAGCAAAACTCTCAGTCTGTTAATGGTAATGACAAGGAGGAAGAAGGAAAAGAGGCGGGGGAAGAGGAGGAGGGGGAGAAGGAGAAGAAAAAGAAGACAAATGTTGATAATGGACCTTTGACAGCATTGTCAAACTCTGGGACAGGTAAAAACTATTTATTCTTTAAAATATTTTATCCAATTTGGCCATTCCTAATTTACTATAGCCAGTAATTGCACTGTTAATACATTTATGTATTTTATAGAGCTCAATCAATAAATAATTTTATTATCGAGTCATTTGCCAGGTTTTTTTCACGATTAATGATTTTGTCTATGTCGCATTGTGAAAAATTACCAATTATAATTTTCCAAAGTCCAATATGACATCTCCAAATGTCCTGTATTGTCTGATCATCAGTTAAAAAGAAAAACAACCAAAGATATGCATTATTAAAATGGTGGAAAACATAGAAACGCAACAAGAAAATGTCATATTGGAGAAGCTGCAACTATGGAATGTTTCCAGATTTTAGTTAATAAATGACTTATAACAATTATTGACTAATCGTTTCAGCTGTATTTATGATACTTAAATAAATGTCTCTTTGATCCAGATGACTCTCCACCTGTGCTGGAACTCACCGGCCCAGTGTCTTCGCCACTGCCAGGAGAAGCTCCCCTCGAACCTCCTGTCCTGGGCATCGTACCTGGAGGGCGACGGTCTCCCGGGCGCTCCTACAAGCGCCAGAGGTCATCCCGCATTGGAAGCAAAAGCCAAGGTGAAGATGAGGCTGAAGTTGGCGAGACACCATCTTCACAATCGGAGGCTGTTCATGAGGTTACTCCGCTGGGAACACCACCAACTTTGGTTGGAGTTGGTCGTCGTACGTCTGTTCTGTTTAAGAAAGCTAAGAATGGTGCGCGGATAGTAAAAAACAAGTCCCCACCACAACAGAACGGTAAACCGGCTGAGGGTAAAACAAATGGTTTGGACAGCACCCCTGCCAGCCCAAATTCACACAGTGTGACCAACATCATCACCTTACCTCCCACTCCAAACGCTTCTCCTACACCGCCCTCTCCTTCCTCACACCACCTGAGGTCCAGAGGCCCCAGCTCCGAAAGTGAAGGAGAGAAACTCCCTCCACCACCCGGAGAAGGAGGTAAGGACAAAATAAATCAGTACATGACAGAGATTATAAAAAGTCCATATTTTTCACTCATTCATTTGTGTTTTTGATAGGCTTGACAAATGGAAAGCACACCGCTGCAAACCCTGATGATGACGACCAAACGTTCAAGTGAGTAAGGAGTTACTTATGGGCCTCAAGCAAGAACAGCTACCAACAGATTGATTCTTAAGTAGCACGTACAAGCATTTGAAGGGACCTCTAATACATTACTGACACTGGTAAACTGATTTCCAACAGCAGGACTTAAAGCTCTGTGGTGTTTTTTTTTTTTTTTTTTTTTTTCCATCTGTAGCGTCTCCCCACCCAAACGAAGTCGTGGTAAACCTGCATTGGCAAAAGTTCCTAGCAGTGAGAATGGAGACATCTGTGGGGCTGGTGTGTATAATGAGAAGGCAATCAAAATACAGTGAAATGCCTCAGTTTGTGTGTGTTTATTGGATGTGTAATGTAAGATTCTGCACACAACTTTTTTTGAGCAATACAATTTCATTCAAATTTCAGTTTGGGCTAAAGAGGTGTCCTGAATACAAATTAATTGGATGTATTGAAATATCCTGTTCACAGGACAGTCTACACTTCTGTCTTTAGATAGGGACACTGAGCTTGGACCTCTGGAGCTAGTCTGGGCCAAATGCAGAGGATATCCATCATACCCAGCAATGGTGAGGATGTATTTGATCTTGCTGTTTATGGTGTTTTTACTAAGTCTCAGAGCTGCCATAAAGAAAAAAGCCTCATTGCATCCCGTAGAAGGGCATGACAATTAAGTCAACTTGAACTGACATCATTTATTGTTACAGATTGTTGACCCGGACATGCCCCAGGAAGGACTTCTTCACAACGGCATCCCCATTCCAGTGCCTCCCGTGGAGGTGCTCAAACTGGGCGAATGGAGAGAAACGGAAGAAGGCGAAAAGCTCTTCTTAGTTCTCTTCTTTGACACCAAACGAACTTGGTAAGATTCAGACAGGCAGGCTAAACTCATGCTGAATTTTAAAACAATCAGGAGCAGTCTTGGTCACTTGGAAAATTGTGCCTGTTGTTTTTCAGGCAATGGCTCCCTCGGAACAAACTGCTGCCGATGGGGATGGATGACACTGTAGACAAACTGCGCTTAATGGAAGGCAAGAAACCCAGTGTTCGCAAGTCTGTACACACTGCATACGACCGGGCTATGGTACATTTAAACCACGTGAGAGGAAATCTGAACTTCACTCCCTCCAATTTTATATAAACTTTTAGTTTCAAGATTTTATCGTCTTATACAGGCTGTCTGGTTATATGTATAGAAGCTTCATCACTGCTCCAGTTGGTGGGATTAGGGTTTTTTTTGCTTAAAACTGTTGCTCTGATTTATAAAATGGAGAGGAAAAAGTGCTTAAGGCAATTTCTTAGATGGATTTATTCATGAAATTTTTGTAAAAGATTTTACACAAACCACTGTTGCTAAGTGTTTTTTTATTTTAGGCCAAAGTGAGTCAAGACTTAGGTGAGAAAAGTGTAAATATTAAATTGTTAAAGGGATTGTCTTGATTCAAACATATTTAGATTGTATTTGCCATTGAAATGTCACTGTGTTTAATTAAGTGTTAAAGTCCCACTTTATGTCCATGTCATAGCTGAACTCCACAGAAGTTTGGCTTTGGAAGAAAATTTTAAATTATAATTCTAAGTGGTATATATATTCAAAAATGAGTACATCAAACCTGTTCAAGCTAGCATTGACATTAAATTTAAAGTTAAACCCAGAGTGGAGCATAACTTGTTCTACATTTGACTCCTACAATACGTTTTGGGTGTGTACACCATTCATTCAACAATTCTGAGATTTGCTCAGCAGATACAAGATAGGTGTCAAAGAACAATTTGAAATGAATAGAAATACCGATACTGGCTGCCAATGCAAACGTTCTTGGACTTTTAGTCCAGCTATGATGTGTTGTAGGTGAGACTTTAGAGGTCTTTATATATTTTTCCATATTGTGAAACTGTATTATGATACTAGAATGTTGGAGTACCCGGTGCAGCTACTTGGTTAGTGAGAGGTGAAGCCACTACAGATGTGAAGCGGATTACTTTGTAAATATGACAAAATGTACTACGATCACTCGCTGAAGAACTTGCAATTTGTTTGCAAATCTGGCTAAAATTACTTGAAAAGCACAATCGGTCTGTTTAAAAGAAAAAAAAAACCTTTAGGATCGGTGGGTGACTCCTGGAGCCATACATGTGGCAAAAGTGTGTGTGTGTGTGTACAGTATATACATATATGAATACAACTTCAGTGTAGTAAAGGTGCATGTGTATAGTTTTGTAAATATGTAAATGTATGTTTATATTGGCTTACATGAAGTAATTTAAGGAATGCAAAAATCAAATTTAGATTTTAATTTATAATTTGTGGCAGTCAAGAGTGTTATTTAAAAAGTAAAAATATGAAAAGATGTATGTATGATGCTAAGTAGCTCTTTGTAATAGTGATGGTATTCACCAACATGTCAGAATATATTCTCTAGAAGTGAGGTGGCGCAAGACCTGTGCTCTGTAGGCAGCAGTGACCGCACGAGTCTTCAAGAGTTGTTTTTTTTCTTGGGTGGCACAGGAGATTTTTGATCTTGTCATCTGAATTGTACTGCAAGATCTATAATCTCCCTGAGACAATATTTTCTCACACAAGAATAAATGCTGTTTGAGACAACTGTATGTGTATGTCATCTATTAACCTTGTTTCCCCTGAAAAACTCAGTAAGTTGTATTATCGGAGTTCCCCTCCTTTAGGTCAAGGTATTATTTCAAGAAAGGATTTAAAAGAAGATAACGTAAAGGTTTGAAGTGACAGTGACCTTCTCAGTGTCCCACATCAGGGTCTTGCTCCTCCACATTTCTAGGAAAAGGAGAGGTAGTCTGCAAACAAAGTGTCGTAAGCTGCGAAGAGTTCAATGATGCAACGTTTTGTGCAATGTCTTCAAACTTGTCGCCTGACAAACCCTTGAAGATAAAGTTTGAGTTATTGTATGTATACATTGGTCCGGTACCCAATGGGTTGGACGTGCACACTTTCAACTGCCTGACCCATTTAAATGGCAAAGTGTGGCCGAGAAAAACTTCACTGCAAGTTCCTCTTAATATATAGTGAGCGAAGGAGTTACTGAAAACATAAAACAATATTTACCAAAGTGTCAATGTATTGTTCACAGCGTACTCTAAACATGATTATCTTGACACCACTGATATTTACACTTTGTTGACCGTTTTAAATGAAAATGATAGGTCATAAAATGTTAAGTAGCACTTCTCAGATCTAACTTTAGTTTTGGCTAAAATTCTCTAACGGAGACTCAGGTGAGGGCTGGCCTTCAGGTCACATCGAGCTGCTGATGTTGTCCACAGCAGAATAAAACTGATCAAAGACATCATGACAGAAATACCAATTAAATGTTAGTAATGCTTGAATTCCCCTAATTCCTTATAATTTTCTTTAGATGAACAGCCACGTAATATGGTACTAATTATAGTATTATTCTTAGAATGAAAGCCAAGTAAATATTCATTAATTTACTATTGGAAACTATTCTTCATATTTGTTCAGCTGAATGCTCGCCTGTAGATAGATTTCCCATTGTTTAGCTCACCGGCTATGCACCGTCTAAAAGAATTAACATTACACAAGCAATTAAGTGGAGGTCAACCAACTGTCCCGTTATACCTAGAATTAAACTCAAAATCATTACAGAAATGCCAAAGCCACAAAATCAAGCATTACTTGCTGTAATGTTAATTTGTCATTTTCTGGTAGATAATAAATTAAGCTTAGTCATAAGATCTCTACTTAATCAGGACAAATGTAGACTTGTGCAAACTGGGATTTATTTTATAATACTATAGGCATACTCTTAAGACTTGACTTGACAGGAAATTCCTCAAAAGGACACAAGGATGAGGCTAGTGTTTATAGAACATCTTTACAAAACTATTATCCAAAAAGATAAGTCGCCTGAAGTCACTACATTAAGTGTTGACTGATAAAGTACTAGAAGTATCTGCAGAAAAACACTGCGTGTGCCCAGTGGCGTCTTCTTGGCCTAACTAGACAATGACAAAGATCAAGTGAAGTGTGTAACAGGCTGGGATTTCTTACTTTTTTTCTGCACAAAATGTAACATACTTGAAACCTGATAAATAGAAACATTAGTGGGATATACAACAAGCTTTTCAAGTTCTGTCACAGAGATATGTAACCAAATTCATAGGAGGGAAATTTGCCAGTTAATGACCGTGTGTGACACATGTTGGCCCATCCCTGTTCTGGCAGTCTCAGTTATTCCAGTTTACGTTGAACCCAAAAACAAAATATACTTGCATATCCTGTTTTGTGACATTGAGATATTTTTTTGAATCATACAACAAATCTATATCTTAAGAACTAGTCTGAAAAAGGTAGCTTGAATTCATTTAACTCATTAACTTACTGCAATGAAAAAGTTATAGCATATGTCATTTGTGGGATACATTCAATGTCCGTGATGAAATTTTCTCTCTTGTTGCAGTAATGTAACATTATAAAAACATTTAAATACCATTGCAATTATTTTCTACCACAGTTCAATTTAAAACATATTAATGCTGTTTTGCCCTGACTGTTTCTAATCGAAAGCAGTGATGTAATGACATGCTTTCTTGTTAGGTAAAGAAATAATAACTGTTTAAAAACGTCCATTCCTCCTTAAATACTGTAAAACTTTTGTAGTGTTTAATTCCAGTAGTCAATGTCATTCCAACAAGTGTCAAAAGTGTTCAAAACATATCTCGGAATCAGTGTACAAACTATTGTTGAATGAGGCGGATCAACTATTGTAGCACTAAGAGAGTCCTATAGAAGAGATAAGACGCCGTTATCTGTGGAGTCTTGCTGGTCAGATTTCCCACCTCGAGAGCTCTTGCTGGGGTTTGGTGTGGTTGAGTACTTTGGGGGGTATCTGATGAAAAGACGGTCCTCCTCCTTTTTAATCCACCTTAGAAGCTTAGTGATAGCAGTAATAGCACAGGCCTTCGTCACCAGGGGACTGAAACAGGTGTACAGCTCAAATTTACTTGTGACCTACAGCAGAGAAGAGACATTTTAGGTGTGTTTTTTTTTTTTTTTTTAGGAAACTGAAACAAGCAGTCTCTGCATGATTATAAGTAGTTTGAAATTCTGGAAAATACTCTTATTTCTTACTGTTTGTTAGATGAGACAGTTAGATGACAAGATTAATAGTTCAACATTGGTTAATTATGTGTGAAGCTACAGACAGCAGCCAGCTAACATAGCTTAGCATAAAGACTGGAAACGAGGGGAACAGCTGGCATGGTTTTGTCCAAAGGTAACCAAATCCACATACCAGCACCTCTAAGGCGCAATAATTTACAGGTTAGGTACATATAGTCACTGTTTGTAGCCAAGAAATAGTCCAGCCCCTAACCCTCTGTAAAACCACAACAGTGAGCTGTTCCCTTCTGTTTCCAGTCTTGAAGCTAAGCTAAGCTAACTGTCTCCAGCATCATATTGAATGGACAGATAAGAGTGTGACATCAATATTCTCTAACTCTCCGCAAGAAAGTAAAAAAACGTTCAAAAAAAAAAAGTTTCCTTTACAAATCCATATAATATATTTAGACACCCTTGTTTCAAAGATAACTGAAGAGACGCAAAGATAGTATTCAGATGTAATCTGTTGACAGTGATAATGTATCAGTAACATAGCAACATACCCAGGCTAGCAGAGTTTCCCTCTCAGCGACGTGGTAGATGAGCTTGAGGGGTCGTGAAGTGCTGTGGATGCGGCTGTGCATGTAACGATAAAGGTCCAACAGTCTCATTTTCTCCTCTTCACTGCTGTACGGGGCCTCCATCTCTGGGCTACATGTTGCAACAAATTGTAGAGTAAAGGTCACAGACAAAAAAGGGATACAAAGGTTTCACATAAACGAAAGATAGAGTGATATACAAATACAAAAGGGTGATGGTGCTGAATATCCCCCATCATTAAAACTATAGATTTTTTTATATTGATGAGACAAAGTTGCACAGCCTAACAAAGCAGTATTTCTGCACTTTGTAACCTTATTCTGGACAGTGCTATGTGAATACAAGTACTCTCATTTTTAAAGTGTAGAGCTGTGATTATTTGTACAATTTCAATAGGAAATGAGCTTTCACATTTCCTCGTATACAAGGTATACACACAGGCTACAAGCTGTGGCCTTCGTATAAAACATTTGTTTCTTGAGACTAAAAAAATGTTTTATCACAGACACATCTATAATCTTCAGTTCATGCAGTGCAATTTGTGTTATAATATTTTAAAGCACAAAATGAAACACACACACGTACACACACACACACACACGCGTACACACACACACCTGGTGAACTGAGTGAGCTGACGGTAGTTGTCTGGCACATCAAAGGGCTTGTACATGAAGTGTCTGAGGTCTGAGACGCCCACCTGGCTCACGCTGTACGACTGGACTTTGTTAATGAGGCTCAGGGAGTTCTGAGCCGTCATGGCCTCCTCTATCTTCCTTTTGCACTCAGCTACAGCGTAGAAAGCCTCCTTGTCTGTTGAGAGCAGCAGCAAGCAAACAGTGCATTCTGGAGGGTCCAGGTAAGAAATGTATGCATAAAAGTAACAGTCAGGATTAAAGAGGGGAAGGCAGATGGGAGTCCAGATCTCCCCAGCCTGAAAGGCAGAGGAGGCCCCGATGAGGTTGAGCAGGAGATGAATGTCAGCGGGCTCCAGCCTGGTGTCCTCGATGACTGTCTTTTCTTGGACGATGGTGAGCAGCTGGTTCTTGGCAATGAGGATGGAGAAAACCAGGTTGGGGGTGATCGCTTTCTGCAGGATCTGGCTGAGAGAGTCCCTGAGAGAGGAGGCTAAGGGTAAGCAGTGTACTGCTGCAAGCAGGAAGCTGGGGTCAGAATCCACCAGGTTGAGAAGACCATCCAGGATCTTTTCTGAGCCAGCCAGGAGTCTCCTCAGGTCGTAGTTTTTCTTGTGTTCAAAGATGCGGGATATGCTGGCCTGGGTGAGCATGCTGATGATCTGATAGTACACATAGAGGAGCTCTCCACACAGCTGCTGCTCAGTCTGCCGACTGCTAGAGACACACACCAGCACTAGGGGCCCTTTCTGTAAGAACACCACGGTGTGCTCCTCTGATGGAAGGAAGAAAAGACATCAGCAAATATTAAGGACAATACTGGAAGTAACGATGAATGTCTTAACAATGCCCCGATTGATCGACAGCTCTGCATTCAAAACATTTCTGACATGCCATGGACATGGAAATTAGTGCATTTTTCAAAATAAAATGTTGTACTTCAAATTAATACAAAGTAAAAGTAAAATAATTCTGTAAATGCACTAACTTCTCTTTGCTCATTGTATTTTTTAATGGTGCATCACTTTTTGTCAATTGGCAATAATTAACTTGCCCTCTAAACAAAGCTAGAGTGTCCGCTCCAACACACAATCCTCCAAAATGTCTACACTTTCTCTTACTACGTAAATAGAAAATTACATTTACAATGTTACATAGGTTATGTGAAAATGTTCTCACCTGAATAGACTGAGCGGATGATATTATCTCCACTTTGAACAAAGGAAACCAGCGCCATCATGACTCCCATTGTAGATGAAAGAGCCTCTTCACTGCCGTATCGGGAATAGATGGGTTTACCTGCTTCACTCAGCACAAAAACATGCTTCCTGTGCTGCCGCCAGCTGTCAGCTGTCACATCCTCATCACGATGAGACATAAAAGCAGGATATTCCTGGGTGCCTGGCTCCAACAAGGGAGATGATCTTCCCTTTACACCTATTCCTTGCTCCTCCAACTTGGCCTTGGCCAACATTGTAACAACAAACTCCCCCGAGTCGCTCCGGCCACTGTCAGCATCCTCGCTTCCTTGGTCAGACGGCTGGGTGGACACATTGTTCTGACACTCAGAGTTGTCTGTCTCCTCAAGTTGTAGCTTTGTTACCTGGTCAGAATGGGGCTCTTCATCCAGACTCTTCTCCTCTGCAATAACATCTGACAGGAGTGAATCCGCAGAATCCTCTTTGTTAACAGTGGTAGCGTTACTGTCCTTACTCTCCACTGGAGCAGGAAACAAGTGATTTCCCAATAGGGAAAGAGAAGTTGCCAAAGTTTCAGCTAAAATGAAAACAATTAAATTATGAAATGAATGATAAAAAAAAATTGTAAATGTGAACTAAAAATGTGATTTGCTTTAATAAAAGATTGAATAATTTACCAGGTGGATTGCTCTCACAAGGTGGATCACCAATCTTTACTCCCTGTGTCTCTCCTTCTTGATGATTGTCTCTCTCCATGATACCATCCCAGTCACTGGAGATTTACATAATACAACCAAACAATTCAGCATAAACAGCTTTATAACTAATGTATTTCAGTAGTTGTAGCTGAACCTTGCATGCATCTCAATCTCTTATGAATAGGAGCACTCATACCAGCGCTATGATCAGATCACATGATTACAGATGAAAACTGGTTACAGAAAACCACAACTCCAAGAATTTAACTCTGATCGCAACTTCCAGCAGCCTGGCTAATGTTACACTGCATATAGACGGTAGTCGGTTAGACGGAGAGACCGCCAGAACTAACTACAGAACTAACCTTTGTTTAACTTACTTTTACAGCTCATATAAACTTATCTGCTTACATGCTCACAGTCGAGAAAGCTTACTTTTTCTTTATAATTAATAATTGACTGTGAATTCCGATGCTGGCTGTAGTTACATGGCTAACATTGCCTGCTAGCAAGCGACACACAGATCAATTTCATGGCCTTGTCGTAACAGTGAAAATGCATGGAATTGTGGCCAGCTAAAATTATACAGTAAAAGACAAAGAATAAAACTTACGTTTTTGTACCGTCGAAACGTCGGGTTGAATATCTAGCTAATTTGCTACATCAACTTTCATCAGCAGCCCGGCAACTGTCAAGAATGAGAAACAGAAAACAAATTTTCGGATACGACAGTAGACATCCGGAATCTCTGATGACATGCTATACTGTCCAATCGGACTGCTCGCTGACAACATTAGCCCCGCCTACTGCGCTAACGTAGACTGTAGCTAGGTACTTACATACATGTCTATGGGTACTTAGGTACGTACGTCACCACAATCCAGTCCAGTTGGTGGCGCTAATGCACCTTTAAATTGGTTTGCCAACCGCCTATAAACCATAAAGAAGAATACCATCACTAGTAAACATCAACATCTAGCTATGGTAAACATCGTGTACGTCCCTTTCAAAGACATGTTGAACTTGTCACTGGGCTTACTTTATATATGTAGTAACTAGTCACACTTGAACCCTTAGCGCCATAGCACTCCGTACGTTAACGTTACTCTGTGGTCTCATAGCGTTCGCTACAAAAAGCTTAGGGATACAATCCAATACGTTATTTTTTTTACCTGTTATCCAGCAGCGGGTATCTTCAGTGGCATTTTGGTCGTCTAACGACGGTTTCCTGTATAATAATCGATAAAATGTTTTCCCGGGGCGAGACAAACGTCTTAATCCAACATTTTCAGACTGCACTATTTTAGCCACTGCCTCGGACTGCTGTAGCTAATGTGAAAATGCTGGATTTAAACCATATACTGTTAATATTAACATACAGTCTATGATTTAAACTTTAGCTTAGTGTCGCCCAGCCAAGACTTCTCAATTCCAAAATATAGCTGAATAACCCGCTGTTGGATAACAGTTAAAAAGTAACGTTTGGATTATACACTATAACATGTTTAGGTAGATGTGTCCCTATGGTTTGCGAAGAGGACACTATGGGATTGCTGAGTTTACAAATGGGGGTACGAGCTAAATTAACTAACCAGTTTACCATTTTGTATTACTAGCATACATTTTCAGTAACACAACTGAAATACTCAAAAGTGGGATGTTTTGTAGACACAGAGATAATTTATATTAATATTGTAATATGTTGTTAAACAACAGAAAATATATATAAGCTAACTATTTATTAGAAGGTTGATCTTTTTTTTGAAGAATGTGGACATATAGGAAACAACATCTTGTACATCTTATAACAGTCCGTTCTTAACGAGCCAGGGGCCCCTTTATCTATTTATAAGGAAGATTAAAAAAAAAACAAGCAAAAAACTTCATACAAATATTTAGTCAAATGTACAGGTCATATGATCTAACAGCTTTTGTGTTTACAGGTAGAAATGGAAAAAAAATATTGTTTATTATTGGCAGCCATGCTCTAAAAAGCTTGTCTTATTTTTCAAAAACTATAAAAAATACTCCTCGATGTAATATAGAAGGACGTTTATCGTGGCGAGCTAGCAGGGCTGCGCGACTTCAACATCAAACCGCATCTGATCATACTCCGTAGGTGAGTCTTTTCCCCCCTAGGATTGCCAAGGCATGCCCCGCCCTACTTTGCCTTACTCCGCCTCTTATTGGCTTACCCTGATCTTCTTATCCTAACCAATCCTACGTCTCTTGCCTAAATCTAACCAACCAACGAAGGCTACGAGGACTAGCTAGCTATCGTACTAGCCAATCAGAGGGAGAATAGGGCCGGCCATCCCTTTGCTATGGCTTCGCCTTCTTAGGAAACGCAAATTCGCTAACGGTAGAGATGGCGACCAGGATGTCATGTGCTAACGTAACATAGCCAAAGCGATGTTTTTTAAATTATCAATCGGATGAAGAGTTTACCATATTGATTTCACACAAACTGAATAACCAGACACTATGGAGGAACCGTGGGATTTTGAGTTTTTGTCCCGCATCGCTGACAGCTGCTTGTCGTTCCTGTCCGAATTTGTTGACGACTGGCTCGCCAACGATATGAGAGTCTCCATATTCAAAATCTTACTCAGCTGGTTAATTTTTAGTCTTATCGCAATTCACTTTGCATGGAAAGTATACGGGAATACAGTCAACGATATGTATTATCGACAAGGTAAGTTTTCTTGGACCTTATCTACATATATCACTTGCTAAACTAGTGCCTGTCTCGTTGGCTTTATCTCCGTCTGTTGGTGTTTATGTTCAGGGACTGGACAGAACGGTAGCACACCTGATACAGCACCTCACCTGAGTGGATGGTAGGTTTCCGAGCATCCATGTCGCTTCAAACAGGTAGATTAAACCTCACACTATCTGGTGCTCTAAAACTTCAGTTAGGATAGACCACCACAAAACGGCAAAAGCTAGTTTTAGGATCTTTGCCAAATGTTTTTTTTCCCTGAGCATCTAAAAGTCAAGGGAGAATACCTATAGTTAAACTAACTTAACTTGAATGGATATAGTGTAATTATGTTCTCTCAACTGAAGCTGTTGCCACATGTATTGTAAACACATCACAGATGGTGGTGGGGTGAAATATGTATAATTGCATTCTAGAGGTTTTAACATACTTAAACTGCATTTTTTTTAAGTGATTACATTTTGTTATTCTTGCAGGGAAAGTAAAGCAGGAGATCCCCCGAAGACTCATCGAGATTAACAGGACAATGGTGTTGGATTTTGGATTAAATCCAAATGAGAGCTGGACTCCTGTGTTTTGCTTATCATAAAGTATCTTCAAGGTGCATGCACCTTCTGGTGACTGCCCAGAGAAACATCTGCTATGCAGTCATACTAAATCAACTAGGGATGTGAGATATTTATTTTGGCTTGTCAACATTTGTCATTGAGCAGAATTTACTCCACATACATAATCATTTTTGCTTTGATCCCCCTTTCACCCCCAAGAGGCTTCAGTACAAATGTGACAACAATTGATGGGTTTGTGTGTAAATGAAGGTTGCTTTAAGAACACTGTGATGATAGCACACATACAAATGTTCCATTCTGACCATGAGCAAAACAATTGAGACTTGACTTGAATGATGAAAGGAACAATAGAAAGTATTTTTCAAGTTTTTTTTGAAATACAGATTCATGAAAATCAGTTCATATCTTTCATCTTCCAAGAGTTTTGTGTGCAGTTTTAACCACTGTGTTTTTCTATAACATATAAGGAGCATTATTTGAA
Organism: Etheostoma perlongum; assembly: GCA_026937815.1. Classification (NCBI taxonomy): domain Eukaryota; kingdom Metazoa; phylum Chordata; class Actinopteri; order Perciformes; family Percidae; genus Etheostoma; species Etheostoma perlongum. The sequence continues at coordinate 26,994,182 of CM049374.1, read as the reverse complement.
CTTAATAAGTCTTAATGAGAGTGCCTGTCTAGAGTATTCACCCAGCATTTGACTTTGTCCTGTTTCAACATTGACTCACAGCAATCTCGTGTTAAAGTGAAAACAAATCTTTACAACAAATCAAAATTAGGTTCAGTTATAAAATACAGAATTCATGAAACAAACAATTCACCCAGTTAATGACACACCTCATTTGCACACTTTGAATGAAAACCATCTGTATGTAATCAAGTTGTGACAGATAATTTTACATTATGTATCTGAAAGGACCATCAGCTGGTAAATCCATTCCTTGGCAAAAACTAAATCATGAAGACGAAGGAACATTCTTAAGACGTCTAAAACAAAGTTTTAAAAAATTAGGTAAGGATAAATAAAGCCAAGGTACTGAAAATGAATGAGGGCACTGTCACTATCACTGTGGTTGATGAACAGTGAGACACTGTATATACATATTTTTCCAGGATGCTTTACCAGTTGTGGCTATACAACTACGGGGGGAGCATGGTCCCACTTCCTGGGGGTGCTTTTGTACAGCAGGCCATAGAGGCTTTTCATGGTAGGTGAGGGTGAAATGACTGCAACAAAATACATTGACACTTGAGGTTTATTTTTTTATATATTTGTGCTCATCAGTTTGTTTTACTTTGACAGTTTCTTGTTAATGTGTCAAAAAAGTGTAGTTAACTGGAATTTAATGTGAGAAATATGAAAAAGTCAAAGGGGAGGTTAAATACTTTGCATTGTATGAACCACCTTGCAGTTCCGAATGCTGTTATAATGGCTGTCTTTGTCTAGTTGGTAATACAAGACAATGCACTGCAGTGTGTATTTACAGAAATATTTAATGTTGTACATAGTCCTTGTCAAATGAACTAAACAACAAAACCATCAGCAAAATGTAGGTACCTAAAGAGACTTTCATTTCATACAAATTAGTATGTTTTGTTTAAATAGCTTGATTGATATTAAATGTATTGTTTTTTAAAAATCCTGATGTCATTTATGTATCTACTTGCTAGAGCTGGTTTGTACAAAGAGATTTTGCAGTGATTTTCAAAAGTTTACTATTGAGCTTATTGTTCTTGGGTAAAAGCTGGAGAGAAAACTTTTTTTATTTCACTCCTATCTTATATTTTGTTGTTAGCATTTAATATACAATACTAGTCTTGCTTTCATAACGGGTTTAGAAAGGGTTTCACAGGAAAAGGCCAAACATGTTTGGCTAGAGTTAAATAAGAGTACAACAATTCCAAGTTAGATAGACTGATAAAGTACTTTATTAATCATATGTTATTGGAGAATTGGTGGGATAAGTAGCATGTGCACATCCATCACATTGGTGCAGGTTAGGCCAGGTACAAGTAAGCGCTGCCCAGCAGAAAGACGTGTAAAAAATGTGTAAGAATCATTGTTGGTAAGGAAGTTGTCGATGTCCAGCCCCTTTGCTTGTGCCTCTTCATACACCCCCCAATCAGTGACGGCTCCTGCTGCCTCAGTGGGTCCATCCTGACCATCAGTTCCACCACTCAGGAAGACAGGGCCATTAGGCGGAAGCTTCAGGCCTCTCAGCTCCAGTCCCACTCGCAGAGCCAGCTCCTGATTTCGACCACCTCGACCGTTGCCTGTCAACTCCACAGTGGGCTCACCTCCAGCTAAGAGACATGTGGAACCCCATCCTTCTGTACGCCCTTCACCCAAGACCTGCATGGTACGGCAGAGGTCCCAGCTCTCCACACCTACTTCAGGCCCCAGCTTCAGCAGCTCAGCGGCAATCTCTGGAGGAGGTTCCTCTTGAGAACAGGCAAAGCGGGCCAGGAGGCCATATAGTCTGGAGACTGACCTTACATCGCCACACACTCCTGGTGCCAGCACAAGAGGGCGGAAACCTAACTCTCGGGCACGGCGACCTGCACACTTCAGGGCTAGGCTGTTGGAGCCAATCACAGCGTTGAGAACATGTCCTGATGTATTGGATTCATCTTTATTCTCCCTCCACCTGGGACGTGGTCTTCCGAGGACATCCTTTACTGAGGCTGGTAGAGTGTTCAACAGCTTGTAACGTTCAAGGACTGACAAAACTTCTTCAGGCCACACCTCACTCCACACTGTGGGGCCGCTGGCTATCAAGTCCACAGGGTCCCCAATTACATCGGACAATATCAGTGAAACCACCTGTGAAAAAGGTATTAGAGGAGTGATAATAACATGCTAGATCAAGTTATTCTCTACAATAAAAAGCTACAGCAATTAAAGAAAAGTATGTTACCTGGGCAGGGTGAGCATAATGTGCAAGCCCTCCACCCTTTAAGAAAGACAGGGCACGTCGCACAGTGTTCAGCTCTTGAATAGTGGCACCAGCACCTGCAAGTTTGCGGGTAACATCGTGTTTCTCTTGCAATGAGATTGGTGGGATGGGTGCAGGTAATAGCGCAGAGCCTCCACCTAGACACAGATTCACCACCTTGTATTAAAGATTTACATTTCAAGGTATGGTTTTGTAAAAAAAAATAATAAAAAAAGGAACGAAGATATATTTTTACCTGAAATCAGTACAAGCAGCAGGTCTTTCTCTGTCAGTTCACTGGCTAACTGCTTGATCTCTTCAGCTGCCTTCTGGGCATCAACATCAGGCAAGTTGTGTTTAGCTCCCTCCATTACTCTAATGCGGCTGTTTTCTTTTAACAAGAGATGGCTGTAAAGGAAGTGAGAAATGTTGAAATGCTGCTTAAACTTATTGTGTAATACTTACAGTTGTTTACATCCTAAGGCTTTTGCTTACTCTTTTCCATGCTGCTGTAATATCTGCTGAATCCCATGTGGCACACTTATTACTCCTTTTACTAAATGATCCCCCACAATCCTCTCTGCCTCGGCAGCCATACCCAATACAGCTTTTCCAAAGCCCACCAAGTAAAGGTTGTGTTTGAGTGTAAATTCGTGACCATTAATAATGACCGAGTCCTCCGTGCGTTCTATACTCTGCCGGACCACCGTGTCTGGCTGCACCGCTTCCACCGCAGCTGCAAACACCTCGCGTGCCCTTGAGTCCATTGACATTTTGCACAATGTAGGTTTTCTCCTGCTCACCAGGGCCAGAAAAGGCTGAGGCCGAAACAGGGAAAGAACACGTGCCATGGACAGTTCAGTGGGTCACAGCAGAAATTGCCTGAGGAAGTTTCCACAAAAAACATATTTTAAAAAGAACACATATATATCTGCAGAGAGGAAAAGGCTAGATATCCTACAGTTACTCACAATTACTTTTTGTTTGGCGAAGGACACTTCTACCTCTCAAGTAAATGTTGAAAAATCTGAAGGCGAACTGTAGTATTGTAGCACATTGTCATTGTGCACATTAACCTTCTCAGAAGAACTCACAATTCTGCAATTCTAAATGGAAACAAGGACTCAAAATTCAATATCTTAGTGTCAGAGGTCAATGCTGTACTTGGTGATGAGTACTTTTGAAAAGTAAAATGATATCAAGGTGAGGTAGTTGCAAACCTTGAATTACTAGTATGGGGCATTGAAGATTAAAATGCAAGTTACATTTGCTGTAAAGTAATAAATCTGAGCCAAAAACAACTGGCTGCGGCCAGAAATCTATATTCAAGTGTTTAAAGTTGATCAACTCTACAGTCCTTTCACGGATTGGTAGCTATGTTAAAATCTTACCCGTGATATAAATCTGAAGACTTCAGGAGTACACGTGTGTAGTGCTGTTATACCTATTCTATTCACATAAATGAATAATCTGTTCATGTGTTGGCTGTTAGCTTACTTTTAAATGCTGGAAATAAAGTGTTCAAACCATTGCATTCCTTTTGTTTAAATACAACCAAAACCCTACATAGATAATAGCTGGTATCATCCTAAGCCAGTACACATGTCCCCAAAAACTGTGCTTTCATGAGGCGGCCTACCTGTGAAGATTGTAAATGGGATATAAAGCCTGTGGATTCCTGTAGAAGCCTATTATGGGCTCCCCAGCTCAGCAGTCCGGCAGAGAAGCAGAAATCTCACCAGAGTCTGACTGGAGTTGTGTACCTTGTGTGTAATGATTGACTTGAATGGATCACAAGACAAATCCAACCACTGATCATCCAGCTGTGCATTTGTCTTAGAAGACAAATTTGTCTTAGAAGACAAAAAATGTTGTCAAAAATGTCAAAACCTGAACAAAAGGCTGCTGACATAACAGTTAAAGTTGATTAGGCTATACCTACCTCAAACGATCCTTTCTGTAAGGACAGAAGTCCGGCTGTTATTTTTCTTCATTTCTCCTGCGTCTATGTAGCTTCCTGGAGCAAAACCTAGAAGCTGACAGAAAATAGAACAGGCTGACAATACAAATGTGATTGAAAGTGCTGGACCGGAGGGGCAACGGCTAATAATCAGTGCTACAGGTACAGACAAATGACGAAAAAATACAGAATATTTCTATGCAGATGGATATAAGAGTAACATTATATAATATTCTATAACTCAACTTGACTCTTACTTTTAACATCTTATTGTTAATTCACTGGAATAACGCATTTTTTGTTATTTCTATGGCTTTGAACTGTGAACTTTCACATATATCGCGATAACTATCAAAACATAACGTGATTTCCGATCAATGCTCGTGTCAGATGATGAAATGCGCGTCACCGACTACGCGAAGGCGGTGCTTTTCCCTCCCTCCTCGTTACCTTTACTCCCGTGGATCGGAAGTATTACAGGCGGGCTTTCGTCGCTGTTTTTGAACTACACTTCTTTAAAAAAAGAACTAGTAGCACCATATAAATTCATATATATATATAAAATCCAAAGTACAATTTTTGACATCTGCTAACCGATTTAAAGTAAAACGAGGGCCTGCTTCCCCTCAGACTGACCGAGGCCATCATGAAGCTGACGGACAATGTGCTGCGGAGCTTTAGAGTTGCTAAGGTGTTTCGAGAAAACTCAGACAAAATTAATTGTTTCGATTTCAGTTCAAATGGAGAAACAATTATTTCCAGCAGCGACGACGATTCCTTAGTCTTGTACGACTGCCAAGAGGGAAAGTAAGAGCGGTTTCTGTTCATTTTGCGCTATTGTTGTTGTCGTTCGCTAACGTTACTTGCTATGCTAGTTAGCGAGGCCTGCTGCTCTGCGGTAATGCTCAACAGGACTGTATGAGATGTAAAATGTCTTCTTCTTGCAACATTAACGTTAACTCTGTCCGTGTTGTAGCCATCGTGTTAGAAATAACGTTAGACCTTAATCTATGAGTTAATAGGCTAGTAATTGTTAGGTAACGTCATGTTTGAGTTGATAAAAAAAGAAGCCTTGCAGGGGTGGAACAGAGCTGCTACCAACTCGTCAATATCTATTGATCCATCTATGATTTTGAGTAATAGTCTAGCTAACATAAATAGTACTCAGAGGATGTGTGTGAATGTGAACGTTTGCCGTTTTTCTTATAAAATGGTAAATTGTATATCTTTGGGTTTTGGGTGGACAAAACAAGCAATTTTAAATTGTGACATGCATTTTTCACTCTTTTCTGACATTTTTTTAGACCAAACAATTGATCTATGAATAATCTAATGAATAAAAAGTAACCAATAATGAGCACAATTGCTAGTTGCATCCAGAATTGATCTGATTTACAGGTTAAAATCGCAAACTCTTATCAGTAAGTGGTTTTACAGCAGTGACTTAATATGTTGAACAGCAGTCAAAGACGTCTTTCAGTAGTCAGAACATAACTATTGGAAGCAAAAACAATTATCTGATCATTTTAGGCTGTATCGTTGTGTTCAGTAATTTTGTGAATGACAAGAAATAGAGCAATAGGCTAATTATAAGAATACTATTAGATTAATTGCCTGCACAGATTAATATTCAGTTATTCTAATGCTCTTTTTTTCTCTCCCCCCTCATAATCTGATATATGTTAGGCCCAAGAGGACTCTCTACAGCAAAAAGTATGGAGTGGATCTGATCAGGTACACACATGCTGCAAACACTGTGGTCTACAGTTCCAACAAAATCGATGGTATGTTGATGCACAAATACTTGTTGGTAGTTTTTGTTTGGTAGCATGAATATGTTTCAGGTTGTGTTCAATATGGCATTGTTGATATATCGTAAAATGAAGAATTCATCTATGAATCAAATATCCCAGTGTTTATTGGCCTGTTATGACAATGGGATTTGTGATCAACAATAATGGGAAAAGTCATTAATACTGGGAATTTAGCTCCATAGCAGTAGAAACATTTGTTGTGCATATCACTCAGCTAGTTGATCATATGCATCCAGAGAAGTGAATTTATTTCACTGATGCAGGAGAAGACAACATTTAAATCAAATATCACAATATTCACAATTATCTGAATTGTAAATATTATCTTGCCTTGACATATTAGTTCTATCTACAGTATAAGCTGTAGGGGGCAGTGTGTTTTATGAATTGAACTGTAGTTGATGTATACATGACACCTATGGGACTGCTGCTGGATCGTGGGACACTCTACTCACTTTGGTCTGAGGTAGTTGTTTGTACAGTTTGAGGGTCTGTGATTCTGCCCCATACAGGAGCTAACTGTACAAGTGACTGCCTTGCCCACGGTGGAGTCAACTCATCACACCTGCCTGTAATCGACTTCATGTTTGGTTGCCAGCTTGTTTTCTTACTGTTGCTGGTCATGTTTAATGTATAATTTGGTCATTTTGTTATTGTGGTGTTGTTCTTTAAGATACTATCCGGTACCTGTCCCTTCATGACAACAAATACATCCGCTACTTTCCTGGGCATAACAAAAGGTGAGGACTGGATTTATTCTGGTCTGTCTGTACCTTGATTTGATGTAAAGTGTTGAGTTGGAAGTTGCTCTGTTCTCATGTTTTCCTCCTCCTCTTCTTCTTTTTTTAATGTGTGACCAGAGTGACGTCCCTCTCCATGTCTCCTGTGGACGACACATTTATATCTGGCTCATTAGATAAAACAATCAGACTGTGGGATTTGCGGTCACCTAACTGTCAGGTAAGTCCCTGTTTTGTTTTGTAATTTGGTGACCATCCAATGGTGTTGCAGTAAAATTAAAATGTACACAAGTGACATAGCGGATATTGACCTTCTCTTGTCATGTGTCAATTTTAGGGTTTGATGCACCTGCAGGGGAAGCCGGTGTCCTCTTTTGATCCAGAGGGTCTAATATTCGCCGCAGGAATTAATTCAGAGATGGTTAAACTTTATGATCTGCGGTCGTTTGACAAGGTAAGAAGTGTTTGTGTGTGAGAGACCATTCATGATGTGTGTTTGTCTAATATTTGAAAGAAATAGCTTTAATTTAATAGGAGAAAAAATATTCATGACTCATCTCGTCAACAGGGTCCTTTTGCAACCTTCAAGCTTCAGTACGACCGGACGTGTGAGTGGACAGGACTCAAGTTTAGCAATGATGGAAAACTCATTCTTCTTTCTACTAATGGTGGAGCCCTTCGTGTCTTAGATGCTTTTAAGGGTGCCGTGTTACATTCCTTTGGGGTAAGAGACGATTCATTGACACGCACAATGTGTGAAAATATTTATTACAGATTTGACATCTGCTCACACAACAGTGTTGCATTGAAAATTACAAACTACTGTTGCCGTACTAATGTGCAGAAAACAGTTGCTTATGGATGCTGTTATTCATTCAACCACAGGGTTACAACAACAATAAATGTGTAACGCTGGAGGCATCATTCACCCCGGATTCTCAGTTTGTTATGATCGGTAAGTTAAGATTGCTCTTTTTTTCATTTTTCTCTGAGTTGGAAATTGATTTATACATATTTTCAAGAAACTTTATCACAACCATAAAAAGCCCTAAATCAATTGATTTTTAATTATACTTAAGCCATACATAGACAAATAATAGAATTAGGTTAAAGTACAAAAATCAATTCCTAAATCCTAGTGCTGCTGCAGAGGAAACATTTTGCTTATTAATACAAAAGGATCTCTGCTCAGGGATATGAAATGTCTCTCAAACACTATTATTTTGACAAATAAAGGTGTTTTCTTCTCAGACTTGTCATATAACAGTGCTGGTCATGTTTTCAGCATGTTTTTGTTTCGTGCATATATTTCAGGCTCTGAAGATGGAAAAATCCACGTGTGGAATGCAGAGAGCGGTATGAAGGTGGCTTTATTAGACGGGAAGCACACAGGACCAATTACCTGCCTGCAGTTCAACCCCAAGTTCATGACGTTTGCAAGTGCCTGCTCCAACATGGTGAGTGGGGGCTAAAAGCATTACTGAAGCAGATTTCTGATTGATTTCTTTGGAAACTGCATTAGGTAGTAAATATGTCGTCTAAGTTGTTTTGGAGGAATGGTTCTTAAGTGATGAAACATTATGATTGCTTTTTTTTTTTTTTAAATCTTTTAGGCATTCTGGCTCCCGACCATCGATGACTGATTGCGACAAAGTGATGGCAAGGCTTCTGTTGAAGGACAACGTCAAAGTGAGCCGCAGGGTTCCACACAGCCAGCTCCATTGTAAATTACACAGGAAGCGTTAAATTCAAATTGTACATAAGTAGTTTGCAGAAACAGATCATTTGTCTATTCTTTTTTATATTTCTATTTAACATTAAACTGTTTCTTTGTAAGATGTTTGTTTTGTCAACTTATTATTGTGTTTGTGAAAATGCATACTACACAAGTCATGGACAGATCCAGTGTGGCCAGAAATATGTATTTGATTCAGCTATTTTTTTATTCTTTATTAATCATCCTAATTCACCTTTTATCAGTCTAGAAAGTTAGTTTAAATGGCGAAACCTTAAGATGATATGGTAAACTTTGTGTAGCATCTTTGCAAAATAGATCACGTTTATATAACACTTTTGAAAGTACAAATTATTTATAGGGTTATTACCCAGGATAATATTGACAGTTTTGTATCTTGTTTATCTGACCTTTGTTTAATCTTTCCTATGAGTTTTAGTTGTCAGTGTAATATCAATTTTCATTAAATAGTAATTTTAAATCTGTGGACATGAGATTGGGAAAAATCCTGTCACCATGTCCAGGTGATTTGTGACGGCAAAAACATCTTACACAACCTGTTGACCATCACGGTTGTCATGTGTCAAGTAAGTTGAGATTAACAAAGTTCAATATGTTGGGTAAACTTTCCAAAACAATATTTTATATAAGATATTTAACAGCTGCTTTTGTGCGCTTCCCAACCTCAGCCCAAATTATTGTGATTTAAATTCATGAACAGTCAATTTTGGGGTTTTTGCTCAAACATACAACTAATGAGAAGATGAGAGCAGTCATTAATGTGTGTTAATAGTGAAACAATAGTACAGTGGAGTGGGGTGACTGCCCCAGATATATTATAAATAACATCTTACTAGTAGCTTGCTCATAAACTGATTTGAATTGTTCTTGGGAAAGACAATCATTAGTTTTGCAGGTCAAGGTCTCTTCCTCCAGGTCCTGGTGTGTGGTGGGGGTGTCACAGGCCAGTACCCAGGGCTGGACAGTCTAAATTTGGGAGAAGTGATCAGGTTCCCTGTCTGTGTGCACATGATACTGTCCTAGTTACTTTAGCGATGCCCCTTACCACACTGTCACACACTCTCAACGAGTCCAGATGCTCTCTGCGATCGTGTTTTTCAGCAGTCAGAACTGTACTGGGTCACACCATCTGAAGTAAAGGACGATTTTTTCAAAAGGCTCTCCTGTTTGGACTTAAGTGTCTCTTTACTGGACTCTATATTTGGGCCTGGTGCAGTGGAGGTCAATCCTCTGTGTGGCTTTTTCTCTGTCTCTTAACACTCCTGCTACAGTGCTTGGCGGGAGGAAGAGACTGCTTAACCACCATGTTTCTTGCACTAGTGGTGACGCCAGAGCTGAGGGAGTTCCTGGCCAGGGCAAGAGGTGGAGCAATGCGCCTCATCAAGGTGTGCATCCGAGACGGTGAGTGATCCAGGATGGTGTACAGTGGAGAAGTCAAACACAGGGATGAGTCAGCCCTCAATGGGATTTAAGCTATACATTATCCATGATATATGTTTTATATGTGTGTTTTTAAAGTACTTGTTTAATTTCTATCTTATGGTAGGTGGACTGCTTTAAATCTGAGAAAAGATATCTCACACCATCTGTTGGTAAACTGTCCAGACCATGTCACATGACACATTGACACTCAACAAATCAGTGTTATCTTGGAAAACAAGTTCTTAATGCCAGGATGAATTCTCTGATAGGGGTTGCATACGTTTTTGGTTTGTGACTTGTTAAAATGTCCACTTGTGATCACTAATCACACATGGTCTTTATGTGGACATGAGTTGTGAACAGTTTAAGAAAAGAGCATTTATTAAATTTTTTCACTGTTTCATTTGAAAGATTTGTAGAGGTGAAAGTATTCAGTATTGTGTAAGAGCAATATGTATACATAGTTTTCCTTTCTTTCAATAAGTTGATTAAGAAGATTTTTGAGTGTTTTGCGTGGCTCAAGAAGCAAGTCATGTCCCTTTTTAATGAGCTGCGAACTTTGTTCTTAACCTATGATGACAAGATGATTATTGTGATAGGGATAATAAAATGCAAGATTATCCGTTGATATAAGATGAGGCCTTTTTCCTTCTCAAGTTAAATTAGAGTTTACATCTTCAGACCTCTAAAATGTATTCACATGACCAGAAATCACTTCAGTTTAGTTTTTTACCTTGTGTATTTACCATAGCATTTGAGTCACAGAGGTTTTTGTGAGAAATTAAGTAATGGTGATCTTTGTAAAAAAACAAAAAAAAAAAAAAAACTATAAATGAAATTAAATTCATTGTTGTCGTGCAGCAAACACAAAATTTGGTCATCCAGATAGAGAGAAGGAGTGTGGTAATATCTTCAGAACAGCAGAAAGTGTTTGTTTGTTTGTTTGAAAGAAATACTTGGCTCTGTGACTCGAGTATAATGGCAACACATGAGATGTACAAACTGGAGCCTAATGGAAGAATCATTTTCAATTCTCAGAATGTTTTCATGTGAGAAAAAGAATTGCTTCATCACAAGAAGACGTGACTTCGTATTAAGGGGTTACAAACCAAGAACAATGTTGCTTAACCACTGCTACAGACTATCTAACTTCTATAAATTAAGGACAGCTGTGTGAGAACACACATCCAGTGTGTCAGCAGAGCAGTCAATGGGAAAAATGATCAGTGAGTTGATAGGTCTCAAGGTAGCAGATTATGGAGGTGGACTGCTATGCTCATGTGTTTATATCTTGTTTTGCTATCTGACGCTGTAATTGGATTCATGATAGATGCACTCTTGGGCTATCTTTGTGGATTGTGCCTACCATATCAAATATTTGAAGTATTGATGTCAACAGAGAAGAGTTTGCTGCTACAAAGACCAACGCTCTCACAGCAGAAAGAGTGTCAGGCCGGTTTTACTTCCTTCGTCACTTGGCTATTTCAAGCAACATGTGACGGGACATGGTTGCTTGCGGCTGCCCGGTGACACTCATGTTTTTTCCAATGTCAAAAGAGAAACAAGATCATTCTGGTCGATTTCATCACCGCTGGCTTTGGTATGCCACTTAGTTTCCTATCAGCAAACTGTCCTGTGATGGCTTATGATTTCAACATTTTTTTGTATTAAATTGGAAGGGTATTAAACAGAAGTGAGTCATTTACATACAGTTTAATACTAACATGGACACTAACATGGACCTATAAAGACAGGGACTAAGAGAGAATAGCTAATGGAAAGTATGTGTGGGTGCAGAGCTGGAATGTGTTGTGTCTCAGAATAGCAACAAGCCCCAAGAGATGGTCAGGAAATCCCCTGCCTCACAAGGCCATCAGACTTTAGCAATATGTTTTGTAATTTCCTAGCTGTAAAAGTTTTAAAAAACTTACAAAGATATATACTTTCAACTCCTTTGAGAGATGTAACCTCATCCTTTCAAGTCAAACAGAGAGACACCATGGACTCTAAGTTGGGGTTTTCAGACTTATTTACACATCAAGTGGAGACTGATGAGACTCTGTTGGTGTTTGACCATGGAGCTGAAACAATTGATCAATCAGTTGGTAAATATTCTCGGGATCAATCAAAAATGCCCCCATTTTTTAAGTTCTAGCTTTTCTCCATTTTTTAAATTTAGACATTGTTTGGTCAGACAAAACAAATATATGTGAAGGTTTCAGCTTGGACTTCAGAAACTCATTTTTCAAGATGTTCTGACATTTTACAGACCAATCCATTAATTGGTTGATGGAAACAAATAATCCGCATAATAATCAATAAGGAAAATAATTGGTTGTTTGCCTGACCAAAATAAAAAGATAAAGGTTGACAACTCTGTTTTTGTACAACGTAGAACGTTTGGGAGTTTAAATTTGTGTTTTAATGCCACCACATCAAATATACTAAAGTTGTTTGTATTGTACTCGAATACGATGAATACTATGAATACTGTACTTAAAATGTAGAGAGACTTGGTAGACATCATGTATAAGGTCAAAAAGAAAAGACTGCCTTTAAGTGTCCAAAAGTTTAAAATATCAATCAGTATGACTTCACTTTAGCAAAAAATAGCTAAACTATGTAGCTCATTTGCATTTAAAAAAAGAAAATTATTTAGTCAACAGATGTAAAAATGTAATAGACTTGGGTATATGGAGAGTAAAGTTTTGACTGATATCACTTTTTTTTAAATCAGATAAGTTGTGTATTGGATTAATGGTTGTCTCAAGCAATAATACTCCTACGTGTCATCATTATTATTTGACTGTGGACTATAGTCTAACTTCTACTGTACATGTCAATGTGCTCTGCAAAGGGCATGCTACATATAGGGACGGTGAGGTATGTAATGAGTAGCGGTCTGATTTTCAGAGCAGCTGGTGCTAGGGTCCTTCAGAGAGAGCCGGAAAAGAGCTGGGACCAGGATTATGATCACTTCTTGCTTCCTCTCCTCGACGACCAGGAGCCCTGCTACATCCTATACCGTCTCGACTCCCAGAATGCACAGGGCTACGAGTGGATCTTCATATCGTGGTCTCCTGATCAGTCTCCAGTATGTCGTACCACATATTCTTCATTCTGCACCACATACTAAAGCAACATACACACATATTTCTGAAATGTGATAAAAAAAATGGTCAAAATCAAATAACATCTTTCATAAGACCCCACCTGTACCGGTGAGTGCCTGCATATTTCAAACCCCATACCCCCTGTTTGTAAAATACTTGTAGCACAATCTAAGATAACATCATCAGGGTTATGACGTCATCAGGGTTACGGGTGAAATAAGTGTGTTAAAACCAGTCTTGTTCTTAGATTGGTGACCGTATTAAATTAAACCTTTCTGTTTTGTTTTCAAGGTGTTTACAAGTGGTGGAATATACAAATTTGTGTTGCTGCCGGCATAAAGATTTTTAATACACAATATAAATCAACTAATAAATTAAGACCTATTATTTTAGATACCCAGTCATTTAAATTAGTTTCATATATACCAGCTGCAACATTAAAGTGATGTACACATTAATGCATCCCTAATTTTAATCTAGTAATATAATGTATATAATTCAGAAATTCTCCATTTTGCATAGTAAGTGCTTTTTTTTGTTATTTTAATGCTTATACTTTTGTACTTTTACTAGACTAAGATTTTGAATACGGGATTTTTACTTGTAATTGAGTATTTTTTACACTTATTAAAGTATTGTTAATTTAATTGAGTAAAAAATCTGATAAAAATAATAAAATCTTTCTTCCACCACTGCGTGTTTCTAAGAATTATAGCAATTCCTTTTTGAATATATTCAATCTTTACTGAATAGCCTTTCCACCTGACAGCAATATACAGTATATACAAACAGTACACTGTATATGCAGTACTGTACATATTTACCATATTCCCCTCTGATGGTTGCAGGTGAAACAAAAGATGTTGTACGCTGCCACCCGTGCCACAGTGAGGAAAGAGTTTGGCGGTGGCCATGTGAAGTATGAGATGTTTGGCACAGCTGAGGTCAGAAATATTTAGATTCATTTAATTTACTATGAGAGTTGCTGTAATAACATGTGTTAGAGGTGTCTGTCCTAAAGGGCTTCTTATTTTGCTTGCAACACTAGGAGGACATCTGTTTGCTTGGCTACCAGCATCATGTGTCATCCTGCTCAGGTCCTGCCCCGCTCACATTAGCTGAGCAGGAGCTCCAGAGGATCAAAATCACAGAGGTGAGAGGTCTAACTGCCTCACAAGTGTTGTCATCGTTGCATCTGCCAAAGTGTCTGTAATATAATGTTACTTTGGAAATGTAACTTTTTTTGTAATTTTCTTTTTAGGGTTGGGTCAAACAGGTATGATGATGCATCATTTACTGTATGTTTATATTTGATATTGACATTTTAGGTGAACGAGCAAAAGCAAATACCATTACATATATTGGTTGGAATATAAAACATTTTCTAGATCTTAGTTTTGAGGCTTATAGTTAAGTTGTGTGTGTGTGATTGCTGTCCCCTGCAGGTGAAGACAGAGATCAGTGTGGAGAGTAAGCAGCAGACTCTTCAGGGCCTTGTTTTCCCACTGCAGGAGACAGCCAAAAGAGCCCTGAAGCAACTTGCCCAAAAACGCATTAACTACATACAACTGGTGAGTTAATATAAATGTGATCGGTTAACATAAAATAAATAATCAGGAGCACTTTGGTGTCAGTGTTGATATATTGAACTTCTGATGTTTTACTTTGAGAAAACACTTGTATACTGTGCCTAATTACTGTGTTTCAGAGGTTGGATGTAGAGAAGGAGACAATCGAGCTGGTCCATTCAAACCCGACAGAAACTCGTGAATTGCCCCGCAGAGTTCCCAAAGACACTCCCAGATACCACTTCTTCCTTTACAAACACTCCCACGAAGGAGACTACCTGGAATCTGTTGGTATGTCACTGATTCCCTCTGATAATCCTCTTCTTTTCACATCTGTACAAAACAGAGAGAGAGAGAGAGAGAGAGAGAGAAGTAAAAATAATCGTTTTGGCTAGTGACCCCTTGAAATTTAGCAATAGTTGGTTGTGTCTGTTTGTCATCACAGAAAATGGCCTTGTTGTGGACTGGGGCTGTGACCAGTTCCAAATATTGATTTTCCTTATCTCTTTGTTTCATTTCAAGAATTTGTATAGGCCCAAAGAGGTGAGTGTATCCAGTATTTCACAGAATGTTTTCTAGTATTTCTCGTCAACCTCCAGATTAATCATGGGACCCTTTTGGGAATTTTTTCCCAGGTTTAAAACCACTGATCTACAGTACATCATCAACATATTAATGCCAACATTTACTTACAATTCTCATAAATCGACTTCTTCTTTTCACCTGTCTGCAGTGTTCATATACTCCATGCCAGGATACAGCTGTAGCATTAAGGAGCGGATGTTGTATTCCAGCTGCAAGAGTCGACTACTGGAGGGTGTGGAGAAAGATTACTATTTAGAAATTGCTAAAAAGGTAACAGATGGATGTTGGCATAGAAAATGATATAACACCAGTTTCAGCCCTGGTTCTATGCACGACCTCAAGCTGACTAATAAATGGGATTCATGTTCAGCTTAAAAATTCTGAGTACTACGTTTCATTAACCTGCTTGCTTATTTCCTTTCTTTGCATCTATGTACAGTTGGAGATTGATAACGGAGATGAACTGACTGAGGAGTTTCTGTATGACGAGGTCCATCCCAAGCAGCATGCTCACAAACAGGCCTTCGCTAAGCCCCGCGGCCCTGCAGGAAAAAGGGGACACAAGCGCCTCATTAAGGGGACAGGAGAGACCATACAGGACAGCTAGAGGTGGACACATTTCTCCCATAGTCGAGTCTGCAGATCCAAACCTCCCCATTTCCCCAGACCTGACTAACTAACACCTTGTCAGGCCCAGGGGAACACACAGTGATGGATTTCATCTGCTGTTTGTGTACAGACACACTTGTGCTGTGTAACTAACTTGTTTTTAAAGAGAATTTGCTGATAAATGATCTGTGTCTCCCAAAAGCAAACATAAAGACATAACATATCAAAGTAAACATAACAAAAATCTCAATGTTTATTGATAACTTCCTCCATTTAAAAAAATTAATAAAAAAGACTAAAAGCCAGACAGATGACCTTGTTATTGTGAAGCTAATCCGTCTGGTTCTTCCATACTTAGAATTAGATCTGCAGTTTACAATATAATAGACTTGTAATGAATTGTAAATGCTTAGTCAGATGTTTCAGTTCTCATGTCTGGCCTTTAATACAAGATTTGTATTAACAATGTTTGTAAGACAATATAAAAGGAAATTCCAAATAAATGTTTTTACTTTGGTATTAGACCTTCTTGGTACAGATTTGTGTATTTTTATTCAGCATGCAATGTTTAATGCATGGAAATGCATCCTGTTACACAGCTGTAAATATTCTACATGGTTAGGATGGACTTGTTTGTGACCTGTTATGTTGAGATAAACATGGGATAATAATTCAATTTCCCATTAAAAAGGTTTTAAATTAGACCAACAGCTGTAGCCTACATTAAGGCATCCAGACGAGACACCCTCTTGTTCCAGCGGTGTAGTCTAAGAATACAATACAAATTTGCAACCATGGATACGTCATAAACAACAAATTAAGATTCTTCAATACGAAGGTCACTTTTCATAACTTGTAACAGCTATTTAAGTGCAAAACCACTTTTCCAAGTTATTTTGGTGGTTATCTCAGCTGTTAGCTGTGTAGATACTGTAAACTTCTTCCATGTTTCTGCAAAGCCTGCAAGGAACTGGACTACAAACTCAAGGTTGCTTTTCAGACTGGTACTCATGGTGTGGCCACACCTTGAAGGGCTGCTTTCTCTTAGTCAGTATAAGGGTCTTGGTTGACTAAGAAATCTTTAGCTAATTAAAAGGTCAAGGTCAAGGAATCTTTATTATCCCCGAGGGGCAATTTGTTGTGCAGCAGCATGTAACACATTAAAATTTATACAAGACAACAGCCATACATCTAGTAATTAGTTGCATTTCTTAAATTATTTGTCATGCCAGCTTGTCAGGAAGGTAGCTAAATAATGCTCCAACATGGAATAGGTTTTTGTATAGGGTTCCTAAAAGTCTTGGTGTCTTAATGTGCTATTTTGGATTGCTTTTTGACCGTTTTTATCAATTCTTGAGTTGTAAAAAAAATGGTAAAATTGTGCAACAAATCTCTCTAAAAAATGGTATCAAACCAAAATTGTTGCAACAACTTATGAGACTCAATTGAGCATTAAAATGGACATCATATACTTCCATCATAATGTTCTAAGCCCATGCACACCCTAACATTTTAATAGGTACATAAACAAAACACAATGTCTATCACAGATTTATGACGTCCGGTCAGTGGGGTGTGCATGACACAGCAGTGGTGTTTTATTTATTTTTTACAATTTGCATTACAAACATAATCCAATCCAATATTTAAATAAAAAAAAAACTTTAAATCCCCAAAACAGGACACCGAAACTGTCTACTGAAATAGTTCAGCTTGCAGGTTTTACAGATTGCTACAAATTTATAACAGTGCTTAACTTAAATGACATAATAGGTGGGAAGCAGCAAGGAAACATGGTTATTTAATACCATGTCATGTGTAGAAGTCAATTAAAAACATTTGTGTCAAACTCGTTGGCGGATAATCACAGTGATTCATCATTTTATTTAGACATTTATTTAAACAACTTAAAGATTAGACAAAAATATTAGAAACATCTCTCAATGTATAGTACACCACCACCTTTAACTGTGACTTCAATATAAATGAAAATACATGTAGTGTAATTAAATTTACACATTTCCAACAATGTCAACGACAGCTTAACATTATGAAGATAGAATTTACAGCAGCGCTGAACTGCCTTAGATTGTACATGTTAAAGTGGACACAGTATATATTGCTGACATGAAGAGTAAACAGAAAAGAAGTTACAGTACGCTGTGAATGTTTGGGGATTGGCCTGGACTGCACTTTGATTCCCGGCCTGAATAATTATCCTATGCCCTGGCAGTTGTCCTGTTCCCTGCGAACAAAGCTCTGCTGATGAATATGTTTTTTTTTTCCACTTACAAACAATGGAAGGATTTATGTTGCTAATTCCAGGTAATTAAAGTTTTTCTCAGAATCCTCTGGATTTATTCTTATTGGAAGAGTGCAACAGTTATTCATTGTGTGCCAAACATCAATCCATTTAGCAATTCTTAATACATTCTGGGTGTATGGCAGGATTACACAGGAAATGTTACGTATATGGTGTTCAGAGGCACTATGGTCCTGCATTCCATACCATAGTGGAAATGGAGTTAGTCACAACTGAAAATAATTAAAGTGTGATGGCAGATTTATCATTTTATATATATATATATATATATATATATATATATATATATATATATATATATATATATATATATATATATATATATATAAAGGTCAGAGTGCCCTCCCTTGACCCAGGCCCCGAGACATCTGACCTAGTGCGTGTCCCCTGTTGACAGCCCTGTTGGTTGTTATACTGCCTCTGATTGATACACAACATGTGTTTCTATACCTCCACACAGAGAATAAGAGGCTTTACTGAACCAAATAAATGCTGTCTAGTCCACTTACCTTTCCCTGACATTGCCTTGCAGAGAAAGCAGAAAGTTGTCATAACAAAAATCCATTAATGTCATGACTGCCTTTGTATGCCTCTAGTGTAACAGGGATTATTCAAATCCAAGAATGGAGTTGTTTTTGTAATTTGAAAATACTGTAAAGGAACACTCCACACACTTAGGTGTGTGCATTTTACAATAAAGCAAAACACTAAACCTTTTATCGGGGAAAATGTTTTGACATGAGAGACATCAAGCAGAGCACAGCTGCTTTTTTTTAATGCAAGTGCACATTGGAAATGCACCTCACAACTGTAGTTTTCAAAGTCCAGACAAGAGCTGAAAGGATTAGTCAATTACCCCTTTAGTGCATCGACAGATAATAAATCGGCAACTACTGATAATCCATTGATCATTCAAGAGATTTTTTAAGTAAAGATTTCCCTGGTTCCAGGTAATGTGAACATTAACTGCTTTTCTTTATCTTGCATGATAAAACACTGAATATGTTTGGGTTTAAGACAATGAATCAGTTAAAACAAGACGTCACATTTATTTGCTATTTTCAAGTTTTCTATAGAGCAATCCATTAACAAAGACAATTAGTGGTGGATGAATGTGGAATAAAAATAATGTTTAGCCTTTGTCCAAATGCAAAATAGTCACTCCAAAATGGAAACTTATGTAGGCCTATGCTCATGTATAAAAAATAGACTTCAGGGGGAATATAGAGCTAGGAAGACCCATACAGTTCCTTTTTTTTCTTCAAATTCTTGGTAATTTCCCTGCCTTTACCTCATCCAATGTATTACCAAACTAGATAATCTTTTCTGTCCCTGGAGTCTCCACTTTTTTTTTGGGGGGGGGAATGCCTTTTCATATTATACACCCGAAAACTGAGTTAAGTTAGAACGGCTGCCATTGTATCAGGCATTTAAAAACCTCATTCAAACAATCCTTTATGAGGAATGTATTTAATGTAATTGTTGGAAATTATGCATGCTGCCAGTTTGGTCAGGTTTATCAAAAGAGACAATCTGGTTATAAAATAATGAATTGAATAAAAGAAAATAAGGGTTACACAAATAATTGTGGTGTACTTTATTCCGTACTGAACCTAAAAAAAGCATATTTGTCCAACTGCATCCAGCAGGGATAGATAAAAGTCCACAAGACGTCTTAGAAAAAAGGACATGGGATCAGGATTTCTTAGAAAGGTTGAGATGTTGGGATCAGCAAGCTCTTCTGGTTATGATTATAATTTATGATACAGAATAGTTTCATGTCTTGCTTTGTTTTCTACCATTGTGTGTGGGTCGGCAAGTACATTGCATTTTCTAAAAGACAGCATTGATGGTAGATTGAAGGCTTTTTTGTTTTTTTAAGGTGAAACTTAAAGGAAAATCAGAGTGTGTGTGTGTGTGTGTGTGTGTGTGTGTGTGTGTGTGTGTGCGTGTGTGAGAGAGAGACCTGGGTCAGACTTTTGTTAATAATAAATTAATAAATAAACATTTTGAAAACTTACACAATTGTGTGTGAAGCTCCAGCATCAGTTGGCTAGCCCATTATTATATAGCAGCCCTTATTTGGCCTGAATCTAGTAGCTAGGTTTGAGTAGGCTACAAAATATTAAGCTTATGTGGAAATATTTCATAGATTCTCCCTAAAGACATGCCAGAAGATATTATTGTGCAGAAATATATATTTTACATTCTCAACCTCAGACATCTATTGGAAACACATGGTTTAACAAACCAAGCCTTATAGGCTACCTATAAAAAACATGGCTAGAATGTGGAACAAACCGTGAGCAAAATGGCTTTTTCTCTAGTCCAACAGTCGAGTTAACCCGTTTTATAGTTGGCCACAGTAACAACTTGCTTTCTCGAGCGTAATTAGACTACTCCAAGAAAAAACCTCCGAGAAACCCTCTCGTCGTGTTTTTCCACCAGGATCGAGGGGAATCTATATTACTGGAAACAGCCTGTGCGCATTCCTATTATCTTTAATGTTGAGGCGGTGAATTCCCAGAAAGAAGGCTCTGTCAGGGCCGCCCGGCGGGGCGGAGTCAACCCCTGCAATTATTCCTGGAAAGTGAATAAGGAGAAGCTGCCGCGCGATTCCTGGGAGTGTGAGCCGGTTCAGAGAAGGCAGGAGCCGGTGGGTAAAAACGGGAGAGAGATAGGTGTTGACACATAGACCGAAAAAAAAGACGGGGCTTGACACGGCGTTATCCAAAGAAATAAACGTTAAAAAAAACAGTTTTTAGCAAAAACTGCTAAAGCCGCCTGCCACCGAGCGAGACAACCGGCAGCGGTTGGAGCAGAATGGTTGGTGCGGCCGGTGTGACGTCAGAGCCGCCGGTGCTGTTCTCAGAATAGATTTCTAGGAAACGGTATTTTTTAAAAGCCAAGCCTTTACACTTCGTCCTTCGCACATTTGGATCCCATTCTGGTGACAACCCACTCCAACCCGCTGCTACGGAGAATTTTATGTTTTAAATTCATTTTTTTTTTTTAATTTTTAACTAAACGTTTAGATCCAGTGTTCATACACTACAGGACCAGACCCTTTCTGGATACACCGAGCTCTTTTATAGTCATATCTTACCGATGTTGAAGTTTATTTTCTCGTAAAGGTGTTTTTCTTTATTTTATTTTAGACAGAACTCAGTTATCATATGTTTTCGTTATTTTCTGAAGCAGAAATAACCTACTGGTCGGATCTTATAGCCCTGAGGATTCAAGTAATAGCATGATTCTTTGTTTACCAGGGTGAGTCTACTTTTCTTTGTTTCAACGTTTTCTCTTTTATCGTCTGTGTTAAGAACATATATAAACTAGTTTATGTAAATCTGTAGAACTATATTACTCTATAGCGTTAAGTCATATCTAAAGTCTTTAAATAAGAGTGTTAATTATACGTTTTTCTTACTCAAGTCAACCAATTCCAAATGCAAAGGCCTGTTAATTATAAAAACTCATAAACCTTCTTTATAGGTTAGTAATAGTAGGCTAGTAGCCTAATTATACAGCCTACTTTTTTATTTAACCAAGAAAGGCTGACTGAGTGTCCTGACAAAGATTGCCGTCAATAACAGACAAAACTCAAGTTAACACAAAATATGTTACAAAATCTGAATAAAATAAAAATATGATTCTAAAATCATAAATACGACTTTGTTAAACAAGCCTATATGACTATATATATGAAAATTAGGTCAGTTGTTCACCTGACATCATTTATAATTTATAATTTCATGACATTTATAATTTCTTTGGCACCATAATGTACAGAATAAACCTTGCAGATTAAAACAGTTTGCATTCATTTACTGTTGAATCATATTACTCTCAAATGCAACTACATACATGTTCATTGTGTACGTGCTAAAAAGAGCAACCAACAATCCCAATAACCTATCACTTATATATAACATACATAAATTATGTGGTATTGTTGTTAAAAGTGTCAGATGGATAGATTTAGGCTAAACGGGGAAAAATTCAATTTCCTCACAAATTAGAGCATCAAACGCAAATGCTGTCCAATCTTTTAGTTTAACCTCGTAATTCTCAACACATTTATACTGAAAGGGTAAGACTGGATTTTACAGCTGTGGAATATGGAACATGCAGGAGAAAGATAGTGGCAAGATCCCGCCTGTGCAAGAAGAAGGGGCATTTGAGGGTGGGGTGGTATGGAGATGGGGGCACACAGGACAAGGGAACCATGGAGACAAGCAAAGGCACACAGACCTATCAAATGAGATATAGGCAACAATTTTAGATCATATAATCAACCATGGCCTAAGTCTGACAGAGTGCATATTTTCTTTTTTCTTGCACATATTGTACAGCCGTTCCTGATAATTTTGGTGTTGTATATGTTGTTGTTTTTTGTACAAGCATTCTTTATATATTTGCAGTTGGCTGGTGTGTACATAAAATGAGAAATAAATGTTCTGTTGAAAGTATAGTGTGTGCCATGGCTGACATCAATATTATTCAATTGCTTCAATATACAATGTTAGCAACTGGGCAATATTACACAGCTTCTATCGCACTGTGAGTGTCCACTGTTATCTGTCATTTCATTTTGACTCTCTTGGTCAAAGCAATGACAAATTAACCTTTTGTTTTGATGGCAATGATGTATTCATTGATGGATTTATTATCATTTGAAACATTTGAAACAAGTTTATTCTTTTGATTGAGTGATCACATTTTGTAAGTCACATAGTGGTGTGAGGATTGTTGTTTCAGTAAATGTGCCGATTGAGAAAAACTAATATGGAAGGGGAATGCCTACTGTATCCGTTTTGTTGTGTGTGTGTGTGTGTGTGTGTGTGTTGTGTTTTTAAACATATTTTCCATCTTATTTTTTTCAGTCCCAGAGCTCCTCTGCCCGCAGCTCCATCCACCGAAGCCCCACGGGGCATGCGGGCAGGAACTGTACCTCCTACCACTTGCCTTCAAAGCACCCCTCCGCTATGGGACCCTACAAAGGATCTGCGGGCGATTGCCAGCAACTTCTGCTATCTGGAAAATTCAGGTACAGCATATGAATTGTTTCACATTCACAGCCACAAATAATGTTTGGCACGTTTTATCTTTTTATTCTAAGAGATTTTTTTAAATTACTTAATTTCGAACTGTTAACTGTAAAATCCAGCAATATACAGGACAGTAAAAAAGAGTGTTTAGACTGTTCAGAGTGACTAAAATGTAGGAATCTGTGTGTTTAGAATGGTACTGGGGAGCTGTAACTGCAGCTCAGGCCCATGCTGCACTTCAAGAGGCATCCGAAGGAGCTTTTTTGGTACGAGACAGCAGTCACCCTCTGTACATGCTGACCCTCTCGGTCAGGACTGCACGCCGCCCCACCAGTATACGGATCCAGTACAGCGGCGCACAGTTTTTGCTTGACTCAAGCTCCCCAGCCCGGCCCAGCCTGTCGTCCTTTCCCAATGTACCCAGCTTGGTGCAGCACTACATGGGACCAGAGAGGAAAGCAGAGGAGGGTAAGGTGGTGGAGGAGGCCCCTTCAAAACCCTCTCAGCAGACAATTCAGGAGACATCTGTGGTGTTAAAACTGAAGCGGCCTGTGTACAAGCCCCAGGGTCTCCCCTCCTTACAGCACCTCACACGCCTGGTCATTAACAGGCACTCTGACTGCCCCGACCAGCTACCACTCCCGAGGCCTCTTCTGCGTTACATACAGAACTATCCCTTCAAGGTATGATGGGTCTCTCAACTCCATCATTATGACTAAAAGGAAAAAAAACTGTCAAACAGGTCCTTTGTGCCTGTAAATGACATGGCTGCTCCAGCAGTTGGAGGCCAGTCATGAGTATACTGGGCACAGGGTCACGCTGTTGCATGCTGATGAAAAATGTACAAATTCAGTTAACGCTGATGTGCCTGGTTTCAGACTTTTTCGTGGACTGGGTGGTAAAGAAATAGACGACTTGTGAGCAACCCTCAGTACTGTAATCCCTTATTTTCTGAAGGATGTGGAAATTGTCGATGTCTGTTTTAACCTCATCAGTTCTGGATGTACATAGTGTTCCTAAGAAGTCCACTGATTCCATTGAGACATCTTTTGCGCCTTTTTATTTTTCTCAGTAAAACATTTTTTCTACCTTTTACATATGTACATTTTCTATTAAAATAAGCAATTAGAGACTAACTTGCTGTCCTTTCAATCAATTTCTCTTAAAATGACAATATTACTCAGGGTACAGTTGTTACGAAATATTTTCAACTTCAAATCACCTTTGAAACACAAATAATTTGTGGCCTTTGAGCTTTAAGTGTGTGAGGGACAAGGGAGGAAGTGAAGGCCACATTGTGTGTGTGTGTGTGTGTGTGTGTGTGTGTGTGTGTGTGTGCCTGCGTTCATGTTTTATGTTCAACAATGCGTACAGCCTGCATCTGAGTCAGCGAGTGAACAAGCTAAGGGGAGGACTGTTCATCAGCGGATTCACAGAACTACTGAATGCTTCCTGGGAGGAGGGTGAGATTCTGAGAGGGAGGGTTCTAAGAAAAGTCTCGGTAATTACCTTCAGCTTTGAGCCTGCTTTATTGCCATCTCGCACACATTTGCTATTTTGTTCAAATACGACCACAACCATTAGCAGATTAAAAGTGCAACAGTAACAGGAAAATGATTTGAGCTTCTACAAATTCTCAATTTTGAGTGATGCAAACGCGTGCTGGGCGGCTCAGTGGGGGTAGGGGAGCTGAGGCTGTGGTGACATAGGCTAAAGCTAGTGTAATAGGATCTCAGCTTCTCAATCCAAATCCAGCTTGTGTTCCTTGTTTGACTTCTCTTTACGAAGGATGCAGAACCGTGGCCTAAGAAACCAAAACAAATAGACTCTGAATTTGGATTTGAAATGCAAAAGAAGCACAAAGCAGGGGTGTATCAAAGCAGGGGTGTATCAAGCTTAATTTTGCTTTTAATCAAATGTGATGGGCTAAAAAAATTAACACTTAGTTATTTAGTCATTTAGTTACAGTTAAATGATGACAAAATGATTTAGTGAGAGACATAGAGACTGAGAGGCTCTCTAGACAGACCTGCCGGTGATGTCGTGTCGTGTCTCCACATAATGCATCTCTTGCACATTTGCCTCCACCCAGTGCTGAATGAGCAGGGGGTGTCTGGGGTCCACTTCCAAGTAAACACGGCTTTAATTCACCAGAAAGAGAACACAATATTGATTAAAACAAATGTATTATCAACAGGACAGAATTGTCAAAAGCAACCCTGAGATGAGAGCAGTGGCTAATGTCTCGAACTGTATTCACTGGAAGTCTATTAAAAAGCTTAACTTATTAAAAAAGGCAACACGATACATGCTTTTCCAAACATGCTGTTCTTCCGAGAAGCCATTGCCGCTATTAGGAATTAAACCCAAGTGGGTTGTGTGTGTGTGTGTGTGTGTGTGTGTGTGTGTGTGTGTGTGTGTGTGTGTGTGTGTGTGTGTGTGTGTGTGTGTGTGTATGTGTGTGTGTGTGTGTGTGTGGTTCCTTACCCATGGTTTAATAGGATCTGTGGAGCCAGAGTCAAAATCTGTTTGATCACTTTTAGGCCATCTTTACCTCCATCTAAAGCAGCATGGTCTTCAAATCTGGGCACACAGAAATCCCAAACTCAATTAAATACCTTAAATGTAATGTCACATTTAAAAAAAAAATCTAAGGACAGCTAATGCAGTGATGCAAATTGGTTTTATACATTTTATGCATTTCAAAAGTTTGACTTGGATTTTGGTTACTCTGAAACAAATTTAGTACATACAATTTAATTTTTTGTCAAGAATTCTAAAGTTATTAGTAGCTTATGCCTTTGTTTCAAACCCCCCTGTTTAGCTTTTATAAACAGTATATAAATGGTTGATGAAATGGTTTAAAGCAGCATTAGAGAACTTTTCCTGCTTCAGTCCCCATACAGGTTGGAAGGAAAATTGTCCATTACATTACATTGTCCAGTTAATTTGAACTACAGATCCGCTACCCGATCTGGCAAACTTGCATAATGTAATAAATGGATAATTCCGCTTCCAACCTGTACGGGCACCAAAGCGGGAAACGTGTTGCATTAAAGCACATATAACTCACTGTACGGCCTACAAAGCCAAAATGAAGTATGTTTTAGTCAAAATTTAGAAAAGACCAGAATCTGACTTGTTAATATCTGTTTTAGCATACAATTTCTTTATGCCACATAAATGTATAATTTAAAAGGACACAGTACCTAAAGTTAAATTTGCAGTTACAACAAAACACTACACACATAACATGTCATACTGACATTTGTGAAATCCATGAAATAAAGTTTTCTCATTACAAACAATAACAGAAGATGGGAATCATTTCAAAAATGTTTTAGCTATCTATAATTGTTTGATTGCTAATGTTAGCTCAAAACGCCAATCAACTGACAACCTTTGTTGTTTTTGATGTTAACTTGTAGCCAGCAGTAAATGAACTTTGTTAAGTAGGTCCATTTTTACTGTATTGACATTACATAAATCTCTCGTTAGCATCTTGTAGGCTACTGGTCGCAAAGTGACGCATTCGCGACTCAAATCTGTACTTGACTTACGGGAAGTGACAGCTAACCTTGGCTAAAGCTAAATTTCGTTTTCCCACATTTCCCTGTTTTCTGAAATTGAAACATATTAACATTTATTAACTAATCTAAGATTAAATTAGTAATTTAGTTTGGTATCCAACATAAATAAGGTAGTAGCTAAGTCTGCTAATGGAGAATAAAAAAAAAAGTAGCAGTGACTGCCATCTCAGCTCTAGTGAAATCCATGATGTGGTGTGGTTAAGTCATATTATCAAATACAAACACATCCATCTGTTACACAGTTATCATGAAAACTTTAAATCCTTTTTTCTAAACTTCAGCTTCTCTGTAGTTACCTTTATCTGTCTTAGGCAACAGGCTATGTTAGATTTGATTTAACATTTTCACAGTACAGGTACTGAGACAATGAATTGCAGTCTAGCATTGAACCAAATGAATTGAGAGAGGCTGAATGTGTCACTTAGTTACTGAAATATTTCAGGTTCCAACGTCGTCATATCCTCTGAGAACAGGTATGGGGGGTTACTGACCAAAGCTGAGACATCGCTACAGAGGCTCAACAGAGTTTCTGCATCTGACAAATCACAAATTCAAACTTTTTTTATCAGCAGTATGTTTAGCTGCGTTTTTTTAATAAGTAAAATGCTTTGCTTTCCCTTACCTTTCATTACATCTATATGATGAATCTGTAATCTGTCCTGAAGCCCCAACCTGTAGAGAAAGATCCTTCATCAGATTTTATGCATTAGTCTACATGCCCCCAATAAAAAAAAACATTAAACACAACAAAAGAACCTTTACAACTTGCTCACATGTGCTATTGCAATTACCTTAACGCATTCTCCCCTGTTAAATCCACTGCATCTTGGCTTTGATCCAGGGCAATGGCTTTGAGCTAGTGTAAGAAAAACAAAAACAGCAATAAAAGTGCTGTTTACTTTTTGGATACAACTACTTTAGGGAAAATAAACTTTTTGTCTGCAACAGAAAGTCAAGAAATTTTTACAACTTTACGATATGCTAACAGTGGAGAAAGAAAAATAAACAGACACAGTCAACCTTATGACAGGATAGTGTATTGTATGTTGATAATATGTGCTTTGTGATGTGGAGACAATAGTGTATTTTACTTCTACAGCTTACTACTATGCTACTTATTATGTTATGTTGTTCTATTAAACTGTTCTATTAAGCACTGAATCATTTAGTCTTTAAAATGTCAAAACCGGCACATGGCCATCATCAGCCGTTTCCAAAACAACCTGTTACAGGACTCAGACGTGCATATAAAAAGTAGACTAATCCATAACAACAGTAGTCTGGCTATCACCAGACCAAGCCAAGCTCAATATATTTGAGATTGAGCATTGTATGGATAGTCCTTCAACCAATCAGACCAACGATCCAGGTGATTTAGAAGCAACAGCGACATCAACCGTGCGCTTCGGTGGCTGCTATGTTGAATGTAAACAAGGGGCTGCTTGCTTGCTTCTCTATTGTCATCGTCATTGTGTGAAACCTGCCAATAGCGCACCAGGTAGATAAGCCAGTTTGAGATTGGTTACCACAAAACTGTAAACTGAAGCGGGAGAATTAAACGTGCAGGTTTGATTTCAAAGTACAGCTGAGGCTGATGAGAATGTCATTAGTTTTTAAGGTATTTAGCACTAGAGGAAACATCAGGGGATCACCAACGTTATTCAGATTCATCCTGAAGAGACCAATGTCTGCACCTAATTTTAACAGCATTCCATCAAATCCATTTTTTTCACTCCAAACGACTAATGTAAACCTCATGGTGTCACTAGATTAAAAGTCAGGAACACCAAACTCATTTGGATAGGTCATCTGGGGACCATGAATACAAAATGTGCTGCCAATACATCTATCATATGTTGAGATACAATAGTGAAAAGTGGAAACTTTGACCTGGTGCTGGTGCTAGAGGAAAAGTCAGGGGACCACCTTTGTCAGCTGGCTTTATCATATCATAACATATAATATGAATGTCTGTACCAAAATTCATGGTAATCCATCCAAAAAGTTTTGAGATATTTCAGCCTGAATCAAAGTGGTAGACTGATGGACACTGCTATTCCTAGGCACTTGCCGCTAGTGTGGCTATTTCTTACAATTATCACAAACCCCACCTGAGGCAGACTTGTCAGCAGACTAAGAGAAATGGCACCGGAGCCACATCCCACTTCCAAGCATGTTTGCTGGGCGTCTGCACCGACTCCAGTCCCCAGCTTCATCTCCAGATCAGTGAGCACGAGTTCAACCAACTCCTGCACCAACACAGAAAAAACACTGCTCTGGTCATGTATGATGGATCATTGGAATTTCACGGTACGTTGTACGTATGTGTGGCCTGTTTTTCTTCTGTCAAACCTCGGTTTCAGGTCTTGGTATGAACACAGGAGGTCTCATCTTCAGTGTCAGATCTCTGAAGTCCCACTCCTCTATCACATACTGCACAGGCATTCTGCACCAAACACAAACATTTATGAGTATTCTCAGAAAAAAAAAATCTGAATGCATATTTATACAAAGATGTACTGTATGTAGTAACTGTATACCCGGATAGGCGTCTAGAGCAGAGCTTCCACAGCTGCTCAGTTTTTTCTGGACTGAGAAGCTCTGTTAACCTCTTCTGATCAAGACTTTCTAGCTAGATAAAGAAACAGCATGTAAAAACAGGTGAATGTGGCTATTACAGCATTATGTCAGGCAATAAGCTCAGCAAATTTCCACTCACAGTTTTTGCCCCAAACAGATGAGCAATGATGTAATGGCTAGAGTGGTCCGACTCCGTCACACCTCTCTCAGCAAAGTGTCTCTTCCATAAATTCACCGCTTCAAGTGCAGTGATACCTCCTGCAGGTAAGGCTGGAGCGTTGCCTGAATGCACTGCATGAGAGCTCCAAAGTCCCTAAAAGATCACAGAGAGACTCTAAATAACATTCCACAGGCACTTGTTGACTTTCCCTTGTCACTCCCCCTCGGAGGGAATCCCAATCACAATTGAAGTGATGCTGAGGAGTAAAATTTGAAAGTTTCAGATCAAATGAGTTATGTGAGATTATTAGATATACCTTCACAATCTAATGCAATTCAGTACGAGACTACATGCTACTGAGAGGTGATTCTAAAAATCTGACTCTCATGTACTGTATGCAAATGGTGCGTCTGGGTCTGCTGATGTGATTATTTAACCAAGTTTGTTCATTCTGAAGATTAAATTAAATCTTAGCTTTTGTCCAAAAACAATTTGAAACTGTGCTTCCACTGCCAGACCCATATTCTGTAAGACAACTTAATATACACTTATTAATACAGATCTTAAATCCACTCAAATGTAAATCCACATCAACAACTACAGTGTTCAATAAATAAATAAAAGCGTGATCATTCTGTTAATATCTGCACTGGTTTGAAAGTTCAGTTGTCAAGTTGTTACGAAGAATTTATTTACTTGCACTCAAAGTTTAGTAGGTTTTTTTCTCTTCATTTCTCTTTAATGTTGTTTTTTGCTGCCTGTTTCCACATGTGCTAAAAACAGTTAGCGTCATCTACTGTACCAAGATGATTCCCAGAAAACAACAAAAATCTATTTGCCCTTTAGTTACCTTTGGTCCAACACTCCTGCAGCCAAAGCATCTGTAGCCTGAGCTCAGAGATCTTCGCCACATGATTAATCTAAACAACCCCCTTTACATCATTCATCTTTTAGTTTTAGAGGAATTTAGTTTGTGTAGCCATCAGCTGTTCTCGAGGCGCCCTTACTGTATACTGTTATACAATATACTTTAAATTCTTGGTTACTTTCGATTGTATCACCCAAAATGAACATATAATATAGCCAGATGGCACGCTACTCAGATAACCTCACATTGCGAAGCAAACCTTTCTGTTGACGACGTGACGCAAAACGCATGGGCAAAACGTCTCCCTATGCGACGCACCTGCGCAGCACTGACCCTGGTGAATACTGTTGCATTTACCGACTGTAGAATATTAGAAATTTTTTAACATGTAGACAGCAAAACCCAGCAAAATAGTGATTAGCACAAAAGTCCCAGAGGGTTTTGATATATTTTACGTTGTATTAGACGAGATAATGTAAATCGTGTGAACAGCTAATAGCAACGTTATGTATTAACTTGAATCTATCTGAACGACACTGTTTACTATAAAATAACGCAACTGTAACACAACCAAAGATGTCGGGGAAAAAGCGATTGTTTTTTGTTGTCTATTTATTATTTTGTTTGTTAAAAAAGACACATCATCATCATAATCATAATCATCAACATCATCATCATCCACTGTCTCCGTAGTATGTTTTGTGTCTGTAATGTGTTGTGGTAAATTACGAGGAGCTCGTGAAGGTATCAGTATTGTCGTTCCATAAATCTGTTGTTTGTGAGTATGTCGAGTATTAGCTAAGTATTAGAGAGTTGTTGGCTAGTTTGCTGTTAGCTTGCCAGCATTTTTTCCCAAAGTGCAGTGATAACACCTCGTCCAGACGTTAGAACTGCTGACGTTAAATGTTTACCCAGGCCTCTAATGTTAACTTGTTTTTCAACGTTACAACGGGACGTTAGCTTCCGTTGCTAAATAACAGTTGAGGAAAATCGGGGCAACCACACACAGAAGGAGACTGTTATCTGAAACTGACACGGTTTGGTTAAAGTTTGTTTAGCTGAACATTTGGTAACGTATCTAGGGTAAGGCTGCCCTGACAAAAAGGTCTAAGATGAGCATGACCACTCGAATAGAGTGTATATTTTTCAGTGAGTTTCATCCCACCCTGGGTCCAAAGATAACATATCAGGTAAATATGTCTTATGAATCACCATGATCACTACTAATAAAGCATAATTTTCCTTATCATGATAGTAAAGTTATACTACTAGAGTTTGGTATCAGAAACATAAAGTACATTGCACTGTATCTATGCTGTTTGTCATTGTATAAATATATGAAACACTTTTTTCAAAATAATATCTGATGATGCCAGACATCTTGGTAAATAGTTCCAGGGTATTTGCATTCTAGCTATGTGTTTCCTGTATGTGTCATGGCTGTAAAATTAGATTAAGTGCTCTTTATTAATGGAAAGCATGTATTTAATCCCTCTACATATTTGTGTGGAATTGACCTTGAAAGTGTAAAGTAAAGTACATAATCTTCTTGGTGCATCTTATCTTATAGGATGAATGTCCTCACACAGTGTCCCCCCATGTCCTCTCCTGACAGGTCCCAGAGGAATACATTTCCCGGGAACTCTTTGACACAGTACAGGTTTATATCATCACCAAGCCAGAACTGCAAAACAAGTTGATAACAGTGTATGTAATCTAATGCTTTTTTCTCCTTGCCATAATTCATTGATTTGTTTGCCCCATTGAGATCTTTTTTAAAACTGCTTTTAATGATTAATGTGTGTATAATTTTAGTGTGTTATTTTCTTTTTTTTAACTCCTGTAAGGGTCTTGTGAAAAACACTATATAATAAAATCTATTATTATTATTATTATTATTATTATTATTGTTTTAGACTTATGTTGCTCATTTTCAGTATCTGTGTTCTTTTTATTTAATTTTTAGCACTGCCATGGGGAAAAAATTAATCGGATGTCCTGTGTGCATCGAGCATAAAAAGTACAGCAGGAATGCCCTCCTGTTTAACCTTGGCCTTGTTTGTGATGCCCAAATCAACACGTGTGCCCTTGAGCCAATTGTCAAGAAGCTGTCTGGGTACCTCACAACTCTAGAGGTAGTGAATGATGCATTTTTGCATCTGTATTTGTTACATGTGATTGCTTTGATGCAAAGTTTTCAGTAATAAGACATCCCAGAGATGAGCGGAATTGTTTTTTCCTCGCTGTGTTGCAGCTGGAGAGTGGCTTCATATCCAATGAGGAGAGCAAGCAGAAACTTTTACCCATTATGTCCACCTTGTTGGAAGAACTAAATGC
Source organism: Etheostoma perlongum (assembly GCA_026937815.1). Lineage (NCBI taxonomy): Eukaryota > Metazoa > Chordata > Actinopteri > Perciformes > Percidae > Etheostoma > Etheostoma perlongum. The sequence goes on along the minus strand of CM049374.1, from coordinate 26,961,419 downwards.
CACAGGAGCCTGCACCTTACCCATAGGTATATGATTTTATATTTTACTGTGTATATATTCGAGTAGAGCTGCAAAGATTGATTGATTTATCGATCAGTTGTCAACTATTAAATTAATCGCCAACTATTTTGGTAATAGATTAATCTTTGGAGTGATTTTTTTATAAAACTAAAAATAGAAGAAATCTCTGATTCCAGTTTCTTCACTCCAGACAGTAGAGTGAATGTCTTTGAGTTGTGGGAAAAAAACAAGACATTTGAGGATGTCGTCAAAATCTTGAAGGTGCTTATTTTCTTCCAAATAGTTTTGAAGATATTGCAGCAGCACCAAAAGTGACTAACCAAAAATGTAAATAAGTAATACTTTTATAAGGTTTCATTACAGACAAGAAAGGTCTGTTCTGTCAAATGTGTGCAACGAACAAATATTTGTCTTTTTCAATATTCAGATGGGCTGGTTACAGTTTACTTGTTAAATTTTGCAATACTCATAAAGGTAATTTTCTAGCTGTTTATTTTAGGTGATGTGGATTATTAAACCCATTTTCTAAAACTGATTAGTAGAAATTAAGGTTCTTTCTTGAAACAATTACTAATCCTTCTTCAGGAACAGTATTGAACACTAAAGTTCATGGCTTGTCATTTGAAAACCTCATTTAGGTATGGTGGCAACAATAGTTGTTCTATTTCTTTTTTAATCAAGTCTCTTCTCTGATCTGTGTTTCTTGTTAGACGAGTCCAACACCATCCATCTAAAGCTGATCCAGCTGCGAAAGGACCCCCCGATTGTCCAGGAGTATGATGTGCCAGTTTTCACCCAGTGCAAAGACCATTTTATCAAATCTCAGTGGGATCTCACCACTCAACAGGTATGCCTTGTGACCGATATCGAGGGACCTTCTGATAAGATACAGTATGTGCCGAAATTCAAAGAAGAGGAGAAAGGTTAATTATTAAAGGCCTGTTATCATCTGTTCATGAAGAGATATAAACATTTATTTTTATGAATTCATATGAGAAGGTGCCATTTATTGGTACAATAATGTATTATTGCTGTAATAATAAACAGACTTACAATAGCCTGGTACGTAGTATATACTTTTAATCTTATTAATCCAGCAATTCAGGTCATGGAATTTAGTACGAGCCAATAATGTTCCACTGTATGTTGTTTACTACAGATCCTGCCCTATATTGATGGATTTAGACACATCCAGAAAATCTCTGCTGAAGCTGATGTAGAGCTGAATCTTGTTCGCATTGCGGTGCAGAATCTGTTGTAAGTACATTTCAGTGAATACGTGGCAACACACACTAGTGGCAGCTGACGTGTGTCCAAACACCCGCATCCATTGTTTTCTATGTACAGTAAGCCCGGGGGCTGATCCACACCACCACATCATGACAAAACACTATCCTGTTTATCAGTGCTGATAGTTGTTAATGTTGTAAGACTTTGTTTCCAAAAGAAACCAAAGAGAGATACTGAAATCCTCTTTTTCCTTCACAGGTATTATGGAGTTGTGACCTTGGTGTCAATTTTCCAGGTATGATGGTACTGTTTTTGATATTAAAGCCACTGTGATTTCCAGAATAAAATCAAAATAGAAAAAAAGTCATATTTCATAATAAAGTCTTTATTGTATGAAAAAGTCGTCATAGGTGAAAACTTATAACTTTATGTCAAAAGAGTTGTCATAGGTGAAAACTTATAACTTTATGTCATCCACGTCTTTTATTTGACATCAAAGTTATGACTTTTTTTCTCAAACTCATCATTTTCTACTTTAATCAGTAACTCATGTCATAACTATTTGAGGGTTTGTTCAGTTCGGTGATTGTCTTGTCCTTCCAGTACAGCAATGTGTACTGCACTACCCCCAAAGTCCAGAGCCTCATCGACGACAAGCCCTTACAGGATGAGTGCCTCAGCTATGTTACTAAACAGGGTAAGTAAGGTTCATAATTGTTGAACATAAGTCTTTTTTTCCCCTTTATTTTCTGACGTTGTATTGTCTGTCAGGTCAGAAGCGTGCCAGTCTGAGGGAGGTGTTCCAGCTGTACTGTGGTCTGAGTCCAGGAACCACAGTCCGAGACCTTTGTTCTCGCTACTCGCAGCAGCTTCAAAGGGTTGATGAGAGGTCGGCATCAATCACCTTATCAGTTCCTGAAAAGACTTCACAACTCTTGAAAAGTTAGGCCACAGTGACATTAATTTACATGTGGGTTGTGTCATGTGTTTCCTTTCAGGAGGCTGATCCAATTTGGACTGATGAAGTCTCTTATTAGACGGCTGCAGAAATATCCGGTGAAGGTGATCCGTGACGAGAAGAGCAGGCTGCCACGACTCTATACCGGTTGTCATAGTTATGATGAGATCTGCTGCAAAACAGGCAGGTTTTAAAAGCTCCTTCTGTTTGTTAAGTATAACTAATACATAATTTTAGAAAACAAGTCTGCTTACAATGTTGTAATTTCACAGGGATCAGTTACCATGAGCTGGACGAACGTTTGGAAAATGACCCCAACATCGTGGTGTGCTGGAAGTGACATGAACTGAAAACAGACTGGAAGATACAGAGAAGCCTTAACCAAAGATGCCTTCAGTGACAAGAAGACCTTTCTTGAAATAACAGTGAAAGTGAAGTCTTTTTTTTGTCATTTTTATGTTAGATTAGTGTTGTTTTTTTTAAACAAATGTCCTTGTCAGGAATTAGCATACTTGTCTGGTTAGGTCAAGTGAGGAAGGAGATATTTATTAATACTGTCCAAAAGAGAATTTGTGATTAATAAACAAGAAAACACCAATGTGACGGTTTCTTAAATCACAGTGTGTAAAATGATGAAAACAATCACATCAAGATTGATTTTAGCGTCAGATTGAAGAACTGAAACAAGTGGATACAGAAGATTTAGACTGGAAGAAATCTATCTTTGAAACTACAATAAGAAAGTTTTGTAAGATAAGATACACTTGTATTAATCCTCAGCGGGGGAATTTGGTTGTTGCAGCAGTAAAACAGAAACAACAAAAATAAATACAGATACATATAGAAAGTAACAGAAATATATAACAGCTACAAAAACTAAAATAGAAACTATACAAAAACATTTGGAGACAAATAGCATGTATAGTATAGTGCAGCAATATATGTAGTGTTTAGTATAGTGTAAGATACAACGTAGTGTATTTCATGTCATCAATTCAGAGGAATTTACACCACTACATGTATTTGATTTCTATAGTTACTAGTTTCTTTACAAATCAAGATTTAAAAAAATATAAGCTTCTAAAATATGATATATTGTTATAGATTAAATTACCAAGCACTTTATTAAACAGTAAAAATGCTACTTACACAGTAAGTACTTTTACATTTGTAACTCGAAGTACATTAAGCTAGTAATATTTTTGGATTCGTTTTACAATGTGGAACTGCAGCTCTGGATCATAAACTGCTCATTGAATAGAGTTTTTCATACTCAAGCTGGTTTTGTTTTTTGAAGACATACCGCCCGTCTCTGGCGGCAGAGAGGAACTGCGCTATGGGTGCGCATGGTTTGCAGTCACCATGACAACCACAGAAATTCAAGGGTATCGCTAACGCTAGCTAGTTAGCTAGTTAACTACGAAACAATTTAACTGAAGAGTGACATTATTTTTCTTTTTTTACTTGATAGTTTGCTGAGTACTTCCTTTGACGAAATGGACACGTCTGTAATTGTTCCTTATGAAGCAGAGGGGTTTGTTAAAAGTCTGGAAACATTCTCTCTTAAAGAAGTGGGCTCAGAGAGGTAAGAGCTAGACTAAATAGCGTTAACGTTAGCAAACCGTGTCCATGGTCGGACACCGTTCGTAGCTGTTGGACATATCCGGGCACTTTATCCATGTTAGTTTTGACTTGAGGGACAGAAAGCAAATCTGCCACAAGCCAGGCGACCTAAGAATTCTCCACTGTTTATAAAATAGTTCACATAGCCTAAACGTTTTTTCTTTATGTGTGATTATTTCTTTGTGTGTTGACAGGTGGTTCAGACAGCATGAGTACATTGAGAAACTTAACATGCAGGCGATACTAAATGCTTCTGCCATGCACGATGAGTTCATCAAGGAGCTGCTGGTGTCATTTGGAAAGGTGACTGCTACTTCTCTAGCTAAAGAAATGTGGAAATGTCGGTGGCATTTAGAGAAGTCCTGCTAAAAACTAAGAAAATTCTTTTTTTCTACCGGTTTATATTGCTGAAAATTACGATAGCATGATGAACACAGAACAAGCTTTTGTCTTTTTTGTCTCCTCCCCCTCTCTAGATACCTGTCCTGGTCCATGAAATGATCCTTGTTGAGGTGTGGAAGCACAAAGTGTTCCCAATTTTTTGTCAGCTGAAGGACTTTAATCCCAACAACACATTCTATCTTTATATGGTGGTGAGTGTAAAATGAGATGTAAAGTGATGATCAGCTTGCAGTGCTCACACTTGATTTGGTGTGTACTTTAATGTCTCCTTCTTAGATCCACCATGAAGCCACGGTCATAAATCTACTTGAAACGATAATGTATCATAAGGTCAGTGTGTCCATAAACACATATCCCTACATTGTACTCATCTGCACCATATTTTATATGCGTTAAAGCATGGATGTGATCACATGTGACATGTTGAAAGAGGTATGTGTATTGTGCAGGATTCATGTGAGGCAGCTGATGACTCTGTTCTTGACTTGGTTGATTACTGCCACCGCAAGCTCACCCTGCTGGCCAGCAAAGTAATCAGGGAGGGTGCAACAACTGACCAACACAACCTGACAGGAAACGCAGTTGCTTCCTCTATAGAGGTACTGAGATCTGAAATTTATAGTGTTTTTGTTGGTTTTATTGTTTAGACTATTGCAGAGGAGTTCTTCTGGTACTGATTAGTCACATATTTTTTTCACTTGGTGAAGGTGTTGCAGATGCAGAATGCTGCAATGGAGTTTGAAATCTCCCTAAAGGCTGTCTCTGTGCTGCGCTACATCACTGATCACACCGAGAGGTACGGCAGTGTGTCTGGACCAGGGTTTACAGAAGAGAATCTGAGAAATCTTCTCATTCTTATAGTCATTTACACATCAAGCTAAATCTTTACATTATATAGTATATTTTTTTAGATACTAAGAGTACAACTGACTTATGCTGCAACAACTATCATTATTGCTTTTTTCTTTTTAAATGTATTTAACATTTTGTTACTGTGCAGTTGTAAAAAAAAAAAAAAATTGCGATTTCTCAAAACAAAGGTTAACAAATCTTCAAATTGCTTGTTTTGTCTGACCAACAGTCTAAACCCCGAATATATTACATTTGCAATCATATTACAAAATTAAAAAAAAGCAAATTCTCACATTTATCAGTTTTCAAAGTAGTTGCACATTAGTTTTCTGTCATTGTGTTAATTCACCATTCCTTTCATCTCTACAGCTGACAGAATTATATATTTTTTCTTTACAGTATCAGTGTCATTAATCGCATGCTGTGCACCCATAACATGCCTTGCGTGCTGGTCCAGCTGATTGACTGCTGCCCTTGGAGTCGCTGTAAAGAAGGTATATCCCACTTCTTGCATTTTAAATTTGTCTTTAAATTTGTGCATGGAACATTTTGCCTAATACATCATTCAATTGCATACTCCCTGTCTCCAACTGAAGGTGAGGTAGAAAAGTACATAAATGGCAGATGGCAGAAGATTCCTGTTGAGGACCATTTAAAGATGACAAAACTGGATGGTCAGGTCTGGATTTCCCTTTACAATCTGCTGCTGAAGGAAGACTGCCAAAGGAAATATGACTTCAACAACTTCAACAAGAACCAGCTTCTAAAGGTATACTGTGAATACAATGTTGACTGACTCTTTGCATTGGACAGCAATTTTCATTTCTTTGTTATTGTGCTGTGCTGCTTGCATCATTGTAGTTAATCATCAACTATAAACTGTATCAATTACCTCCTTCTAAATCAAGGGGCTACTGTACATTAGCTGTACACTGAAGCTTTAAGCAACACTACGTAACTTTTCCCACTTCAGTCTTCCTACAGGTTGGAAGCGGAGTTGGAAGCGGAATTGTCCCATTATATCTCATTGGAATTACAGATCTGCTACCCGATCTGGCAAACTTACATAGTGCGGTTATAGCCGGTAGAGAGCCGCAAAGCAAATGCAGAAGTGCCGTTCACCCTGTTATGAGTTGAGTTGAAAAAGTTACATAATGTTGCTTTAAGAAGTGCTTGAGTGCCAGATTATTGTCCTCCAACATCATATCTGATCTCCTCGCTTGTTAAAACACACATTCCGTTTCCAAACGTTGTTTTGACTAAGATGTTTCCTCCTATTATACGCTTTCTCATCCTCTTCCTGTTGCATTAATGATATAAACAGAGAACCTTGTGCATCCTCCTGTAATCACTTTTTTCCCCTCTTATGCAGTCTGCCTAACTCATTGTAGAACATTTTAAAGAAGTTGTTTTTGTTGCTGCCATGTTATTTGTGGGCTTATCATTCATGTTACACAGCTTCGGAGTTTCTTGACAGAAGTGTTGATTGATCAGCTGCCAAACCTGGTGGAGCTTCAGCGTTACCTGGCTCATCTGGCCGTTACAGACCCTGCCCCTCCAAAAAAGGAACTCATTTTAGAACAGGTGAGTACCTGTTCTAAAATTCTCCCACATGCACAAATATCTCTATGCCTAACTATGTCCCCTGTGCATTTACCCTCCAATTTGCTTCATGTGTAGATCCCAGAAATGTGGGACCACATTGTGAGAGAGAACTCTGGGAGGTGGAAGGCTATAGCAAAGTATCAAGTCAAAGAAACTTTCAGCCCATCTGAAACTAAACTGAGGCTGCAGGCACAGAGGTAATACTGAAAACACCAGTCTAAGGCACAGATAAGTCTCCTCTATCCAATTCCTCTGTGATTATTATTGAGATTGTTTTCAGATAATTATCTGTACTTTCTACTCCTTATATTTTAAAAATAGCCTTGTAACTCTTATTTTGGTTTGGCTTGTTTTCATTCCGGCTTGTCATCGTTCTAAAAAACACACACAAAAAAATAAAAAAACCTATCCAGATAATTGCGCCATCCGGAGTGAATCCGTTGCCCTCACAGATTCCTGCAGCTAAGCTTGGATGTACATTTACATTCCAATAAAGGCTATTGATAACATGCCTCTAAAGTTTGACTTTTTGCACCAATACAATACTTATAGGCAACTAGTCATATCTTCTGCTCCATGAAACACATGTTAATGCTCAGTAGTACACATATAGGGTTCTTTAATGTATTTGCATTGTACTAAAATGCATTCATTTTCAGTGGGCATAAATATGGCTAAAACAGGTGCATCCCAAATTTTTCAACATTAACATTTTAATATAACATTATAGGGATATATAGAAGTCTTTTTAAACCCTAGTATCTATACTTCTACCTGAGTATTGAATGTGAATACTTTTGACACCTGTGATTGTTTTACCAGGTTGGCTAAGATGTACAATTTGGATGTGATGGAGAGATTACTCCCTGAGAAGCCAAAGTGTGGATCCTGTGGGAAAGAGGCTACAAAGAGATGCTCTCGATGTCAGGGAGAATGGTACTGTCACAGGTAAGACATTTATACATATAAGTAAGTATTGCGGATGCTGTTCCCGACTGTCATAGTGAAGAGGGAGTTGAGCAGGCTTGATGTACTTTCCAACCCTCACCTATGATCATGAGCTTTGGGTAAGGACTGAAAAAAATATATTGTGGATGCAGTATAAGCTGCCAAATTCCTTTTCCTGTTCCAACATCTGGATAGAGCTTAGAGTTGAACCACTGCTCCCTTCGGTTGAAAGAAGCCAGTTGAGTTGGTTTGGGGATCTGACTAGGATGCATCCTTGTGGAGGTATTCCAGGCACTTCCAGCTGGGGGGGGGATACAGTGACAGAGCCAAATCAATGCTTGAGGGAGAACATTTCCCACATGGCTTGAATCACCCAGGAGCAGGAGGACGTGACTGATATAAAGTCTTGTTCATCTTCTTGTTTTTCTACAGAGAATGTCAGGTGAAACACTGGTCTAAACACAAGAGAGTCTGCCAGCTTACGGCTGAAACCACAGAGAAGATCCAGAGGGACCTGCACATCAACAGCTAACAGAGAGAGGCTATTGAAAGTACTGGTGGCAGATGAGATATAAGAATATTGATTCACAAAATGGCAGGAGAACAGATGTGCATATATATGATGATGCAAATTTGCATTTTAATTTGGGAAACCTTTATGCCCAGCTCCCTAATTCAGTTGTACCTTTTTGTTTTTGGTACTGTTATGTTTCTTTATGATAAACTTATATGTATACTGTTTTAACCAATCATTAAATTCTAGTTGAATTAATTAAAGTCTATTTCATGAAAGAGCTTCCTTCTCTGTCAGGAGATGTTATACTATTGTTAATTAACACAGCGCAGGTGCATTGAACTTTGTTACACCAGCAGCAAACTTTCAAACTTGTCTTCTTGTCTCAGTGCTATTAAGAATAATCCATGCAGGTATTTTCACAACAGATAAGAGTCACTTATTTATAGTCACTTAGTTAAAGTGGCTGTGAATTTGTGGCTCATCTTCTTGGCTATTATTCCTGCTAGTTATGTTTAGACTTTACCCTTTCCTGAATGTTGGATTGTTGATTTTCTGTTAGTAAATACATAACAGACTGTTTTGGTAAATAAAACCCAGATTAATCACAGTTTGAGACATTGGTTGGAGGGGTGGGGGACTTTGCACGCCCACTCAGCTGTGCTCCGGACTCAGAAGCACCCCCTATGTGAAAACATTCCGGATATCGGTACAGCTCTGGCTCATCTTACTCTCGTTTTTAATGACAAGCTGCTTCCTCCTACAACAGTCTGACTAAATCAAAAGATGGTTAGTGTCTCCAGAAGTGCTCAGATACCGTGGTTACACCGAAGTTACTAACAGAACTTGGCGCGCCGAAGATGATAGATTATTTCCAGAGATGTAGCCGCGGCTGCTGCGCACCTCCGTTACTTGGAAACCGTCAGAAATGTTCTGCGGAAAGTTTTTCTCCTCGGATGGAACAAGTTTAGAGACAAAGCGGTTGCCACGGGGCTGCTTTCTCCGGTGTTTTGGTAAGTTAGACTGAAGATACTGAAGAGTTTATATTACTTTGAAGTTTAAGAAGTGGTCACTGATTCGTTTTATTAAGCCCGTCACTGCTTAGATTTTATTAAGCCTTAGTGCTTAATTTACTTAAGCAGTAAATGTATTAACTTGATTTACTTAAGCCTGAACTAAAGAGTTTCCATCCTTAAAGCCCTCGTAAATGCGTTTTATTTACAGGAATTATACTCTTAGTAGTAGTACATTATTATTACAGTAAACTAATGTGTTTTACATTAGGTTTTTTCTAATAATACCCTGCTTGGTTAGCAGACTATCAAATATTATACAACTGTTTACTAAATGTTATGTAGGCTATGACCAATCAACATGCCAAATACAAAATGGGTTTCTAAACCACTATATATTTATATACAAGAAAATGGTATCCAAATAAAATGTCTGAAATCTACTGTATATGGAAATGACCAAAACTAAACAAACATAATACGTCTTAGTTATATAATCCATGCAAATTTACTATTGCCCTGTACCCTAGTACAGTTTGCTGTATTTCCATTTTTTGCTACTATGTAGTACCTGTACTACATTTCAGAGTGAATTAATGCTGTTTACATTGAAAAGCATCAGTAATAATGATCCAATAATACAATATGTAGAGGCACCATTCTGCTGCATGAGTACGTAGCCTATATTTAGCTGATAATAAAATAACATGTCACCAGTATGGGGTCAATAAAGTCTATCTTATTTAAAACATCTGTACAATGACTATAGTAACTTTTTAATGCAAGTTGTTTTTTCATAATGACACTTTGTTATTTTGTGGTATTGCTACATTTATGTATGTACAGTACATGATCTGGATACTTATGCCACCACTGCATGTAATTGTTAGACAGTAACTTTTTCCCCATATAATAAAGGAGTCTAAGATTGAATCGCCTTTCTGATTTTTAAAAACAAAATGTTGTTCCCAGGTAGAGCAGACCTAACATTCAGAATCTGCAGAGTCAAATGAAAACCTTTTCAAAAGAACAGATTAAACACGGCTGGTTTCTGTGACTAACTCGCAAAGTGAAAGGAGATCCATCACGTGTTTGGCAGGTACCAGTGTGTTATTGTGTTTTTTTCTGCCTGTCAGTGATGATGGAGGAAGCCAGGCTCTGAGTGACACAATGTCTTGGGGGGAGTTCATCGAGCTCCGTGACCTGAGGCCAGACCAAGAGCGGATAGAGCTGACACCAGGCACACATTCGCCCTGCTCACCCCCACGCCTGGAGAGAGCCAACGCCCTGAGGATCAGCCCGGGGAAGGTCCCAGACCTGCGGAGCCAGGTGGGCATCATCAGGGTCCTGAGCAGCACTGAGGACCCCCAGCTCACTGAGGAGAAGGGAGAGGGACACAATTTCCAGCCCTGTAGCCACGCTCAGCCCACGTGGTGTGACCTGTGTGGGGACTTCATCTGGGGCCTGTATAAGCAGAGCCTGCGGTGTGTCAGTGAGTAGGCTGTGTGTGCGCCTTGGTGTGTGTATGTGTGATTGCCTCCGTGCATATGCATGATCAGAAATGAGATCAAGACAGAGTAGGAGGAAATGTCGTTAAACAGAGAAACATGAAGCCACTAATGGTGCAAGCCAAATATAACCCTGTACTTGGCATGTTACCACATACAAATAATACCTTGTCTGCTTGGTTTGTCATGCCATTCTCCATGTTATTAATTGTTTAAGTGATTTTGGTGGTGTGGTTATTATGTAGGCTGCGTCGGTTACAGACCTTAATGCTCTTCTTGCTCAAGACTCATCTTTGAGTTGCAGTAGTTTTGAACTTGCTTTCCAATTCCTCTTCATTATCACCTCCTTTTCCTTTTTCTTTGTGAAAATAATTTAGTGTGCAGAAGAAAAACTTATGGTGAATATATTTATATAACATATTACCTATAATTTCACATATGACACCTGCTTGTCATTGTGTATCTTATTTCTGTTCTTTTTTATTCCACAGATGCACTCAACAGATACAATGTTATTAATCTGTATCTTAAGAAAAGTGTTTGCTATGTATTAATATTATATACACTCAGTAGCGTGATTTCTATAATAATCAGCTCTGGGTGACATTGTCAGAAATGTGTAATTTATTATTATTATTATTGTTGTTGTTGTTATTATTAAGGTCATAGTATATATAAAGGTAGTGTTGTACTGAGCTGCATTATATTCAATGGAGTTTCTAATTTTGTGCCCCCTCATGTATGTAAATGGAAAGGACAAAAAATAGAAACACCTCTCAATATAATGTTGTCCAGTGCAACAACACCTTCAACTATGACAATAATAAATATACATTTTCAACAATCTCAGCAAAAATGCAGGGGGAAGCCAACTTAGAGTAACTATAGTGACCAGTAATGTCCAGAGAAGGACATCAGCCATTGAGAACTGCGTCACACATTTGATGGTCATATGTAGATTATGTGTTTGCCAGTTTGTCTAAACTCCTTGTCTAAACTGACTTTCTGCACTTTCAGATTGTAGATTCACGTGCCACTACCGCTGTCGTGCTCTGATCCAGTTGGACTGCAGCTGGGACAGAGGCTCAGTGGCTGACCACACATATGTTGTGGAGCACACCATAGAAACAGACACAAATGTGGTAAGGACCTTTATTTTTGGCAGTATGACTGGCTTAGTATTATTCAATTTCTTCAATCAAATGTAGTCTTGCTCACAATCAAAATGGTAGGAGGCACAGTTTATTTGCCTATTACAGCATCCCTAAATCAAGAAGTTATTGCCATATTGTGCCACTGTGGTTAGAATGAAAAAAATGAGATATGGAGTGAGGAAACTGGTAGCTTCCACAAACTCTCTTTTGTACGTTACATTATGTGCTACCTGGTAATTCTGCTAGAATGCTTTAGGGAACAAAATGGAACTGTATAAGGGCCAAAACAGGCAACCATTGTACATGACAATAAAGACACACTGCTAATCCAGGTCCACTAGCTGCCAACTGGGGAAATGTGGTATTGTCGAGAAAAACAAAATGTTACAGATAAGACCTTTTGGAAGATCTGGTTTTGTTTATTTAATTACTACAGTGGACAATCTGTTTGCAGAGTCCGTGAGGATGCTGTTACACCTAATGTTTTATACATTTAAAAAACAACAACTCAAAAACAACGGTAAATCATAAAAAACAGATGACATTTTTTAGTATGATTCATCATGAAATGTGTTCATTTTAGTTTTAGAGTTTTGTATTTTAGCCCTGTCTTTGCTAGTTTCCATAGGGGCATGACAAGTAAAAAAACGTGTGACCCTATCCAGATAAAGTCAAGTCCACTCTGCTGTACGTTTACAATCTTACTAGAAGAAGAGTTCTTACTGTGCTTTTCTGCACTACAGTGTTATTTTTAAAGAGGGGAGTCAAGGCTACGAGCCAGTCGTTCAAGGCAGCGGGTTTGGTCTCTTGGTAACGGGTTTTATCAAACACGTGTTGCTTGTCAAAGGATGACTGGAATGTAAAAACTTGAGAAAGCTGTTCAGCAGAGTATGAAGAGTATAAAGACATGGCAAGATCTTGTTTTGGTGCTTGGGATTTTGTGTGCATAGTCTTTTACATAACAAACATTTTGACTTGACATCGTAGGGAAAGCACAGGGGGAACTAATATATCATTGATGATGGCTCGTTATAGTGGAGTCTACCAGTAAGCAGTACCAGTGAGTCAGAATGCAAAGTACCAGAGCCATAATTAATCTTATTAATAACACCTGTGTTTCTAAAATATCTGCAATAACCTATTACAAAGAGACAAGATCTTATTTTATCAATATCTCTTTTGTAAGGATTATACAACTAAAATATTTTACCTTTCAGAGTTTACAGCAAGAATGTAAGAACAGTTGTAGGATGTCTGGGTGTAGCAGCCCCCACACATGTGAATGCATCACTTCACACTAAGAGGCACAAAGTATTTCCTGCCAATACACATTAACTAATACGTGTACTGATACCTCCTTAGCATGTGAGAAAAACATTGAGAATATTTTACAAATATCTTCACCAGTTGGACACGTGCCCATTGGTTATGTTCTCAGTTTTATTACTTAGCCTGGAACCATTTTCAATTTCCAAGGTGCAGCCCAAAATGCCTCTGGATGCAATTAAATAGACCTACAAGCAACTAGAGCAATGAAACAACACAGCTCTCAGTGACACATGCACATTGGTGTTTTGTTTGGTCTATTTTGAAGCAGGAAAAAAATGTCCGTGGGGTCACAAACTTTCTGACTAACAGTACTGCTGGACCCAAATATTTGACTATTCGAATATTTGTTCATTGGGTCGGAAGTCGATTTTCAATTTTGGGATTTGAATATTCAGGGCTCTTTGCAATATAACAGTATCCTAAATGAATGCCTTTAATTAAACAGAAAGGCACATGTTGCAGTGCAGTGTTTCCATGTTGGCTCAGTGTGGGAATCTGCTGTCTTTCTCTTCTTTGATCTCAGTGTTTCAACCTATTTTATACAGTCCATGGTTTCCCTGAGTGAATGTGGAGTTCGATTTGTGTCTTTATTAGAAAATAAATGATCTTTGAGAAAAAAAAAGCTTGAGAAAAAGAGTTATCACACTGATAGCAAAAAAGCAATTTATGAGAAAAAAAATATTTCAGAGAAAAGGTTTTCATACCAATAGCAAAAAATAATAATATTTGCGACTAAAAAACGTTTTGAGAGAAAGTATTTTCTCATAGAACATAAAAAGATATAAATTTGAATTTTTTTAAATTATTTCTGAGAAAAAAATAATTGTCTTGGGAGTCAAACTGAATCATTACACCATTGTCCATTCACCGGCATAGATGTGCTGCCTCAGTGGAGCACTGAGACTCCAATGTTTGGGTAAGATGATAACACACACAACTCGATGGGTAGCTGGCTGAGCAAGTTCAGCATCACTAAAGATTAAACATGAAATAGGCTATCCTAAATGTAAGCTAGTTTTCCATTACTGATGCATTTGTTAGATTGACATGGACAAAGAATAGCACTCATATTCATGAATGTGTATTATATTATTAGCATGCTAATTGCTAGTAAAGCTAATCGCTAACCTTTGTTCATCATATACAACCTACAACCAGGTTGTAAATGATGGACGCGCCATCATACAGTATATCATCCTCCTACTCTTCAGGTGCTTTGAGGCTAGCAAGTGCAAAGGTAGAAACCAGCTCACTACTAATTTGGCATTTGATTTAAAAATAGTATAAACCAGGTGAGTTTGCAAGTTTACCTAGCATGATGGCAAATTAGCGAATAGCTTTACTAGCGACTGGCATGCTTATAATACAATACACATTCATGACTATGAGTGCTATTCCTTGTCCATGTCAATCTGACAAACACATCAGTAATGGCAAACTAGCTTACATTTAGGATAGCCTATTTCATGTTGATGTCATCATCGAGTTGTGTGTGTTATCATCTTACCCAAACATTGGAGTCTCCGTGTTCCACTGAGGCAGCGCATCTATGCCGTTGAATGGACAATGGTGTAATGATTCAGTTTGACTCCCAAGACAAGACGATGCTCACTGGACTGGCCAATAGGAACGTGGCCACGCCCATGACATTATTTTTCACAGCTAGAGCAAAATCCTGACACGAGAGCAAGAAAGACTTAGGTTTTGAGAGCGAAAAGAAAAATATTTTATTTTCTCTCATAAAATGTTTTTGCTATCAGTGTGATAACTTACTTTCTCGGATCATTTATTTTCTTGCATGTAATAAAGACACAAATTTAACTCCATGAGCACAGGGATTTAAACACACAACCACCAGGCCGGTGTACAGCGGAGAAAGGTGCAAGGCTACAGAGCCTTTCATCTCACTCAGTTTTAGATGCTGTTCATTTTCTAGTGGAAATTAAAGACAACTTCATCAACATGATTATAGTTTTTGTAGCCACATTCTCACTACAAAAGCTATAAACTTGTTGCTGATTCTTCATCTTTATAACATTATACTAACAGTCTACCAGATGGTTTAAGGTGCCCATATTATGCTCATTTTCAGGTTCATAATTGTATTTAGAGATTGTACCAGAATAGGTTTACATGGTTTCATTTTCAAAAAACACCATAATGTTTATTGTACCACACATGCAGATCCTCTATTCACCCGGTGTGTTTAGGTCTCTGTTTTAGCTACAGAGTGAGACATCTCACTTGTTTATGCTACAGAGTGAGACATCTCACTTCTATACTGTCTCTGTTGGGAGTCGCACATAAGCAGTAGAGGTAAGGCTCACATCAGCTAGATAACTTTTTTACAACTTTCAGGACATTGAGAAACCTGTATCTGACTCGAAACAGAATGGTTTGTTTTTTTCCAAGTTTGTATGCGTGTGGAAGCACCAGAGACACAAAATAGCACCCCAAATCCCAGAAAAAGAGATAGATTATTTCATAATATGGGTACTTTAAAAAGAGTTTACATTGCAGCATATGCATACTGAAAATTAGGGATGAAACTTATTTTCATCCAGTAGTGATCTAATACCAGAGTTCTGTGGATTGTGGATCAATACTCGATCTGCTTACTCAGGTCAGTTTCTGCCACCGATACCTATCTGGCATTTTGGATTGGTGCATCCTTGTTATTTTATTTACTAATTCCTCTCCAGATCATTTTCTCAATTATTTTATGAATTCTTTGTTTGATAAATTGTTTTCTCTGTAAAATGTCAGAAAAATATGAGAAATGTCTTTTACAAATTCCCAGAGTGACATTCATATTGCTTTTTCCCCTACCATCTTTTTTTATGATAAAACTACATACGTAATTGTTTTTTTTAGGCACGTCCATGTCAGTACGTGCCAAGTTGCATATATCAGTACTGTGGCCGACGGGCAAACGCCCTGCAACTTCAGAAAACACAAGCAAATTAAGAAAACAACTTAATGTGTTGTCAAATTAATTAAGTTGTTTTCTTAATTTGCTTGTGTTTTGTCTATTTGCATGTGTTTTCTGAAGTTGCAGGGCGTTTGCCCCTGTCGGCCACCGTATATCAGAGCTTTCAGAAAAAAATTTGTGACTAGTTGTCTGGCATTTAAGGGGCCTCGGGGTATCTCCCAGTGTCTGTAAAAATGATATCTCCCTTTTACCCTGATTGGTTTCTGGCATGGGTTTCACCCATAGACTGTAACAGTCAATAGTTTCAGCATGCTCAAGCTTTTTAAACTAGATAAGGAAAATGTTACTTGACTTGTTTTAAGTTTTAGAATGTATTTTTGGTGCCTATAAGTTCAACAAATGTTATAGCTCATAAATTAAGAAATAATAAGACCCGCATGTTGTATCTGGCTGTGTGTGGTGAGTGTGACCAAACTGACCTATCATCACATGACATATTCAGCAGGAAAGAAGCAGCGGGAGCAGCATGGGAGTAGGGGAGGAGGCATAGAGGGGGAGGGTGGGGGTCTGTGGTATTTCCACTTGCCGTCCAATCGCGAGCGGCTGCGGTGGTTTTGTGTATTTTCCAAACTCAACTGAACGGCCTGGGTGGGGCCTCGGCGAGGGGAAGGAAGCGAAACAGTAAGGGCGGGGTCCTGAATACATCCTGTTTCACACAGAGAGTTGTTCACAGTAGAAACGTGGCCCCGCTTGAAGTTAAAGGAAAAAAAAAATTGTTTAGTTTGTTGTATCAAGGCGCTGCAGATATAGTTTGGGCAGGTTTTGTATTGAGCCAACTGGAAGAGCTTAATTAGTTAACGTTATTTGTGCTTTTAGACGTCGTATCTTAAGTTCAGTTTGTTGGTTCTAGCGTTAGTGTTAAAGGTTTTACCGGGTAGTCAGCATGACAAACGCGGCTAGCAGTTCGGACAAAACTCCCTCTTTCGAGAAGACCTGGGGCAGCTCCACCAGCAGCGGCTACTGCAGCGAGGAGGAACCCGACTCCGAGTTTGAGCAGTACTTCACCGCCCGGACATCTTTCTTTCCCCAAACCCGGAAAGCTAACGTTAATGATAACGTAAAACAGGTGAGAAGTAGCCTAGATAAAGTATACAAAAGTAAACGTCAGGCATAATTAAAAAGTCCTGTCCTCAATGTAAAAAGGGGAAGTGAGACCAGAGAGATCTCGCTCTCGCGTTATTTGATATTTATGCTCTCCTTGGCAATTCTAGTTTGTTATATTTGAGAATTTTATCCATACTTTTATGGGGGGTCAAATGCCGGGGTGTGTTGCTCAACAGCAACCCAGGTCTGGAGCTGCTGTGTGTTTTGCTCAAGGGCACCCCAGCAGAGGAGATACTAGCCAAGTGAGATTGCAGGCTAGGATGGAGTTCTGGTTACTCCAGTTTTGAATAAACAGGCTTGAGACTTGAGTTGTGTGAACTTATAATAAAATGCATGTCAGAAGTGGCAAAAATAAGTGGGTGGTTTTGGTGTAGAAACACAATCCATCAGGGGGTGTTTTCTATTTTAACAAGCACAGACAGACCCACAGCTTATGAGAACAACCCAAATGTCATGTTTAGTGACTCACACCCGCTTCCCCATCATTCAGTTTTTCATACTCATTTCTCAATTACAGATGACTAATGTACTGTTTTGGAGAGATTCATTTTGTCTTGTCACCCACACCCACTTGGATATCAACTTATCCTATTGGGAAACCGAGGCAGTTTGCTTTATAACTCAGTGACAGTCACCATTTTTTGTCTGCGCAGAAACCATTTTGATATGACACTTTTCTGGGCATGTAGAGACACAGTTGTTGCATATGTTTTTCCTACCACTATTACCATGCTGGAAAGCTCAACTTGGCCCTCATATCATTGATTTATTGACTTGTTAACAGCAGCATATTAACACTACAGTCTTCCAATCTGCATATGGATTGCTACAATTGATTTTGTTCTGCTTGACATGATGTGTAAGCTACCCAGCCCCTTTTTAAAAATTACAACTTTGCCTGGCTTATTTTTCATTTGATAATCCGGGCTCATGAAAATAGATGGTGGCAGGGTGGAGTTGGATACATTTTAGATAAGTATCATTGCAGCACCCATAGATGCTGGACATTGATATCCTATCCTGGATAGATATCTTACCTTTTTACTCCACAGGAAACCTCCTGCTCCTATGAACCTTGAGAAATTAGCTGCAGTACAGTATGTAAAATAAATCTGCTCTGCGTCACAGCTCTGTTGAATTTTCTTTCTATACAGGGGAAACCCAATTGGTCACTAGTACACTCAGCAAAAGACCTAATTGAGCTAACGGCCATGCAGATAGTAACGGCCAAATGTGCATGATTGAAACATGACTGGGATTGTGTGGTTGATGAGGCAGTTGACTTGACAGGATGTGCCTGTAAAACAAGGGAGGGCATTGTCTCTCCCACTTGTGAGAGCCGGGGAGGGGAGGCTATTTTTACATGAATACCATGTTAAGGAATGCAGTGCAGAACCGTTGCTTGCAGTCACAGCAAACGGCTGCCAGTTGCACACACCCCTCCTTCCTCTACCCCTCCTAGACAGAGGATTCGAACAGGATTGGGCAGAGCTGACATCATCGTTTTTGCCTTTGCTACGTTGTCAGGAAGTTGAGTCTGATGCAACTGGTGCTCACTGTGAGAAATAACAGAAAATCAATTAACATTATATTACTATTATAATGACCTTTTTACTAAAGGTTGGTTGTTTTTACTCATATTCTCAACAACATTAAGCAATATTTTTGGAAGAATAACTTAAATCCAAATAGTTGCTTTTACACAATAACTTCTCACCTTCCAATTTAGTGTTAAAATGTATTACATGGACCTGGTTTCATGCAACAACAAAAAACAATTCCTGAAAAACATATTTTGAATTACTGTATATACAATATTTTCATACAACAGCAGCATGTTGTAATGAGATTTATTCCATGTAAAAGTCTTATACTTACTCAATGAACAGAGCATGTGTGATATCATCCATTGGTTTGTGGAGATCTGCTGTCCATCGTTGAGTTTGCTGTTACGGGCGCAGCCATCCTGGTTGAGCCCTTACACTCTGTTACACACTTTAACTCGCAATCACATCATAGCCACACCCTAAAACACCCCTGCTTTATTGCCAATTTTAAAACCAACAAGACCATAATTCAAAAAAAAATAACATCATTCTGTGTTGCAGAAGACTTAAAACTAGCAATTGTGACCATAAACTAATTATGAAAATGTTAACTGAGGTATCGAATCAATTGAAAAGTGAGTCACTTTCTCATAGACTTTTTACAGAAACCAACCTCCTATTGCAACCGCACATGTCGTCCTCTGCTAGAATTCACATAAAATGCAGGATAAGGCACTTCCGCATTTGCAGCATTTTGCCGAACCGGGTGCCTTGTCCATTAATATTAAAGTCAATGGTTATGCCTGAGTAACTCGCGTTCCTGATGTGGTTTGGAGGTGAACACTGACACCTGGTGGCTTAACACTGAAACTCCTCCCTGTCCCCTCCAGGATGAACAGATTGAATGGGGAAAGCAGGAGTTGAACACTGCAGATTATCAGCAGAAGGTGAAGGAATACAACGCTCAAATCAACAGCAATCTGTTCATGAACATGGTGAGTAGTGTTTTGAGTCACAAGTCCATGCATTTTAATGTTGAGGTGTTTTTTTTTTCAGTGTAACATTTTAATTGTTCTCAACAGAACAAGGATGGTTCCTACACTGGCTTCATAAAGGTACAGTTCAAGTTGGTGCGACCTGTTTCAGTTCCACCTCCTAAGAAAGGAGGTCACGATGCTAGAGGGAGGAAGGCTAGCGGAGTAAAGCGTCGCACCTCTTTCTACCTGCCAAAGGATGCATCCAAGCACCTGCACATAAGCTCACGCACTTCTGCTCGTGAGGTCATTGAAGCTTTGTTGAAAAAGTTTACTGTGGTGGACAATCCTGGCAAGTTTGCTCTGTTTGAGCGCAGTGAGCGTCATGACCAAGGTACCACTCCTGTTTTATTATGTTTACACTTTACTTCTGCAGCCTTATTTACTTTAATTTGAAATTGTCACGCTGTACATTAATTTGAGTCTTTTTGTCTGCCTCTTTTCAGTTTATGTTCGCAAGGTATCTGATGATGAGCATCCCCTCCGTCTGCGTCTGTGTGCTGGGCCCAATGAGAAGGTTCTCAGCTTTGTTCTGAAAGAGAATGAAACTGGAGAAGTCAATGTGAGTGCAACATGAATATGAGAATAAGGAAGCCAAACGTGATTAGTTCAGAGACTGTACATTCAGTAATGCATTTTTCTCTCCTTACAGTGGCATGCCTTCTCCATGCCTGAGTTAAAGAACTTCCTGCGCATTCTGCAGCGTGAAGAGGAGGAGCATGTCAAGCAGATAGTTCAGCGGTGCGCTCTAGCCCGCACCAAGATGCAAGAGGCTCTGGCTGGCTCGACCCCAGGCTGATGCAACTCTGCGCTCGGGGTTTAACTTGCACATCTTGGCTGGACAATCGCCTGAAGATAACCAGTCATCGCTGCATCCAAAGATCCCAGATAATACAAATCAAAACGCCTCTTGGATGAACGAGAGAGTGAGACAGGGCGCAAGACAATGAGAGAGAGCTGGCGCGAATGTGCGTGTGAAATGATGCGAGATGAGAAGTGCCTTACACCTGGAGAGTCTGATGTGCCTGAGAGAATGAGTTGAGAGAAGTGAATACTGGCAGATGAGACAGTGGTCATATCCAGTAATGTCTTTTGCTATTAGGTACCATCTGATTATCCTGTTTGCCTCAGCTGTGTCACTTTAACTTTGTAACAAAATGTCAGTGATGGTTTTGGCATTATTAGGTATTTAAAAAAAAATGTGGCTTTTACATACAGTATGTAGATATAGTGTTGAAGTCAAGCCCTGTGTTGTAATTGAACCTAAAAATCACATATCTAGAATGACATTCCTTTATAATTTTCCAGAATATAAAATTGTTATGTGTACAATCTTGACAATACTGCCACGTTTAGATTATGTATATTGTACTTCTTAACCTTCAAACTAACATTTATATTGTTAGAAAGTTAAATACACATTTGTTGCTGAAGGTATTTGGATTTTCATTTGACCTAGGCTAAAAAAAAAAAAAAAAATCTGCCATGTCCTCTCGATACCCCTGATGGGTGCAACTCTATTTTTTTTTTTTTTACTGTCAAATTGTGAGTTTGACTGATGTATGGAGATGCAACTATGAATGTCAAGAGAGCAGTGTCACTCTGGTTGACTGGAACCTTGAATGAATATTGGTATACATGTGTTTCACTTGAAGCTGTTCGTCATTCCTTATATCTTTGTTTTTTTCTGTCCTCAAAAACATGTCTGTATTTCAGTTCACTATCATTGTGTCCGTCTATGCACATTGAAGCAACAATTCTTAACGTCGTGACAAATGTGCACTGCGTAAAGTAAAGAATTTCCCAGTTCAAATTTCCCAGTCGTTTTTGTATTTCTTTAGATATACATGAATGTTAAAATATCATAGGGCTCAAAGTAAATTGTTTAAAATCTTAGTCTTAAAGTTAAAAGTATATATTTTTAAAATGTATTTAGATTAACATCCTTGAGATGAGTAGTTAAGTAGCTAGTCGTTAAGTACATGTTTTGCTTTAACAATCAAGCTAGGTGCCTTTTTCAGATCAGCTGATCCCCACATTGAAGGACCAAAACAGCTAACGCTAGCTTGACGTAGCCTCTGGCAAATGTTATAAAAGGCATGGCAATTTAGGATTTAATACTGTGTGATAAGGTAGGCTATTCACCAGAAGCACGTTTAAAGTATCGGGTTTTCTTGGCGGCGGAGGGTAGAGATAATCACGTTTGGAAGATATTTATTGCTGCCGTGTCCAGCCAGTTATCATATAGCTATTGTAGCTAGCTAACATGCGTCAGACAGAAGCTAGCTAAATGGCCAAAGACGGTATGCAGGTAACGTTATCGTTAGCAACAGTTAGCTAGCTACCTATCATTAGCCATTGACCTAGCTAATATCAAGGTGTAGCTTTTATGAGGTATACTGTGCATTAGCTAGATTAGCAAATGTGTTATACGTTCATATGGCAATGTAATTGACATTAAGAATCAGATGGTTTGCGTTTAGTATTCGGTAACTTGGTTGAATGGCCCTGTGGGTTAGCTTCCTGTAAAGCCAAAGTAACAATATCACGTTAGCGTTAGCTCAACACTCCGATTTAGTGAGCCGGTACTTTATACGTTAAACCTTTAAGCTATGTTTTGTGAGTTCTGTTTGCTATTTTACAGGGTAAACTTATTATTCATCAGATTGACAATATAGTTAACTGTGCATTAATCTCGTTTATTATATCCATTCATCAACAAAGTATTAACAAATATGGTGTTTTACAGTAGGCAGTAGCTACACAACTATGGACATGTCTAGATCTCAATTGTCACAGATTGCTCACTTGCACCGATTTCTTACATTTTCTACTTGCATTTAAGACCTTGACCTTAACCTACTGAGCCACTCTGTATGTTTTGTTGTATCAGTGTTATGTGATTTTGTGCATGAATCCTGGCTGCAAACCATTTTTTCTGTAAGGAACAATGAAGATACGTTGACTTTTAGTAGTCACACAACTAGCTAAACACCACCATGCAGAGAAAGTCAAGACTGATTGGGAACGTGTTTTTTCTTTGTTCACTTTTCAGATCCTGGCTTTGATAAGGAATTGAGAGCATATGGCCACCAACCAGATTGAAAGCTTCTACTGAAGACTATGTCTTATCTCTGAGAATGGGTGGTAGTGGATCCAAAGCCAAAGGTGTCTGGCCTTTCTCAGGCAGCGGAGCTGCTGGAGGGGAATCAGCCAGTGATGGGAACGATCAGTCGGTGGCCCGTCTCAAAGGTTCCAGAAATGCAACACCGTTTGTTTTTACCAGGAGAAGGTAAATAATATATATAAATGGGAACTGTTCAGTTCAGCCAAATAACATATTTTCTTACATATTCCTAGTGGGGGATTCTTTCTTATGTATTTAATGAGGTTTTGAGATATTAATATCTGGGAGTTAAAATGGAGGTCAAATATATAATGATTGCATTTTACATGTCTATATCATACAGCTGCATGTAGAGAGATGACACAAAACGGAGGGAGAGAGGGATGTGGAATGATATGCAACCAAATTCCCAGGGTGGATGAAACCGGGGACATTGGGATTCATGGTCACCTCCCTAAACCATAGACCACCAGGGCGCCCCAAACTAAAATTGTCCATAGTGAGATATGTGGATTATACTACTGCAGATCAGTTAAATTCAATAATTTTATTCATTACAGCAGGGCAATTAAAGAGTATATAGCAGAGTGCACACGCAGCTTAATAAAACACAAAATAATACTATAAATGGTTTAATTACTTAAAAGTACAAAAGTTTAAAGTGCGTAGTAACAGCTAAAATGTGCTATGTGCAATGTGTTAAGCCAAACTTGTACTGTTTGCTAGGGCCCTCTAGGATCTATGTGACATACATGTCATTGGAAGGTGTATGCGTAAGCGCTGTGTGGACATCTGAATACCACTAGTTTGTTCACCACCATATGTGTGCACGGCCACAACTACACTACAGCATAGCGATCTACTACGCATGTGTGGATTCTAAAAAAAAATAGTATAATCAAAACTTGTATGCGTCTGTAGTGTCCGTAGCTGTCTGTGTACATGTCCATTTGGGAGTATAACTAAAGCACTCTAGCTTTAAACTTGGCTGGATGTCACTGGGGGTAAGTGGAAAAATATGATAGTGTTGTTATTTGGGTAAAGTGACCATATAACATTTACTTAACTCTGACCTGATGCAAGTCTCCTCTTTTGACTTGTAGTTTTAGACTAACGTTTACTTGCTGTATTGGCAGTTCCTTGTACTATGACGAGGATGGTGACCTTGCCCATGAATTCTATGAAGAGACGGTTGTGACAAAAAATGGCAGAAAAAAGTCCAAGTTGAAGAGGATCCAGAAAAATCTAATTCCACAGGTGAGCTAGGGCCACATTTACACAGTGGTGATCTGGTTGAAGGATGTTTGGATCGATTTGTCACTATGAATTTTTATATATTTTTTAGGGAGTTGTGAAGCTTGACCACCCCTGTATACATGTAGATTTCCCCATCGTCCTCTGTGAGGTGTGAAAAGTTGGATAGGACTGCTCTACTGTGAAGTGCAGCCACAGGTACTCTCTTCCGAAGCCAAGACTGGAGCTGTGGTCTGAGCAAAAAGAAATTTCAAACTGTCACATTAAACCGATATATTGAATAAAATGTTATACATTTGAATTCAACTATGGTCAGATGGTGCCCTGTTCACAAAAATCTGTATTTTGATATTCACAAAAGTAGTGTTTGTACAGGTTGTGTGTCCACTACCCAGCTGATATGTAAGCAGTCTTAGAGAATACATCAAATTAAGTTGTATTTCTCTGTGAGTTTTTTGCAGGGAAATACATGTTTGATGTGAAAAGGCTTTAAAAGTTTATGCCTTCTTTGAAACGTAGAGTGAAAATGTATGTGTCTTTGTATATGTACGTGGGTGCACTTAGGTTTGATTGAGTGGATGTGTATAAGAGAGGGACTGAAGATGTAGTTACAGGGTAAAATAATGAAGGATGGTGAAATTATTGTATATATTGGTCATGTTCTGTATTGTCACGTCTGAGTCTGTCTCAGTTTCCGGAGCTCAGACCTGCACTAGTGAACATACTGTACTGTAAATAATATCAGATTTATTAGTTGGAAATACTTGAATAAATGGTTTACTGAGCTGAATATATTGAATCAAGATTTCTTCTATTATGTTGGTTATGTCCTCTGATTACCATTGAGTTATGTCCAATCACACATAATAACATTTGACTTCTTCTTCCATACATGCCTTTCTTTGGAAGTAAAGTGA
Source organism: Etheostoma perlongum (assembly GCA_026937815.1). NCBI lineage: Eukaryota > Metazoa > Chordata > Actinopteri > Perciformes > Percidae > Etheostoma > Etheostoma perlongum. The sequence continues at coordinate 26,936,287 of CM049374.1, read as the reverse complement.
TGAAAATGTTCTTATTTAAAGGAATATTTCAACATCTTGGGAGATAAGCGTTTTTAGCCGAGAGCTAGAGAAGATTTTTTCCTCTAATTCTTGGTGAGAAAGTGAATAAATGTGTTTCTAAGAACGTTGATCTAATACTAAACTCATGGTCCACATTGTTTGCTTTTCAGGAGCTTTCAACCTATTCTATACTTTATTTTTCAGTACAGAGAGTTTGCTTAGTTGTCTTGGACAAGAATAAACATTTACCAAAAATCGCCAGCTATCCAGAAAGAACTGCGTGTTTTAGAATAAACGGTGTAGGGTACAACCGGGAGGATTGAAACGGGGGACAAATGAAAAATTGCAATTATCTTGAATTGTCGAGTTGTCAATGACACTACAAATGTGTTTCTATCCATAACGTTATCTTTAAAAACAACTGAAAAGTGTTTCATTCGTTCTGGTACTCCTACTCTGTGCAATACTTTTAGTTTGCTGGAAGTGAATGGAGTTGAGATTGCATATATTGGCGTGGTCACTTTTTAAAAATGTGGTCAGCAATTCTTCCATGACAGCTGTTTATAACCATGATAGTGCCGGTCATAAATTATTTTTAGCGTTTCCTCATTGCCTTCTTGAATTTCGGTCGGCCTTGCTGAGCTGTATGTCTTCTGAGTGCAACTAAAACCATATTTTTATTTATTATTTCATACTTATGTAATTAATTCTAGATGGCAGCAGAAATATATACCTGTACTAATTTTGATTAGTAGTTCATGTGTGATTGTGTTTGTTGTCATATATGTGCACTTAGACTTTCCAAAAAGGCTGAGGATGTAATTAAATGTTTGATGGATCACTCCAAGACTCAAATCGTGACCAGTTGAGGCTGCTGATGCCAGCTGGCACAGTATCAAACTTTAATGGTAATGTAAACATTTTGGTGTGCATAGTTTACAAATCCCTACAATAAATGGGTAGGGCTTCCTTTGCATGTATTCTCTGGTGTCTGTAATTGTGTGGAATGTGGTTGGGTGTGTTTTTGGGCCAGAGGTCAGTCACTTTGATGTGTTTCCTCTCCACTGGTCTTTGATATTTTGCTAAAAGTCAGGCATGTATTATATGGATGAGCCCCTTTCTTGTAGAGCCATAAACATGTATGAACTTCATGAATATGACACTCTCTGTTGGTCCATACAATGTGTTCTGTGATGTATACAGTGTGTTTCATAAAAGGGATAAGTTGTCCATGTGGCTGTGGTTAAGCGAGATAGTCATAAATTATCTGCAGCCTTGAAACAGAACTAAAGCATGCTTTGAATTATAAACTATAAAAGAGATATATTATTTTCTCAGAGATCACAGTAGCTGTTTAAAGTAAAAGAAGTGCTTACTGTAGCCTGTTTTATCTTAATCACAGTTGGAGTTATAGTGTGATCATACTAGTGCATGTGATGGACAAAGTAACTAAATGAAAAGAAATAATGCTCTAGAAAACTTGATCCTGTGTATCTAAATACTACCACAAAGCCATGTGAAAGTAGGTTTAGGGGGGCAAACAGCAGTAGTGGAATGTGGACCAGTATGCATTTCTGGGGCCTCATAGGACATTTAGGTACTTTTCTGCCATATTGTTATGTATTCACATACAAATGAGGTGTTTTGTATGTTGTTTTGGTCAGTAGGATCAGGGAAATGAGGTAGAAAACTTTCATTAAGGGCAAACCCAATTATTCCAATGAAATCTTTCCATTCCAGTTTACCAATTCACACGATTACCCAAATGTTTCACAATGCATTAAATGTTCGGGACACAAAGTAAAGGTGGCAGAGCGTCTTTCCAGTTTCCCTGCAATTGTTTTAACTTCCTGCCAGTCCCTTAACTTCTGCTGATGTAACGTTCAGGAGGCAGAGGTCGAAGGCAGGCTGACACTAGAGGAAAATCAAGCTATGCCTTTGTTCCTCTCCCTCCCCTTTTCATTCACATGGGCCTTTCATGCTCTAAATTTTCCTTAAAACACAGAGAACTGATGACATGGTGAGGTGATTCAGCAAAGCTCGGAAAACAAACAGCGGAACAGACACTGACACAGGAAAACATCTCACTTCCAGGCTGTCACCTCACCCAATAATCATGTGCTCAGGGAGCACGTGTGCGTGAAAAGAACAAGTCTAACTTTCGAAGGAACACCGTTCTTCAAAGTGTTAACAGAAACGCTTTTGACAGCTGTTCACGCGCCGATTTCCTCCAATTTACACAGAGTATTAAAACTTGGTTAATTTGGTTAAATACGTGTCAGTGCATGGCCTTCTCCCATTGCCATTGTACCTTGTCTAACCCCGTCTCTTCACCTTCCTATCTCCTGTTCTTGGCAACGTGACGGTATTTGGTACTTGGTTACTTCACTGAGCCATTACCAGAGGCTGTCATCATGTGCCTCGGGCAGCAGTGACATCTGCATTCCAGATGCCTTGTACCCACTGTCTAAAGTGTGCTCAGAGCATTAGTGGAAAAAAACATTAAAATCACTTCACTCAGTAACAAAAAGAAAATGTTAAAGAAGGCTACTTCATGTAAAGTAAAAAAAACAAAAACAAACATGTATTTAGAATTTTACTTTTGAATGGTCAAAAATCCTTATGAAGAATCATCTCACAGCACCAAGTGATAGGCTAATGATATGTGAAAACAGTATTTGTAGACTACCTTCATTCAAGAACTTACAGAACAACACTTACAGAAGTGCTAATTTGCCTTCCTTTTATGCTATATTATACTTAAGCCTTACTATGTTTTGAAGACACATGTACTTTGCCTCCATTACATTTATCTAAAAACTATAATTATTTGCAGATTTTGATTTTCCAGGTTAAACCCATTAACAGCTCATAAAATACAATACCTTATTATAATAACCCAAAAGTATACAAAAGTAGTTATCGTTTGATTTACCTTGCCCAGCTAGAAAATTTAAACACTGTTTAATAGGTTATCCTGCATAATAACTAAGCTTACTTTTACATTTGATACTTCTGTACCTTTATTTGAGTAAAATATTGAATGCACGACTTATACTTGCAATGGAGTATTTGTGTGGTATTGCTATTAAAACCTTTAGTGATTGGAATACTTCCTCCAGCACGGGTGGTGCTAGTCTACTGCAACAATTTCATTAACATTGCATCATAATTTACAAGCTTTATGTTTTCCTTACAAAATGGACACAAAGTAAATCACATTAAATATAGCTATTACATAAATGAAGAGTGAAGAAAAACCTCACAAAATTGAATAAATTAACTTGTCCTGCTTTTGATCCTTAAACTTAACACTGTTACTGAATTGTGCATCAGGGTGTTTAGGATGTTAAGTTTTTTCAAAAGTAACATCGGATTCAATCGGATCTCTGAGGAAGGAGGCTGAGGGTCAAATTGGGAATTAAGAAAAGGTTTATTGCAACAGCACGATGAGGATGATAAGACAAAGACAAAGACAGACAAACATAATAACACTGCAGCTGACAGCGGACTGGATCCATGCTTCCCCACGATGGAGTCACGTGAAACCATTATTGAAAATTCCCTAAATCACACAGTTTTATCCCTGCACCTTGGGGCGGTTACTTTTTACCTGGCCCAGTCAAATCTATTCTCATTGGTCCGCCATTGTCATGACAACATGCCGAGGGCATCTCCGCAGTCCAAAGAGAATAAACATGCCACTAAACTCTGCCCCTTTGGGGGTCGCTTTTGGTTGCAGAGCAAAAGGTTCTGTTGTTTAAATGTGAAACTAACATCAACAGTTTAATTAGCATTGTATTGTCTTAGCCCAGACTAAGATCCCAGGGGACAGGAGACAGAAGGCCACCTTTTGGTGTTGTAGCAGGAAGCTCCTTTGCATATGTTAAATGCCAGACTTGAGCAGATCAATTCTTTACAGTCAGAGAAATAGAGGGGGGGGGAATGGGGGACAGAGACATGCATATTTCTCTAACCTGGCTTCTTCAGACATTTTAACTTTTTAAAACTCAACAATCCCTCCTTTTTCACACCTTTTGTGTGAAACACTATAAATGTTACTGAAAACAATGTCTTGTCTTATATAAACATATAAATATAACCAAAAATGTAAACATCAGCTGCAAAAGTTGTAAGAAACAAACATGATTTTACAAACAATTCATTTTCTTTGACTCTGACCTCATCTGACTCCTTATCTTGTAAAAAAATGTTATTTTCTTTGACTCAACTGTTGCTGCTATGGCTGATTTTACTCAGTGATTAGTGACTAACTTTAGAAACAAAAACAAACAAATCAGAAGATATTAAAAGTATTTGACCAGGTGAAAAAACAATGAGAACATAAATCTTTTAACAGGAAGGAGAACAACAACAACAAAAAATCTTAGGAAGGGAAAAAAAATCTTAAAATCTCTAAATCAAATAGCATGTCAACACAAACACATATAATCAAAAGAAAACAGATCAACTCCTAACTAAATCCAACTCTCCAATTCAAAACTGCACACGTAACCTTACACCTAATCTCAACTCTGCAGTGCAATCAGCTGGTTGGAGAGCTCTTAATGGCAAATCTGTCTAATGGAAATTATTCTGAAGTCCAGATTTTTGAAAGTTCTTGTTCACTGTCGTCTAATCTGGAAACAAAGTCTCTGGGGACAAAATCTCAGACTGTTGCTGGTTCATTGTTAGGCTGCAGTATGTCACTGCAGCTGGCCACGGCGCTTTCCATGATGTCACATTTTGTGCGCCCGCTCGGCTGCCGCTGCTGTAAAAAGTCCTTACCCTCCTTTTTCTGAAGGATTGGCTGGATATTCGGATTGTTTACCGGTTGGATGGAAGGTGTCTGAATGCACCCTCCTTATATCAACATCCTCCTTTTCCCTCCTTTTCTGAAACATCATCTGTTTCAGAAACATCCAGACGGGAAGATGATGGCGCTATGCTTAGCGTGCCCCTGAGTGCAATTCATCATGGAATCAGGACCCTCCTTTTCTGACACCTGGTGTGGATGTCCTCGCAGGTCTAACTGGGGAAACATGGGGATGGATTAGCTGGGTGTGCCTCTACTCCAGCACCTGGGGATGATTTGGTCAGCAGAAGTCAGCATCAGGATGAGGACTCCAGTCTCTCTCCTCTATGCTGGCAGTGTCAGGAGCCACTGCAGGAAGTCAGCAACAGCGACGCTCCATGCTCTCTGTCGGTGTCCGGTCAGGTGTTTGGTGGTCCCCTGCTGGGCTGTTGATCCCATGCTGTGTGGGGTGTCCTTTCCTGCAGGGCTGGTAGCCTAGTCAACAGCACCCAGAATGAACTTGTTCCACCTGGATCTGGATTTCTTGAACAGCTGAAGCCATCAGGGTGGACCAGTTTCTGCTTTCACCTGTGAATAAATGGTTTTGACAGACTTTTTGCTTTTCAAAAGTCATATTAGTATTTCATTCTGGGAGGAAAGAACTGTGATATGAGTTTGTCTTTGATCTGTCCATTAATTTCTCATGGAGGGAGAAATCTTTTCCTTGGTCTCTGTGTTTTCCAAAGTCCTTAACACAATGGGCAAAAACTTCAGTCCAAAACACAAAAAAAAATATGAAATTACCCATCCAAAAATCATCAATCCATTTAAAATATACGTAAATACCACCAATCACAAATACATATTTTCAAAGAATAAAACCCACCGCAATTTTTCCACTATAAAATTCCCAATATCTCTCAAGATGGTTGGGCTGCTCATTGATTCTTTCAATTGAGATTTCAAAATTTTGACAAATTTTCCAACAAATTGCTATTTTTTAAGCAAATTAATGTCATTATTAGTCTTGCATCACGTTTTGTGCCACAACACTCTCAGAAGAAGATTGTTTTAACATTCTGTGTGGCCAGCACAGAAGTTAAGCAAATCTTTAATTTTTCCTTTTTACAAATAAGTTTACAAACTAGGCAGAAAAAATAAACATCAAACCACAGAAAATGTAGTCTTGACTAAAAACGTGCATTCCCACCCTTACAGAAAATCAAAAGTTTGAGTGAAAGAAAATAAATAAAATAAACCTAAATCATGGAAAACAAAGTTCAGAATGAATATAAATGCAATGAACTCAAAAAATGTTGAAAACCTCTTATTTATCATTTCAAGTCAAATAAAAAACAATCCAATTGAGTCAAAATTCCAAATATGCATCAACTAATGTATCCATTTAAAACCCTAATACGCTATAATTCCTCTCTGGCACATTTTCTTCTAATGTCCAGTTGCTTAAGGCAGCTCCATTTATTTTCCCACCACTTTTCAGTTGACTTTACTGGAATGCTTAATTTGACTTGTAATGAGCTTTATCAATTCATTCAGACACAATATTACTCATAACACCAAACCAAAATAATAAAAGAAACAGATGAATCCAAAATAAAAATGCACTTATCAATTACCACAATCTCATCAGAAATGGAACTCTCACAGTTCAATTTCAGCTTATTCCACAAATAATTTTTCCCCAATCACTACAGGATAGGCGTTAATGAACGTTTTTTCCTGTTTAAAAACACACTGCTTAGAACATTCACGCTCCCAATTCAACAAACATACAATAAATTATGTACAGTCAATATCAGCACAGCTGGAGCCGCCTTCTGCAAGCTCCCGGTAACACAGCTACAGTTTATCACCAAACGCACATCCCATCACCACATAAATGTATTTACATTAGGCGCCTCTGTACAATTCCTAAGTGTATCTTTTACACAATTTGACTATATTTATCAAATCATTTCCTATTCTTACTATGGTCACGAGGAAATAACTGAGGGACCCTTCACTGGTTCTCAGCCCCGCCGCCGCAAAGGTAAGCTCTCCAGGCCTGATCCCTCACAGTAGACTGGCTTTAAGAGACTTCGTTTTTCCTCCGTGCCCCACAGAGACTAAAACTCTGTCGCCGTCTGGTCTTTTTATTTAAAATTTATCACGGTTCTAACCTGGCCATCTTTCATGAACATTTTACAAATTTTTCAGTGACCCGGCCGTCTTTTTCAACGATCACTTCAAATCTTAAAGTTAACAGGTTAAACTAGGCCGACTCTATTCCGATCACATAAACCAAACGTTTATACAAGTTCACCCGGCCGACTCTTTCACGATCAATTTAACTTTAAGATTTAACAGGCTTCACCGGCCGGCTCAAACGGACTTCTAAATCAGTGCACACGACTCAAACGCTCCGATCCTCGGGTCTCTCGTCCCGGTCGGCTCGAGACCCTTTTTCAGGCTTTTAAGCTTCACATGAACATTTTACAAATTTTTCAGTGACCCGGCCGTCTTTTTCAACGATCACTTCAAATCTTAAAGTTAACAGGTTAAACTAGGCCGACTCTTTCACGATCACATAAACCAAGCGTTTATACAAGTTCACCCGGCCGACTCTTTCACGATCAATTTAACTTTAAGATTTAACAGGCTTCACACATAACAGTTACACACAATTGCTTTAGCTCATCCTCATTACTGCTTCAGTTGCTTTTACAGACTTACGGCGGTGATGACTGCTGAATCGTCACGTCTACATGTTTTCACATCCTATATGCAGTGTTTTGATAAAACAGGGTTTCTGCTCACCTCTCAGTTTTTCGGGCCCATGTGAAAATTCAGCAACTCACCATCATCCCGTCTTTTTAATTTTGTCCGTCCTGTTCCTCAGAGATCACGTCGGGGTCACCAATTGTTAAGTTTTTTCAAAAGTAACATCGGATTCAATCGGATCTCTGAGGAAGGAGGCTGAGGGTCAAATTGGGAATTAAGAAAAGGTTTATTGCAACAGCACGATGAGGATGATAAGACAAAGACAAAGACAGACAAACATAATAACACTGCAGCTGACAGCGGACTGGATCCATGCTTCCCCACGATGGAGTCACGTGAAACCATTATTGAAAATTCCTAAATCACACAGTTTTATCCCTGCACCTTGGGGCGGTTACTTTTTACCTGGCCCAGTCAAATCTATTCTCATTGGTCCGCCATTGTCATGACAACATGCCGAGGGCATCTCCGCAGTCCAAAGAGAATAAACATGCCACTAAACTCTGCCCCTTTGGGGGTCGCTTTTGGTTGCAGAGCAAAAGGTTCTGTTGTTTAAATGTGAAACTAACATCAACAGTTTAATTAGCATTGTATTGTCTTAGCCCAGACTAAGACCCCAGGGGACAGGAGACAGAAGGCCACCTTTTGGTGTTGTAGCAGGAAGCTCCTTTGCATATGTTAAATGCCAGACTTGAGCAGATCAATTCTTTACAGTCAGAGAAATAGAGGGGGGGGAATGGGGGACAGAGACATGCATATTTCTCTAACCTGGCTTCTTCAGACATTTTAACTTTTTAAAACTCAACAAGGACCAGGTTCAAATGTCTTAAAAAACATTTTGTGCAAAAGTTAGGGAAAAAATTCATAATGAAAGCTCTACTTACTGGTTTAAAGTGGATGGATTAAAGCAAGTGTTTTAAAGGACCAAAATACATCTATTTTCACATTTCTATTTTCTAGAAGAAAGTGTTCACATTATTTCTAAATGCCATAGTATGTACACGCTATATCTGATTGTAATGTAGCTGAAAGGTCACGGGAACACAGTGGTCATTTGTGGGCATGATCTTATTTTTAGGGATGTGGCATCTTCGCACGCTGTGACCTTATGTCTTGTCATTGCTCTTTACATGGTATCTGATTCACGGCGGTGGTGGCCAACTTCTTGGACTGATTCATTTAGCGTTGGAGCGAAAAAATAAAAGAGAAAAAAAAACTATTAAATCAAGGCGGTTCAATCAACTTATACCTAAGGTTGTATGTGGATTTGAGTAGAAGAAACACGTCGCTGTAACACATTAGGCACACTAACGGAGTTATTTCGATGTCCGGTTTGTTACGCCATTCCCACCCCTTTTCCCGACATGAATGGAACATCCTGAAAGAGATTTGGCTGTTGGATCAGGAGAGTTGCTACTGACAACGTCGCAGGGGGCAACTTCACTTCTCTTCAGTTCGATTCACTTTTCTTCACTTTACCAACCGACAGCGCAAGTTATAAGATACTTACCAGCTACGCATGCCGTTGTAAATTCACCCCGTTACTCAAAAACAATGTTCATTTAGAATTTTTCCAATTTCATTTGAGGCTGCCCCCAAAAAAACCGCGACTTAAAGGAGCAGGCTTCTGTTTTTTGGGAATGCGTCCTCAGTTTGTCAGTAAAGGTGAGTTCGTTCAGCTACAGTTAACTTTGCTGTTAACTTGAAGTAATGCATTGCAAAAAAAATGCCACAACTGTTATTTAATTGAAGACAGTTTTTGTTAACTATAACAAAGGGTTGGGAGTAGAAGCCAACGGCACATGCCGTCGCAAGACGTTAAGATAAAGACAAAAACTAGTTAGATTTGTGATTATTATTATTATTATTATTTTTATTATTATTTTCTTTGCTGTGTTTGTACCACTGATTATGCCAACGTCACTATTTTCAGGCTATGAATTTCAAAGCATTACTAATGATAGCTCTGGACAAATACACTGGGACTTGTATAGTTTATTAGAAAAGAAACCAAATGTCAATTTCTACCGTGGATTGTACTGTGGTGGAATGTAATTAAGTAGCCTACATTTACTCAAGTAGCCTTCTGTACTTAAGTAGCTAATTTGAAGTAGGCCTTCTTCTATTGTTATTTATCTACGTGACCTATTCATTTCTGAATGTAAATTAATTATCACTGAAACAATTGCACTGAGCTCTAATTGCTAACTTCTAACTTTCTAGTTTTATCTGTGACTTTTTAGAGCAGAGAACGACAGTTGTATCTGTCAATTCACATCTGAAGACATGCTGTGCTGGTTTTTGCCTGACTGGAAAGTACTGTTGCAGATTGTACTGCTGTGGGACTGTCTCTGTGCTTTGGGATTGAAACCCACGAGATGGCCACTGTATTCAAAAAAGCCTTTGCTCCTTGCTTGGAATGCCCCGACTGAGGACTGTGCCCCCCGGCATGGTATTCGCTTTCAGCTGGATCTTTTCCAAATCGTGGCCTCACCCAATGAGGGCTTTTTTAGGCAGAACCTCACCATCTTCTATAAGGACCGCTTGGGCCTGTACCCCTCCTTTAAGCCAGATGAAACAGCGGTGAACGGGGGGCTGCCGCAGGTGGTCAGTCTCACGCAGCACCTGGAGAAGATGAAGGATGGAGTGCAGAAGTACATCCGGGAACCAGGGGCCAAGGGTCTGGCAGTTATTGACTGGGAGGAGTGGCGTCCACTCTGGATACGTAACTGGGAAACCAAAGATGTTTACCGCAGACATTCTCGTGAGTTGGTGCGGCAGAAGAACCCGAAATTGCCTCCGGAGCAGGTGGCAAAAGTGGCACAGCAGGAGTTTGAGATGTCTGCCAAGAAATTCATGCTGGAGACGTTGAGGCTCGCCAAGAACCTGAGGCCAAACCAGCTGTGGGGTTTCTACCTGTTCCCCGACTGCTACAATCATGACTACAGGCGCACTCTGGAGAACTACACAGGCCGCTGTCCTGATGTGGAGATGGCCCGCAACGAGCAGCTGAAATGGTTGTGGACTGAGAGCACGGCCTTCTTCCCCTCCATCTACATGGCCCCTGTGCTGCGTTCCTCAGACTCTGGACGGCAGTTTGTCCGGAACCGAGTAAAGGAGGGTATGCGTTTGGCATCAACAGGCGATGGGTTGGCACGTCCTGTCTTTGTGTACACCCGGCCTACTTACACCAACTCCCTGGAACAGCTGACAGAGGTGATGCCCCAACTTTAGAAACACTGCTGGTCCAGAATTTGGTTTCCTCTTCCTGAAACATTTTTTAAAATTTATTATTCTGGTGAAGTTTAAAATTACTACTGTGTTGCTGTGTAGTGTTGGTCAAGTATGATAATACACATTTAGAAAGCAGAGAATATGGACTTTTTTGTTCAACTTTAACTCTACTCAACATTCATCTCTCTCTCTCTCTCTCTCTCTCTCTCTCTCTCTCTCTCTCTCTCTGATTAGTGCATGCTGCATGTAGCTCTGCTTTACCTTATCAGCAGCCACAGTCCTTTCCTGTTCTTTCATTTATACGGAGTAGGCTAGATGGGTGTTGGCCAAGTTAAAAATCTCGCTAAAACCCCATTGACGGTTTCCTTATGAGAGAATGAACAGATAAGAGCTGGTGCTGCACTTCACATAAAGTAGCTTATGCCCCACCAACATTTTGACCCTGTTATAGTAATACTATAAACAGTGTGTTTTTCCTGTGCTTTGCTTGTAGTCTTAGAAATGTAATAGGCTAAATGTGTTTGAAATGCTGTATTGTCTTTTACAGATTGATCTCGTCTCCACCATCGGGGAGAGCGTGGCTTTAGGAGCAGCTGGAATCATTATGTGGGGAGATGTAGCTTATGCAAGCAGCAAAGTAAGCATCCACACACTAATTATGAAACAAACACATTAATCCCTTAGACACTTCTTACAGATTTGACCATAACATTATCATCTGGCACGTTTTGACCTTGTTGATTTTGTCAATCACGTGTGCAATAGTCTCGCTAGCTTTTTGTTTTATTGTTCACTTTTAACTCACTTTACATAAACTTTGCTATCTCTCGGCACTAACGGCACTCATACGCTACTCTCCGTTACCGCTCGCTCTCCTTGCGGGACCAAACGGGCACTGACGTCACTCACTTAAGGCACCTTGCCATTCTGGCACTAACTTACGCTACCCTCGTAACCGCCATACCGCGGTGATATGGATATCGTCACCGCAGTAAGAAAAACACTATACCTTCACAGCACTACTCAACTTGGACTTGGACTTGACTTCTTCCACCACTCAATGATACACAGAAAGCTATTAAAGTACTTTCAAAGGTCAAAACCCTGAATTTCGCACCCAAAGTGTTAAAGGCTTCTAGTGTGGACTGGACTTATTGTGAATCTTGATCTATGTGAGTAATGTCTGTTTTTTAAATTCTTTTTCCACCCCAGAACAGCTGTTCCGACCTGGACATGTATCTACGGGGTCCACTAAGTGAATACCTCATCAACGTCTCCATGGCAGCAGAACTATGCAGCCAGACCTTGTGTGGTTCTCACGGCCGCTGTCTGCGCAAAAATTCAGACAGCAATGTCTACTTGCATCTGAACCCCCTCTACCACACTATAAGCACACAAAACGGCAGGCCAACAGTCGTCGGTGACCTTGGCAAAGAAGAGAAGACCAGTTTTCACACCGAGTTTCAGTGCCAGTGCTACAGCGGCTATCAGGGAGTGGGCTGTGATCAGAAAGACCCTCTACACCAAAGAGGGACGGCATCCCAAATCATGGCGTCAGCACTGCAATGTGTGATCTTACTGATTACCTCTCTGCTCCTCTGTTAATACACCATGAATACTAAAGGCTGCATTTTATATGTCTAAATACTGGAGCATACGAGATGGCAAGGTGGGAACTTAAAGTAATGTCTTTTTTTGTTTGTTTAATTGCTGTAAAATATGGATGACATCAATTGAAATTTAATAAGAAACACTGTGGAAATTGCAAAGTTTATATTTGTTTAGAACTTTTAATCTGTTTCTAAACAATGGAGGGCTCGCTGGAAATGACCTTGTTTACATTTTGCTCTCAGTTTCCTCTCTTGGTCACTGTTTCACAAGGTGTCAAATTCCATCCAGTTTCTCATAGAGACGTTTTTTGGGGAGTAATGTGATGACGAGTTGATGTATGTCAGTAGTGAGAAAGTGGAATTGATGTACTTAAATCTGGTAATAGCACAACGTGTTTGAAGTAGCTGATCTTTTCTCAACACAACCTCGGTGACATCTGATGTTTTTATGGAAGCAGTTACTATTTATTTGAATGTATTTTTAGGTGTTTTTATACATTTGGTTTTTGTGTCCAAAACATGACTACTAGTTTTTCTTAAGTATTTAGTATTTTCTGTATTTCAGCAGCTATTTTACATCAAAAGCACAAACAATGTAAAAAGCATTTTTTTTTTTTTACAATTTTACTTACACTTACTTTATTCTCTTTTCTTAAATTTGACTTTTGTCTAAGTAAATAAACTTCCTTGTTAAGGTCCTTGTGTAATTTCTTCTAAGATGTACAGAATATAATCAAGAGAGGGGAGTCAACTTTAAAATAGATTTCTAGATATGTATGGTTCTGCAGTTTACAGTCCATAAAAGTCAAGAACCTTCCCGGGGAAAAAACATGTCATCATTGGCCACTAAGGGGAGACAAAGCCAGCTTGTCCTTAGGGAGGAACTCATTACCCCCCCAAATGTAATTGTAGGCTGCCGTTAAGCCAAGAGCTATTTTTACTACTTTTAAGAGTTGAGCAAGGCATACAATTAAATTTGCAGGTGGGAGGAGTTCATTTTAACTTGTTTGACAGGCATTTAGAGTAGAACTATATTGCTTTCCCAGGCCAAGTATCTGGAAAATGTCAGTAAATGTTTGTTTTTTTTTATAGTTCTGCGTCCGTAATTATAGTTATTTATTTTTTAAGACAAACTGAAAACTGTTCAGGACAGACAGAATGATTGAATGATGTTTGAACTTGCCTGTGACTTTAAATCAGCTGATCGGCATGTCCCTGTTCTGTGCACGCTTCTGATTGGTTGTTTGAAAACCTTTGCACACTTCTGATTGGCTATTATAGACTCCAGAACGCACTTCTGCTTTAGTTCCTTCCCCTTTTTCATGCATGTGTCATTCCGATCATGAGACTGTTGCTTGTTCCAGCACGTCCAGACCACAAAGTAGCCTTCAAATCAAAATCCTTATCCTGTTGTTAAATTAAATTGGTAAGTTAATGTTTGTCACTTTGTCACACTACTTAACATTATAGTCTATTACTTTAGTTGCATAGCTACACCACCTATTTGTGGATATCTGGGAACTTATGCAGGATTAGACAAAGAAAAGAACATGGTCATGTTTGGTCAAAAGCTGAAATTTGTGGTACCTTTTTATACAGATTATGAAAAACAAAATGTTGAAAATGTTCATTTTTCAGACTCCAGTTGTCTGACAAAAAAAATTTTACAACACAGTTGAGTAATATGAGCAGTGCTGTTTTTTCCTTCTCTGCAGGGATGAGTTCCTTTCATCATGAGGTGCTGCTTTTCTTGAATCTGATCAGCCTCGTTTTAGGGCTGCAGTTTGCAACCTCATCTTTTTCCCAGGTGCCTTTCCTCACAGTGTGGAACGCCCCTACTGCCAGCTGTCTCTCTCAATATGGCGTGGACCTTGACTTGGGAATGTTCAGCATCGTCCATAACCAGAATCAAACATTTATGGGTGAAAACATAACCATCTTTTACTCTGAAAAGCTCGGTCTGTACCCCTGGTACACCAGCCAAGCAGAGGCTATCAATGGTGGGGTGCCGCAGAACGCCAGTCTTGATGAATACCTCAGAGTGGCCTCTAAAGACATCCACACCTGGATCCCTGACAGGGATTTTCAGGGCCTTGCTGTGGTGGACTGGGAGAGCTGGAGACCTGTATGGGAGAGAAACTGGGACAGTAAGCAGGTATACTGGGAGGGGTCAAGAGCATTAGTGAGGTCCAGGCATCCAGATTGGAGCCCTGCACAGGTAGATGCCGCAGCGCGTGTGCAGTTTGAGGAAGCTGCGAGGAAGTTCATGGAGGAAACACTGAAGCTGGGGCAGCAGGAGAGACCAAATGGGCTGTGGGGGTATTATGGTTTTCCTAACTGCTACAACTACTACAGCGACAAAAGCACAAACTACACAGGGGAGTGTCCACCTTTAGAGCTGAAGAGGAACAACGAGCTGTTGTGGTTGTGGAATGTCTCCTCCGCTCTTTATCCTGACATCTACCTCAGCCTGAGGCTGCGAAACCTCCGCAGAGAAGTGCTCCTCTACACCCACCACCGCATCCTGGAGGCCATGAGAGCAGGAGCTCGGCGGATTCCATTAACACTGCCCGTGTTCCCATACGCTCGCATCGTCTACACATACACGTTAGATTTCCTCTCTCAGGCAAGTGGCTGATGTTTTAACTCTGTGTACCTTTTAGGATTGTCATGATTTGGTCTGGATGTTCTGCTTAACCTCTTGTTTTCTCCTTCTGCAGGAACACTTGGTCTACACCATCGGAGAGAGTGCTGCTTTAGGATCTGCAGGGGTAGTGCTTTGGGGCGACAATGCCTTCTCCAAATCTCAGGTATAAAGTCACGGACCTGTATCCATGATCGAATGGATGGCTGTCAATGTGATCTGATCTTCCGTTTTCTTGGTTTTGATGCTGAAAGCATGCTCATAGTACGTTTCCCTAGTAAACCTCTTTATTAATTTTAAAGTCTTCATATTATGCTCATTTTCAGAATAGGTTTATGTGGTTTAATTTTCAAAAAACACCAAATTATTGTTGTATTGCACATTTCTACATCTCCTCTTTTCAAAGAAAGTGAGGCATCACACTTCTATTCTATCTTTGTTGGGAGTTGCACACGCCAAGCAATAGCTAGGTTGGGACTAATACCCAATCAGAAGCAGAGTGTGAGGGTCTGCCACGCTAGCGGCTAGGCAAGCATTATAACGTGTTACAAAGTGACGCACGTTTGTCATGGAAGTACAACATCTGTCGGAGATGGTAAGTCCCTTTGGGGTGGACTTTGTACTTTATCATTTTGTAAACATATAACGTGCACAAGAAGTCTATATAACACAATGAAGGAAAGGGAAAAAAGCAAAATATGAGCACTTTAATTTTTTGAGTATTCTGAAAAAAGCTGTTGTTGAAAAAAGCTAAAAGCTGTTCTGAAAAGATGATGGTGATGTTTTGTTTACTTAGTATCTATGGTAATTTATAAGCCGCACTACCGATAACTAAGGAAGCAGGAAACGCCCTAAGATACCAAGATAACCAAAAAACACAACATAAACATCAAGCTTGGTGTACTGGAGAAGAGCTCTGCAACAGGTTCTTTAGTTTATTTTTTAGAAAATGTTCTTTTGAATGTCTGGCATTGTTCTGTTTCTCTTTTATTGTCATTAAATCCCATATTGTGGCACTCCTACTGAATACATACACTTTTAAACACAGATGACAAATATGTAGTTTCTTCCTTTTTTTTTAAAGGGTAAATAATTCCTCAAAACATGCTATGTTACGTCACATAATATCTCACATGCGGGGAAATTCTTTTTTGCAGTATTGGCTTACATTCAGCCTTTTTCAGAAGTGGAATAACATTTCTGGCATTATCTATGTGTTTAAATGTGGACTTTTTGTCATTCAGACAGAGGTGAAACGTTCTGTAAATGCTTTATTAGTGAGTCTTGTTTCTCTCCTTCTGTTAGGCGACTTGTAATGCTGTAAAATCCTACATCGACGAGACTCTGGGTCCTTACCTGGTAAACGTAACGGCGGCGGCCATTCTTTGCAGCCAGACAATGTGTTCCTCTCAGGGAAGATGCCGGAGGAGGAACCTGAACTCAAGGGCCTACCTCCACCTGGACCCTGCCGTGTGGAAGGTGTTGTCTGAGAAGAAACCAGGGGGAGGGCAGAACTACAGAGTTTTAGGACAGATGAGAACACACGAGGTGACGCTTCATTAAGTCTGAGTTTCAGTGCTGTTGTTACCCAGGGTGGGGCGGTGAGAGCTGCTCTGAACCGATTCAGGGATAAAAGACTATTCTTGAGCGAGGTAATCCTAAATAGCAGTAAAAATTGTAAAAATGTACCACTCCAGAAGTAGACTGGGCCTAGTTAGACCCAGAGGTAGTTATCTGCATGAATCTGTTGTCTCCTGTAAATTTATCATTACCTTTTTATATTTCCTTTATTTTATTATATATATATATAGTGTGTGTGTATGTATGTATGTATGTATGTGTGTATATGTGTGTGTATATATATGAAATAAAACCCCATTTACCATTGTGAGCAGACCAATTTTTACATTCCAGTGATGTTTTGAAAAAATGCTAAATGTGGTGTTTAATAACATAACCAAACAATCTTTTTACTATTGGAGTTCTAGAAATTTACCTCAAATTGTCTAATGAAAATCCAATCTTGTTCTCATACACCTTCCACTTAAAAATAGGTTGTGTTTATTGTTACTTCACTTAGACGTTTCAGCTTTACAGTGCTGAATGATGTATGTGCAGAGTTTTACACTAGAAGACTGGTTTCACTTTAAAAAGGAGAAGTTTGTCTGCCCTCACCTTACATCTCAGTTTAACACTTGTAAACATACAAGCAGGGCTTTGGGACATTTTACACAAGTATGATGTGGAACCTTGAAACCTCCCGTACACAATCACTGAGAGTGGACTGTGAAAATTGTAGTCATCTTATGGCCCGTAAATTCAAATTAATAATATTTGCATACTCATAGATTCTGAATTATTTTCACTGGAGGAGTAGATGTAACTTTAAGATATTTTTAAGTCAATTTACTGTTTTGTGAAAAAATCATATTAGACACAAATTCCATATTTATCTATCTTAAAACATGTCTGGACGGTGTCTTTAATGTTAATTGCAATAAGATAATGCTGGGAACACCACTTGGGTTTTCTCCAGGTTCTCCAGTTTCCTCCCAACACCATAACACATATGTTACACTTTTTTCATAAATATCACATGATATGAAAAATACGATCTATTGCTTAAAATTAAATGACCCAGTAGTATGTAAAGTTGTTAAAAGTGGCTCCACATTGACTGAATACATTACAAAGCTGATTATACATCATAATAATCCAATAATTAATCAAACTCAGGGCCATTAAAGGGCAATTCTGTATATTGAGTAGTACATTTGGCTAATAAAACTTTATATTCTGATTGCAGGGCACTTGTAATAGAGTATTTGTATTGCTACTTTTACTACAGTAAAGGATCTGAATACTTCTTCCACCACTGTCTGGAGGGGATCTTTGATGCTAATTGTAATAACATTATGTTGAGACTTTTGAATTGCTTACTAAACACCACTTGCCTATGATTTACATGCTGTGGCTTTCATTTAAAATAGGTGTGTGAAGGTTTTTGACCAGCAGGTGGTGCTGTGGGACAGCTAACTAGAAGAAAGACATCAAGGTCAGAGCTTTGGGTGTTGGTAATCACAAAAAGAGTGAAATCACTGTAGAGGAAAAACTAATTTCACTCAGTAGGCTACGACAGATTCTGATAACTTTATACCCCAACTCTGCAGCCGCTGAAGTGTTCATCATGAATTCAACTATAACACAGAGAAGCAAACACAGCACCAGGTGACCTTGATTGATATACGAGTGCCGTGTAAAATGTTTTTTATCTGTTAGCCACCGCTGCTCCAAACTGGTGTTGTTGATAGTAATTTCCCTCCTCTGTTCCCTAAGGTTCAGCAGGCTGGAAGAACAGACTCCCGAGGCATGCTGTTTCCTACTTCCGGCTTTATCATCACATGCTGGATTGTGAGGAAATGATGAGAGATGGGAGAGATATCCACAGCCGGTGTGCCTCTTAAATATAACTTAGGTCTTTGGAGTTGATTGTTTCTTAAACCAGACAAACAATTGGCGTTCAAAGGCAGAGGACCCAAATTAATGTCCATGCTTAAACACTATATTTAGGCTACCTGTATTTACTTGATAATGGCAGGAAAAACAACAACAAGGCACTCATGCTGATTGACATTCAGTGCTTGTCCGTCTGTTGGTTATTGCTTTCTTCACCATGGCAGCCTAAAATCCAGCTCCCTCTGTCTGAATACAGAGGAGTTATAATAATAATTTTGTTTTTAATTGGCTTGGATTTATACAAGTTTTTAGTGCATATTTAAAATGCAATGTAATAGTTTCCACCTGTGTTTGCACATTTAGACCATGAACATTCAAAACAAAAGCTTGTACTGGACATTTTACAACAGGTTGAAACCTCAAATGCAGACTAACTGTATTTAATATAACACGGTGAATTTTACACATAAAATTTAAAAGGCTGCTTTTTTAAAAGCAGCCTTTAAAAAAAAAAAAAAGATACTTTAAATGACCTTAGGTGACTACATGAATAGTCTAATCTGTTTATCTGGTTTAAGTGGTCTTCTTTTATCCCCCCTCCACCCTCTGTCAGGTCTGGCAGGCCTTCTATTTCTCTATCCTCTCATCTCTGCATTTCTTCATTTTGGCGTCTCGCTCTGTCACCTCTCCATGGTCACGTCTCCCCTTTCCCTGCTGCTTGGTCTAGAGATCGTCTCGCTTGCTCTTGGTTTAATAACTATTTTGTCACGCTCTGTGTCTTTGTCCTTCAGAGGAGTCGACTCTCTGATCAGGTTTTCTTAAAGATTTGATGCACACTTGTTTACATGATTTATGTGCGTACATGTCACCAAGGCCATGGTGGTGTACATTGATCAGGCTATTAAATGTGTACATACACTTATTTTCTTTCTTGCTGGGGGTTAGATATGCAGATTCATACCGCTCTCATATCTGTGCGCTAAACAAGTGGCTCCTACAAGCAGGTGGCCAGCTTAGCTTAGAACAAAGACTGGAAACAAGGAAACCCTTGGCTGTGTCCAAAGGTAGTCTAAAAAAATAGGGGTGTGGTATTGTTATTGAGCCACAAAGTCCAGATCGCTGTTTGTTTTCTATCAGTCAACATTGGTCTATGACCGGGGCCGTTCTTAACTGAATGCCAAGTAGTTATGTGCCGGACTATTTGTTGGTCGGGAGCAGTGACTTTTTTTGGAGTCTCTGCTGGTTTACGCCATGTAACATGTTCATTTGTGAGGGACTTGTATGCAGTTTCTTTGTTAGCCTTTGGACAAAGTAGGGCTAGCTGTTTCCAGTCTTGGTCCCAAAATGTTGACCTATTCCTGTAAGAAAACAGCTGCACATTATCATTTACATGCATTTGGCATATGACCGTTTTTGTATGAGCTGGAATTACATGCCACTATTTCCCACTTAAAGCAACTGATTGTGAGTGAGAATTGGGGTCCTTCAATCACTTTTTATCGCATCTCCATGTACGTAAATGAAATCAGAGCAGGAAATCAGAGAGATGAATTGAAACGGCTGAATGATAGAGGTCACAGTGTCCTATTTCTTAAGAGATGGAGGTCTGATATCCCTGCTCTTACAAGGTTGTAGTTTGACTGGCTGAACACATCCTGCAGGACACTATGGCTGGATGGAGACAAGCTGACGGTGATCAATGCATTTGCACATAAATCTGTGTGAGTGTGCATGTGCGTGTGTGTGCATGCGATTGCTGTTGAGGATTTGCTTTCTCTACTGTATGCCTCCTGATGAGAGGTGACCTGACAGACTGTCCCATCTGACTTATCCTAGGATAGGCAGCCCACGCTTGCAAAACAAAGGTGGCTCCTGCCAAAGTCGCACAATAACTACTGTGTACCCCTGGCAGCCATTCAGGTGGAAAATTACACTGCCCAATCAGTCGTTAATAGAAAGTCTTTCCTCTGTTAGAGGCCAATCACATTCTTGCAATGTGCCTTCTCCTTGAAACAATGACCAATCAGTTGTTCACAGTGCTTGTCGTCATGTTGATCTTGATAAAATGTAATTATTCTCCTGTTTCACGAACACATATTGATGGCAATGGGCGTTGACTAATGGTGAGAATAAATAAATGCAAGCTAATAAGAAAATAACTAATGAAATAGAAAGAGAATCAGCTTTTTTCCAACCCAGACGCCCTTTCAGTTTGTAATTAATTCAAATGTGAGTTTTTTCTGCAAGCATATAATCCATTTTAGCATTTTCCTCATTCATTTTAAAGGATTTGATCGTGGCTCATTTGAATAAACATTTTGCTTCATATTAGTCTGGGTAATGAAGTGGATCTCAGAAGAAAAATGCTTTTGTTATGAGAGTGGAGACTGCTGTGGCACTAAGGAGTGTCACAATGGTCACCACGGCGAGGAAATTGCTGATTGGATACCAGAATTGAGTCTAATGCAGAATAATAATAATGATTTGTGAGTTTGTGAAGTTTGAATGTCAAAAGTGATGAGCTGTGTTTTGGCAATGGGAAAGTGAGGTTTTATATAAAGCACCATAGATCCCAGTCTCTAAGTTGGATTGTAGAGCTGAAGTCTTGTCACCGTAAACAATCTTAATGTTTGTCTTGTTGTTGTTTAGCTTGGTAACACTTCAATTTAATCACCCCTATTTTTTATTTATTTAATAGGCAGTATATACATCAACATTTAATACATTTTTTATAACCAATTGTGGAAGTATTATCAGCAAATTGTACTTAAATATTATTACTATTATAGTGTGTGTATATATAGTAATAAAATAAAAAGGAAAAATATCCCTGTCAGTGGTGTAATTATTATTATTATTATTATTATTATTATTATTACTGCTCCTATGTATTTCTAAAATTTTAACTTTTCATGGTGTTAGAAAAACAGCCTTGTTTTCAGGTTAGGGACGATGCATTTTCCAGCTGATCCAAGAGGCTTTTTAGTTAATTTAGCTTAAGCTCAGCATATACAGAAGATTTGTCCTTTTAAGTTATCACAAACATTTAAAATCACCAAATTTGACCATACATGGTTTTCCATGCACAGGAAGAGTATAAAAAAATTGTAGTCTGAAAAAAGTAATGAAAGCTGTAGAAAGTACAATATTTGTCTCTGAGATGTATCCTATTTAAGGTGTCCAAATTACTCTTGGCCACATAGTGTGTAGCAGTACTTTATTGTTGAACAGGCCCTCAAAAGTAATATTAAGTAAACAGATTTGTCATTTGTCAGCATAATTTTGGCCTACAGATAACACTATTGTAAATTCTGACAAATGTTTCCAGAGTCGTGATTTAGCATGCCTGCATGGACTGTACAGGCACACTAACACACACATGCACTAAGACGTCATACACACTAAGAAAATTGACTTTCTTTAAAATAGTATTTATGTGCGAGTGAAAAAAAAGAACACTTACCTTAACCGTAATCTTTTTTCAGATTTTGAATGCACTGAAGTTATTGTCTTCACTTTTAAAAACCTATATTGTTTTTTGTAATGCTCAGTTCCTCCATGTTTAGGTAAAAAGGAGAGCAAGAAATAAGCTTGTCTCTGCAACGAAAAAAGATCTTATTTTCACTGATGATTTCCCTTCTCTCCATTATTATATGTATAAATAAGGTCAACAAAGCTGTTTAACAGTCATTTCCTTCCTCAGGAAAGTGCTCTGAAGTATGATACTAAAATACATAAAGGCAGAATGGGATTTAATAGGATTCATGACTCCCATTTCATTTTATCTAAATCGACGGTTCATTGTATTTTGATTTACCAATTTTTCATTATAAACAACTACAGAGTGAAGTCCGTACACACACTCATACAGCAACCCACACACGGGAGCCCGGATAGCTCAGTTGGTAGAGCGGGTGCCCATATACAGTGAGGAAAATAAGTAATAATAAATGGAGTGGAGGTGGACATTTTGAAGGCAGACTAACAGGTCTTTGAGGGTCAGAATTCTAGCTGATAGACAGGTGTTCAAATACTTATTTGCAGCTGTATCATACAAATAAAAGAGTTTAAAAAATCATATATTGTGATTTCTGGATTTTTTTTTTTTAGATTATGTCTCTCACAGTAAATTTCAGACCCCTCCATGATTTCTAAGTGGGAGAACTTACAAAATAGCAGGGTGTTCAAATACTTATTTTCCTCACTGTATACAGGTTTACTCCTCGACGCAGCGGGCCCATGTTCGACTCTGACCTGCTGCCCTTTGCTGCATATCATTCCCCCCTCTCTCCCCTTTTTATTTATTCAGCTGTCAAAGGCGTAAAAATGCCCCACAAATTATCTTTAAAAAAAAATAGAAAAGCACACACACAAAAAACACGCACTTGTATGATTTCAAGATTAGTCTACAGGATTCAAGGATTGCTGGGTCTTAACACAAATGTCATCCTGAGTCGTAACCTTTACTGGAGCACGTTATCTGCTCTGATATAGCGGGGCCAGGGTGGAGGACCAAACGTGATGCAATTGGATTTGAAAGGTCCCCATCCAAGTCATGCCCACAGGCTATCTTGCCTCCACAGTTCAGCGACACCAGCACTGTACGGCACGTCGCAAAGTTTCAAGGATCTGATCTGTCCAGCTGTATCTGCATCCCCCTGCCCTCAATTAATCAGCTGTGGCTGGAAAATAAGAACTGGCTCACTCTGTGTTGGGAGAGGAGATGTTAGGATGTGCAGAAACATGACACAAAATGGGATTGTAATTCAAAAATCAATTTGACATGTCTCAGCTGCTCTTTTATTTAATTTTAACAGAAATGGTAGGAGAGTAGGATGGAGAGGATATGAGAGAGACTGGGGGGAGGAAAGACAGATGTGGTAGTAGAGGCAGATGTGTTTGCAGAAGTGCTTACGTGTATCTGTCACTACAGGTCATGAGTTATTAAACTGACCATGCCAGCTCTTTGCTTGTGCCACACAGATCAGAATGTCCTTGATGTCATCTTAGATAGACAAATGGAGATTTGCATTACATAAACCAAGTTGAATTTTTTTTAAAAAGGTGCATGGATGCTTTCTTCCATCTTTATGTTCTCTGGCACGTAGATAGTAATAACAGTAATAGGTAAGTAAACGGTTTACATTGCAAATCATCATCAAGTGATAACATAGCATAAAAACTGGGGTTCAACCAGCTAACGCATGAGAAATTTAAAGGACCCATCTGTTAAAAAAAAAATGTTTTTCTTATGTTTGTGCCCCCTAAAATGTCAGAACCTGACTATACTGACTTGAATCAGTGCAATTTTTCACAAGGTGTTTTCACATTCCTCTACTAAAGGAGGAGATATGTGCTTCTCTGAAATTTGAGATTCAAACATATGCCAGGCAAGCTTGATTAGGTACGTCACTGATGCTTGAACCAATCACTGTCATATATGAGAGACACTATTGACAGGGCAACGATTTCGACACAAAACAAACCTGAAATCTCCAGCGCAGAGTGGACTGTCAGTACAGAGAGGGAAAACCGTCATCATAGCTGTCAGCCACTGCCAGTTACAATCTAGCCAGCACAACAGACCCCAGACCACGCTGAAACTGTGGCTACAGATCGGGAGCTTGCAGAGCTCTACAAGTGCGCTAGCCTTCCCCCTCCAACACCTTATTCTAAATAATCAACACACGATCCCACTTTTTCTTGAACTATTTTTGAGCAATTTCTACTTCTACATGCATTGATTTTTTTAAACGTTTTTTGTCAAACTATTTCTGAATATTGAAAGATTATAGAGAAACCTACAGTTGAGCTGGTTATGAGGAAATTACATTTGGTTTGAATTTACTTTATTATATAAGCCCGACCTTTGAGAAAGCATTACTGAATAGGTTGGTTGTCAGGGACTGTTCAAATGGAACGAAAAATGACCGTCATTATGCTAAATGTTGCCTTTTACAGTGGTTTGTGTACAAATGAGCTGCAAAAAATCTACTGAATAGTTTTCAAGTAACATTTACTTTTAAGTGAAGTAACATTACTTCTACATAAGTAGGACATTCTACTCCTCCATGCACCTCTTGTTAAAGTGTTCACATGTGCTTAGGGTCCAGGTTAGCATGTATGCTCACAGCAGGGGGCAGTAGTGAATAGTGTTTCTGTTACAGTATGGTATAGTTTTGATAGTCTACACCAAGATACCTGATTTATTTCAATATTTCTGGGCAAGTTCATAAGTCAGTATTTTCCTTACAGTGAATGCTCTGCCTCTAGTATAGGGATGAAATTGGAGTGTGATGAGTAGACTTATACACTATATAACCTAGTTTTCTCTGTAAATACAAACGGATAAGGCTGTGGTAGTCAGTGTGCCAGGATTTCAGAATCAGGCAAAAAATTCAACATTCATTTTGTATGATTATTCATCAGTGCTTAAATATGAAGATGTAAGTTCTCTCTTAATTAATTTCTAATGCCCTCTTACTGCTCTTACTAAACTTCATTTGAATATGTCATTTGTTTTAGGTTTCCATTTTGTCTGTTTTGCCTTCAGTTTTTTTTCTTTATTATTGCTTTATTGTATACCATTTTGTATTATTGCCTTTATGCACCTTCTATTTCTTTAATCGTATATACCTTCTACTGAGACTGGAAAGCACTTTGGGTCAACGCTTGTTGTTTTATAATGTGCTATATAAATAAAACTGACTTGACTAAATTAATATTAACTGCAGGAATATTTTGCCACAGACACGTCTGAAATGTCCATTTGAACAACTATTCATTCATGCTGTTTCTTTCTGCATGTTTTGTGAGTCCTACACTTATTTTCCACAAATTACACTGAAGATGAGGATTATAACATCAGGTGGTCTCTGCTGTTTTTTTATGGTCTTGCACTATCCCCTTGCTGGAATTGCATCTTTCAGTGCTTTGGAGGAGCAGGGTGGCTCCACGGGGTGACATTCGCTTGGCATGCTGCTGTTCTTGCACGTTGCTAAACGCTGGCTTTCCGGTTGCTCAGCCACCATCTGAAATGCTCCAATTCTGCACCTGTTTCCAAGACGACTGACATTTAAAGGGGCGGCTCTGGTTATTGACTGTTTGCCCTTGACCAGCACTGCTTGCACTTGAAAAGTGTTTAGTTAAACCTGTGGCTGTTTCATTGTTTTTCCGCCAAAGCTCTTGACAAACTCACTGTCCCTTCATGATAGCTGATGTTGTAGAAGAACAAACAACGTTAGCTGCAAACTGCATGGGAACTTTATTTTTTGGGTCCGAAAAACAGGATGCAAAAATCTTACATTCCATTAACTATTACCACTGAGGATGGATTTGAGACATATGCTCAGTGTAGCTAAAATGAGCAAGCCGGCCGCTGTAGATTCAGTTGAGTAACTGAATAACAGGTTTATGTAGGCACTTGCACCCTACAGTTGTACCACCATGCCAGCAAATTAAACTACCTATGATGAATGTGGAGGATAATTCTTTCCCCTCCTTCTCCTCCTTCAATGCTCTTTTATGTTATCAACACAGAGCCTGATGTCTCACTTTGGCAACCCATCTCCTGTTTACTACTGATGATTATGGTGAAATTAGTCACCAACAGATGAAACCAGTCAAGCACAAATAATGGGATTCCTCACCTTAGAATAGCAGCACAGTTTTAGTTCTGGAGAAACTTGATATTTTACCTTAAGAGTTAGAAAACAGATGCTCTCTTATGCTGTAAAAAACAAACTCCAGCAGTAATCTTGATGCACTGTATACTGTATGTTCAATTTGTAAGGGATACTTCAGCGATAGTATTGCACCTCTAAAAGACTGCCGTTCTCACAAGAGACAGGATATCTTGGACTATGCTGCATAAATTTCTGAACATTTGTTTACAAAATATGAATTTCAAGCTGTATTTGTACTTGTTCAATGTCAGATGTCACCCATTGATTGAACTTCCGCAACTACTAAAAACTGCCCTGAACTCAGCCATAAAAAAGGATGTGATATTACAGTTCTGATTTGGCTAATACATAAATATAGGGCAGCAAGATCACACAATTTTTTTTTATCATTGAGCAATGCTGCAATTTACAGCCTGGTCGTGTCATATTGTACTAAACTGGTAATGGTACACTGTTGGAATAAACACACAATGAATGACTTTTTAACTTGTCCACTGTAAATTTGAGGCGAAGTTGACTACAGGTGAACTCAACTGTAAGCGCATTCTGAATTCGTCAGATGGGCTTCATTTAAAATGAGTGCAAGACAATATTCACAAAGATACATACGAGTATGGTGGCAGCATTTTATGGGTAAAGCTAAAAAACCTTGGATCTTACATTTCCCAAGATTCCATTGTCATGTCAAGTTGTATTAATTATCATTTTGTGCAGTTTCTATATAGACTGTGTTCAAATCTGCCTCACTGTTCTCTGACCTGTAACTGAGATGCAGTCAGTGGCCGATGTACTGTAGAGGTTTTGCTAACTGTGACAGGTGCAGGTACATTCCTAGCTATAGGCTTGGGATCATTATAGAAATATGTCTGTCAACTGAAAAAACAACTATGTCAGCCTGTCACTCGCGAAGACACTAAGTACGAATGTCCATTAAAGACAAAGCTAAACGTGAAATTGTATGGAGACCGCAAAAGCCTGCCATTGGTTACTGATCATGGTTGTTGTAAAGGAATCTTTTCATTGGTTTAGAAATATCTTAATTTGGCTGCTTGCCAATGAGCATAGACTTCTTGTTCTGTAACAAGTATATATCTCTATGTTCTTTGGGAGATGCTGGGGAAAACTGAACTGATAAACTTGTGTTACTTTTCCCTGGTAGCTTCCCTGTGATTCATCACATAAACTATTTGCAATATATCACCATGACCACCTCTGTTTCTCTGTGCTTTGTGTTCGATTATTGAGTGTCTATGGAAAGGTCAGTAATTCTCCATAACACCATCAATATCATTTTTGCTTAGTAAATGCTGCTTTCAAATGCCACATCTCCAATTTATAACGCAGATCTTCTGTTCAGGATCCCAAGTCTCCAAGCCTAGGCCAAATAACCCCAAGCAAGGTTTATAAAGCTCCTCCAGAGTCACAGGAGACATTGTACACCAGTTCTCACAAGGCTGAAAAGTAGTGATGACCAGTAAACTGATTTAGTTGTTCACGCCCATTATTTTCAGTGTTTGTGTTGTGTCTTTAGCTCCGTCCAAAAGCTTAAAATTGAGTGGTACTCCTGTTAAGTCAAGCAGGTCAGTGACTGAAAAGATTTATTCGGTTTAACAGTTCACAACAAGAAGCATTGCAATATAATTATAATATACAATATAAATATAATAAAAGTTTTTTCAACAATGATCAATTCTAAAAATTACAACTGTATTTTGTTAACTTAGAGTGGACAGTGACTTTATTAAATTATCATGTAAATACACAAAATCTATGATTGCAATTTAAAAATGTGCATTAAATCTTCAAATTGATGTGATGTTGTTATATTCCTCTTCAATGCAAGGCTGATGACAAAATGCTTTATTGACCTGAGAGTTAAGTTCTAGTGCAAGATAAACAATCTATACAAGTAATCACTTCATTTAATTTTTAACGTGAGGATACCATTGTATTGGTTCAGCCTGGATTCTATAATTTAAAAAAAAGTATTTTTCAACTAGAATTACACAATTTCCATTATTCTATTCTTTTTCACTTGTGCAAGTCAAATGCAGCTGTTATGCTTGTAAGAAGAACAAAGAGAAATTTCTTTTTAATTTTAGTTTTTTTCCATAGTGGCTTTAAACATTTGATTAAATAGATTGGATAGATACAGTAGAGTGGACCCAATTTATTTTCTGAACTTGTAACTTCCTGTGAAATGTCTGCAGGTAAAGGTATTTTTAGTGCTTTAGAACTAAGCATTAATTCAAACTACAGAGTTAGATTTACTTGCTATTATTTCATTAACCTGGTTGATTATTCTTTCATGCTTTACAGGACACAGAGCTGTGTCATTTGTGCAAAGTCATGGTTTTCAAAAATCGCAGTCAGGGCATCAGGCAGCACACTGCTGTAAGGATCTCACTGTCACCCAAAATAAACATAAAACACTGCTTTTTCGAGTCATTTCAGAGCTGTTACAAAACTCATTTACAAATTTACAGCAAGCAAACATTAATTAGACTGAAGATTTACAGCTGTATAAAACTTAATCCCGAGTTGTTACAAAGAGAAGTTGTGTAGTCAGTTAATTCTGTCTCAAGTCACATCAGTCTGTGAATTGTTGAGTTTAGTGGATGCTTTGTGAGTTGTTCCAACTAATGAGGCAGTTACAATGTCAAAACCCGGAATAGTGAGATCAAACAAATAACTGAAAATGACAGAACTGGATCATTCAAGCTGCTTTGCTACATCTATTTACATTTTTATTGGTTTTGTGTCAGAAAAATAGTATTTCATCTGGGTGTTTTCTCCGCTATGTTTTGTTTATGTGCAGATGTATCCAAGAAGTATCTGGGCTATAAGAGCAAGATTTTCTAGAAGTTTCACGTCAAGGGGACTCAAGATGCTCCTTACAAAATGTTATGTGCTGTGACAATGCTCAGGTCTTCTTTTGATGCCAAGCGACATGCCTTTAAAGGTCATGCATACAACATTTTGTCATCTCGAAAAAAGTGCCATGTGAAGTTAAAGAGAGACAACTGAAAGGTAATCAGACAGATAGATGTAAGACAGACAAATGAAGCAAAAGAAAGTACACTTGATGTATATATCCTCCAACTAACACCCCCTAACAAGGGCGCTCAAGGTCACCAAAATAAAAAAGCGAAACGATAATCTTGAAGTCCCACTTTTCTCTCTCCCTGACTAACACCACCCTCTCTCCTCATCTCTTTGTTTTTCCCCTCTTTCTCTTTCTGTCTCTTATACTCTCCTCTCCCTGTGTTGTCTCCCTGATCGGGCAGCAGACAGCGTGTAAGTGCTCTAACCCAGAGAAGTCTCCAGGAGCTCTTGTGATTGGCTGTGCTCTGCAACACAGTTCACAATCGATTAAGGCACGGTGAGCTCCCGTTAACAGCTTTTCTCTGCTGCTCCTGTGGCTTTGATACTGTCACGCAGACTCCAACTTCACCCTTAACCCTTCAACCACTGTCCTCTCTCTTTCTCTTTGTCCCCTTCCCTCTCTCTCTCTCTTTACACTTCTCCTTTAATTTTCAAAGCCCCAGACTCCCTCACTCTATTGCCACTCTAAGACATTTCTTACAACTCTTACTCCGAGCCTGTGGTATTCTCTCTATTTTCTTTTTTTTGGGAGTTTTTACTCTTAAGTCACTTTGAGCCTCTTCTCCTCTCGCTCACCTTGTCCTGTCATGTTAAATATCAGTCCGTTTTATGTCCTCAGGGAGAGTAAAAGACAGAAAGAAAAAGACATAAAAGAAAGAGCAACGTTCTTTATAGCAATCGTTCAATAAGTCGGCAAAAAAAACGGATGGTGTCTTGGATACCTGAAGCCTTTATACTGTAGGTGTGTCTGTTTATCTGTATGTAGGAGTGTTGTAGTCGGGGAATAGTCCACAGCCCAGTATCCTCAGAAATCTTTATATTGGACGATTCCAGACCTACAATCTTATCTTTTTTTTTTATTAACTGTAACCACAATGTATCCCTAACTCTAACTGTATAGGTTTTTCATTAAACGTAATCCTGGGTCTTTAAGAATTGTCTTGTCTTTAAGACTACAACATGGGGGCCCTGAATCACCTGTTTTGTTATAAAATACTGTAAACCTTCTCTTTACAGAGGCCAATGAGTAAAATTCCCTAATTTTTAGTCTTGTTATATGTCCATGTGCAGAATAAAGATCTAAACACAAAGGAAATAATGCTCTCTATACAGTTTGTAGAAACGAAATAGGGCCGCATACGCATGCAATACTTGTGTACTTTTGGTCTGTGGCTTGGCGTTAAGGAGAAGACAGCATCCGAAAAGGCAAGCATATCAAAATGTCTAACAAACATTCTGAAAATTCCTTTGCAGCATTATTGTATCTTCTATCTGTTCGTGGACTTGTGGAAATCCAAACACAACGCTAAACTATTGCTAAAAAGAGTGAGAAAAGCAGAAGTGGACAATTAAAACTGAAGTTGTGACCCTCTCTTTGTGTCTTCACTGGTTGTTATATCCTTGTGTTTTGGTGTAATTCTATTTGACAACAAGAACAACATTGTATAACAAAATCACAGCCCTTGCTTCCTTTTCCTCCTTGCCAGCAATTAAATAATTACTCTGTCGCAGCCTTTTTGTTGTACCATGTCATTGCCGCCTCCTCCTCCACATTTATGTACAAGTAGAAATGCAAGTCACACAAAACTGTGACCAAAATACGCATTTCCAGCTTTTTGTGAAGCTGTTCATGTTGCAGCTAGCAATGGAAGAAATCATTGCCTGAAGAAAATTATGTGTTTTTTTCCCCCCATGGTTTTTATTGTCAAAAGGCAGTGAACCATTCTCTCTGAAACACAAAAGATGTGCAGCGAGAGAGGCCAATGGCTCGATCTGCCCAGACAGAGTGTTCTTTTCTTCTCCCTTTTTTCTATTTTCTCTATTGTGGCTCACAGAAAAAGCTTTAAGTGGCATTTAACTCTTCTACTCGATTGCAGACATGGCCTACAGCGGCAAAACTCTGCTGTTACACACCTGCATCCCAAACATATTACATTCTCTAAACAGAATACTCTATATGCTTTAGAACATAGATTGTTCTAGAACATAGACTGTACTAGAGCAAATCTGTTATTGTTAATATTCTATCAATTCTAGCTTTTCTGGAGATTTTGAACAAATCCCTTGGCCTTTTTTAGCCTCCCCATGTGACCCAAGCATCAAACTTTAGTCATGTGAAAACAAGTAGTTGTATATTGTAGCGGTCCAAAATTAACTGTTCTTATTTTAGGGTAGGTTAGCTTTAGGCCATTAAATGACTTAATTAGGGTTAGGGAAAGCTTATGGCCTTTGTTAAAGGGGAAACAGGAAAAAAACTGTGTTCTGGTGTTTTGTTGACCTATCCACTCATCCAGAAAATATAAATTTGAGCATCTACAATTTTACCTTTTAGCTGGGAAAACTTCACACTGCTGAGGAAGATAATGTCATATGATTGAAACCTCCAGAACAGCTACTAAATGGAACTTGACTACTCTATTGCAGCATGTTTGATGATAATGATTGAGAATGTGGTATTATCTGTTCGGTATCTCAGTTATGTGTCTAAATGTTGTCTTGTGTGTCTCTGCCACCTTGTGTATGTTATACCTTAAATGCATCACAGAGCAAAGCTGACAGATTCAATGCCACACTCAATATCGTCATTACCCAGATTAAAACATTTCCATCACTCTCTTGCTCCGTCTCCATGACTTGTATTCAACACTCTTTCCCCAAAACATGCAGACTTGAGAGGATTATAGCAAAGCTGTGTGTGTGTGTGTGTGTGTGTGTGTTGTGTTGCAGATGATGAAGATCTCCAACATAGAGTTACGCAGGATAATCAACCTGTCGGTGTGTCTGATGTGTGCCCAAAGCCCTCTGGGTGGTGTACTTAATACTGCTCTCTCCATTGGTATTGCATCTAACTGCTCTTGATAGCAGGTGCCACATGTAATGGAAGGATGAGGATGTTGCGCTCTTCTGAGAAGACTTGACCTACAGGGCCCCAACTCATTGCGTTTGTTTGGAGATGGATCATGTTGGGACTTTGACGGTGTCCCCTGCCTGGCTCCTCTCTCCTCTGAGGTGTAATCACAGCAGACTGCATGTCACAGTGCCCTGCTCTAATTGGCCTGTCACTCTCCGTGCGCTAGAGAAGGGGGAGGGGTTGGCCTTTGTGGGGCTGCCATGGCGACTGGGCCATTTAATGAGAATGAGCA
This sequence comes from Etheostoma perlongum, assembly GCA_026937815.1. Lineage (NCBI taxonomy): Eukaryota > Metazoa > Chordata > Actinopteri > Perciformes > Percidae > Etheostoma > Etheostoma perlongum. Next base: position 26,903,834 of record CM049374.1, on the reverse strand, counting down.
TGCTGTGACTAATGACATCCCTGAGCCCATCGGATATGCTGCAAATGGACAATTTGCTGCATCATTCACACCCAATACACAAACATAAAGGCACACACCTCAGCGCGGTCAAACCTCATTGAATAGAGGACAGTTTTCACCATAAATCAATACATGACAAGTGGACTTCAGCATTAATGCTAAGGCTATCATCCATTCTAATATACTCTTAAGCATTAATAGTTTTATCCAATAAGGCTATACTACTAATGTTATATAGAGATATTAACCACAGCTTAAGATACATTAACTATTAGGTGGGTCATTGCTCAGGAGACTTTAATGAGAGACATTTAGTTTGAAGCGAGGCGTGATAACACAAGCCAACCATGTTCGCAGAAGAGAGAGAAAGAGACATTACCTCGATCATCTTCCATCTCCTCCCATCATCCTGATTATTGGTCCATTAGTGACCAAGTGACAGCGTGAAGCGCTTGGATATCTATCAAGAATATCACTTCCTGAGCTGGATGGTAACCTGCCTTATTTTGTAATTTCTCAAAAGATAACGACGTGTCTAAAATAACAGTCATTCATAAGGTCATGATGCAGTCAAGTTTACAAGGCTAACACAATTTAGTGACCTGTGTTGCCGACCTCCTGTATTAAAATACACTAATAAATATCAATTTCAAGTGTTTGTAGTGTGCCTACTACAAACAATTCTAATGATGAAGTACTACATACTAATACATACATATATTTTTAAGTTGAACACACAATATGCAATTTTCTGCCACTAGGGGTCTCTCAATCAAAACAACGGATGTAAACACGGACGTTGTGAAGTGGTTTGGGATTATGGGAGTTGTAGTTTTCATTGTTTAACACAATTGCAGATTAAAATATATCGGTTCAAGGATGGGTTTATAAATTACAGTTTTATCCATGCAACGTTTAGTAACGTTTATTCATGTCATTCTGATAAAATACAGTAGCTGTTGTTCCCCCCACAATTACGTTTTCTTGATTCAATTTGTATTGGTAGCTGACCAGTTAGCAAGCAAGCAAGCTACCATTAGCCAGCAACTAAAACCACAATATTACAATCATGGACTGTATATTATTCAGTTTGTAAGGGATACTGCATAATATTAACAGTCCATGATTACAATATATTTCACGTTAGTATCACTTTTTGGATGTTATGTATGGGTCACAACTTTGTTTTGTTTCACTCTCACAGCTCTCATCTGTGTTGTTTTTAGCTGCAAAAGAGGTGATGGGAACCGGAGAATGGGAGAAAAAGTCAAATATAGGAAATTAGACAGGATTTTGTCAAACATCTGGCAGTGCCTTGGTGGCTATATGACGGGCCATTGTAATTATTGGTGTAGCTATAGCCCCATATAGCCAATATTCTAGCATGGCCTACTGTATGACAGAAGGGGACTTAATACACTGGTCTGGATAGACATAGGGAATATAAAAGGGACACTGCTGTCTCACTCTGTGCCATTAGACTCATTACCATTAATTAGTGTCTTGGTGAGGCATTGTATTGAGAGTTCCACATGCCTGCAAAATCAAAACATGGATCAAAATGCCAGGGAAAATCTGTCCCTCACTGCAATCCCCAGTTAATCAGCAGTGATAATGTTTTGCTAAAGTATAATCTCATCTGTGAATATTAATAAAGACTCTCAGAGGTCTCAGCTGAGTGATGAGGGAGCGCTCTTGGCTCCTATCTGAAAAATAGCCAGAATGTTGAGGCATATTGTTGAATCATTCAGCTCTCATTTTGGCTGTCTTAGTTTCCCTCAGTGGCTCTTCAGTGTGAAAGCAGGACGTGGCTGTGTTTTTTTTATCAACAAACTGTCATTTTGCTTGCAACACCCACATGACACACAAACCCACACACATGAATGAACACAATAAGATGGCATGCATGTAGCATACCTCTCTGCATAGTGACACCTTTTCTTCTTGCACATTTGAGTGTCCCAGGATGATTAGGAGCCATATCTCTGAAGGGCATCAGGAATGTTTACAGCCCATGTAGCCTTTGAGAATCGATAATGACATGAAGGTTAATGGTGTGTGACGGGACTGTTATGTATAAAATCCAGATTGTTGCTTGTACAAATGGTGCATGCATCACATCGGACTGCTGAAGTTTGACTACTGTGGCTAATCTAAGCCTAGCCTGTGACCTTTGTCGAGATGCACGTAAAATAAGCAGAATCAATCTTGGACACAATGTTTGGCCATTACAGACCAAATGAGATGACCAACGCAGTCAACCCTGTGGGTTTGCCTTGATTTAACAACATGTTATAAACACACTGATGACAGTGGCAGATGATTGTGAATGTGTTCTGAAAGCACAGTCCTGGGTTAAGTAATCATAACAATAAACCATAATGAAAAAAAGGGTAAAAGCACCCTGAGATCATCACTGAGGGCTAACCAACTATGGTTTGGTTTCTAGCAAGAGCATCCCTTGCTGATGGGAAATGCAACCCCTTGGAGGTGAAATTTATTGGTATGGATTTTGTGCTGCTACTGGTGCATTGAATCAGTGTGACCAAGCAGGCAGGCAGAGGGAAATGGGGCTGTTCTGAGAGTGAATTATACGCAGTCACACACACAATTTACCCCTGCAAACCTATTTAGGGAGGGAACAGACATGGAGGCAATACAAATGCTGTGAGGTGACATGTATGTAGCCTACGCTGAAACACATCCACAAACATGGACTCCACATTAGTTAACAGAATTAACATAATTAAATCAAGAAAAAAATGTAATCTAAATTCTCGTTTGTGCAATAAATTGAAATCACATAGTATTTCAGGCAATCACATAAAATATTTTAAAGTGTTCCCAGGAAAATCAAAAATATAAAGCATCTTTAAATGCATCCAGCCATTACTGATTGAAATACAGGTATACAGGTTGTGTCATTAATTTCCAGTAAGAACAAATGCTCCTCATGCATATTAAACCTCAACTCTACGCCAGCCCACTATATTATGGACCGTGTTACAGCCGGCAGCCTCGCAGACAGACAGTGGAGAAGTGTGTTGCCAGGCTGTTGTGTTTGATCTGGATGACTGTGTTGAAACCTCTTAATGCCAGTTATATAAAATATTCATTTTCATTTCGCAGGCCATGAATCATCAAGGTGTTTCTGGCCCTCTGCCCCCGCTCCTGTCCTGTGGCGGAGGAGACAGCTGTTTGAAATTAGACACCAGATTGTGTTACTTAAACCACTAGCAGCAGCGATGCTGATCGCTCCCTAACCCAGCAAGCAATCTGTTAGCGTGCTGTATCGTGGGAATGTGACCATGAGTGGGCTTTTGTAGTATTCAAACCGTGCCTCCCTCCCAAACTCACTTGAAAATATACAGTGACGCTATACTGTATCACACTGTGTGGAATAAATACACAGAATAATAAAACTGACATTTTATACATAGCATGGAACATTGTAACTTTTTAACAGCAAAAGGGGCAACATTACCACGTGCATAAAGTCAGTTTTACTTCTTAATGATGCCTGTTGCTTCATCAGTCCATCAATGAGAAAGATAGTCTGTGCAGCCACAATGGCAGATCAGTGAGTCTGTACTTGGTGATTAGAGCTAAACACTAACATCAGCATGGTAACATATGTCACAGTGACAAGCAATGTTAGCACGCTGATGTGCAAACCGTGCCAGGTGCAATGTAACTTTTTTACCATGCAAACTGTCTTAATTTAGTGTGCTAGCATGATATAATTTGCTAATTAGTACTAAACACAACGTACAACAGAGGCTGTTGTACAAATGTGTGACCTGATGATGGTGCAGTTTAGTTGCAATTCATGCTGAGGGCAACTGAGTATGAACTGAACCAAATGTCATGATAATCCATCCAACAATTGTTAAGCTATTTCACTTTAAACCAGAAATATGAATATTATGTTATATTTATGTTTGTTTTTCTTATATTAAAGGGCCAGACGTTTCATAAGCTGCCTGGGTTTTGTCTGACCTCCTATTCCCTGCTTGAACCTGTTTTGAAGAAGTGGCTTTTTTCCCTTGCCTATCTAATCTTTAGTAAATTATTTCTTTTTTCTATTTCAATTTGTATTCTCTAGACTTTTAAATATATTGTTTCTCTCATTTTAATCATGTTTAAGTTATTTTCATAGGAATTATTTTAGGTGTTTGGTTCCTTATTTACATTGGTTGAAGTATACATATGTTAATGTTGTTTCACATTGTAGATTTGATACCTGGCGTAGGTCCACCACCATATTATTATATTGCTAATAAATCCAGTACTGACTGTGCATGAATTTAACTATTTCTTTTTTTTTTGCATGACTCCACCCCCACTCCTATTGATTTCATCATTTGATTTATAAACCATTAATAAAGCCATGATTCACAATATAAAAGCTTGAACGATTGTCAGCTTAGTTTATGCCTCAGGTGAGGCTTACTGATCTTCTGCTCCATTGACCAGTGATGATCTGAAGAATTGTTACTCATTTGTTTAATGCTTACTTTGACTATGGGTTAGGAGTAGTCAATACTGTGCAATTACATGCATGTAGTTGTCTTGTAAAATCAGTCAGATCATTAAAGCCCAGAGACAGTAGTTGTTAGATGACTATTGAATGCTGCGGTGTAGTTAGGACGAGCGAAGGCTTTGATATTTGGTCGTATTCTTTGAAGTAGGCAGGGAACAGATTGTGATTAATTATCTAACAAAGTGATTTGCCGGTAAAACAATTGCTGCAGTTATTTCCCCTTTTTCTGTTAATGGTGTGTGTGTGTGTGTGTGTGTGTGTGTAAACAGTATGTGCCTAAATGCATCTTTTATTTTCATGCACAGAGCTAAGAGGTTGTCCTGCAAGTCACAAAGCCACTCACTGGCTCCGGTCTTCTTATCATTTTAGTGATCCTATCATAATGACGTTGAGAAGAAAATAAATAAGAGTCCTGCACTGACAGCCGGTTTGGCCAGCATTTATTCATAACACATGAAAGGGATCGAAATGACATATGAGCTAATCAAAACTGGATATTAGGCATTGAATTGACGCGGGCCTCTTAACAGTCAATTCTTATACTCTTAAATGTTTGGTTACATGAATCAAACTCTTATTAACCTTCAGCCCTCTTTGTCTTCCCAGCATTCAACGCCACTCTGATTGTCATAGAACCTGCAAGCTGTGTTTTTACATCTAAATATGTGTACAAAACTGACAGCATTTTTGGTAGTGGTAAATGTGGCTTGTTTATCCTTCAAAAGAAACCATTAGTCAAACAAACAAAGAGCGGTATGTGAGCAGACGTTACTGGCAGAAGCATTAAAATCCACTGCAACTCTCTGCCAGGTTAGTAATTGCTCTTTTATGGTGGTAATTATTTCCTCTAAGGTGCGCACTGTTGCACACTGCAATTATACATGTGCTGCTATCTCTGTGTGGAAGGGAATGTGGGTGGAGAGTATTCTGAAAAATTATACATTTTCTGAGTGTGTGTGTGTGGGGGGGGGGGTGGGGGGTCGAGATGGGGGGTGTGTGGGTGGGGGTGTGTGGGGGTGGGGTGTGCAGTCAGAGAGAAGAAGAAAAATTGAAGCTGCTGAGATCTGAATTGATGCACTGTTTATACCAGGACAACAAAAGGATGTGGCTCAAATTTTTCTCATTTATTTTTGTATTCCTGCCTTCAGTTAAGTCCACGCTTTAGTAACACAGCCCTGCTGAAAGATATTGCACAAAGAAGCCAGCATGTAAGCATGATAAGGCCAATGACCTACTATTCATAATTCTGTTTTCTTTGTCCCCTGTCCTCTCTCTCCCATCTATTCCATAGTAGTTACTTTTCTCTGTGTGCTCCAGACAGTGTGGCATTCAGGACCAGGCTGGAAAATGCCTTTACACAAACACCTCTCACAGATAAGGTATCCACTGGGAAACTGTGCAGCCAGTGTTTCCTGATGTTTCTCAGGCCCTGTCAGGATGTGGGGAGCTTCTGAGTCAGAACACAAAGGGCAGAAATTCATATGGATAATTCTGTTACGATGCAGCCGCAGCGCTTAGCAGTTTCAGTTGATCTAAGAAGAAGAACTACTATTTGTATAATATTATTTGCCTCAATCTAGTGAGTGTACAGTAAGTAAGTAAAATGTATTATTATTAGTGTCCATGGCACGAAACCAACGTGTATGGAGAATTGAGAAAGGTTTTGACTTAATGGATACATTATAAATTAAAATGGTGAGTTGTTATTGTAGTATAATGCTTTTTAAATATTTATTTATTTAATATTGAATTAAATGGCATTCCAAAGCTGAAACATGGTGAAGAACTTCAAAGCTGCACTAATCAGTATTTTTATATGAACAACAGGTCAAGTGACTCACATGTAATTACTGCTTTTATATACACATCATATATTTTCATGCTTTAAGATCATTTGAACAATGTTTGTATATGTTAAATCCAGAAAAGAAGATTATTTAACTCTTAATCTTTTACCCTATCTAAAACTATTTTTTTTATATAAAAAATGAATGCCAGACAAATGCTGTGTTGTTAAGCTAAAACAAAACTACTTTCATAATTTTGGAAAAGCAGATTTTATTCCGAGAACAGTCTCATGTTGAGCTTATGTTGATGTAAAATGTTAGGATGAACATTCGTTGAGTTAGTTCATGTCAAAAATATTTATAAACTAACTAATGCTATAACTACAATGTCAGGTAAATGTATTACAGTAAAAATGAATGAATGAATGAATGAATGAATGAATGAATGAATAAATTAAAAAGTCTCCCAAAAAATGGAAATGCTCAATGTACTTAATTCTTTCTTTCTCTGGCTTTAAAATTACACCAAACTACACAAGAGAACACAGTTATATCAGTATCAGTGAATGAATGCTATCACTCTTGACTTTGGGGGATGGCGACAACCGTCAGAGCCCACAGGGTGTCTTATCAATCACTCAGTGTGATTGGATAGGAGGAGATGCAATTGTCCCTTCCTCTACGGTATCATAACCTAATTCTGAGAGATAACATCTCCTGGGAAGAGTTTTCTTGTCGTCTCACAGCTCCATATTCCCATTCAGCTGAACTGGAAGCTATGTTTATTCTATTTTTCCACCTGTTAACATTTGAAGGATTTGTAATCATTGTTCAACCTGAGATTTGCTGAGCAGCTGCCAATTAACCTGACTCCCCTCTCTGTTTGACCTCATCAGTGTGGCATTAAACTCACACAGTCATCAGGGCCCTGTGCTGTTTCACAAAACTGTACAGACTGAAAGAGACTAAGAGCATGAAGGTAAATTTATGCCTTCATTTTTTTTTATATATTCCTGGTATGAAAGAACATGCTGGATTTGGGACTCAGTGAGTTTACATTTCTGTGTGTGTGTGGGTGTGTGTGTGTGTGTGTGAGAGTGTGTGTGTGTGTGTGCGTGCAGGCGCTGCGGTGTGGGGAGTGAGTGAGGTCTTGCGGTAAATCAGCCGTCCCTTGACTTTATTATTCAATGTATCTAAATTCTGTCCAACCTCTGTCCACCTCTCTGCAGCAACCTTATTCTGATGTGTTGAATCTCATTACTTTGAGTGTGTGTGTGTGTGTATGTGCCTGCTGTGCATGTGCATGTGCATCTGTGGATTGTAATGCATTAGCTTACTCCTCCCAGCGGAGTTCCAGTCTAAACTAAGCAGCGTGATGATGATGCTCTCTGTGAGCTGACACAACCCATTTGGCTAGAAGGAGCTGATCTACACCAGAGCTGCTCATTTACAGAATGGGAGGGGGCGGGGGGATCTGTCTGTGTCTGCCTCGCCCCCTTGTCCTTGTCTGGGTGTTAGTAGCACCGGAAGAAGAGAGAGAGAGAGGTCACAACTTGAGGATCATCTGTTGAGCATTATGTAGACAGTAACTGCACGTGATGGTTCTACAGAATATATAATGCTCATGTTTAAGGACCCTGGGTGTAACCTGTTTTACCTTCTCCCTCTCTGGAAGGTGCTGCATAGCACTGCACACCTACATCCAGACAAGAACCACTCCTCTGCACACTTATACAAAGTTAAATCAGCCATGTGTTTTCAATATCTGTTATACCAAATATTATACTGTAAATACACGTCATACATACTAATCGTTAAATACATTAAAAATCACTGTGGATAAAAAAACAATAAAGTCTGAAGCCTGGTTTCCATTGTTCGCCTCAAACACAACGAGACAACATGCAGACAATACAAATTATCATATAAATAACCAGGTGGTGGGGTAGTTATGTCAAAATGCTCTTTGGCTTACTTGGTCATGTGCAAGCAAGTAAAAATAAAATTGAAATTGAATGTGCCGGCCATGGTAATTTATTTTACCATTTCTTTAACGCCACTTTAAAGATGCTCTGTGAAACATTCAGTTTTTAAATTTGAGGGCAGATTCTTCCACATGGAACACAGCAATTGGAAACATTTGAAA